>CM060964.1:56732995-57352995 GCA_030765045.1 Tenodera sinensis
GATACTTCGGTAAAAACATTCACCCTTCGATTTACATTCCGCAAGTTGTTCCCTTTCACATTTCATAACATTTAAGGGTAACCTATTTTCCCTAAACAGCTGGAAAAATTCAAAAGTTGAAGGAAAATGAAAGTAGTCTTGTTTTTAATGAATAACTCAGAAAACAAGGCGATAGAAAGGCGTTTTTTTTCGGCTTAATAAGCTGTCATATTGATACATCTTTAAAAGCAATCAGGAGCTTGTGTTAATTAACCAAGTTCTATAAAGAACACAGTTTAGAAATATACCAAATATACATCTAGCTCTAATAGCCAAAAATCTATCACACAGTCGTCCTTCTAAAATGCGTGAAATTTATATAAATAATAATTTAGTAAGAGGAGGATACTTACTGATTTTCTAACCAAATTAAAAGCAAACTATGATTTGAAATACTTATATGACTTTTTTCTTTCATTACAAATTCATATATTAAAAAAATAATAAAAAAACGCACTGAGAGATATATAAATTAATTCGTCTCTCAATGATACGTTATCCGCATTAAATGTTTACTGGAAATAATTTGAAACTAAGCAATAACTGCATTAATTAGCAAAAACATGCTAGAAAAGATTCATATGTTTCCATCACAAATACTACTACCAATGAGCTCATCTGTAGAAAAATGAGGGCCCCCGCCATAAAAAAAAAAAAAAAAAAAAAAAAAAAAAAAAAAAAAAAAAAAAAATAAGAAAAGAGTCCTAAACTATAGAACATGTTCCATCAAATTACCTACATTTATACCTCAGTAAATCTAAGTATAAAAGACCAAATATTCCGGAAAATGCTAACAATATGAAATAATCATAAACAGAAATGATGTATTTTAAGTACCTTTACCCATTTGCTGTTGTGACTGTTTTTGTTTGTTCTTTCTTTTTCTTATGGTTTTCCCTTATACTAAGGTACGGTGAAGTCTCATAATGAAGAGCATTTCTCGACTATTTGCAGAAAATTTAAGGTATAGTTGCATTGCTCATGTCAATATCTCAGTCATGATATCTTAATCAAAATAGTTGTCCACATAAAAGCAGAAAGAAATATTTTCAATATAATAGGTAGTTTATGAGGGATTTCGCAGAAATATTGTTGTATATCTGAAAAACTGGGATATCAATTTTTGTACTCGTTTTTCAGTCGTTTATTCTCAAACAGACAGACAGAACACTCAGGAACACACTCATTCGCACAAGCGCACGGAGCACACAACCTTCCTGAAATTGCTTTTCTTTTATTTCTTATTTTTTAATTTTGGTTTTGTTCAAAAAACTCAAAACTCACATTTCCGTATAAATCTTGTTTGGAATTTTCGGATGTATTATAAATTTACCAATCCGGGTCCCAATGACCTAGCTGTCGACGGGCCCTTAAACCCTACACACTCACTCACTCACTCACTCACTCACTCACTCATTCACTCACTCACTCATTCACTCTCTCACTTAATCACTCACTCAATAAATCACTCACTCTCTCACTCACAATATTCACCACGGTAAACAATAGATAGGGTAGGAAATAGATTTTGAATCTATTTGTAATGGTTGCTTTATAGGATCTTTATTAAATAGTAATAATTTAAATACAGCCCCCCCCCCCCCACACACACACACACAAACACGCTTATTTTATATAGCTATCCTACTCGGTGTTGGACGAATATATTCTATAAGTAGTGGGTTTTAAATATGAACAAGCCAAGTTTTTGAAAGGCTTGAGTAGCCTATTAGTTTTGCTGAGGTCTAAAACGCAAGTGTTCCTTGTTTTATCCATATTGGTAAAAGGGCGCAATTTATTCTTAAGGGGCTGAAGATACTGCCGAATTCTAATGATAAGGGCATAACTTTACATCTCGATAGGTAACAAGTGGTGCATTTAAGGGGCTAAAAGAATGCAATATTTTGGTAGTGTTTAATCCCCGCTTTTACTACATGTGGCACCGCAGGCGGTGACACTGATGATACATGGAACGAAGATGGCACACCGGGGGAATGGGATGGCGGGGGAGACCGGAGAACCTATAAGAAACCCGCCCCTGCGCCGCCTTGTCCATCACAAATTCCACATGCGGTCGCCTGGGATGGAACCTGGAACCATAGGGTTAAGATTAGATTTTAAAGCATCGTACTATAGGATTGAAAATAAGAGTTGATTAGTTTTTAGAAATTCTAAGTTGTCGTGTGGGTTTTCCAGGTCCTATGGTTTGGATGAACATTATTTTGTGCAAAAGGCTTAAATAGAAGTAATTAAAATCATGGTGCCAGCGACTTTTTATATAAAAGCCAATAATTATTATTTAAAATATCCATAATATGTAAAACACTCATCACAGAAAACTGAAATGTTATATAACTGTAATTGACTGTACATAGTTATAAAGTACCGTGTAATACCACAGAATATCAAGACACGTTGCATAATGCTGAATTAAGTATAGTATAATATATATAGTACACGCAACCTTCACCACCGTAACGATCGCCGTTGTGCATAGCCGCCAGGCGACTTTTTTTTTACCTTTAAGCAAAGTGCAAGGACAAGATAGTGGAATAATCGTGGCTATTTTAGCAGAAACATCAATCGTCAGCCAAAAGTGAGCGCAATTGCTAGGCCGAAGGGTGAACCCACATAAAAATTAGGAACATTGTTGTTGTTGTTGTTGTTCTTCTTCTTCTTCTTCTTCTTCTTCTTCTTCTTCTTCTTCTTCTTCTTCTTCTTATTATTATTATTATTATTATTATTATTATTATTATTATTATTATTATTATTATTATTATTATTATTATCATCATCATCATCATCATCATCATCATCATCATCATCATCATCATCATCATCATCATCATCATCATCATCATTATTATTATTATTATTATTATTATTATTATTATTATTATTATTATTATATTTTTATGGTCACCACTATTGTCTTATACGTAATTTTCTACTTTTAGAAAATTATTCAACCAAACTTCTTTGTTATAATTATTCTGTTTTTATTAATTTTATGTATTCTGGATCTTTATGGCCACTTGTATTGTCAGGCAGATGTTTCAAATTAAAAATATACGCAATCCCAGAAGGTATCCGAGCTAGTAAGCTATAAACTGTGGTCTAAGAAATATTTTAAATAGTGAAAAATGCTGAGAAAAATGTAGAAAAACGGAGTCTAAAGTTTAATGCCGCGTTTACTTAGAGGATAAAAGACTGATTAAGTAGTCATTATTAGTTTTAAGGGACCCTGGGACTGAGAAATGACAGAAAAATTATCAAATTGACGATTTTAGGTTTATGTATATAAATAATCGCCAAACCTTCAGTCATCGGTTGGCAGTAAAATCTTTTGGGGTCCGTCATTTTTAAAGGTCTAGCGTAGGCTTTAAACGCCATCTGTGCTACATTTAAACACCCCTTTTCTGCTTAAATTGTCGGCAGTTTTAGAACAAAATATGTGCCAAAAAGGACTCTAGAACAACTAAATTCAGCGGAATGAAGTGATTAAGCTATGAATCTGAGGAGAAAGACTACAAGACAAAAGAGGGAAGGTGTGTCATGTGCAGCAGGACAATTTTAGGCCAAACATGTAATCTGACACATTATCATGAAGCACGTGTGTGGAAACATTGATTTTTCTCGACTTTGCATTGTTTAATACACCATCTGTTCCATGCGCATTCAATTTTGTGCTTTGGTGCTAGAACTTTCCAACATGTGCTCCATTTATGTTACTTTAACCTCAGTCTTTGGTTTCAAAATCTGAAAGTTTGTGCAGACTTAAAGACATTAAATACACAAAAAGTTTAAAAGTATATGTTCAATGTCCATCAAAGCAAATAAATTAATTGGTTTAAAAGTTATTATCTTTTCTTCCTTTCAGAGGCTGATGGTGTTTCTTGGACAATTAGAGTTTATAAAACAATAAAACTTATGATATAGTTTTTGATGCGCATGGGGTATTTTGAATATTAAGGTATTTTCGCATTGTGAATAAATTGAACAATTAATTCCCTCAAAATTATAAAACAGATTGTGCTGAAACTTCGTGTGGTAGTTTATATCATAAAGTCCCTTAATATTACCTACTTACAAAGTATTGATTTCATACCTATAAAATATAGAAGATTCAGTTTTCAGTCTCAGGGCCCCTTAACATTTTTATGTATGTTAAAAAAACGCGTAGCTTTAAAATACAGTTTATAAGTGTAATAAATACGCAAATATAATATTTTGATATTTTTCATCAAATTTTATAGGCGCAAAACCTGAACACACAGTGTTTCTTTAGAACAGCAAGAGCACTGTAGCGAATACAGGCTTCCGGCACACTTCCGAAGGCCTATTCTTGCACAATGGGGCGGGCAGTGACGTAGTCACAGACAGGTCTGAGCAGCTATTTAAACATCCGTCATTGTGGTGGAACCATAGTCAAACACTTTTCTCTTATACCACCTGCTGTATCTCGTATTCGTAAAATACGGGCCAAAAGGTTCAGGCAGTGCGCCAAATGCCACAGAAGCTCACACACGTGTGCAATGGAATTCACATGTGGACATGAAGTCACGACTTTTAACAAATCAATCTTGTCAGAGGACATCTGAAACTAGGTAACGCGTGTTAGATGAATGTTTACGGGTCAAATGAAGATGGCTAAGACTCTTGGCAACTGCTATATATTTAAAAATATATATTCTATGTACAGCAAGTGGACGGATTCAATATTTGTAAAAAAAATCCGATGTATAACACCCACTCTATCCGTTATCGATTCATAGGCATCCCTTGTGAAATATAGGCATTGCGATGGTAACCAGCGAACACAACGCTTAGACGCCTTTTTTCTTTCATTTTCGTGGATTATTTCAAGAAGGTATGGCTGTCCAATCGTCCTGTATCCTGCAGAGCTGAAGGACACACGAGGGTTGTTTATTGCCTTATATATTGTTTAATTTACACCACACCTTTAACCCTAGCATTACCAAGAGGCGGGGGGGGGGGGGGGGGGGGGTACTTTACGCCTACCTTATGTAATTTTTTAAATTCTGTCTTTTAATTTTTTTGATTAAAGGTATGCAGTTAATAGTTATTGTCAATCACTGCTTCTATTATTGAATTGGTAATTGTTTCAATTTTCATTGTTGGTCTTTTTGAGGAACAATGAAATGTCAAGGTGGTCATAAAGTACTGCCCCGTCGGTATAATGTGATTAATGTAAAAAGGAATAGTTAAACAATATTAAATATTACCTTTATAACACGACAAGATATAATAACCAATTTTAAATTAAATTTGTTTAAAAAGTTGCTGAGAAATGCTGTTACCTACAGCGGTGGTCACCTCCGTTGGTGGTATAAGCTCTGTAATAAGGATTGCCATAATATCTAATGCGACTCATGTAAAGAAGTAAAAAAGGAATAGTTGAACAGAGTGAAATGTCACCTTTATATACATAACAAGATATAACACCCAATTTTAAAATAAATCTGTTTAAAATTTTCTCAGACATTTTGTTCTCAGTGGTGGTCACAAAGTACACCCCCCTCCACCCCCGTAGGTAGTGTAAGTTGTGAAATATGACTTGGCATTGCTGGGGTTAACTGCAATGGTCATATCGACGAATTCTTACCTAAGTTGGAACATATTTCCTGTCGGAAATGGTGCTAACTCGTATTACTTTTGCTTGGATTTATGATTTTTCTGTGGGTTTTATACATTAAATTAAACACACACACACACACACACACACACACACACACACACACACACACACACACACACACACACACACATTTACGCTCTCATTCGTGTTTCCAGTCTTCGTGGAGGACAGGAAATAATGTTGGCTAGAGGAAAATTCACCCCCAGCCAAGAATCGAAACCGGAACCCCTCGCGCCACAGGCACGTGCTCTACCGACAGAGCTACCAGGGCATCATCAGTGACTAATTTCATAAAACACACGAGGAAGGGCTACAGAACAATTACAGTGACTAGTATAATTTACCATGAATAAGTCAAAAACTGTTTATTTTTTATTTTAATATTATTGAAAATGTTTTTGTTGGGGAAAAACACTGTTGAATGTTTACAGATCTTTCAAGAAAGACTTCCGTCCTCGGAAATATTAGCTAGACAATGTAGAATACCAAGTTGTTTGTATGTTTAGTAAATAATATTGCTATCCAAACTGCACACTGTTTGCGTAACTCGGTTTTTGCTGAGTTCACCAGAATGAAATGATTCCAATGTTTTTTTTTCTTAAAAAAAGAACACATTGAGGTCACCCTTTATCTTCGAATACTTTATTCATATAAAACGTGATTCTTCTATGAAATTTACATCAATATCCATGAATATTTACGTAGAACTTGTGTCTTTGCAGACAATACAGAATTTGTTACATCATAGATACGCAAATAACGTTCAACGATGTATGTCACAATAAAATTAAGCTTTTCTAAGCTCATGTGTTATAAAAACAAAAATCACACTTTTTCAAACTTATCTGGATGGTGCACTAAAGTGGAATTCAACCTAGTAAAATTTAAACATGCCAACAGACATTTCGGAAAGGGCGCTATGTAAACAAAAACAAAAAACAAAAAAAACAAAAAATATATATATAATAATAATAATAATAATAATAATAATAATAATAATAATAATAATAATAATAATAATAATAATAATAATAATAATAATAATAATTAATAATAATAATAATAATAATAATAATAATAATAATAATAATAATAATAATAATAATAATAATAATAATAATAATAATAATAATAATAATAATAATAATAATAATAATAATAATAATAATAATAATAATAATAATAATAATAATAATAATAATAATAATAATAATAATAATAATAATAACAATAATAATGATAATAATGAGAATATTTTAACGATCTGTGGAGTCTTTGATAATATGTTCTTGTCTACATGTTATGTTTTCCCTTTAATAAAATTCAGTAAATAAGCAAACGACTTTATTGGCTGTTCACAGGAAATTCTAGAAATAAATTTTCTTCGTGGTAATATTTCAGATATTTGATATTTAAACCAAAATACGAACCACTTTTAAGAACATAAAAAACAAACGAAAATATTTCAGGTTATTTAGGATGGAAGTTATTTCAGAAACTGTTCACATTGCCATGAATATGTGTTAAATGAACATCAGTCTGGAACACATCCTGCTATGTATTGAGTTACACTTATCACACACACGCGCGCGGATCTTTTTTCCAAAGAATGCAGTGTTTTGTCGAAGGGACCTCAAAACCAGCATTTATCTAAAATGACTATCTAGATTGAATTACGATATTCGCGTTGCTATATAATAACCAATATATAATTATCTAATTATAAGAAATCGAGACGTTTATTTACTTATAAATGATGACAATAAAAATATATCTGATGTGCTGTACTCACATGATTGTCTCTACTCTGGTGCCTACCATTCTTACAAACTCTTATTCCTGTATCTTCTTCGTGTCAGTTGAGATAAACATTTGCAGAGATTATCTTCTTGCTTATTTCCCTGTAGGTGCAACGGGAAATATGGGAAAACGGTTGGCCTTGAGTGATACTCAAATCTTTTAAAGCTTTGAGATTCCGTTCTCTTTGCACGGATAAGATTTATAAAAATGAACAAAGACCTAGCATTTGACGAAGGATTAAGTATTCCAAACCTCACACAAATAACGGAATATCTCTGAAATGGTTCACTCCGAAAAAAAATGTATTTAGACATATACTGTGTGTTTTAACAAGATCTACATTTTTTGTATATTAAGATTTGGTCTATCTCTTACGGTTTACCAGTTATCCAAAAGTCATCCACAGTAAACAGGACTACATGGGCTATGGCCAGAAAATTCAAAATACATTTGATTTGCCATTAAAGTATTTTAAACATATGGCATTTTAACCAAAATTGTTAGAGCCATTTTCGAGAAATTTTCCATGTAAAGGGTAGTTTAGGGTGGAGGAATTTTCTTCAAAATCTTGGTATCGCATCCTTAAAAGATATTAAACTTAAATACCAACTTTGGTTTTTAACCGACTTTTCGTTGTATAATAAAAATAATAAAAAACGACTTTTCGTTTTTAAGTTATGCTATACACACACACACACACACACACACACACACACACACACACACACGCGCGCGCGCACGCACGCACACGCACACACACACGGATATTTTTCTAAAAATGCTTTTTTGGATTCAGGACGCCTCAAAACTTATATTTCCGGTGAAATCTCGACATCGAATTTTTGGATGGAATACAATATAAACACTGTTTATGTATGGCAACAGTTTTAGATCCAACCACAAATTTTCCGCAGTCATTATATTACAATTAAATGTATTTGCCATATATCTTATATTTTGGGTTCCAGTCATTTTGTTCAGTAAGCTTTTATATGATAAGTCTCGACAACAGAATGAACGGAAGATATATTTTGTAGAGTATTCTACTCGTATATTACTATTCATCTTATTTGTCATGCATTTGCCTCAAAACATCTTTCAGTATTATTAAAAGCAATTAAAAGTAGTTGTTTCAATTAGAGAGTTTGTTAGGGTTAGCTGTACGTCCCGCAAATCTTCGCCATGAACGGCTCTTAATAAAGAGAAGGATCGTATAAATTGCAAGGTAGCAAGCGTTTGTTTTACTGGAACAGAACACAGTCGCATAGTCTGTTATTGTGCTATGAGAAAATACACGTTGCCTACATTAGCTAAGAGGTGCTTTGGTGAGCTAGACCCGACCCTGGACTATTCTAAGCTCACCCTTAGGCCCCCGGATGAAAATTAATATCAAGCAAATATCTATGTGCTATTTTGAAACCCTCATCATCTCCACTCCATGGTTTAGACAGCGTTGTCTGTCCCGTCTTCAAAACTAATGACATTATTGTTCAAAATAACACATACTAGCGAAACGCCAATGTAACCAATTTTCTAAGAGTGAAGTCTCTATTCCAAGGACCAACCTGTAAAGTGTGTTGAAAATAGGGACAAATATAAATCTCAGCGCTTGTTAGAGGAGGTGGTCACTGAAGTTAGTAACATGGCAGGGTTTACAGAAGTGCATTTAGAAAATCTATAAGCCATATCTCTGCCCTAAAAAGGTACTTTTTCCCCACAGGTTTTTATTCACTCATCTCATTAAAATTGTTCCTTGCGATGGAAATGCTTTTCAATCACTTTGAAGTCGTCACTTAGGATGATGGTATTTAGTATTACGTATTCCGATATGGTAATATTTATTATGATCAAGGTTCGGAACTGGGGCCCAGTGTTTCCTGCGGTCAAGTGGAGCTAACACTAGATAAGTGTATTCATTGACAGTGTTTCTGTGGAGGTAGTAGGCGTTTATTGACATTGAATATGGACACTTAGGCACACAAGGTCCCAACTTCCGAGGCTTTATCATGTGAAATAGTCCCAAAATTGTTTCTAGGTCTCTCCATATAAACTCTTAATTCCATACTAATCCAAAAAAATTTTAAATCTGTCGATAAATGTTCCTTGTAAAATAACCACTTATGGAACCCCGGTATTGAAATTTGAATTTTCTATATTTTTATAGGTATGGAATCAATATTTTGCGCACTTAAGGGTGTTTATGTTATAAACTACCATGCAAAGTCCCAGCACAATCTGTTTATGGTTTTGAGGGAATGAAGTATTCAATTTATTCACAATGCGAAAATACCTAAATATTTAAAATACTCAATGCGCATCCAAAACTAAAATATCATAACAGTTTTATTATTTTATAAACTCTAATTGCCCAAAAAACACCATCAATCTCTGGCAGGAAGAAAAAAAAATTACTTTTAAAGTAATTTCTTTGCTTTGATGGACATCGAAAATATCCTTCTTTTAAGTTTTTTGATGTATTTAATTGTTTTAAAGCTAAACAAATTTTCAGCTTTTGAAACCAAAGACTAACGTTGAAGTCACATAAATAGGGCACATGTTGGAAATATTCTAGGAACATAGCACAAAATTGAATGCGCATGGCGCAAACAGTGCATTAAAGTGTAAAGTCGAGAAAATCCAATTTTTCTACAAACATGCTATCATGATGATGAGTCAGATTACCTGTTTGTCACACCTTCCCTCTTTTGTCTAGCAGTCTCTTTCCTCAGACTCATAGATTTCCCCTTGCGGCGAGATGCCACTTAACCACTCCTTTCTGCTGAACTTGGTTGTCTTTTTTTTAGCCCTTTTTGACTCATATTTTGTTCAAATACTGCCGAAAATTTAGCATAAAAGGGGCGTTTATATGAAGCACACATGGCATTTAAAGCCTTTAAAAATGGTGAAATCTAAAAAATTTCACTGCCAACCGATGACTGAAGGCTTGGGGAACATTTATATGCATAAACCTAAAAATCGTCAACTTGATAATTTTTCGGTCATTTTTCGGTCTCGCGATCCCCATTATTCGCTGTCCGCCCGAATTCGGATGCAAAGTTTGCAGCCCTATGAGTAGATGACGGCCGAATCGCAATTCGTTTAAAATTCACGGAAGGCAAATTTAAATAAACACTTTACTATTGTCCTAAGTTACTCGTATGTTGCTGGAACTTCAATCAAGAGTCGCTGGGATAATTCCACTATTCAGCTATTTTATTTAGTTGCCAGCGTACTCGGGGAACTAAAGGCTAATTAATAACTACTATACAGAGGAATATGGATTATTGTGCCTATCGAATTTTACAGGACCCTTTATTTGTTATAGGAATTCTAAAATGTAAATCAATGTCGAATATTAATGGTTTTCTGTCAGCGAAAATCACTCACTTTATTATGTAGAGGTTAGAAGTTCGGGGAAGAACTAACACCAACTGCCAGGAGGATTCACTTCAGTCGATACTTGTTTAGCTAATGAGGATGCTGGCTTCCGTGAGGGTTTTCTGCTGCCTTGAGGTGCCAATCTTAACAGAAATGTTCCCAACCACGATTACAAACGCATGCGCGAGCTTAGTTCTGCTTTTATTTTACCTTAGAATCAAGCAGGTGGTAGTGACAAGCAATGTTTATTCCTGTAGCTTTCTTGGAGTACTGCCGTCCGGCTTACCTAGTTGTTAACACGGCTATTCTGGAATAATAAGCAAAATATGGTTTAATTGATTTCTACCTTGCTTTGTTGCCACATCTGCACTTTTGGTTTCTTAAGGAAAATCAGGACTTTTCTTAAGTAAAACGCATAAACAAATGACCCTAACAATGCCAAGCCTTATTCCAGAATTTATACTACCAACGCGGGGGGGGGGGGGGGGGTTACGTACTTTGTTACCACCACTGGTAACAAAATGTCTGAGCAAGTTTTAAAACAAACTCATTTTAAAATTGGGCATTATATCTTGTAATTTTTATAAAGGTAATATTTAACTTTGCTTAACTACTCCTATTTTACATAAATCACACTATGCAGTAGTTTATGACCACTTTGGCATTTCATTGTTTCTCGAAAAGACCAACAATGAAAACTTTGAAACACTTATGCAATTCATAATAGAAATAGTAATTGATAATAACTATTACTGCATGTCTTTAATAAAAAAAAATAAATAAAAGACAGAATTTAAAAAAATTATATAAGGTGGACACAAGGTACCCCCACCCCTTGGTAATGTTAGGGTTAAACTAGCTCGAAACTATTTTCACAACCCTTCAAAGTGTTTTTACCTATTTGTATAGTGTCAGATATTTTTGAATACATATACTGTGCCGTTGTGGTCAACATTCTCAATCATCTGATTCTTGAAAATATGTTTATGTAACTTTCATTGATATTTATTATAATTAAAGCATCAATAATTGCTAGAAAATATTATTAAACTTTGGCACTTAGCACGCATTGCTTCTAGCCTGAAAAGGATTTTTAATTTGATGGTATACTTTGTATAAATGTTTTCCAGAATTACTAGCTTCATTGTATCTTTGCTAAACGTTTACTATGATGAGAGTGCTTGCAGAACTGTTGATTTTTAGGAATGCATAGACTAGTCACGTTAGTATAATAATTGTTGTCCGGTTGTTATGCTTCCGTGGAAGGAATTAACACAATTTTGAGAAACACATCCTATAGAATACGACTTTCATGTTATCCAAGGTTGTCAAAGATTAAATGTTTAAATAGCTAAATGCAGCAGCAATGACTATGTAGCATATTTCTCTGTAAAATGTACTAAATAATGGAAAATAGTACATTACCAGATTTGCTCAATTAATTTGACCACATCTGTAAATGTTTATAAATCCTGCTTCAGTGTTACTGAGCTATTCATAGCTAATGCCTAATAAAAAGTGTAAAATGACAACTTGGTGTAAGCACAAACATCAATTAGCTTCATAATATAAGACATAATGTAAAATAAAATTGCACTATTTCCAGCTCAGATGTGTTAAGCTTATATTAAATTATGAACCCTTTTTATCCATACTAAATATTAGCTGCACGTAAAATCTACACAGTATTTTCTTAAGCGTTTAATAAATGGTTGTGATTACATAGTTGTAGTAATTGGGTGGGGAAAAAAACTCATCCTTGAAACGGTAGTTTTGAGAAAAACTATTTTGTATGTTCTGAGTATCTACCTGAGCTATCTTTTTTTAAGTACAAGTTAGGATAACTTTGACAAAGGCGTATTCTTTCGATTGAAGAGTCCCTATAGGTACACAACAGAGGGGAACACCTCAAGCACTGCGACCGGTAGATCTGTTGTGGCTACAACCCCCAGGAGGAAGGGATGAAGTGAAGGAACCACAGTAGGCTACAGACTGCAAGTAGTCAGGCCACAGACGCGCTGACGTCCCTAACAGTTCCATGGTCGAAGAGCCGTCCCATTGCTGGGCTTGCTCAGAGAAGACGCTGAACGACCCGTCAATAAAACAGCCCTTTAGTGTCCTCTGGGAATGCTCTTTCTTTCCTTTGAGCAAGTATTCGCGTCATTTATCCGCCTACCCCATACACCTTTATTTTTAAGTAGGGCTCCCAACATTTATTTGCAGTGCCCCCAAAACCTGAGCTACACCACTGCATATATTCATTGCTGTCCACTACCTGTAAGGTAATAGTTATATTTTGAAGATGAACTTAGGGAATTTTGAAATGGTACAGACATTTTTTAGCATGTCAAAGGGATATTTCATTCACGAAACATGGCTACCTTGTTTGTGAAACAGCAGAAACATATGTTGTGTTTCGTTGATGTGCATGTATAAGACGTGGAAGATTATTGCTTAATACGGAAGGCTTATAATGTACGGTAGCCGCATTAAATAATGCTGAACCGATTCAAGCTTGTGCTTTTGAATGCAGTGAGTGGAAGTGACGCTTTGCCAGGAGCAGAAAATGCATTAGAGGAAGGGAAGCCATCACCCAAGTTCCCCTATAGTAGACCTCATTTTTTGCAATTTAATGTGGACGAACTGTCTGTATCTGCAGATAAATCATCTCGTCCCATCATCGTTCCAAGGAAACTTCTCCCTTGGAACACTGGATATGCCGAGTAAGTGTAACTGTGTGTCTATCATCCCGGCGTAACATAACCTAGCACATTGGGGGTGGAGTGTACTGATGGTAACGGGAGTTGTGTAGGTAAAACTGTAGATGAGCGGCGTCACGTAGTTCACTGACGTTTGTAGTCTGTCACGGACATACAACGGAAGAACATAGCCCTGCAACGCATAAATATCTCTTACCAACCTGACATTGTACAACTCGCTAAAAGGCGACAATATCTCTTCCTCATACCAATTTTTCATTTTTAAAGGTATGTACAATACAGATTAAAACCACAGCCGCACCGCACAAGAACTTAGGTCACATCACTTAATCACAAAACAATAATAATTCTTAAGAATAGGAACAACATTCACATGCTTCCGCGGATTTCATACTTCCGGCGTTGGCGACATATACGTCACCAACGCGTTTAAGGACAGGCAGCTGATAACACCACTCTTCAGTCACAACACAGCTGACTGTCGACCACGTGACGCCGCTATTCTACAGGATAACCGTTGTGTATTAGGTCAGTTTTCATGCTATTCATTAGTTAAATGACGTTAAAAAACCCAAAATATACGTACAATGTGATTTTGATAAAGAAAACAAAACCATCAAACAAATATAGGCATATTTTGTTATAATACGTTATCAGGGTTAAGCTTATGGTCAGGGTGGTCCCTTGAATGGTGTGAGCAGAACTGCGTGGCACCCTCATGATTATCTTCACGTTCATACCAGTTAACATCCATCCGTAGCAGTTTTAAGAAATGCTAGTATACTTGTGTCAAATTTTGTTGTTGCCTTACTTCCAATTTCTCCCACCTCAGTTCTCATTTGCCACTAAAGATGGTATCCTTGGTCTTCTTTCTGTATCATTCACAGCTACTAATGCAAATGGCTAATGGTTTAGTGTAGCCAAGTGTGTCTAAACTGCAAACAGTAGCCAAGGGATTTTTTTATACGAAGAGGTGTGTATCAGTCTTGCGAAACGACGACAAAGTGTAGCGGGAGAATCAGTGCACGGGTGGGCGGGTTACAGGTTTTTGAAGTGACATTTACTCCAGCCATCAATACTTATATGAGTTCCTATTTCAGTTACATAATCGTTTTAATGTATAGAGCAGGTATACTAGCTTGGCCCAGTTCTAATACTTAAATATAATAATGTAATTTTGTGGGTAGTAAACAGCCATTGAGGAGCTACTTGCAACATCCTACCTATTGTCATTGTCGTTGAAGGGAGAAGAGTGTGTAATGCGTGAAAAGTTTGTAATTGGCACCAAAACTTTGGGACAAGATGCTTAGGTCTGAGAATTCAGTTTGCCCATGCCAATTCCTTGATTGAAACACTAATTTGATGATTAAGTATTTAATTTCTAAGCATCTAAGATAACACAATCTATAACATATATATATATATATATATATATATATTTTTTTTTTTTTTTTTTTTTTTTTGGTGGTGGTGGTGCATGGAGGAGTATATTGGTGGGTATGTGAGATTGCTCCTGACCGCAACACTCAGCCTCTCTCCCTCACCCCCCACTGCAAGGTGTTAAGGGTATGAGTGTACAGAGTTTAATGGCGATTTCTTGACATTAAGCTGAAATGTAACTTCCTCCAACATTTTGCTCTATAGTGCATGGCTGTATAAATAAAAACTTTAATTGGTTGAATGTTTGGTTGTCAATATGTAACCACTCCTTGATCATTTGCTTCTGTAATTAACATAGTGAGGTAGAACTTTATTCAAAGTTATTCGTCTTCTCCATTTGTTGCTAAAATGAGTTGTTTAGCCACAAAATCATTAAATAACTGGATTTCAGCATGTCTATTGGAATAAATTTGTGGACATGCTCTTGGCAAGTGTGCAAAGTGGAAGGTCAGGAATACTGACACTGCTCATTTCTCATGAATACTGCTTGGAAAGTCTGAAAGAATGCCATCCCTCCCCTCAATACTTGCAGTAGCTGATAATGAACACAGACACACAGTAAAACCAGTTTTATGGTACTGGCCAAGTTTGGACTTTTAACTAGTAGGTATGAATGCATGCTTGACAGCAGTGGCTGTATTAGTAAACAAAACATTCCCTTCTTCAGTCCTCAATTGCCAGATGTGCAGATAATATATTCAGTAATGTTCAATTATCTCTTTTACCTTTCGTGATAGATGAATTTGTTATTGGACTTCTCTATTTGTCATATTTGAATCTACCATCATGTGAAATCTGTGCACTCATACCCCTAACATGCTTAATGTTAGAACAACAATTAGCTGCACACATAGTCTTTTGGTTGCCAAGATCTGCTTATTGGGGATTTCAGAGTAGCATGGTATAACAACAGCAATAATGATAGCAATAATAAGATGAAGAAAATTCCTGCTTTATATATTTACAGTACAGGGATTTAAGCCGGCAATATATTAATGTAATTGCAGATTTAAAAGAGAGGGTATAAGGGCCCCCTCAACAGCTAGGTCATTAGGGGATTTGAGAGAAGAAGAAGAATACTGTCTGTATGTTTACTGTGGTTGGCAATATATTGATGTCGCTGCAGATTTCACAGATGTATGGTTGGCAGCTACTGCCTAGGTGATTCTGTTGCCACTGCTAGCAGAAGCTTTGCCCCTGTTATACAAGATAACTGAGAAATGTATTATAAAATTTATATCTTATTCATGTCTTACCTGAGTCTTAGTATCTCTGAGCTGTACTCAGAATAGGATCTTAATAACCTAAACAAACAAAAAAAAAAAACCTGTTTCTGAAATTTGTCCAAAGTTTATTGCCGAGCAAAATTTGAGGTTTAAGTGCAAGGTGCATTAGCCATTAATTTGGGGAAGTTGTAAGTTGTGATTGGCTGATTTGCCTGTCTTAATGAAGCTTAAGGCAGTATAGACTTGACAAACAGTGCCATCGTCCAGATTTAATTTTCATGATCATACCATTCAATGTCTTGCATTCTTTTTAAGTCCAATTCCTGGTTAAATATTTTAGTGTAATCTTGAAGGGTTGAAAAGTTGGCAGTTGAGGCTAACACTTGGGTATAAAGGTGTTTCATGTCTGATTAGATAATGAAGCGTCTCCTCAGAATAATGAAGATGCTGAGTATGCACAACTAGGTATTCATTCCAGAGGGCTTAGAATAACATTGGGCGGGGCTAGTGTGGTGTTGTGGATTTGAGAAGCGTTTTAAGTTGATTAATAACTTATTTGTGCTCTTTATGACATTCAGGCACTGATGAACAGAAATCTATTCCAGCATAGAGTAAATAACTTGTGACTGCCAGATTTCCTGTAACATTTATGGGGTTTATGGAGTATGGGCAGGACAAACATGGTGGTTAAAGAGTGCCACCATTCTTGTTTAATTGTTGTGGTCATATCATTTAACAACTTGCATTTTTCCAAAATCTAGTTCATGATTAAATACTTTCATACAAACTCACTGGGAGAAAGAGGGTGCATGCATTTGAGGTTAGCAAATGGACATCAAGATACTTGTGCATGAACCATAGCAAAGCAAACTTCAAAACAATAGTCATTTGTTGTAGTTTCTGTTCTAGAGGTATGAGGCTACTCCTGATTTCTCTACTTGGCTGTCATTTATATGTCTGGGGTGTTGCTTGTTGTTGATTTCTTCTTTTGGTCTTTTCTGTATATCTTTCTTCACAGTCTTCACAATTCTGAAGTCAAGTGTAAATTTGAGCCCCATTGCAGTTTATTATTATAATTTTCCCTTCAATGTGTATTGCTACTTGTTCTTTTGCTTTTTCATCAGTTTTCTAATAGTTACATGCAAAACTATTTTTCATAATCTATAATAGGCAATTTAATATATAAATGCTAGGTAAAGTAATTTGAATGTTTTAAACTGATCCTGACAAGAGCTGCGTGGTGGTTTGGCAATTGCTAATCTTCCATGTATTCCTAACTTGTGAAGCTCTCTCCTCTCAGTTCTGTCAGAAAAAGGTTGCCTGAAACATGTGTTGAATACTGCTGTCATTTTAACTGCAGTAGGTAGTGTTATTCTTTCTTGATACAGTCTTCTTTAAGGCTCCCTGTCTCCTGTTTAGCTTCTGTTTGCAACCTCTCTTTCTTTTTGCAGGTATTTCACCTTCTGATAAGTACCCTGACATAACCTTAGAAACTGTACTTCTTGAAATGTTTAATAAATTGGCAGTTTCAGTTGCTGTAGCTCCTGCAAACCTGGTACCAACAATTTTGACCTTTTGGAAACTCTGAAAGGTCTTTCTTTCATTGTTTTGTTCATACTTTCAGCACAACTAAATAACTAATGCTGCCAAAATCACTTCTACTGTGTGTATTTTGTTACAAACAAACAAAAGGATGCAATTATTGCAACTTAGGTTGATGTAACCTCATACGCAGATATGTCTGAAACGGCGATGTTTTCATTGTTTTGTCCTCCTGCTATAGATGTCATTGCCAGAAAATCCTTAAAGACATTAAAGTAGCGACAGTAAACTGCATTTACTTTAAACAACAAAATACAGAAACCCATTCATTGTAGGATGAAAAAGAATCTCCGAATTTTTTCCTATTTGTCATAATGCTTGTGGCTGTTGCTCGCATTCCACAGTTCTAATTTTATTATGTGATTATTCAGTAATCCTAAATCTAGGTGAATGAAACCCTACTGAGTTACAGAGAGGCACACAATTGATGTCAAATATGTTTTGTATAATCCGAGGTATTGCTTGTTATTTGTTTAAATTTTCAAATATTTGCACAGTGAATTATTTATTGAAATATACCAGAGTGTTTCCTGGTATTTAAGATTTTTACATGCTATTTAACATAGCTTGGGTCTAATGTAGTTTTTAAAGTGAGTTATAATCTTTTGTATCCTATATTTGTGTAAATTTTGTAAGTATGACAGAAAATATTTATGAAGATTATCATTTTAAATGGGATATCTAAGCATGATAACTTCTGAGAAATAATTGACAGTTTTTGAAGAAACCAGAACCTTTAAACAAATGCATTCCTGATTTTCAAAACAAGGTGTTTGACTCAGTTGTCATAGGAATAACACACATGGAGAAACTGCGTACTTCTACTTGCTTATTTTGAAATAATTGCTTTGCTGGTAATGGGAGAGGAAAAAAGTTCGGAACGCCATGTTTCACCTGTCCGTATCCTCGGCACTCGTCATCTGCCGCTATCATAGAAAGCCTTGAATGAAACCATATAACATTTTTAAAACTGCTTTTAAAGGCTTTATTTACAAACTTTGCAAAAGGAGATGCTGAAACTGGCCACCGTTGTTGTCCATACATTTTTGGCACCTCTTTAGAAAACTGTCTGTCGCTTGTCATACTTAATGTTGAGAAATTCTGGCAATTTTTTGGTAGATTTTTCTTTTTAATTCTTCCAGGGTGTGTGGGTTTGTCTTGTACACTTTATGGCCCACAAATTTGTACTAATAATTCTGTCGTGAAACACACTTTCAATTGTTGTCATGAAAAGATTGGTTGTATGAGCTGTTGCGTAGTCTTATGTAATAAAGGCAAAATCACACTCCCTATCTGTTAACTCTACTCTTAAAGGGGAAAAAAAAAAAAGCAAAGTTGTATTCACATATGTATGCGTGTCAACTGTTGGCTTGAACAAAATTGGCCCTATAATTTACAACCTAATGTTGTTTATGAAGTACTTCTTCATGAGGAAAAAATTTGGTGTATGGTGCGCCAATAGTGGAGAAAGGTTTCTCAAAGCTCCAATAAATGATTTCTATCTCTGGGAATGCAATGCTGTTCTTGAATACAATTATCCTACGATATCTGTTATGCCAAATACGGCAAGGTCTAATGTTGAGCTTAAATTATGAACCAGTGATTCTTTGTGTTGTTTATTTTTTTCAATCAAATGACTAAGACAGACACCCATTTTTACCCAGCTACCATTTACTCTGTTTAGCAAAGCAAGATTATGGAATTACGGCATAACTATTATGGATCCAGTTGTTTGTTCATAAATTTGGGGCTTTAATATTCTACAAAAGCATTTGCTGTTATAAGATTGGTTCAGAGAAATATACAAAGGTGTAAAAGTTGAAATTAAGTTTTATTTACAGAGAGACTTTAGCTGCTTTGGTTCTCAGTGCCTCATCCTGTATTGGCCATGAGTCTGCTTAATTTTGCTCAGATGCCTCTTTATCAGGCTTAAGGTTCTTTTACATGCCATAAATCTACAACACAGGACCAACAGCTTTACTCCCCTTCTAAAGAAAGTCATGCTAAGAGGTGATGGCAGTATTCCAATCTTATGAAGATGTTTACCCAAGCAGTCATGTCAAATAATTAAGTGAAACATAACAGCAGTTTTGTAGGGTAAATCAGGAACTAAGGCACAGTCTTTAAGTTTCTTCAATCAACAAATTTCATTAGAAATATCTTGGCTATCCTGTTTCTGCCACATCAAGTTGGATAAAACTGATGTTTCGACCATCTTGTCATGGTTGTCTTCAAAGGCAAACTGCGCCGCTTGTTGCTGCTTGTCAGCTTTTTGTACAGGCAGGTGGAGGTGAGCCTTGATTGGCCAGGCGATTCTCTGCACTGCAGCAGGTGGAGGGGAACTCTGGTTGGCCAGTATACCTCTGCACTGCTATGTCACTAATGCAGAGTCACTGCAATGTGGCACAGATGACATAGTGTTCTTAAGTTTTCCTTTTGTTTTACCTGTGACCATCAACCAGATTTTGTTAATATACATCCTGCCATTGCTGTTAAAATTTTTCAGGCAACGGCAATTTCTAAGGCCTCTTTAATTTTCCTGGGTCGTCATCTGTTTTCCCTGGTGACCAACTTAGTTTGATCAAACAGTATTGTACTGTTTTGTAAGCATGCAGTGTAACTGCCAATTTCTCGATGTCGTTTGGTTTGCACTGGTGTATGTGTGCCTGTAATTTACCATGCAACCAGTCTTGCCAATATACGGGGCTGCAGGATACTTCATAAACACCCGGTTTATTAAGTGGTGGAATTTTGTCTTTTACATTTTCTGGTAAATCTTGCAGTTTAGTGGGTGCCTTGCATGTCAACTTGATATCTGTCTGTTTTAACAACTTTCCTATTCGGCCTGTTACTCCTTTTACACATGAAAGTACTGCAAATTTTCATTTGTTTTGTTTTTGTCTTCCTGTTTAGATTCTGCATTGTCTAAAACCATTTGTTCTAGGGCTTCCATAAATATATTAACTATAACAAATGAAAGTGGTGAACTCATGGGAGCCCCTTCAGTCTGTGAGAAGAAATCCCCTTTGTATTGAGAAAAGGTGGATTTTAAACAAAAAGTAGATAAGTCGGCCCACTCCTCTGGAAGATCACATGATCTAAGCTTTTGGCACACTACTTCCACCTCCACATCTGCCGACACCTTTGTGAAGAGTGATGTTATATAAAAACTGACTAGCATGTCAGTTTTCTTCAAATGAAGGTCCCGTATGATGTTGATAAACTCAGTAGAGTTCCTTACATTGGACTTAATGTCCTCTGTAAAGGAGCTTAATTTGTCTGCCAGAAATCGTGCTAGGGAATGCATAGGAGAGTTTATAGCACTCAGTATAGGTCTAAGTGGAATCCCTGGCTTGTGTACTTTTGGGAGTCCATACAATGTTAGTACACTGTAATTATTTCTTTTGAAGTAATTGCAGTGTAAGATGGTCGAAACATCGGCTTTATCCAACTTGATGCAGCAAAAACTGGATAGCCAGGATATTTTTAATGCCGGCCGTGGAAGCTTGAGAGAATAAATTTCAGCGAGTTCTATTAACTTATATTTTTGGTCAAATTTGTTTTTTATAGTTCTTTTTATCGACTCATAGAAAAATTTATTGTTTTTTTACTGAACTTTACACCCCTTTTTTGCTAACATGTCAGGCTTCTCATTCGGATATGTCACAATGTGCAGGAATCCACTGAACAATTTGTTCGTCAAGTCCTTGTATCTGTTGAAGATGTCATGTATTTCTTTAACTTTTTGCATCTTAGCACAAGAAGTTTACATTATTGCTTGAATTGCAGCTCTTGAATCAGATAAGATGACAATATTGTTGCAGTGTTGCACCCAGGTAAATATGCTTCGAAGGGCTCACAACTAAATGTGCAGTTAGTAAAAATACAACTATAACTATTCATGACTATTTAGTGCAGTTGAAAGAGAAGTTGGATGGATATATTCCAACACTGGATACAAACCAGTATGACTGGATAAGAAATCCTTTTGTGCTTTCCAGTACTTGTGAACTGCAACTTGTTGGAGAGGAACTGGCAGACCTGAAGAACAACTGCACTTCAAAACTTAAGTACCAAGAATCAGATTTATGCAACTTCTGAATTCTATTTAGCAAGATCACCCTTACCTAAGTAAAAGTGCAGTCACCATTCTGCACGACCGTGCCGTAGCCGAGTGGTTAGACCATTGGCTTTTCACCAAAGCGGCCTGGGTTTGATCCCAGGCAACCGCATGTGGGATTTGTGGTGGATGAAGCGGCACTGGGGCAGGTTTCCTCTGGGTTCTCTGGTTTCCCCCGCCATCTCATTCCATCAGTGCTCCATCTTCATTCTATGTATCATCAGTGTCACTGTCTGCAGTGCTGTATGTAGTAAAAGCGGCCGTTAAACACTACAAAAAGTCATCATTTTGCTGCAGTTTTTTACAACTACGAATCAAAGAGGAGCACAGGTAATGGAACTGAAGTGTGATCTAAAACGGAACCGTGGAATAGAAAATAATGTAAATAAAGGAGACATAACAATAGCAGAAAGTGTTACGAAGTGAAGATTTCCTTTTTCCTCATTCCCCTTTAGCTGTTGTTATTAATGGAAATCCAGATTTCAGATATTGTTGAAATCACCAGTAATTTGCCACAGTTATTTCCAGTAAAACCTTATGTTTAAAGCATTCCATTTGTCAGTCTATCACATCTAACTCTTATAAAACTTTGTATTTATTTCATAAACGTACATTATGAAATATATTCATATTGTACACCTGTCTACCGTATCTCGTGCACAATTGCATGAGATTATGATTTCATTTATTTCAGGTTATATGGTTTACACTCCCAAAATGCAACTTTGTATTTCTTTCATAAATGTCTATTTACAAAATATATTCACATTTAAGCTTATCTACCTGCTGCACAACTGCATAAGCTATGATTTCATACTTATTTCAGGTTATGTGATTAATAAATTAATTTGATTGTAATTTAAGGTATCCTCATTTATTGTGTAATTATAGTGCTCAGTATTACATTTGGGAGAGCTTTTGGGTTGAATTGAAGAATGTATGACTAAGTAAAATAGAGTTCCCTGCCTTCTAGTTACCAGTCATTATAAACGAGAATGCTTTCTCGCCTTCATATCTATGTACCTATGTACATGCATTGCTGGAAGTTATCTCCATTCTCATCTTTACGCATTGCCATTTACACAATTCCAATGTCATTCAAATGATGTTTTACTACTGCTTGCTACTTTCGTTTCTCATATATTGGCACTCTGCATTATACGGTCCCTAAACCTGTATTCGGGTAGCATTACCCAGATTTGTAATCTTAAGCCCATGTGAGCCATTGAATTCAATTATTGAAAAGCTTCATATCTATGAGAAGGGGTTTAATGTATAATTATTATACTGTACTTGGAAATGAAATATAAACATTAATATCTCTTTAAAATATCATTTGTTACCACAGACACTTTTTATTAATATTAGTGAAAGAGTATCTCGTGAAATTGTATGTACTAGAAGGGTGTTATCATTGTGAAAAGTTTGGAAAGCTGTGCAGTTTAGATTATCACTTTTTTAAAGATGCATAAAACATATCAACATAGCAATGGTATTCACAAGTGAACAGAAATCTGGAATATTCTTTACTTTACATACTGCAAAACTTTTTTCTAAGTCCATTGCCAGACAGGCTTAAATGAGTGTTAACAGAACCTGCCAAATTTGCCCAGGAATAGTAATACACGTAACCTTGATAGTTGCAGAGTTATTTGTTGCCAACCTCTGCACCAATGTGTCTTGCAGGCAGTATTGATTGCCAGAAGCAAACTACCATTACTGTTTATTGTGAAAATGAATATCCTGTTTGGTTCCTATCATTGAGTAAATAAACCTTGTAGGTGTAAGTGGTTTCACTGCTATGGCTAGGTTCATTAATGTTAATCTTGCAGCATTGTGTCATGACAATGAACAATGCATGAAGTTCATATACAATGAAAGTTTATTAAGAATGTGCATGTTATTTTGGGAATGTGATGCTACTGTTCACCATGTTAAGAAATGGGAGAGTGCCCACCTCGATAGCGTGATGGTTAGCATGTCTGCCTCACGTTCAAGAGGTCGCAAGTTCAAATCTTGCTTAGGATTAGTTATCCGAGTAAGGTTTTTTTTCCAAGATCTTCCCTTATCCTGAGAAGACGAATGTCAGGTAAATTAAAGCTCTATGGACCTCGGGCTCATTTGAGCATCATTTTACCCATTTCATTTATTCATCGTCCGATGTGTCATTACGTTGGAAGACGTTAATTAAAAAAATAAGTGTAGGCAAGGCCATGAACGGTTTTTTGGACTCCATGGGAAAGAGTATTTTGTTCAAGGACTCTGGATTATCCTGCTGCCCAAGTACTCCTGATTACACATGCCCATACATTTTCATATGAGCATTATCTATTGTTCTATTGGAGACGCAAATATAAGTCACATAACAATAGCTGATTGGTTCACCTATTGTCAGAAGGTTTGCATATCTTCAATGGGCAATAAATACATCAACAGGGCAAAATAGATTGTGCCAGTCATGTGGTCCACATCGACAAATGCAAAATTGGAATGAGGAAATAGCATTGTGGGTGCATCATGGAAGGAAACTGGATCCTCAGGATGATATATACAGTCACCTAAGAAGTACAGATGACTGTATTGGCTTTTTTACATTTGTCAACAAGGACTAGGGTGATTGTGGAAGCAAGTTTGCCATTCCCGGCAACGAAGCGACTGACGAGGCTGCTAAGTCTGCCTGCCGTTTGCCGGAGATTTTTACACGCAGTCTTCCTTACACGGATGTACAATGGTACTTCCGTCGCCATCTTTTATATGTCTGGCAACAATCATGGGAAGCGTTAGACATCACTGGCACCCAACTGCGGACAATCAAGGAAACGGTGCAACCTTGGATAACATCTTCAAGGGATACCAGGAGGGCGGAAGTCATCTTGGCCCGCCTGAGAATAGGTCACACGCGCATCACGCATGGACACTATCTGCGTGGTGAGCCGGCGCCGGTATGTCCCACCTGTGGCGTTCAGCTCTCTGTGGCCCATGACCTAGTTGATTGTCCGCGCTACAATCGTGAGCGCCAGTTGTTTGGCCTGGGTTCTAGTTTAAAGACGATGTTAGGCGACGACCCAGTAGCTGTGGATTCAGTGCTGCGGTTTGTCGGCAGCATTGGCTTTGGTAAGCAAGTTTAAATTTTATTGCGTGGTTTTATTTTTTACCTTTTACGTTTTATCTGCTTACCTTTTTAGATCATTTTACACGCTTTTAACTATTTTGAGCATACTTTTTAGACAAGTTTTTAAGTTTTAACTGTTTTAGCTTTTGGCTGTTTTAGCTTGCGTTTTACTATTTAACTTTGAGTTTTAAGTGGTGGTGAGTTTTATCCGTTTTTTATCTTTTGACTTGGGGCTCTAATGACCTAGCTGTCGACGGGCCCTTAAACCCTAATCACTCACTCACTCACTCAGCTTGTTTGCTGCCGACATCTGTGCATGTGCTGTAGGTACATTTGGTGTTAGAATCTATTTGTTTTATTTCAAATGAATTTTTATATTTCTGATGGTTTAGAAAGTATTTAAAGTTATTTTTGTATGTTTGGATCATATTTGTGACTTCCTATAATATGTAATATCTCAACTGATGTTTGCAGGACGTAAAGTAAAGAAGAGCCAAACTCTATACCTCAAGAAAGTAAACTTTTAAATACTAGATGATGGCAGTTTTCTTACAATTTCATTGCCTAATGACCATCCTCTTCCATCCCCTTTAAAGCGCTTTTGTAAACACAACTAAGATAAACCCTGCTTTTGTTTCCTGGTTCCAGGTACTATAGTGTGAGGAATGGGGATGACCTGAAAAAAGGATAATGATGTGACAGAGGTGAAAGACTTTCTGTGGTGACTTCTATGTTTGTTTTGTTTTGTTTTGTTTTATATTTTTTTCCAAGACTTTTTCCCTTTTCCTCATAACACATGTCGCCACCTAGGGCTGTTTTGAAACCTTTTGCATAATGATCCCACAATACTACTATACAGCCGGTTTTGAGGAGCTGTAGCTCCTTTAT
Source organism: Tenodera sinensis (assembly GCA_030765045.1). Lineage (NCBI taxonomy): Eukaryota > Metazoa > Arthropoda > Insecta > Mantodea > Mantidae > Tenodera > Tenodera sinensis. The sequence goes on from CM060964.1 coordinate 56,758,980, forward strand.
TCTCTAATCCACCAAAGATGAGAAATTAGCTCTGTATTTCCCCTGATTTTACTCTTAGCTTATACTAACCAAGAAAATCTGATATCTGAGCAATAGGAGGTTCAGTGAACTAATGAAGCTAATGAGAAGCCATGCCTGCAAAGCGGTTGAAGAAAGGGCCTAGTCACTGCATGCTCTGAAAGTGTAGTTACAGAATAAGAGAAGATACACTTAAAGGATCTATAAGAATACCAGCAAAAGAGGAACTAGAAGGAGCAGTGAAGCCAGTGGCTAGAATAATAATTGTGACTTGAGTGTTACCTAGAGCTGCATGTATGAGGAAAACCTGTTCATTTATGTCTGAACTATGTCCATCCTGAATTTGTCATGCTTTACCACTATTCAAACCTATGCATGATAATTTAATGTAGTGCTGAGCTATTATTTTACTTTGTGTGTTAAGAACCAAGAAGGTATGAAGGTGTTTCTTTTCAAATTTTCATATAAATTAGAATGGAGTAGGAAATGAGTGTAAGCTAATTTGAGGCAATTTAAGTCAGTAGTTTTAACAGCTTTTAACAAATACAAAATGAGGCATGAAATGCATTTGGAAAGCTCATCATGAAAGTCCTAACTGTTGAGGGGATTTAACAAATTGTGAAAGCGTAAAATGAGAGCACTTAGGTTATGTAACAATTGAATTAATTTAAATGAAATTATGACACTATCAAAATTATTCTAGAATTATCAAACTTCATCAAGAAAGTTAAATCAGACTTGTAAACACAAGCCTTTATAACAGTTATAGCTGTTATTGAGAAGTTAATTTTTTATGAACTTTATAGGTATACAGAAACTTTGAGGAGCCATTTTGAGAAGTTAATCTCTTGTTAATTTTAATATACAAATTTTGAACACTTTCAGCTTGCTGCTTCTGGTGTATCAAAATTAATTTCTAAATCAAAATTTTAATTTTTTTAAGTTTTTGGCAATAACATAAACAGTGTGACATAACTTTTAAGAAATGCCTGTTTGTCCATAAAATACTGTATAAGTGTATACTTTCCTTCGCCATTAAAGGGCGGCATCTGTGAAAATGGCTAAAATCCACAATTTTTATCACAATGATGTGAAAATCTGTATGCATGTGTGCCAAAGCATATCTAGTAGGTCTACAAATTTCTCTTTTCTATGTAAGATAGTTTTTGCAAACAAAAATATTTTTGGGGCTTTTTGCTGCAATTTTAGTGCAGCATAAGAAATGTTTTATATAAAATATTTGTTGCAAATAAAGTAAACTCTGGCTGTATGTTTCTTTTGATTATGTCTACAAAATCTGGTATTTTTATTTGACTATGTCAAACAGTTTTGGATAAAAAAGTTATTGAACACAGCAATGCCTATTTCTTTTTTCAAATTATCAATTTTTAAAATAAAAATTCAATAACAATTAAGCTACTCCATCTAAAGCATGTAAAATACCACATTTTATGAAGCAATTGTCTAAGAATGTGTGTGCAAAATTTCAAAGAAATCTGTTAAGAATTCCACTAGGAGTATTTTGAAGATTAAAAAATCGAGAAAAAAATTACTTTAAAGTTTTAAGTGTATGACAGCATGTATTTACTGCTTTGAGATTCCCCTGGACCATATGAAGATTCTTCAGCTAACTGTTAAGCTTCTTCTTCTTTAAGTTTTGATACTCAACCATTTTTTACTGATTTGAATCTATGTAATGCACATGCATTCTGCTTTAATCTTCAGTTACACCTAACATTACTAATTCCTTTGCTGATTGGACTTACTTTACTAGCTGTTACCCTTTCCTTTACATAAAGAGTAGCCTCGTAACCCATATTGAGTCAGTAATAGCTAAAGTCACTGCAATTTGCAATTTCTTTTTAGAAAGAAAGATTCTTGTATAAAATTGAGAAAACATGACCACGTAGTTAACACATGTTCACAGACAAAAATTTTGCCATACTTCAGCATATTTTTACTGGGATGAATGTTTGCAGAAAGTTCCACAGGATGTCTCTGCTTACATCCACCAGCACTAAATCTGACAACCTGATTTAAACTTCAACATTACATGCAATTTTGCTGCAATGGGGTAAAGAATGCATTTCGGGAGCCATGCCCACCCACAAATGGGCATTTAAATCACATCATAACAGCCTTTTAAATGGCGATACAACACAAGTGATGGTAGATTCTGGAAGTACAAGGTATAGACACAGTTTTAAGGCAAAAAAAAACAAAAAAATCAGATTTTTCATCATTTTTGGCCAGATTTAACCAATGCCTCCCCTTAAGTTAAGTGGCATAGAAATTACTTCTTAATACTTAATTACCTTGTAATTTTTTTAATTTGTACAGACAAAAGCCCAAATAAGAGCTGCAGGATACCATACATAGATGAAAATACACATGAAACGGGAAGATGTAAAAGTAATAAAGATTTGAAACAGTTGTTTGTGTTTTGCTATTTTAATTGAAATTTCACCATTGCATTGCCTTAATGGAGTAGGTTGTATGGAATATTGAATGACTTTATGAAATAAGTGCCCAAATGGGGCCCAAGATCATAGAGCTTACAGTAATGTAGTATTGCAAAGGAAGCACTTAAGCCTTATCCAGATAACTCATTCCAATCATGATTCAAACTCAAGCTTAATAGATTATGAGATGAACATGTTGCTCCAAATCATGTAGATAATCCAGAAATACATCTCATCTTGGCATACTGTCTCACTTGGCTTTGAACAAAAGTGTTTTTAAAAATTGGAGGTACAGTAGGGCCTCAATTATCTGAGGTAAGCAGGACTGACAGTACCTTGAATAGTCAATAACTCGGATAACACTGACTATCTAAAATCGAGAGGGAAACGTACAGTAAACTGTTGAATGAGAACATTGTTAAAGATGTGAAGAAAAGGCATCTACTTCATTATCAAATGGAAAAAAAAATGACATACATACAAATAAAAATACAAAATTAAGAAAAAAGGGCCTACAGTACATACATACGGTATGTACATGTTCCAGTTGAAAAAGGTTATTTCTTCAAGGAGTCTTCTATTTAATGGAACTCGCTCACTTCTTTGCCACTGTTTCATTCAATAGTTGTTGCAATAGAAGCTCTGTTGAAGTTGTCTCTGTTATCTCAATGGTCTTTTCTATGACTTTGCATCTGTCACTGTGGCTTATTCTCCATTTCAGTGTCTTCATTGTCACTTTCATTTTCACTTTCTTCAGCTTGTACATTCACTGCCTCTACTATCATCTTATCAGTCACTTTTAATTGTTCATCTGTGTTGATCCAGTCAGCTACATTACTTTCAGTGATTGTTTCATCTGTCAATCTTCGAGCCAGCTGTGCAAGGCTGAGGTCATCATGCTCTATGGGCAAATTTTCTTGATTCTCTGTAACGTTTAATAACTTTGCATGGCACACTTCATAAAATGGGACCTCGGTTAGTTGGGGCTCGAGTAACTGCAACTCTCCCATATATATTTTGTATTTTTGCTGATCATCATATATTCTCTTTAGGATATGTGAAAGCTGAGCTTAATGATCTAAAACCCTCATTCTACTGCTTAAGATTGTGATATACCAAAGCATCTGTGACATTCATAATAAGGCACAAAACTTCCTTAGTAGCTAACATTTGCAAAATGCAAGGAAAATCAACGTATACCATGTTAAATCCAATGCACTGCTTATTTGCAATTGTTTGGGAAAGGTTTAACCCTTTGTTATGCTACAGCAGTGAATGAAATACACAAATAATTATTATTCCAGTAACCTTTTAGTTAAATTTTAAAAGGGTTTAGCATTTTTAGCCCTTTATGTATTAATTATTGTCAAAACCTCAAAAGGTTCAGAATAAGGCACTAATGAATGCTCAGACTTCAACATACAATCATAGAGAAAGTAGGTGAACAGAAAAAAAATCCGGAATCCCTAAATACTCGTGACCGCCATACCATCAGTGCTGTAAAAATATTACCATCTGCAAAGCAGTGTGAGTGATAGAGAGTTTTAAAGGGCAAATGATCACTACCCATAGTAACAGTATGTCGACAAAGGAAGGAGTGCGTAAAAAGATCAGGAGTTACAAAGATCAGATCCAGGTATGTATCTTGCTGGTGAGGAGCACCCAAATGAGTCCTGTAGGGATGAGAGGCAAGATGCCACGAACGACACACTGCATAATGTAAAACTGAATAATGGTGATGTTGCCAAGGAGAGAAAGACAAACATTGTGATATATTAAAGTAGCCACATAGAATGGAGTTATCACTCAAAGGAGCAAGAATAGTTGACCATTCTAAATCAGAGACAGAGTATCCGGTAGTGTAGACGGCCACCAACGTGAGACTGCCTATACAAATTCTAGTGGCCTCTAAATACGGAAGAATGCACAAAGTAGTGTCACAATCATTTATTGTAATGCCGTGATGTACTCCAATAAGCACTTCCTCTCCTGTTGTTGCATGATCATTTCGAAAAATGTGGTATCCTGGGACAGAAAAATGAGAATGTAATCTTAACCATGTTTGTACTATGATAAGTACATACATTTTTGCTGAAGTAAGCAAATGTTGCTGCTCTGCTCATTTAGAAACGACACAGTGTACTTTCCAATACAAGATGTAAGACGCTTTAATTGTGGCGACATCCTCTCGCAGACAATGCAATTGCAATTTCAGTTGCTCCAAAGGTTGTTGGATATAATCCAGTGCCATGCATATAATTTGTGACAAATTATCTGAGTGCCTAGCCCTCCCCATGCAACTTTCAAAATTAGAATCAAGAAAATGATTCACCTGATGTGGCATGTGAAATTGTACTTCTACCTGATTATAGCCGTTTTTATGCATATGCTTGGTATTTACTATTAAAGAGCCGTCTATCAGTCTTCATAGGATGAAATTTAGTCACATCCATGAGTGTCCCACGTGCCCCATTCAACAGTTGTACGTCACTAGATTGTACATTAGATTCCTCCTGATGCACATGCACTGGCAAAGTGATACAAGGAGAAGAATATTCTCTTTCCATGTCACTTGAAGAAGTTAAAGAAATACTATCTTTATTATGTGCTACATTTATATCCTGTGCCATCGGAGTAACCCTCCCCCTCACCACACGGAGTAGGTCCACACAAAAAAAGAAACTTAACTTTCTTAACTTATGGACTCCAAACAAGAAAAAGAAAGAAAGAAAAAATCCTAAGCACAATGCAAGACAGATGTCGACCACTCAAGAACCAATCCCACCTCCCATCACTGTTTCCTGTGGGTAGCTTCATTAGAAATAGGCAGTGCTCTCCATCACAGCGAGACCAAAAATGTTATTTCTGTGGGAGCTTTGCAGGAAAAGGAAGCAGGTACAGAGCACTAGACTACATACATGAGGCTCCTATGCTGCTAGTAACGTTCAGGTTAGTTTTCTAATATCAAAATATATTTCTCCATGTTTGTATTCACTTCTTTCACTGGGAGATGACGTTATATCAGTGAGGGCTATGGTGTGGGACTTAATAAGTGTGTTTGGTACTGGGATTATGAAAATTAGAGTGGACCGGTGTTAGTAGACTCCTATGCTGTATCAATCATACTTGCAGTATTTTGCAAAGTATCCATGTTCGCATTGAAAGTGGGTGGGTGTGTCAGATATTGCATACGTCCAATTGTTTGGACCCATGTAGTTTATGTTGAGACTAAGAGTAACACATCAATCATTGGGGGATGCATAGATGTCACCTGTAGCTTAAGATAGGAGAAAACCAGGTTTGTTGACTCCTGCCTTTATATGTGTAGGTAGTATTGGACACTGGTTTGTTTCCATGCTCATTAAATGCTCTAAACATTTATAACATTAGGTATGATAGGGCACACACTTGGGAGCACAACTCACTTATTTTGTGTAATTAGTGCGCTTATTTGGCAGCAGATGCTATTAATTTATTATGCCTTGTGTTTTCATATTAAATGTGTGGCCAGTTTGGCCTTGAGATAAAGACATATGCTAGAATTATAAATGCATGATTTATGCTGAATTAATTAGGGGTGAGGTCTGTTCAGATTTGAAAATGTTTGGATTATCTGAAAAATGAAAAAAAAGTGTATAACTTCAGCTATATGATTAGCAGCTACAAGGTAACATTGCTGCATAGTGATGTAAGGAAGTGACTAAGTTATGATTACCATGCATAACATAATGTTGTTCAACAGTGACTAAATGCATTATGCAGAGGCACATTGCTTATAGCAAAGTTCAAGAAAACATTTTTGTGATGTGTGTAGTTTCAACAATGAATTTGTCAGTTCTATGATAAGAAGGCTTTCTGTACACAACAGAAAAGCTTTTTATTGCTTTTTTAAATTGTGAATTTTGTGTTTGGATTATCCGGAATTTCGGATTTGTGGGGTTTAGAGTATTGGGGTTCTACTGTATTACTTGAATCGGTAGTTTGTTTACGGCCATTGTATAGTTTATCATTGTAAGTCTGTATGGTATTCAAGGACTTTCACTTCTTCCTTTTTTGGTAGGGACAGCATTACTGATAGGGACTGGTTGCTGTGTGTCATGTGTAACTTTGTGTTAATTTAGAATGGGAGGTTAAGCTAAAGCTGCTTTGTTCACAGCCTAGAATAATTGAAGAGTTATTTAACTATTGATAGTTGCAGCAACTGTTTTCTGTTCTAATATTCAACTCAATACAATATAGTAGACCACAGATATTAATTGGCCATTTTTGTGGCTATTATGTTTTAAAGCTTACTGAATTGAAAGCTGAATACACATTGTCACTAAAACAATCGTACCTGGGATACTAATGAATGATTCTATCATATAATTATCTCAAAGTATTCTTGGTGTTTGAATAACCTTTAAAATTAGCAAGGTAACACTCTCCTATTTTCTGAAACTTTGTCACCACTGGCAAAATGAAAAGATATTTTTGTCTTCTAGATTGGAAGAAATTACATGCTGAGAAACTGAGTAAAACAGAATAAAAGCACATCTTAATGAACCAAACACATTTGAAAGAAAAGTTTCCATGAAAATGATTTAACATTGGGTATGCAATATGAAACTTTCTTGCTAACAGGAAGTCTAAAGAAAGTTCTATGCAGAAAGAGCATGTTTCATTCAGTAAAGGTAACCTGACCCTGAAGAGAGCTTCACTTCTAGAATGTTATACCTCTTTAAAATGTTGTTGTTGTTTTCTAGTGCCTTGCATCTGGCAATGAAGCCATTAGCATTCGTGCTTTCCAATACTTTTGAACTGTAGTTTCTTCTGATCTTAATGCTTCACAGGTCTTCAAGTGGTCTTCGTTCATTTCTGCTGGATCGTTACACAGGACACATATTGGTGAGGATGAGATACCTATTCTGTAGAGATGACTTGCTAAGCAGTCGTGATTTGTCAATAGTCGGAAGGCTGCAACCGCTGTTTTCCTTGGTCTCTGGGGGATTATATCTGGGTTGGAAAGTAGTGTAATCCATTTTTTATCTTTGGCATTTGTTTCTATTTCTTGTAGGTATGAATGAGAAAATTTTTTAATGATCAAGCGTTTCATTGAGGAATATGAGAAATTGAATTTAGATTTTTGTTTTATTGTTGTGCCTTTCTTTGCAAGTGAGTCTGCAGCTTCATTCCCCATGACTCCACAGTGTGCTGGAATCCATTGGAGATGAACAGTCTTATTAACTTTTTGGAGTTGTGTTAACATTTTGTAGCATTCTCTAATTTTTGTTGACTTCTTTGTAGTATTTGAACATATTCCTTGAATTGCAGCTTTAGAATCTGAAAGAATTACTGCCTTGTTAAATTTATTTAAAGGAAGATTTAATAATTGTCGGAGAGCAATGTGTATAGCCTCTATTTCTCCATCATAATTTGTTGTGTCTCTGCCAACAGAATGATAAAAGGCCTCTTTAAAATGTTACTTCCATTAAATACTTGAATTTAGCACATAAACCTTTGTTATTAAAAATTATTTTCATGTTGTACTAGGACTGTCAATGCTGGAAAATCCAGATATAATGAAGATCAAGCATGCATTTACAATGGAGTACTAGATTATCCAGAACAATCTGAGCACTCTTTGGGCCTACCATTTGTTTATTTTGGCCTATTTGATGGACATGCTGGAACAGGAGCTGCAGTTGCAGCTGCAAAGCAGCTACATCTAATAGTACAGGTTAGTATAATAATGCTATTTAAATACCATGAACACCAGTCTAAAAATATCTTGAGAATGCCCATGTTCTTATGTCCTATTGAAAGTTCTGTTTTAAGAACAGTATATAGTGATATTGATAGCTTAATTCTTTCACCATAATGGATGGGACCATTCTGCCAACTCTTACTGCCTTCCACATTTTATTCATTCTTCATAATGTGTATCCAGTATCATTGATAACACAAACCCATTGCATGACTATATACTACACTATGGAACATAGTTTTAAATGTTGGCTCATCTTTAGAAAGTGTCCTGTAGCACTTGCTGGCCAAATTCCGAAGGTACTTACTGCACATGCGCTGACAGTAATTAGCAGAATCACCACTAGGTTGCGCTGCATGCGCTAGCCGTCACTAGCAGATGATTTTCACATCTGCCAACATTGCTTTTTCAACCACACTATACTCCATCCAGCCTTAGATCCGCCCCTTGTATCCCTCCGCCATAACCTGCGACTAATACAAAACAAAACAAACACCACGTGAATTCATGCCTCGTGTTTATGTTGTAACAATGATATTTACTCAGGACTTTTAAGAATATTGCCGCTATCGCGTTACATTCAAGTAGTCTTTACGAGGGTTATCATACATCTTGAAAACTCACAGATAATCGGCGATATTTAGGGTACTACATTTTATGGTGTGCTTTGGTTTAGGTGTATCACGGGTTAGTTGTTGACGGCTTGTGTTTACACCAAGTGCGGATCTAAGGGTGGAGCAATTATAGTTTTTGTTGCCAACACACTAAACACAAATACACTCGTGCGTCGGCTAATGTATTTTTCACATCATGCCACCACAGATATACCTCCAGCTATATCTTTTTAATTATAATTAGATCTCGGATAGTACAGAATGCCAGTATGATAAGACTAGTTATGGGTACCCATTTCCAATATATATTTTCACCTGTAACCTTTAGCACAAGGGACATCACATGCGTATTAAATATGAAGCTCCCAGATTTATGTGAAATTATTTCTTTATGGGGTTGAGCATGTTTTAGCATATTGCACAAGAGAATGTTTTTTTTCCCATACCTACCCCTTTTCCTTGGCCCCTGCCTGAAATCTTGGAGCATGACTCCGAAAACTGCTCAGGATGACCCCACCTGAAGGAAAACAGCTGGAATTATCGTCTCCTTTTATAAGGGAACAATAAAACCCATTGAAGCCATTTGTAATGGGGTGTAGCACGGCATTCCCTGCATAGCATTTGGGTAGCGCATTCGGGTTCTCAGCAGGCCCTCGTAGTACAGGAATGCATACATTCTTCCTCATTATAGCACAAAGGTGCTAAATCTACTATGCTAATGAAGCGAGTCATGGCACTTGCACAACTTGCTTCTAACAAGTTCACTAGCATACTGCCGGGTCCCGCTAAAACATTCAAATTTCAGATTGGCAACAAATTAATGGAGAAATAGTGCTGTTGGCAGTGCTGAATTAACACTGCAATAACACAGCAACTTCGGCAACCTTTGTAAGAATTAATGCACACTGCTAAGTGGGACTTAGACGAAATTCTCACGAAGTACTCATGGGACACTTTCTAAAGAATATCCCTAAATGTTTATTATAGGTTTCCATTGCCTTAAACCACAACCTCGGCATGCATAAAATATATTGTAGCACAGCTTCTTCCATTGATGGAATTGAGTTTATAACAATGTTTCTATAGCAATTGTTGGAAGTACATTTCAGTAAAATATGCTTGAGGTTTTCTTCTTCTTTCAGGCAGAGTGGACACACAGGCGATTCTGTTAAGTGAAAACGATATAGGTACTTCCTTGTTATGTGTCCTGTTGTGGATCTTGAAGGAAAAACCTAAACGATCCTTGAAATGTTGTTTCATATATATTACATTATTTGGTTCTTTCAATAGCTGTTGTAGTGTTTTTCCAATTTCTGATGTTAACCATGTGTTCGTTCATTCTTTTGTAATGTGAGTTGTTAACCAATCTTATTCCTATTATTAGAAATATCTGTTTTGAAGGTGTTAGATATAATGTTGCAGCAGTTTTGGCAGTTTCATCTGCTATCTCATTGCTTGATGTACCACAGTGTCTAGGGATCCATAGTAGTTGTATTTCTCTTTGCTTCCACATTTTATGGATGGAATGATTCTGCCAATATCAACATGTGGTTGAAAATGCAAAGACTTCTTTTAGTCTATTGTATTTAGGTTATAATCGATCAAATGTCCAATAGAATTGATGCTATATTGTGAACTGGAGGTTACACTTCGTGCAGGCTAAATATTTAACATAAATATATGGTTTATTTATATGCCAAATATTTCTCCATGTTGACATATTTTTGGGGGAAAACATACTGACATTTATATGCCTAAAATATTAGTTCACTTACACTGCTTTGCTGTAAAGACAAACACTTACATGGGTTCTCAATGCATCAAATATGGATTATGTTAGTGCCTTTTTTCTCCTAAAATATTTTTAAAATATTTTCAGTTTATAATTTCACAAAACATAAAATGGCAAAGCCTTACAATTTACGTTTTAAAATTTAGTGAACATATAAACTTAAACACTCATGTTAGTGTTCTCTTTTTGCTGACCTGATTACAATAAATTCCACACTGGTAGAAGAGGATGATGACGGCCACCATCACATTTCCTTTCTGTACTTTTGGTGACAATCGCCATATGTTTTATAGAGCCAAAAGTGCTCATTTTGATCATTGATAATTATTTTAAGCATCTATTATTAATTATTAAGATTATTATAATTGTAATTAGATATATGCAGATCTATGTATGTAATAGCCAACTCTTTCAACTACTGGTGACAAGTTCAACTCTTGTATCATTGTGTTCCCTTCTGTGTCCGTCACACACGCAATTAATTCCATTCATCACCAAAAGAGATTGCCAATCACTATGTAGCCTATAGTGATGCATTCATTCATACTTTAGCAATGGCAGAGGCCATTGATAAACATTCTGCTGTTCTCACCCTGGTTTCACAGGACTATTCGGCCACCAGAGCTGGTAGCATTTGTGGTGTTTCCACTGCGAGGAGGTGGGCGAAATCATATCGTGAAGATGCGCAGGTTACCGCAAGGAAGAGTACAGGATGTTCACATGTGTCTACCGAGAATGAAGACAGATGTCTCTTAGCGGAGGTGGAAAGAGATCCATTTCTAACCACCTCTGACTACAAGGCATTGTCTTTATTCCCGGGTAGTGCACGGACGGTTAGCAAACGTTGTAAAGATGCTAGAATCTGGTGTAGACGTGCAGCAATAAAGAAAGCGCTAACTGAAGCCCGCAAAATCGACAGGTTGGCATTTGCTATACAGTATGAGAACTTCAATTGGAGCAAAGTAACTTTCTTGGATGAAGCTGCATTCTGTACTGCAGATGCCAATTCGACTGTGTTTATTTACAGTACCAGTGGGACTCGCTATGATGGACACTATCTAGCTACTCGCATAAGGAGTGGTCAAACAAGCGTTACTGTTTGGGCATGGATGTCTCAGGAAGGTGCAGGAATGCTGGAACATGTTCATGAAATACTGAATGCAGAAACCTATTTTGAAATTTTAGCTACACATGGGTGTTGATTATCGCTGTATTAGCTTTTAATGTGTATAGTGATTCCAGAATTTAAGTTAAAATGTTGAAAGTATGTTGTCATATTAGAAAATTGTATATAAATATAAGACTACTACTTGTTTTGTATATAACCTGTACATACTGTTTGACATTGTCTGTTGCTGTATTCGGCTTAATGACAATAAATTATTATTATTATTATTATTATTATTATTATTATTATTATTATTATTATTATTATTGTTATTATTATTATTGTTGTTGTTATTGTTGTTGTTGTTACTATTATTATTATTGTTATGTTCTACTCCCGTCTGCCCAAGAGTGTTATCCTGAAGGAATTTTACGTTCCAACAGGATAATCATTCTGTCCACAAATCGGGCAAGGTCCAAAAGTGGTTTTCGGAGCACAGAGATATCTTAGAACAGATATCGTGGCCTCCGAAGTCAGAAGATCTCAACCCAATTGAACACGTTTGGGCTAAATTAAAGCAGAGGCTCTCTCAAGGTCCCAGATTAAATAATGGTACACAACTCTGGTATGCCATTACAGACACTTGGAAGTCATTAACAGAATATGCTAATTATTTTAAAACGGTGGATTCCATGCCCCAAAGATTGTGGGCAGTGATAGCAAATAATGGAGACCACACTAAGTATTAGAATTTGTTTCTTGTTTTATTAGCATTTTGTTACATTTAAAGGCAACTGGAGATCAGGTGGCTGTACTTATCTTTAGTTTCTAGTTTGCGAGAACAGCAGATAAAGATTTCACATATAGTAGTCGATCTTAATTTACAGAATGTAATCTACATTGGTATAAAAGGTGTTAATATGAAATAAAAATAAAGAAGAAATAAAAAAACTACCAGGGTCCGTGGACTCGAACCTCCATCCCACATAGCATACTGAGTTGCAAGTGCAGAATATTGGCACTGAGCTATTTCTACCACAGACAGCCTCTTCTCTTATATAGAGAACTCTAACGGACAATTCAACCCTCAGAGTTTGGCTTACATATTTCATGAGCGCTTGTTTGCATGTTGGTGAAGAACTGTTCTTTTGATTGCACCCTGGTTTCTATTGTATGTTATAAAGTAATAAACCATGTCTTGTCTCGCTGTGTACAAGCCTGCTTTGGAGCATAGTGCATGCTCCATGTGTGAACCATGCTCTGGTTACTTTGTGTACTTCCGTGAGGCTGAAGGGACACTTAGAAAATTTACAGCACCCAATCTTTTTTTCCATGGCTGTACAAAGAAAACGTTATTTTGAACTTGGTCCTGCTTTAAAAAAATCAGTTAATTTGGCTTGTTTTACTTTTCATGCATTAAATGCACACACCTCATTTTGCAAACTTGTTGATGAACTTAGAGCTGTTTCATTACAACTTTTCTCACTGGCTGAGAATGAAAGACAAAACCACTGTTCAACAGTTAACACCAGATACCAAAACTTTTTATCATTACTTCTCGTTTGTTGCAAAGACATTGTCGCGCTGAAAGCTGCTGACTCTAGCAGCAAACATCTTTGTGTTTTGTTTCCATGGCTGAAAGTCACCTGCTCAGCTTGTGTCTGTTAGGTTAGTAACGTTCTCCAGCGTAGTGTCATATCAGACGATGAATGAATGAAATTAGTGAAGTGATGCTCAAGTGACCCCGAGGCCCATAGAGCTTAAAGTTACCTGACATTCATCTTCTCAGGATAGGGTGAGAACTCGGGGAAAAAAACTTACCTGGATAACTCACCCTAACCGAGAATCGAACTCGAGACCTCTTGGATGTGACAGACACGCTACCACCACACCACAGAGCCGGGCTAGGAAAATACAAATGCCATATGTGCATTATAATTACGTAAAACTCAGATGTATTTCACTGAAATTTAATATGTATAACAGTGAATTACGTATGAATAAGGTTCTATTATCATGTTTCTAAATTACATTTTGCTCAAAAATTTACATGCAAATACAAATTATTTAGACTGGATTACATATAAAGCAGGTTAAGCTGTATTTCCAGGTTGCATTAATTTAACCCTTTCATGCATGAATTATTTTGCTACTTATGCCGTTCTTCCTCTAATTCGAAATCGGTTTAGAGTAGGCAGTCTGGGACACCTTCAGCCTGCTGGCTTGAATAGCCATGATCGTTAAGGCAACACGTAGTGCACTGGCCATACATTCAAAGCCTGAGGTAGTGAGTTTGAGTCTCGGCAACCGCAGTCAAATGTTACTGTGGTAAAGGATGGGGAGGACCCACATAAAATAATCTGTGTGATGGCACGCATGGATGATGATGGGGTATCATTTGACTGCGGTTGCATGGATTTTGCGTCTTTTCTTATAAAAAAACACTACAATATAAATTGTAAAAAAAAAAATAATTTTTTACAATTCAAAACGTCTCAAATATGTATTTTTAATTGGTGACAGACAGTATAACAAGAATATAGCAGAAAAAAAGTTAAAACTAGTACAAATAGGTAAAAAAGCCTATGTATCTTATAATACACACCAGGCATGAAAGGGTTAAGGAACTAAGTCATTGACAAACCACTAATAAACAGAAGAACACTCTATGTCTCTTTAGCTATTTCACAAGCTTATGCTGACTTCATATAAACATTGATCAGCAGTTAATTTTTAGAAGCTTTGTAACAGTGTATGGAAGTATTTAAACATTAGGAGTTGAATTTTGGGACATGTTTGCTTCACTCACTCTATAATTTAAAAGGACATGTTGTGGAAGCTTTTGCTTCCATGGCAGGCTGTATGTTGACTGACGGCATTGGCATCATCATTCTGGTCCCTGGTAAATGGCATGATGATTTGTTATAGATGTCTGGAGGTGGGATTTCAAAGTTCATAATTCGGTGCCTGTGTTTGCGAATGTAAATCTTCTTCCACATGGCCAGTTCTACAGGGTTGTTCTTTTTGTTTTTGGTTTTTGGTTTTGTTTTACTAGTTCAGAGTTTGTATCTGTTTTGTGGTTGGTATCCCAAAAGCTTGTTATGATGGCTGATTTGTCTGTTTATATTCTTTGTTCCAGATGTGCTCTTTGGTGCAGAGGTTAATGTTATGCTTGGTTTTATTGATGTGTACTTCATTGTATTCTTGGCAGTTAATCTTGTAAATTCCAGGTTTTGAGGTTTTTGGTGCTCGATCTTTGGGAGGTGCTTTCAACAGTCGATCTATCGCCCATCTGTCAGTCAACCTATGGCTGATTATGGCAAAACATGTCCTGTTAAATTATGGAGTAAGTGAAGCAAACATGTCCCAAAATTTGACTCCTAATGTTTTAATATTAATCAACAAGTTACCAGAATAGCATGAAACAAACAGTTGTATGCAAGACTACTGTGACACAATTTCGTAAACCTAAATATCTTTTGGAATATTATTACACATATGAACGTGAAAATGTGAATAAATTATAAAATAATAATCCATCCAGGCTTCCATACTCTACAATATAAGAAATTGATAAATATATTTGCTTCAAACTCTCTAAAGCTCATGGCCATTTTCAGCTTTATTTTTTAATGATCTTCATGTTTTTCTTCTTTTTTTGTCCCCTTTCTTTTCTATTTTCTTCAATAGAAGGTTGTAAACAGTGATGTGTCATTCAATTAATAATTTTCAAGTCTTTCACCACTTCTGTTTTTGTGAAACATGTTTTGAGAGCAGGCTCACTAGCATTATCAACCGATTGCCCACTCCTTTTTTTGGAATTTGACCACCTAAGGCAAGAACTTTGGCTCTACTTTCTGTTCAAAATGTTGGTTGATGGATTAAATATAGCAGCCACCGTTTTCTTCTTGTCTTATAATTTGCTGTATATTTTTGTGTGTTTTTTATTGCTTCTAAGTATTGAAAATAAGTTAGTTGAATAGAATTTTTGATAGGATTGTTGGCATCCACTTTGTAGCTTACTTTTCTGCTGATACCATGTGTACCAGTTCATTGGCAATGAGAACAAAGCTGTTCTTGAAACATGTTGTGTATAAGCTCAAGTAACTGATGAAGCTGTTAAAAGGAATACCTCTGACTTACATAATTATCACATTTATGATTTATCTTACACAGCACAGGATATTTCTGTGCAACTTCAATAAGACCCTCCATTCTGTTTCCTCCCACCAAGGACAAGGAAACTGCCACTAGCCTAAACTGGCAAAGGCTTTTCTCCTGCTGCCCCTGTCCTGAGTTGAATATACATTGTCTCACATGCTGTTCTTTAGAATTTTGTGCCCTATATGGCCAGCATATATTTGCATACTAATATTTTTCTATCTTACTAGTTTTCTCTATCCTCATATTTGCCAGCATTTTAGTTGCTATTGTATTTTGATGTAATTTATTGCAGTTTTACCCTGGATACTATCCCTTCTTTTCTTCTTTTTACCATTTCACATTCTATTGAACAACAAATAATACTGTTAAATTTCTCATATGTACTACATCTTTCTGTAGAATTCTTTTCCTTGTCCTTTTAAAAATACTCCATTTCACAGTTGCACAAAAGCTTGCTGTTTCAAATTGATCACAAATTACCACATACTCCACTTGCCTCTAGTTTTTTTAAGTCTAAAGAGCTTCTATCCTCAAAATTAACCCCAGTCTCTTACTCCTCAATATCTTCTACCTTTGTCTTGCTTCTTTCCAAGATTTCACTGATAATATTTTCATCCTTTTGCCACATGCCCTCATTATAATCTCTTCTAACATTTTCCCTATCTCACCAAACATCTCTCTCTTCCTAATAAATAACTTTTGAACTTCAGATATATAGTAGAGACCCATTTTATTTCTGTTGCCATCTTGGATGGATGATGTGCAGAAAATCATGGTTTGAGAGCTGCTTCCAGACTGCCTCTAAAGCTCAACAGCTTTGATTTCATTGTCAAATTGATATCCTTTAAGCTGCATTTTGGCATTTGAGCTGAGAAAAGGCATATCGGGTCTAGATTCTGCTGTAAGGTAGGCGCACTATTTTGATGTCAATATTTGCCAGGAACTTTTAAAGAGTTAAATAACAGTAGTACCAGTTTTTATTGAAGAGCCCTCGTACCTCAAAAAGTAAAGAGAATGATTCTTGTGTTACAGCAAAAACTAATGGATGTCTTACAGTATCTCTTTCCTCATGTAAATGAGAGCAAGAAAAGCAGGAGTATATTTGAGGAACAAAAAATATCGGAGGATACAATAATTGTTGGAGCCCTGGAAACAGCTTTTGAGGAAATGGTAAGTAATTACAGTCTCTCAGAATTAAATTTGTCGAGTAATATTGTCTTTTATGAGCAAAAGTGGAAAGAAATTACCACTATTATTAAATAGCAAAACATTTACAGTGATGTAAGATTAGGCTTTCACAGCCGGCATCTATCCAATAAAATGCTTCCAGGCTTCTTGGCCATGGTCCACTTGACGCATAAACACCTGTCATTCACCCACCAGCAGGAAACTGTGCGTAACACTAACCTGTGATGTAATTTTCTGCCTTCTAATCACTTAATGTTTCATGCCTATAATTTGTGAACTAGAACATGTCTTAAACCTTCCATCTCCAGTTCACAGGGAATAGGATCTTGGAGAATTTTGTTTGCAAATTTGTGGAAACCCTGAGTACATTTACAGTTTTTCTGAATAAAAGTGAAAATCTATGTTTGAGAACATTGGGAAAAACTATTTCCTAAAATCATAACTTAGAAGTTATCAAGTGATATATGTATGTGATTTTAATATGCTTTAGGATAAGAAGATTGGGGAGGATAAACAGAAATATGAGCTGAAAGGAGGCTGCACAGCTCTTGTGGCATTGTTTATATTGGGCAAGCTATATGTGGCCAATGCAGGAGACTCCAGGGCTATATTTTGTACTGCAAATGCTCAGCCAACGCCTTTGTCTAAG
Organism: Tenodera sinensis; assembly: GCA_030765045.1. Lineage (NCBI taxonomy): Eukaryota > Metazoa > Arthropoda > Insecta > Mantodea > Mantidae > Tenodera > Tenodera sinensis. The sequence goes on from CM060964.1 coordinate 56,776,721, forward strand.
GACTTTACACCTGAAAGAGAGAGACTCAGAATCAGAAAGTTGGTAAGTTCAGCAGGTAGTGTAGTTGTGAAGAATTGTTTGCGAGGAAGAATGTTTCATAACATGCTCGGAAACCTGGCCTACTAAAAGAATACAGGAATGGAATCCAGTTTAAATTTGCTTATAGCCTGATGCAAATCTATTTTAAACTAATTTGTTCCTATTTATTGCTAAAATTCATGAAAATTATTGTGTGATTGCAAAAGTCTAACAGCTGCTGTAAATGATCTTATCACATAAAATTGTAACTTCATCTAACATGATCCTATGGCTTACATGGAAGTGCATAGATCTGATTAGGCCTATAAAAGCATTAGAAAGGGGATTTTAAAGCACAGAAGATTAAAATTAGAATTCCAGTTGTCCAGTTGAGTTATTCAAGGTTTTACCTCAGTCCTTAGAACAGCTTCCATAAATGTTTAATGCCTTAGTGAGCACTAATAACCATTGACGTTGTGTGCTATAGAACCCTGTACTACTGCTGTTGCTACTGCCTCTGCGTTAGATCTGAGCTGGTCATTTCAATATTTCAGAGCTTGATATGCTCTGTCTAGTATTAAGGAGAAAAAAAAAGCCTGATGCTGGGTTGCAAGAAAACTGCCATGTAAGTAGCTACTCAGGTGTTCAGTTAATGACTGGGGTGGCTAAAGAGATCTCTAAACTTCAGTGGTTTGCAGCATAGACATCAACTCATTTGCTACTCCCATCTTTAAGAAGGCAAATTGTAGTTTGATTGAACCAGCGTAGTCAGTTATATATTTATCTTAAGCACAAGGATGATGCCGCTGCAGTAAACAAATGTCACGCATTCAGAGTTGAACTTCTAATTTTGTTGTTGATAAGGTCGTTTCATGCTTTCTGCAACCCAAAGTGTAGGACAAAAGGAATAGAAGTATACTTTTCTCTTAAAGGAACAACATATTGTCAGTATTAAATTCAGAAAATAAAAATAGTATAAAATAAGGTCACGGACACAGTTACAGATTGAAATAAAGTTGCCAATGTGGAGCTATGTCTTCAAAATGCAGACTAGACTGCTTGGACTTCAAGTGAAAAAGCAATTAATTAGTGGAAAAGTAACTTGTCCTGTTTCTGAACATTTCACCAGGCCTTTGAATTTTCATGTTAACTGTAGTTTATAGCACTGATAACATTGGAGAAATTACTAATCATAGAACCCTTGTCTCACAGTTTCTAAATACATAATTGCCTTGACTGTGGGGCATATTCATGTATTGTAATCTCATTCACAATGCTGGGGCGCACATGTCTTATTATCCGGTACCATACATTTGTAAACATGAATATGATCTATCATATTCTGAAGGGCCCATGTTGTGTAATAACGAAGAGTTATCAACAAATGGTTGGTTCTGTGTATCCAACAGCTGATTTTGTGGCAACATGGACATATGTATGTACCTGCATTCTTCTTGCAGTCAGTTTTTCACTCTGCAATTCCACCACATGCAAGATATCCATGAATGTTTGTTTGGAGAACCTAAATATAACTTCCAATTAAATGTTGTCATATTCCAGAAAGGTATTGAACTATAACATTCCTCTGTCTTGGTAGAAATGCAGGTTAAGATTTCATATTTTGCTAAAACATTTCTCGCGAACATTAAAACAAGGAGAGAGGAAGTTCATTTTATCACATTGGGTGTGGTAGCTTGTCGAAATTGAAAACATGCATCACTGTTAAAAGTACTGATAAAAAGTATTTTATGACAAAAAAGGGTTTTCAGGACATATGCAATCTAAACAAAATACACTCACATCCAATATAACCTCTTTGTCATACAAGATTGTATAATGAAGAACTGAATAGAAATACAACACTTCCTGGCATAAAACTATAATTCTTTACACACATTAATCAACAATAATGCATACAGCAATAGTTCTTATTTACTAGTATCTGAGGATGACATAATATGAAAAATTAAGAGGAAGCCATGTGATGAAGGCAATAATGATAGCCATTCTCTAATTGTTTATAGATCTGAGATTTGATCTTTAGTGATACTCGATTGAATAGCATTGTAGATTGGTTATGCAACTCATTTCAGAGGCAGATGAACTTTAGCGCTAAAGAAACCTCCAAGTGCTTTCTTGCAACCCAGTATTTGTCTGACACCTATCAATATGCTCACATCGAAAACACCTTGAAACTTTTACTGTGTCATCTTTGTGCTATAAAAGGCTCATGTACCAAAAACGAGCTGCTGTTTTCAACCCTGAGTACCCAAAAATGAGTTGCGAATATCTTGGAACATAGAAGAAATAACATAGCACTGTAGAGAAGGGATTGGACAACCTTGACGGATGGCAGTTGTCTCTCACACGTGCATTACAGATAAGAAGAGCTTGTGCGCTCTGCTTGCCAGGATATATATTTGGTATTACTGTGGGTTCAGTTGCCTTGTGCTTCTTTAAAGATTGAAAAACATGAATTCTGTTAATTTGATAGAGTTCGTGTTGCATCAGTTACAAGAACGTGGTTTTTCTTAGGGAGTAATAAGTTCGGAAGAAATTAGAATTAGCCGACAAATCCTACAGGTTTTGACGTTATTCCAGAAACAACTCTAGACGTAAACATGGTTGAAGAAAACGAAGATAGTGACAGTTGTGACAATTCATTTTCATTCTCACAGTCAGCATGTGACATTCACCCTCCAAGCCCACCTCTGTAGTGTGTGATGGTAGTGTGTGCCCCGTGTCCAAGAGGTCGCATGTTCGAATGTCGCTTAGGGCAAGTTATCTGGATAAGGTTTTTTCCTAGATTTTCCCTTATCTTGAGAAGATGAATATCGGGTAACTTAAAGCTCTATGGACCTCGGGCTCATTTAAGCATCATTTCAACCATTTCATTCATTCATTACCCTCCAAGTACAAGTCGCATAACGGAACCAGGTTTGGATCCCGTGTTGGAATCTAGTGACTCTAACAATACAGACCAGTCTCCAATGAAGCCCTTAGTTTTAGCTATGTTTGCTGTTCACAGAAAAGAGGAAAAGAGAATATTAACTTCCAGTATAAAAAAAATGCTGAATCTTTCTGGTTAAATGAAGGTGGGAAGAAACGTTGTTCATTGACCAATGTGCATAGCAGATTTCATGTGTGTGTCTGTCTGTGAACAGCATAACTCAAAAACGAAAAGTTGATTAAAAACCAATGTTGGTATTTAAGTTTAATATCTTTTAAGGATGTGACACGAATATTTTGAAGAAAATTCCTTCACCCTAAACTACCTTTATGTGGAAAATTTTGATTTTTTTGAAAATGGCTCCAATGATTTTGATTAAAATACCATATGTTTAAGATATTTTTAGGGCAAATGAAATGTATATTGTGAATTTTCTGGCTATAGCCCACATGGTCCTGTTTACTCTTGATGACTTTTGCATAATTGGTAAACTGTAAGAGATAGACCAAATCTGACCATACAAAAAATGTAGATCTCGTTAAAACACGCAATTTATGCCCAAATGAACTTTTTTGAGGAGTGAACCTTGTTCTTTGTCAGTTTTGCAATACTTATAATTTTCTCATTGAAGCAATAGATAAATTTTGTAAGGAATGGAGCCTTAAAATTAACGTAAACAAAACTAAATTTATGGTATTTAAGAAAGGTAACAAGTTAAGAAAAGAGGAGAAATGGTACTGGCAAGGAAAGGAAATTGAGGTGATCAATACATTTGATTGTCTAGGAGTAAGATTAAGCAGTATGGGAGGGTGGAAAGAGCAGAAGAGAATGGCAATGGCTAAAGGTAAAATTGCATTAAAAGCTATTAAAGCATGCCTAGATAAATTACCAGGAATGCAAATAAAACAGCTGGAGAGAATTTACACAGCCGTAGTAGAAGCAAAAATGTTGTATGGGGTGGAGATATGGGGTTTGGAGGAAGGGGGTGCAAATATGGATGTGATACATAGAAATTTTTGCAAGCAAGTTTTGGATTTACCACGAGCTTCACCAAATGGAGTGGCACAAGCAGAATTGGGAAGACTGGGAACTAGAGGGATAATGGTCGAAAGGGTGTTAAAATATTGGGCGAGAATTAGGAGTTTAGATGAGCAGAATATTCTATGTCAATGCTTGATAGTATAGGAAAGACTAATTCAGAAAGATTCATGGCTAAACAAGATAAAGGAAATGATGCTAAAAATAGGGTTTGGTGACATGTGGGGAAAACAGGGAATTATTGCAAAGTGGATTTTGGAAAAAACTTGGGCTAAGAACGGAAGATATTGAAAGGCAAGAAATGATAGGAAGTTTCAATTTGAAAAGCTCACTGGAAGTTTATAGAGAGATGAAAGTGAGCTGGAACAGGGAAAAATATATACATATTTGTGATAAAGCAGCAAGAGAAGGCTTCGCATGGGCCAGAACAGGGTTGGTGAAACTGAAAGGGTTGCAAAGAGGGAGAGACCTAGAGAAATGCCCATTATGCCAACAAAGGGATAAAAAATGGCATTTACTTTTAGAATGTGAAGAAACTAGGTTGCTTAGGGGGAGGATAGGTAAAAAAGATTGGACAAGGCTACCAAATGAAATTCAAGCAAGGGAAAATTTAATTGAAATTGGGAACTTTTTGGGCAAAGTAAGAGCCAAATGGTTAAGGAAGATAAATATGACAAAAATGAAGATGTATTTTAGATAAGATGTAAATGGGGACCCATTAGCTCGACAACCTCAGTGTTTAAGCCTAATGGGCCCAAGGGCAATCAGCAACTAAATGTAGTAACAAGTATGTAAATGTATATAATTTGTAAATGAAATGGAAATAAAGATTACTATTACTATAATTTTCTCAAGTGGAAGGTCATTGTTCACTTTCTTATATCTTGGCCATGCAAAGAGAATGGTATTTTAAAGCCTTCATATTTTAATAGATTTGACTATAACTCAAAGCCTACTGTATTCCCATATTCCCCTTGCACCTATAATAAAATTAGATCATTTCTGCAAATGTTTATCTTGACTAACATGAAGATGGAGGAATAAGAGTTTGTAAGAATAGTTAGTACTAGGGTAGATATTCAGGTGAGTGCAACACATCAAATTTTTTATTTAAATTTAGGGGTCTCAAAACATATATTTCTGGTGAAATCTCGACACTAAATTTTTGAGTTGAATTCAATGCTTCCACTATTTACTTTGTGTAGTAGAGAAAGTAAAAATGCAGTCATTAATTCATTACCAAATGTCATCTCTGCGGTTCCGGGACATGGTTAAATATTCATGGTTTACAACCAGATATTGTATGTACAACGGAATGACCCTCCAAGTTCATTGTACCTACTGATTTCTGTCTCCAAACAAGTGTGAGAATATATAAAGAAGAGTGTGAAAATGATGTGATTATTTATTGTGCATGGCACCAAATGAACTTGTGTTTTAATCACTGTAGTCACTTCTGCTTTGCCTTCATTCTGGCAGGGCACTAACGGGGAGTGCTGTCTCTGCACATTCGTAACACCGAACTGCAGGTAAGGGATGTCCAATTCCTGATGTTCCACTGCTTCTACCCAGCATATTCCAGGTTCGATTTTGGGTACTCAGGGTTGAAAACAGCAGCCCGTTTTTGGAAGAGGAGCCTCTTATAGCACAAAGGTGACGCAGTAAAACTTTTGAGCCGTTTGCAATGTGGGCATATTGCTAGGTTCCTTGTGAGTTCAACATTGTGTCATGCAAATTAAGCTTTGATCATTTTTAGCAAATTAAAATCTCACATATGATCAGAGAGGCACAAAGTGAAATATTTTTACTTTCTGTACCATGTACCTAGTAGGTAGAGGAAGTATCTCCGTCCAAAAGTTGCAGGGCAAGATTTCATCAGAAATACTTGCTTTGAACCCATTTGATTCAAGAAAAACAATGTTTAGAAAAAAGGTGTGTACATGCATGTGCACATGGCCACCGATGTGACCTTTGTAGTTAACGGTGGGATATAAATGGAACAATTATTTAAATACATGTGCACGTAACTCAAATGTAAAATGTTGGGTAAACATCAAACTTGGCAGGTAGAATAAGAACCGAAAAATTCAATGCCATAGCTGGGATTTGAGCTATGGACCGTTCACTCTATGCACAACTGCTCTTAACCACTGAGCTTCCATGGTAACATCAGTATCTTCCTAAGATTTCATTAAAATCTCACCCAAAATTGCCCCTTACATGGAACATTGTTCAAAATTTTTTATTTTCTCAAAATGGCTCTAAAAGTTTTGATTAAAATATTGTATATTAAAGATATTTTTATGACAGATGAAGTGCATATCATGAATATTCTGGTAATAACCTGAGAAGTTCTATTTATTTGGAGGGAATTCTGTATAATTTAATAAAATTGGTAAGTAAAAACTCAATTTCAGTTAGCAAGAACCTGTGTTCAATCCAATACAAATTCCCTAATTTCAAAGGCTTGAATTTTGAAAAATGGTTTGCTACTGTCATTAACAGATGTATAAATAAAGAAAGCAACAATTTCAAACTGAAGGAATTTATATAATTAGTGTTGTATAACTCTTGAATGGATAAAATAAGTTGCATTTATGTAGATTGTTATGACTAATGTATTTAGTAGATGAAAAAATGTGCTTCTTGAAAAAATTATAGTTAATTGCAAAAACTAAGAAACACAGATTTGCATGATTGAAGAAACAACCATTTGACATTTGAAAGATATTCAGAACAAATTCACAATAATAAAAAGTGACAAAAAGAATTGTATATGGATTACAAGAATTTGGTCTCACCTCACATTTGCATATGCTATTTACTACAGTGTACAGCTGCTTAGCTTTATTTCCAAAAAAAAGATGTATTTGAAGATTTGTTCCTTAATGCAGTTGTGCTGATGATGGACACAATAATGTGAAGACAAAACAGATTACTAATTGTTATTCAACACATACTTTTCCTCAAATTTTAACTGTCTCATTCATTTTTGCTGCTTCTGTTTCTAATACAAGATTTGAAGCTTTTACAGCAATAATTATTAAGTGGCTCTTTTCGGGTCACTAGCTATGTAATATCTATGAAATTTTTTGAGCTTTCAGCCATACTAATCTCCATGGCCATCATCAGGAAATGAATAATTAATAAATAAATGGCCATCTCAACTCATGGCTATCATTGGGAACTGCATAAGAAATAAATGGCCATCTCAAAATCATGGACGTTTAAGTATTCCTATCCAAGCTGTGCTCAGTCATAGGCCATTGTCCCTATTAAAATTATCATTTTGGCTCTAATTTTACTTTCAATTGCCTCTTTTACGAGTTTGTCCTAATGTGGCAAGACATATAGGACAGGTCACAAAATTGAAGAGACATGTGATGAACACAAACACAATCTACGACTACTACAACCAGAAAAATCAGCAATAGCGCAGCATAGTTTCAACAATGATCGTAACATTTTATTTGATTAGTTGCGGTTTTACATCACCAACATTACAACAGACATGGATCGAGAAGGTCAAGGCCTTCCCGTTCCTTGGATCTCAGTCCATTGGGTTTCTGGCAATGGGGACATTTAAAGATATTGGTGTATGTCAAACCCATGGAAAATGTGCATACGTCACACATTTTTGTAAAATGGCGTATATCTCAACACATATTGGTTTCTGGACATATGTCTACAGGAACATTTATTCTAGTTTTGACCAATCCCAACTCCTATTGCAATATCAGACACTTTTTTCTAAACATCCTGTATACATATAGGTAAGGATTCATGGTAACTATTCCTTTTTCCCTAATTACACTTTTGTTTGGCTCCATGTTAACTAATCATACCTTTTTTTTTTAAGTTGATTGTCCTTTAATCTGTATGCCATACTGGGCGATTAATGAAATGGGTGAAATGATACACAAATGAGTCCAGGGCCCATAGAGCTTCATGTTAACGAACATTCATCTTAGGATAAGAGAAAAACAACTTCAGAAAAAATCTTATCCGAGTAAGTCGCCCTAATTGAGATTCAAACTCAGGACTTCTTGAATGTGAGGCAGACATGCTACGCCTACACCATAGAGGTGGGTCACATATCCATTGTAAATTTCAGTTCCCTGCCCCCTCAAAATTAGGGTGCAGCAAATGTTAGTAATACTATTCATATTAGTAATACTAGTCCTTTCCCAAAGTTCAACACTGTATGACAAACCAAATATGGATGTACTATGCCACTATGCTTTAATAAGTTAGTCCTCTATCGTTTGGATACCATCAAGAATTATCTTAACACCTATGAAGTAGAGCTAGTTTATTTGCATAAGGAATCCCAAGTTAATTGGTCATCAATTTGTATGCCTAAAAAATTATAGCTAATCACCTTTTCTATTCTAGAATTACTTAAGTATAATGCATTGTTTAATGTCATGCTGGATTAGGATTAGTTACCACCATAGAATTTTATTCAGGAGTCCTGCATGTCAAGAAATAAGGAAATTGTGGCTACAATCAGGCACCAAGCTCTTGAAATTGTGGTGCCTGTTTGCACTGTGTAAGATAGTGAAAACCTGTTGAACACATGTTATGAACTTCAATGAATTTTAAAGATAATCAATATCAATAATCAATGTTCATAGTTCTCTGTATGGTAGTATACATGTAACACTGCATAATAACACTGGTCAGCAACATTTTTGGCCCTAAGGAAATAATAGGTGATTATTGTATATTAGTTATCCTCAATCCAAGACTGGTAATTAAATCTCACCATCATCCACAGTTTTCAAGACCTAGGGGCATCATTATTGCAAAAATATTGATTTTAGCATTAAAAGATCCCCGAATTATGGATTACGAAATTCTTTTTAGATTAATTTCTTGGTATTTTATGCTATATGATCATAAAAGAATACTACAATGTATCTTTTTGTTTCTTAGTGAAGTTATTTTCACATTTGAGGTCACACAATCACGGCAATGTGCAATCATGGAGGGTTGTATCTGGTGGCAGTACCTGGCCCAATAGGAGTGTGGTGAAGTGGAAACTATTTGCTACCCTTCCTTACATTCTTATTCACAATAGTCTGAAAAATCATTTTGAAACACTGTTAATTCAAAAATGCATGCAGGTCAATTATAGTGCCCCTTCAGTAAGTGTACACAAATTTGGTGTATATCAGTGTGATGAGGACAAAGTGTGAGCTCCGAACTGTTGTTGTAATACTTGTTCAAGGGGACTGACTGGATGGTTAAAGTTCCAATGGTATGGCAGGAACCTCATGATCATGTAACTGATTGTTATTTTTGCTTAACAAATGGTACTGGTTGTTACTGGCTGATTTCTGCTGGATGCTAATATGAGAGATGCCACCCATGCAGTGTAAGAGAAAGAGGACAACAAAATAAATGTTGCAAGGTATGGTTTTATCTATAAATAATGTATTTTCAGCCTTTTCTTGTGATTATCAAAGGCCTTTGATAGTATAAATAGGACATGTCTAATAAATGTACTGAGTGAATATGGAATACCATCAAAACTTGTAAGGCTTGTAAGTATGACTTTAGAACACAGTAAAGCAAGAGTAACTGCAGGCAACACAATAAGTAAAAATACTGATATGACTTCAGGAGTAAGACAAGGAGATGGGTTATCTGTAGTGCTATTTTATCTGGCCCTGGATAAAGTGTTGAAGTAACTCAGTTTAACAGGCTCTATACTATATAAATCTAAACAAGCCTGCGCATATGCAGATGATATTGCCTTGATTGCCAGAAACTTACCTGCTTTACAAGAAATTATGTTTACAATTGAAACAGCTGGGAAGTCAGTCCGCTTAGAGATAAATGAGAATAAAACTAAGTATATGAAGATGGAAGTTAATCAAGATGACAATGTGATGTAAAAAATTAAAATAGGAAATTATAAATTTGAAAAACATACTACTTTCACATTTTAGAAGCAAAAATAAATAACAAAGGATTAATTACAGAAGAAATAAATCATAGAATATTAACACGAAATAAAGCATATTTTGCAAATCTTAGATTAATGAAATCTAAATGTTAATGAGAACAATAAACCTAAAAATATACAAAACCCTGCTTAGACCAGTGGTAACATATGCTGCCAAAACTTGGGTATTGAATAAAGAAAAATAAATAACAAAGGATTCATTACAGAAGAAATATATCATAGAATATTAACAGGAAATAAAGCATATTTTGCAAATCTTAGATTAATAAAATCTAAATGTTAATGAGAACAAAAAACCTAAAAATATACAAAACCTTGATTAGACCAGTGGTAACATGCTGCCAAAACTTGGGTATTGAATAAAGAAGATGAAAATGCTCTACGTATATTCAAGAGAAAGATTATAAGATGAATATACGAGTTAATATTCGAGAACACATGGAAATTCAGAAATCAATCTAGTACTCAAAGGAGGATTTGGTGAGATCCATCAAATCGCTGAGATTGAGGTGGTTAGGTTACATTGAAAGGACAGAAGATGGAAGAGTTTCTTAACATTTATTGCATAATGATATAATAGGGGTGAGAAGGAGTAGAAGACCGAGAAAGAGGTGGCTACAGGATGTGGAACAGGACATGAAAAAAAAATGGAAATAAGAGGTTGGAAGGGGAAGATGAATAGAGGGGAACTGTTAAGGAGGCCAAAACCCACAACAGGATGTAGTGCCAACTAGATAGACATATGATGGAAAAATTCTGCTGCCCAGTTATCATTCAGGATGACTAAATCTACCCAAAAAAAAAAATCAGGGCAAGGAAAAAAAAACTTCTTTTGCAGACCAGTGTAATTGTATATAGTCATTGCCAACAAATCAGGAAACTCCTTTTCAAGACATAAAATTAATAGTTTGAACTAAAATGTTTCCAGTAAAAGAGATGTGAATTGGTGTCATTGTTGAGTGCTGTATTTTGAGATCTATTACCTATCTCTTCAAGTAAGAAGCTACTATGATAAAATTAATGAAGTTGATGTATTTAAACCAAATTAAGTATAATAGTATTGCTTTGGTATTATTTGTTGGTGTTTAAAGAAAGGTCTTTCTCCAGTTTGTATATGTAACATTAAGGATCAGAAATGAAATATTTTAATTATTTTTTATTTGTTTTATAGGCCTTACTGAAACCAGAACTCACAAATGGACTCTATACTCCTTTGGAATACCAAAAAAGACCAAGACCTGAAGATTTGGGTAAAACAGTCCTTTTCCGACATCCACTAATGAAAGGTTGGGGTCAAAAAACAGTGACACAAGCTGACCTGGCTCCACTAGTAGTTAGTGGTGAAATGAAGCGGGTAGGCTTTTAACATATTTTAGATGTAGCTATGTACCAACTTTATTTAACATCAGCACTAAGCACTCTTAACGTGTACCAAGGATTGGATGTGCCTGTTGCTTTAGTGTTTTGAGTAAGAAAATAAAAGTTTAATAAGTGAATTTATTATTGCATAGCCTAGCTGGAAGAAAAATGTTTTTTTTTTCTAAACCTGTAATTATTAGCTAATTCTTAAAAATGCTTTAACCTTTTCTAGTGATATGTACGAGGGCTGTTCAATAAACAATGATCATAATTTTATTACGGTCATAATTTTTCGCACTAAAATTCAATCTTATTATATTCTGTTTGCTTAATGTGAAACAAACATGCCATAGTAGTTTCATTGTTAGTACTCCTGGTTCCCACCTGTGAGAACCAGGCAAGTTCAGACATCTTTCTTTCATAGAAGTTTGAAAACAGTGTTGTTGTAATTAATTTAATTTAAAAGGTGAGTTAATTAATAACACTGAACAACACTTACAACATATTTCCCCGGAGAAATATGTTGTAAGTGTTGTTCAGTGTTATTAATTAACTCACCTTTTAAATTAAAAGTTCAGACATGTTCAGTATCGCCTACCGCTGCAATGGAGGTAACATCTGAGGAACAATATGCAGCTTTGAAATTCTACTTTCGTCTTAATAAATCTTCAGTTGAGGCCCATACAATGTTACAGGAGGCCTATGGAGTGTCTGTTCTGCCCTACAGCACAGCTCGAAGGTGGTTTAAAATGTTTAAAGAGGGGAGACAATCAATTTCAAAGGAAGGTGGACCCAGTGCTCCAGTTAGTGCTCTTACGGAAGAAAACATCAACACTGCTGCTGCCATTATGAGAGAGGATCAACGAATTACCTTAAGATCACTTTCTGAAATACTGAACATTTCATTGGGTGCCACCCACATGTTGGTGACAGAAACATTGCACATGAGACGTGTTTGTGCACAATGGGTTCCAAGACTGTTGATTCCCGAACAAAAAGACATTCGCATGCAAGTCTGCATGCAGTTAAAGTTGATGTTAGAGGAAGATCCAGAGTTTCTTTCAAACGTAATCTCTGCTGATGAAACTTGGCTACATAATTTTGATCCTGAGAGCAAACAGCAAAGCTCAGTGTGGAAGTCTCCTTCATCACCAACCCCCAAAAAAGCAAAAGTGGTTGCTTCTGCTGGGAAAGTTATGGTCATCTCATTCTTTGATATTTATGGAATGGTTTATCAGCATGTTGTACCTGCACACACATCAGTAACTGGACAATACTACAGGGATGTCCTGAAAACATTGCAAGTCCATATCAGGCACAAAAGACCACATTTCCATGAAGCAGGCTGGATGCTGCACCACGATAATGTGCGGCCACATATTGCCAATGCTGTTGCTGAATATCTTGCAAGGATCAATGTGAAGTGCATCCCTCACCCTCCCTATAGTCCGGATTTAGCCCCATGTGACTTTTTTCTATTCCCTAACTTGAAGAAACACCTTCGTGGGAGGCATTATCCATCATCAGAAGCAGTGGTGAAGGCTGCGGAGGTGATTTTGAAGGATCTCTCAAAAAATGGTTTCCAGCATGTCTTTGAAGACTGGCAGAAACGCTGGGTCAAGTGCATCACATTCATGGGAGACTATTTTGAGAAGGACCATCAAAATTATGAGGATGAGTAAAGGTACGTTGTCAAAAAAAATTGTGATCATTCTTTATTGAACAGCCCTCGTACATAGTTTAATTCTGGATATTCATAACAAAATCCTCATTAGAAAGCTAGTAATGTCAGATGCACCACTGTAGTAGTGTTGGTCAGTGCTTCCAAAGTACTGCCAGAAAATATGTACATTCAATTCAGTTCAATTTAATATTCCAATGCTTCTTACAAGGTTTAGGAGAAGTCATAGTTAATGTTATACAAAGGTTTATATACAATATATAGTTCACTACAGTAAAGTTCATACAATTAATCCTGATTTTACAAAGTGTATTTTTTCTTGCAAAGTCAGTCATAGGCTGGCTGCGGGTGATGCCACTGATGAACAAATTGTCTTCTAACAGTTTTTATTCTCAATAATATGAAGCAGATAAAGATCATTAACTGAATGTTCAGTTGTCTTCCACGTTTCCCTTTTTCTCATTTTCTCTTTATGTGCACTAATCGCAATGATTGTTATTCTTTGTCACTTTCATTTACTGCCTGTTAACATTTTCATAATGTGCTGCTTGCTGTCAGAGCACAACACAGTCACTGCTTACATTGCAAAAAATTATTTAATTGTAATAGTTCGCTAAAATTGAAAAGTAGCCGATCAATAGATGACCACAAGATATTTGCATCTGGTATACCCCTTTTACAGATTAACTTGTTTTAACTATAAACCACCAAATTGAAAAATGTTAATAGTGCTGCAGATCTGAATATTTTAAAAACTTGAACCAAGATTGACTCTGTAATTAAAAGATGCAGTTGTTTAAACATTCAGGTTCATACAAGTGTATATTTTGTTTTGTGTTTATGATATTACAATGGGAATTTATTCCAATTTTTGTGTATATAATTTGGCAGAACATTATACTAAATTTGGTTGATTTTGAGTATGTTGAATTAAGAGAATAGAAGTTGTGTTGGACAATCAAAAGGCTTTTCCAAACGCATTTAAATTAATTTTTTCTGTTATAGCATTCAAAGCATAATGATAAACAAACTGCCCCTCCTTATTACTGTGTTGATGAATGGACTGAACATAAAGATAAATATACCAGATGCAAAATATAAATAGATATGTGTGCAATGTAACAAAAAGTGATTTATTTAATGAAGTCTGTTGCATATACCGAGTGTTTCAAAATGAATATAAGGGTTTTAACACTTTATAGAGTTAGGTACATTTAACTTAGTTATAAATCATACATAAAATGAAAGAGCAACTTGTACAGTTTTGTTGGGCACGCCTGCGCACATGAACTGTTTCCAGTCTTTCATTAGAAAGTGCAAGTGGCAAACATGGTGAATAGTAAACAGAAGGTTTTTTGTGTTTTGCAGTTTACAAGGAATAAATCTATATTTACAGTACAGTGTTCATTCCATATTAAATTCCATTGTAATCCTCTCATTGATGTTGCACCAGCCGTCAGCCCAGAAGCGGCTGGTAAGAAATACCGATTGGGGCCTGATCTCAGCTCGGCAACACGAATGGGCCGGAGGCATTTACCTGCCCGAAAGACCCAGCCACCAGCGGGACAATAGAGCCTCTGGAAATAATAGCTATTGTTTACTAGCTCGGTGTCTGGACTGTTCTCTCACAGCCTCTCCCGATCATTCAACTTCCAGAGCATTTCCATTGTCTAAAGAACTATTTAAGGAACCTGCTCGTGCCCGGAAGAGAGAAGTGAAGAGAAGTAGTAGAAGTTGTTCCAGTCGTGCTTGTAGTGAAGTGCTGGAGTGAGGAAAAACGTATACAAAGCGTTCAGTGGACAGTGCCTGTGTATTGTGCTGAGTAGCAGTTCAATGTGAGTGTAATCTGACAGTTCTTTACTGTGATTCAATTTGACAGTTGTTCTGTGCTCTGAGTTTGTACAAAAGTAATCTAAATGTAACATTAGCACTACACTGACTAGAAGGCAATAAAGTGTGGTTAGCAGTAACCAGTATTTTCTCATTTGTTGCAATAATAACATCCGTAGATGGTATCATCAGTTTGAAGACACTGGTTGTCCTTGTAAAGGGAAGGGTGTAGGATTGACTAAAAAATGTGTTGAATGAGCGAGAGAGCATTTCACGCATGGCCCCAGTTCAGTGAAGCAACTGTAACTGGTGTTTCTTTGATGCGCTATAACCATGACTCTGCTCAGTTGGAAGAAGGTGAATCAGAGAACTTTATTTGACAGCAAGATGGCGCGCTGCCTCTCTGGTATCACTCAGCAATTGGTTATGATGTTGTACCCAACCGCTGGATTGTCTGCAAGGGGCCAAATGTTAGAGCTTGTTTCACATGTCTTCCACACAATTACTCCAGACAAGGTTTGGGAAGAACTTGCCTATTGTCTGGATGTGTGCCGTGTGATGAATAGTGCTTACATTGAACACCTGTAGGAGAAACTGTTTGAGTTGCTCTTTCATTTGATGTACGATTTATAATTGTAAGTTAAATGTAATAAATACTACACAGCCTTAAAACCCCTATATACATTTTGAGACACCCGGTATGCTTATGTATCTGTACTATAATTATGGGGACATACGACACTGGGAATATATACAATATTTTTAAAGGACTATAAAAGAATTCTAGTGTTTGTTTAATATTTGAATAAGCTAATAACTGTGGTGTGAATTTAAGTTTATGGATAAATTGAGTCAGATATTGATACACATATCATTTACACTTTTTTGTGTCTTGACCTCAAGAGCTGTTGTTCTCATCATCAGAAATGACCAATTAGCTTTAAGTGGCATCTAGTTTGTGTTGAGATCTAGCTGTAGGGTTATGATCATGTGTTTGTGGTGACTTCACCCCACAGCTAGATATCGCCACAAATCAGGTACCACTAGGAGTTAGTCAGTCACTTCTGATGATGGAAGCAATAGCTCTTGAAACCGATCAAGACACAAAATATAAGTGATGTGACTTTTCCAATATCCGACTCAATTTATACATAAATTTAGAAGTTCTAGTGTTACAGTGAATTGCACTGTACTGTATTCTATGTCTATTAGTAATTGTTAATGATCAATCATTATCATTATGCTGTTTCAAGGCTGGCAATCCAGTAGAACCCTGCTAATCCGAACCCCGGAATTCTGTAATTCTGGGTAATCCAAACACAAAATCCATAACTTTAAAAAATAATAAAGAGCTTATTTGTAGTGTAGAGAAAGCATTCTTATTATGGAATTTAGAAACTCATTATTGAAACTACATACATCAGAACAAAATGTTTATTGCACAAAAATGTTTTGGCAAACCCTGCTATAAGCAACATAACCCCATGACACAACAGCACATCTGGGCTAAGGCATGCTGCCCGACAACTGCATCCCCCACCTCTGCACACCACAGGTGTCATGAGTGGGGTGCAGTACTGGAGACAGGATGTGGTTGGCATCCTGGTCCCTCCCAGCCGGTTATGCAGTCTTCTCGACCAGAGGTTGCTACTTTTCAATCAAGTTACTCCTTAATTGACTTCCTCAAGGACCCAACGAGCCTGAGTGCACCCCGTGCCAGACCTTCCAGTGGGAAAAACAATTCCCATGCTGGTACTGGGGATCAAACCCGAGTCCTCTGCCCCAAAGTCAGGCACACCACCACTGCACTATGGAGGGCTTAAGCAGTGTGCTTACACTTAATGCATTTAGTCACTGTTAAACATTTTCACATTTAATTAGGTAGTGTACTGGTAACTATCACATGTTTATGAAGCAGTAATCTTCACTTATGTGATCAGCTATGTCCACAGGTCAGAATATATTGTCATGTCGTACGTGGTAACTGCACTTCCTCACATCGTTACACTACGTTACTTTGTAGTTACTAATCCTATAGCTGAATTTATATACATTGTGTCTTTGTTTTTTGGATAATCCGAACATTTCCTAATCCAAACAGACCATACCCCCAATTAATTTGGAATAGTGAGGTTCTACTGTACATTTAATTAAGCATGCATTCTTAAGTATGTCCAGCACAGACCAATGGTTTTTAAGTGTGCTTAAAATTACAGCTCCATGTCAGTAGATATACTGGCATGTAAAAGAACTCCTGTGAGACAAAATTCCAGCACACCAGTGATGCTGATATGATCCTGGCAATTGACAGCATCATTAAACAACAAATAAAAAATAAATTCTTACATATGATGCATAATTGTTTTGCGATCTCCCCTCTTAAGGCAGTCAAAACTTAATATAGTAAAAACTTACATAATTTTCGGAGGTGCTTTGGTATGTGTGTATCACAACCCAAAAATTAAAAGTTGGATAAATTTTCAAGGAAATTCCTGCACCCCAAACTAACCTTTACATTGAATGTTTTTATTATTTTTTATTTCCTCCAAAATAGCTTTTAACTATTTTTATTAAAATTCCATATGACATTGACATTTACATGTCAAATAAAATGTATACCATGAATTGTCTGAGAATAGCCTGTGAGGTTCACTTCATTTGGAAGGAATTTTCTATATTCATACATAGCTGATAAACTTTAAGTGTCAGACAATAATGCACAGCACAAAAATTGTTGTTGTTAGCTAATGCTGGATTTCTGACAATGAAGTCATTAATCCTCTTGCTCTCCAATATTTTTCACTGATGGATGGGGAATTAGAAGTGGCCGGGCATATTTGAAGGTGGTCTCGATTCATTTCCTCTTGCAGATCACATAGAGGACAGAGTGGTGAAGAATATATCCCAATTCTGTTTAAATGTTTTGCCAGACAATCATGTCCTGTAATCAACCTTCGAGGATACTCAGGAATTACTGTTTGAATGTTTGGTAGTTCCCATCTTTTATTCTTTGATGTTTCATAGTAATATTTTTCAATAATTTTTTTGAATTCAGAGTTGACTAATCTTTTAGCTGCATAAAATGGTAAATTAACTATTGATTTCTGCAGATTGCCGGTACCCCTTTTTGCAAGAAAATCAGCTTTCTCATTACCACTCAATCCACAGTGAGCTGGTATCCATTGGAAGACTAGGTGCACAAAAATTGTAGATCTCCTTAAAACACAATTAACCTCTTGAGCGACAGCCATTTAAAAGCTCTGCAGGCCGAGAACGGATACCCAATATCCAGCGCAGGGCATTTAAATTGTTAAATGCGCTAAAAGTGCTTCCTAAATACACAGCTGTATTTTGCGTAAATTTTAAGTTATTTTAATGAAACAAAAACTGGTATAAAACTCATTATATGCAGTATACATGTACATCATCAGCAATGTTGAGTTGCATTTACAAATCGTTGAAATGGCACTATTTGTTTCACTGTGGTAAAAAGTTAACTTTGCTTTGTCGAAGGCACCTAATACAATTTCTCGGAAAGAAACAGTAGTGGACCCATTGTATGTGTGAGCTATGCGTCAGCAAGTCACAGCGCAATGTGAAATAGAACACTACTGTATGCGTGGTTTATGAGTCATCAGAATAAAGCAGGTTTGCAATTCTTCCTTACACGTGTTTCGTAACTTGGATATAGCAGGCTCCGTTTGTTTCTTTCTTGAAATGCATACGTATACTTTCCTGCTTGTAGCTGAAGTGAGAAGCTTTTGAGTGTTACATCTCAGAGCTAAAACATGGCATGAACAAGCAGTGTTGCACAAAGGTTAGCGAGTGGTGGAAGTGTAAGGGCTTCTGAAATTACACACGATAATGTGGAGGACTTCTTGCTGTGTGACAGCGATTTGGATATTGATGACGAATTTTCCGAATTTGAGGGGGGTGTGGAGGACATAGGTACGAGTAGCAGTGAGGAAGAATGTGACCAACTTCCTTCAGGTGTTCGTGAAGAGTCAGCATTGTGGAGTGCTGAAAACAATTGCAATACAAACAGGCACATCTTCATGAGCACAGGGTCTGGTGTTCAATCCCAGGCTCAGCTGACTTCTGACAGCCAACCAATTGACATTTTTACAAAATTTTTTACTACCGACTTAGTGTCTCTCATTGTTTCGGAAACAAATGTATATGCGTGTAAGGTGAAGGAAGACCTGCTCTCTAAAGGTAAATTAGGGCCTAAGAGCAGAAATCAAAGGTGGACAGAAGTAACACTCAATGAGATTTACAGGCTAATTGGTCTAATTATACTTATGGGTGTTATTCGTAAACCTGCATTATACATGTATTGGTTCACAGACGACATGCTAGCTACTACTTTTTTTGGAAAATGCATGTCAAATAACAGGTTTACATCAATTTTGCGGTTCCTTCATTTCACCTGCACAGAGAATGTAAATGACAAACTCCACAAAATTAGGCCTGTTTTCGATTATATTATTTCAAAATTTAAAGAAAATTATGTGCCTGGTGAAAAGGTCACTGTTGATGAAAGCCTAATGCTTTGGAAGGGCTGCTTAGGTTGGAAGCAATACATCAAAACAAAAAGGGCTAGATTTGGCATAAAGAGTTTTGATGTTTGTGAAAGTAAAACGGAATATCTTTACAATAGCTGCATTTACACTGGTCAAGGGACTGACAATACTGGAGACAAAGATTTGGGCTTATCTGGCTCCATAGTAATGCACCTAATGGAACCTGTGCTTGATCAGGGTAGGACTGTGTACTTAGATAACTGGTACAGCTCTCCTAAATTATTCATGGCCTTACACAAAAGAAAGACTAATGCAATTGGAACAGTACGTTCAAATCGTATTGGTTTGCCAAAAGATGTGAATACAAAGGCTCTAAGGAGAGGGGAAATGGAGGTGCGTCAGCTCCCACCTTTGACCTACCTTGCCTGGCAGGACAGGAGGGTAGTTACGGCATTATCCAATTGCAGCTCTAAGATTTTGATGATTGACACTGGAAAAACAGATGCCCATACCAAAATGTGTATTTTCAAGCCTGACGTTATCCAGGAATACAATATGCACATGGGCGGTGTCGATCTAGTAGATCAGGTATTGCAAGCATATCCCTCTTTACGAAAAACAGTGAAATAGTATAAAAAGGTATTTTTGCACCAGCTGGATATAACCATATACAATTGTTTGGTAATTTGGAGAGCTCTAAACCCACACAAGACAATGACCTACCTGGACTTTCGACTATCAATAGCTCGCAGCCTAATTGAACAATACCAGCTTGAGAGGCCTCTTCATACTGGGGGTAGAAAATCCAAAACCCCTGCACCCCTCAGACTTCAAGGAAAACATTATACTAAAAGGATACCGTCAACAGCAAAGAAGTCCCGCCCATCTCGAAGGTGTTTCGTGTGCCGCAAGAAGGGAATCCGTAAGGAAACTGGTATGATCTGTGGCAAATATGGAGATGTGCCCTTGTGTGTTTATCCCTGTTTTGAGGCATATCACTGCAGAAGGAACATATAAAGGTAAGCCAGTAAAGCATATAGAATTTAATTAAATGTTTCATAACGGGGGAAAATTAAAATAAGTTGAGTTAGATAGAGGATAAATAAGGGTTAAATGCACAAACGCACAGGACGTGTATACACGTCCATATCGCTCGTCCGTCATTTTAAATGGACGTGATTTCACGTCCATATCCCTGAAGAGGTCAATGTCAAGTAACATTTTTGTGGCATAAGCTATTTCAGAGATGTCCATTATCAATGGTTTGAATTGGTCAATACCTTGTAATTCTTGTCGATATTCAATGGAAAGAGTATGGAATTTTTTTAAAGCCAGTATAGTTCTTACATATTTGACTATCACTATTTTTTTTGTATCTATAATGAAATGTGTAATGTAGCTATTTCTCCACAGATTCATCTCATTTTATTTGAAATACATAGAAAATTAAGTTTTTGTAAGAATACTTGAAAGGTAGAAAAAATTCAATGCTATAGCCAGGATTCGAACCACGATCTTCTGCTACACGTGCGGCTGCTCTAACCTTTGAGCTACCATGGCAACGTGCCAGTACAACGTTGTGCCTTGCATTTCCCCAAATTTTTATTTTAGAACACATGGTTTGTGTGTGTTAGGATAATTAATTAGCATTGATTGGCCTTACAAATGGAAAGATTTTGTAAGAATAGTTTATATAATGACTAATAAACCATAAAGGTAGAGAAAGTGTTGCAAATGTAGCACATTAAATTTGTTATTTATCACTCACTTTGTAATCTATAGTAAAAATACAACAAATCATACCAAACGACAATTTGTAAATATAACCATGAATGCTGGCAAATATATATTTTGGAATTTGTCAACTGATACCCCACAGATGAAGCAAAGAAAATGTAGTATGGCAAGAAAATATGCACTTTGCTTGTTTTAACTTGTTTTATGTATATGGCATGTTGGAGGATTGTAGTACATGCCAGCTTGCAGTGCCTTAGTAGTATGTACATCAAAATTTTCCTCATATCATAGAAAATTATTACTGTATTTTTTAAAGTATGTGGATAATGCAAGCTGATAGTTGAGATTCGTACTGCAGTTATTATGTTTATTGCTTTTCTTTAACTATTTACCAAAACCTTTTGAGATCATTATGATTACTTTCTAAATTATATGAAGAGTATTCAATGTTTATTTTCTTTATAATATTCAGTTATAAATCTGAATACCTTGTATATTTGTTTCCGGTAGCGGCAATGTGCAGAAATCAATAGTTAATTTACCATTTTATGCAGCTAAAAGATTAGTCAACTCTGAATTCAAAAAAATTATTGAAAAATGTTACTATGAAAAATAAAAGAATAAAAGATGGGAACTACCAAACATTCAAACAGTAATTCCTGAGTATCCTCGAAAAACAGCAGTTGCAACCTTCAGGTTGATTACAGGACATGATTGTCTGGCAAAACATTTAAACAGAATTGGGATATATTCTTCACCACTCTGTCCTCTATGTGATCTGCAAGAGGAAATGGATCGAGACCACCTTCAAATATGCCCGGCCACTTCTAATGCCCCATCCATCAGTGAAAAATATTGGAGAGCAAGAGGATTAATGACTTCATTGTCAGAAATCCAGCATTAGCTAACAACAACATATTTGTTTCCCAGTTAAGCATTATTTTTTTCAAGTTTTCTGTATTTAAAATGTGTGTTCTTTGTATCAGAGTAACATGCATACATGTGCTGTTTGTTTACAGAGCAGGGTTCTTCAAACCATTGGTGTAACGAGGGGTTTTGGTGACCATGAATTAAAAGCAATATCCACAAACGTGCCAATAAAACCATTTTTGTCAGCAGTACCTGAGGTAAGTGAATTTTTCTAACAAGGGAATTAAGTTACAGGAGCTGAAGTTTAGTGAGTAGTATTGGACCACTTATTTCATGGTTATAGTTATTCTGGATTCTGAATCCAAGATGGCAACTGTTGGTGTGGGATACAAGGAGAGACTCCATATTTCTGATCAAAATCATAGGAAAGACATAGAATATCAGTGTTTATCTGGCGACAATAGCATCTACAAAGACAATTGCAAGTGTATAAATGTAAATTGGGAAATGATAAAGATATAGACAAGAAAACAAAAAAGGAAGAGAGTGAGTGAAAAGATACCACTTCAGTAAATAATTACTATCCTATCAAGAGATTTACAAGTGGCAAACAAAGAAAATCATACGTGTTCAAGAAGAAAATAAAAGGAAAGAAGTTGCATTGAAAATGTTGGGAAACATGATAGGCAACAGTTGGCAAACACCTTGGCAGCAATCTTATGGAGCAAAGAAGTGACGAAGTTCTGACAATTGAAACAAGGAACAGTTTTTCCTGTCTCTCAAACTCAGGCAATGAAGAGAGGCTAATAACACAGTAAGAAACTAGAACAATGAATCAAACAACTATGCAGATGGTCAAGCAGACAACTTTGATGAACTGGCCAAAAGTTAAAATTCTCACAGACAGTCATAGAAAAGAAATTGGTGGAATTATATCTACAATAAATACGGAATATTGCACAAACGGCCTAGTGAAAGCGGGTGCACCAATAGGAGAAGTGATAAGAAGCTACAAATAAGAGTGTGCAGATCTAACCTCCAAGGATCATTGGTGATCATGGGTGGCTCAAATGATTAGACAAAGACAGTGCATTCAGTGTAAAAAAGAATCTGTTTACGTGTTTACCAAATTAAAAGCATGAAAATGTTACAGATATATGTAGATGTTACAGATGTTAAGTTATGTCATGTCATGTTACAGATATACCTAGCAGATACAACTTAGAACATAATTTGTACATAAACAAAGAAATTAAAAATGCTACAAAATCATGGAGAAGAATAGTAGGACATTTAGTAATGTGTGTATAGTGGATAGAAGTAATTTAGATTGCAATCTGCACATAAGACATGGACTACATCTCAATAGGATAGGTAAAAACAAGCTGGCAATGAAAATAATGGAGGTATTGAAGAGGAATAGTACTCAGCCAATCCAATTACCACTCTCCCCTTAGCACAAGAACTAGTGTAAAAAACAGGCGGTGGAGCAACATGATGCTACGGAAGAAACCATCGGAGATTATATATCAGATCCAGCTTTTTTAGACTAAGCAAGCTTAATGATAACCAATAGAGATTTTATGGCCAAGAGATATGTAGAAAATTTGACAGTAAACTTATTTAAAGTAGGGTATATTAATGTGAAAGGGATGGGCAAAAAACATGAAGTAATTCATGAATTTGCTACTGAAAATGCACTTGATGTTATTTGTTTAAGTGAACATTGGTGGCAGAACTATGAAATATCAGGCTATAATTTAGAGGACTATCATCTTGTAAATTACTACTGTAAGAATGAACATATACATGAAGGTGTAACAATTTATGTAAATGTGAAGCATTATCCTTACCTCTTCATTTTCGTCCGATATGACACAATGTTGGAGGACATTAATACAAAAAAAAAAAAGAAGAAAACTTACCTCTTCATCAATTACTAGCACCAGTAAACCATTACTCCATAAAAAAACCTGCTACTTTCAAACATCAAAGATGCTATTCCACCTAACAAAAAATCTGGCATATACCAAATTGAATGCAGTGATTGTAATGAAGTATAAATAGGAAAAACCAAAAGAAATTTAGAAATTAGAGAAATTAGAAATTACACGTTAGGAACATCAAGAGTAAACAATTAGAAAAATCAGCAGTTGCCTTTCACTTTTGGATAAAAAATCATGACATAAAGCCAGAACCGAAACTTCTCAAACACATAACCGGAAAACAAGAACTGTCCACATGGGAACAAATCTTCATTTTAAAAAATAGAAACCGAGTATTTAATTTCGACATTCCTCAGAAAGATATTTTCAGCAAGTTCCTTGAAGCGGTACCAGAAGAAACATCAGAAGAAGCATCGCCATCTGCACCATGAAATACAGTGGAAACCCAGTTATTGTCCAGTTGATAATGAAGGAAAATTAACCTCCGAAACGCGTTCCAGGAAATTATAATGTAAGTGTTGTTGTTGTTGTTAGCTAATGCTGGATTTCTGACAATGAAGTCATTAATCCTCTTGCTCTCCAATATTTTTCACTGATGGATGGGGCATTAGAAGTGGCCGTGCATATTTGAAGGTGGTCTCGATCCATTTCCTCTTGCAGATCACATAGAGGACAGAGTGGTGAAGAATATATCCCAATTCTGTTTAAATGTTTTGCCAGACAATCATGTCCTGTAATCAACCTAAAGGTTGCAACTGCTGTTTTTCAAAGATACTCAGGAATTACTGTTTGAATGTAAGTGTTATGTAGTGTTATTAATTGACTCACCTTTTAAATTAAATTGATTATAACAACACTGTTTTCAAACTTCTATGAAGGGAAGATAGTGTTACTTAGTTTAAAAGTATACTCCGGTAATTATTATTTATTTATGCCAACAAAATTACTGTTGGTGTTTTTAAACACACAAGCCGTATACTCCGGCAATTTAATTTCAATCATATTAATAGTAAACCTACCAGAGTTATAACCTGTCTAGACAACATTTTCATAAGCATAAACCTTGCCTGTGTTACATGTGAAATAGTAGCTTTCACATTCTTAGATCATGATGGGGTGGGGATAAACATTAAAAATCTAAAAGCAATAAGTAACTCGACAAAGACCATTGGGACAGTGCTATCTAGACCTATGATGGAATAACTTATTTTAGGGAATTTCTTTGTAATATTAAATGGAATGCGTTGCTCTGCAAATCACACCTCTATACAATTTTGACGGCAGCTGAGATTTTTGAAAGATACTTTAGTACCTTTATAAGCATGTTTGAGATATACCACAAATAAAATGTAAAATTAATAGCAATAGTAAGAGAAACTGTGTCAAAAAGGGTAAGAAGGAATGGTACACACATCAGCTAGCTAAACTGTAACAAAAGGTATTGTTGTATTTTATGAGCCCATAATGTTGACACTGTTCACAAACCAATGATGAAAATAAAACACTTGTTAAGATTAGTCAAAAGCAAACGTGACTGCCTTTCATCTGAAGGTGGTCATAAAATTCCCTGCAGCTGTGGCCAGGTTTAAATCAGTACCACTATGCACAGCATGGCAACGAGAATAAAAGAACATGAAAGACACAGCAGACTAGGGTAAACATATATCCGCAGTGGCAGAACATTCCCTATTATTGGGACAAGTTGTACACTATAAGGACAACCAAATTTTGTCTTCCTCCATCAGTCACATGGCCTGATTACAAAGAGAGGCAATAAAAATCAATAAACATAAAAACAACTACAACCGCAAAGCTTAACAAAGCCTGGGTACCAGTACTACAAAAGAAACAGGAAGGCAAGAACAAAAGTATTTTTTTGGATAACCACCAATTGATGCTGACCAATCAGAACACGATACTGGAAAGGGCCACTCACAGGTCATATAAAAAGGAATTTATCCACAACTGAATACTCATTCAAGCTCTCAGCAGCCACTGAATCACCTGTGAAGATGCCAAGTGTAGTCCTAGGTGAAACAACGGGATCTTGCAAACCCAGTAGGCCACGGCCTAAAAGCTGGTATAGTATGTTTTATCAGCACTATGAAATAGGAACAAATTCCAAACTGTTAAAAGAAGTGAACCACCCACTAGAACTCTCCATATGGGAGAAGATTTTCATTTAGAAACATAGTCGTAGCATTATGAACTTTGAATTCCCGCCTCCTGACATCTATACCAAGTTCATCATGCCATGTACTGGGACCAGAGGGGAAAAGATGCCAACACTGCCAGTCGATCTACAGTGGGTGATAGAAGCAAAAGCTTTTGAAACTTGTCCTGTTAATTTACAGTGTAAGTGAAGCCAAAGTGTGCCAAAACTCGATTTGCAACATTCATTCAGTCATTCATCCATTCATTCATTAGAACCTGCATTCACTGTTACAAAGCTTCAAAAAAGTTAATTATGTTTCTGTTATTTTAAGATTTGAAGCCTAATTTTATGTTTTGGTTACAGTTTTAATGACATCACACAAAGCATAATAAATGTGATAAAATATAATTTCTGAAAATACACTTTAATTGTTTTAGTACCTTTGAATTTTTTATTTTAATAATCTAGCACAAAGTTCTGTACTTTGGGATTACTTATATTATTAAATAGATATCCATAACTTTTTACAATACGTTACACACACACATACACACATTTAGAACAAAAATACACCTGTGGGGCATGGTACTTCTTGAATTCTAAGAGCTATGTACCTCTAAGGAAAGTTCTAAGAAATGCCTAAGATGTACTAAAAGTATTTTCAAAAACATGAACTATGGACACTATGTTGTTTGTTTCAGATATCAACTAATTATGTTTCTGTTATTTTAAGATTTGAAGCCTAATTTTATGTTTTGGTTACAGTTTTAATGACATCACACAAAGCATAATAAATGTGATAAAATATAATTTCTGAAAATACATTTTAATTGTTTTAGTACCTTTGAATTTTTTATTTTAATAATCTAGCACAAAGTTCTGTACTTTGGGATTACTTGTATTATTAAATAGATATCCATAACTTTTTACAATACGTTACACACACACATACACACATTTAGAACAAAAATACACCTGTGGGGCATGGTACTTCTTGAATTCTAAGAGCTATGTACCTCTAAGGAAAGTTCTAAGAAATGCCTAAGATGTACTAAAAGTATTTTCAAAAACATGAACTATGGACACTATGTTGTTTGTTTCAGATATCAACCTTGAAACTTGGAGATCAAATTGATAAGACATCTGTATTAGTTATGGGCACAGATGGCTTATGGGATGTGGTGTCCAATCAGAAAGTCTCTGATATTGTTCAGAAAGATTTGAACAATCAGACACTTACGGATAAATACAGGTAAACAATTTATTCAGAAGATAATCCTTATCATAAGCATTGGTTTTTCAGGATACACTCACATAATGGTCTGCTAACCTTGAGGATAAATAACAAAACATTACTGACCAGAGTACCCCTCCTTCTGGGCTACATACACATGCACTCCATCAAAAGGGCAGATAACCTGAAAGTTTTGCATTGCATTCTGCCAGTCTTGAACACTACAGGCCCACTTACAAGCATGTGTTTAATAACCAGACATGGGGGAAACTCTTAGTAGTAATGATCTCTGTGTAAGCATAACTGAACTATGGAACTTTTACGTCACAGGGAAGGTCGTATGCGAGGGTGTGCAGTCTCTTCCAGTGACAAAGTAGAACTGTGGCGTGAAGTGCATGGTGTGTTATTGCAGTGACCTTCCTACCTCTTTTGTTTACAGGCCAATCACAACATCCTGTGCAATCTACGGTTGATGCGTAGTCAACATAACGTCCATGTGAGATTTTCTCCCATGTCTATTAATAACTAAGTAATCTTCGAACTTATGGGCTGTATTGTCGTGGTGTACTGGGCTTCCTCTCTTTTTTCTGTAACTGTGGCAGGTATCAGTTTGCTTGATATCTCTTCAGTATATCAGCAGCAACTGATAAAATGGACCTGGATGTGAGTGATCATGGGCTTGTCATGTGCAGCTTTTTTGCTTCTTCCTTCCTGTTGAAGTTACTGCCATGTGTGTGTATTTCATGATGAAACTGGCATGCTGACATCAGCTACACATACAAGGGCTGTCCCAGAAGTACCCGATTAAACCAAGAAAGCACAAAAATTTTGTGATAAAACATCTTTATTTCTCTACATATTCTTCTTTCAGCTTGATACACTTTTCTCAGCAAAGCTCAATAGCTTCAATACAATGTTTATAGTGGGAACCATTGAGCTCTACAAAATAACCACCTCTTCATTGTTGGCAAATCTTTTATCACCAAGCCATTTCTTCAAGTTTGGAAACACATAGTAATCAGAAGGGGCTAAATCTGACAAATAGGGTGCATGAGAAAGCAATTTGAACTTAAATTCATTAATTTTAGCCATGGCGATAATGGATGCGTGAACTGGTGCATTGGCTTGATGAAACAAAACTCTCTTTTTCACTAAATGCAGGCATTTTTGCTTGATTTTATCATTCAAACACTGCAACAAGTTTGCATAATACTCAGCATTGATTGCTTTTCCTTTTTGGAAATAATGAAAACTATCCCACGCGCCTCCCAAAAAGGTTGACACCATGACCTTGCATGCAGATGGAACTGTCTTCGCCTCCTTTGG
Source organism: Tenodera sinensis (assembly GCA_030765045.1). Lineage (NCBI taxonomy): Eukaryota > Metazoa > Arthropoda > Insecta > Mantodea > Mantidae > Tenodera > Tenodera sinensis. Next base: position 56,805,362 of record CM060964.1, read on the forward strand.
AGCCGATTCTCCCCTTTCAGTCCACTGTTTTGACTGTTCCTTCATCTCAGGTGTGTAGTGATGTACCCATGTTTCATCCATGGTTATGAATTGACAAACAAACAGTGCTTTATTGTGGCAAAATATTGCCAAACACTTGACTGAAACATCCTCATGATGCAGTTTTTGTTCCATTGTGAGCAAATGCAGCAACCATTTTGTGCACAGCTTTCTCATGTTCAAATTTTCAGTCAGTATGTGATGTATAGCACTTCTTGAAATGCCTGCAATGTCTGCTAGCTTGTGCATTTTCAGTTAACAGTCATCCAGTACTATTTTGTGGATTTTCTGTACAATTTTTGTCGTGGTGAGCTCATTTGGTCGACCACTGCGATGTTCGTCTTGGCAGCTTCTACAATCTCATTTGAAATCCGCCACCCAACATTTTACTGTTGTAAATGAAGGAGCACACTCCTCCAGAGTAGAATCTAGCTCAGTTTTAATATTAACTGGACTAAGACCTTTCAAATGAAAGTGTTGTATCACATAACAATGGCCAGCTTTGTCATATTTACAAATTTGCTGAGAGCATCCACTATTGATGGCTGCAAAACAATACTAAACAACGTAGCATTGTCAAACTTCAAATTTAAGCTTTATGTTTGGTATTTTCTACCATAGTCATTTGTTTGAAATAACCACTATCCATAAGTCCGGTCAGATACTTCTGGGACAGCCCTTGTATTACTCATGTATGTACCACAAGGCAACAGAAATGTACATGAAGGAAGGAAGACACACTGCACATGGTATGGTTTCCAGCACTACAGAAGACTAAACAAAGAATATACATGAAACAGTAAGTAATTACCCATCCTCTAGCCTCTTCCAATTTCAGCTGCTTAGATCCAAACCTCTCACTGAAGCAAGCTAGTCAGTGCTCAGGTCTACCGACCATACTGGTATAAATACTGCCACCCACACATCAAATTAGTTGATGCCAATACACTGGCAATGTCACATGAGGTGCACCAACTTCCTTCACTGTGACACCAGGTGTGAAAGTCTTAGCTCTTTAATGATGAAAGAAAATTTGTAATAACATTTGTGGATCCCTTATATGCCAAATGGTCATCAGAAAAAAAGAAATTCATGGAATTGGGCATTCTCACACTATTATTCCCTTCTTTCCTTCGCAGTTTTATGTATATCTGCAAGCAAAAGCTTTTTTTCTTGTGTTTGAATATATGTTAGCCTTGTGAATATTACAGTGGTGTAGAAAGCTGAAAAAGAAGAGAAATTGATGTTGTAATATATTTAATTGTTAAACAGTCAGATTTCAGTTCACTGCCCAAGTAATGCCCTCATTACAATCAGTGATTTTACATTACAGATGAAGCTACCAGCTAGTAAATTACACTCCATGAGCATTGGCTTCTAACCCTATGCTCATTTGCTGATTTGTTTGCTTAGCTAGGTATTATAAATGGGCCTTTGTGCATGAATTTATAGAAGGGGCCAGTGCCTCTCTTTAAAATTAAGATGATTATAAAAGGGGGTTTTACAGCAATCAAGAGATGAATGCAAAAGATATGTGTATAGCTTTTGACTCTATGCATTCAATTGCCCTGAATTTATTTATTAGATATGTAATATTGCTTAAAAATGCTTTGCATTATTAGGGAAATGCAAATGAAACTATCATATACTATTTTCAGTGTCCATCTTTGACCTCTACACCATTGCAAAAATAGACTTCAAAGTAGAGACATGAAAAATATAATTGCAGAATATATTATGTCCAAAAAGTAAAGATTTATCAAAGAAACAAAGAACAATTAACTCCAAAAATGTAGTGCATAGTAGAAATTTAAAGTCATAAGTCACTTGTGTCCCAGAGTGCATAGTTTTTATATTTAAAGAGAAAAAGGGAAGAAAGATTGAATTTAATTTTAATAAAAAGGAGTATGTTTAGAGTGATGTAAGAATTTTAATTCTTAAAACAGATTTCATATATATAAACTCATCACTTAACAAATTGATTGTAGCTGCATAGCGCTATTCGGAAGTCAATCTTCCATCATTGCCTGAAGATGGAAGATTGACTTCTGAATAGTGCTATGCAGCTACAATCAATTTGTTAAGTGATGAGTTTATATATATGAAATCTGTTTTAAGAATTATAAAGATTGAAACCTCAAACCTTTGAAATTACAGAGTTTGTGTTGGATTTAATATGTTTTGATACACCCGTCAACACAACTGTACAGGATCATTAAAATTTATGGTAACCCACTCGCAAGCGCTTTACACTGGGCAAGAGAATTGTGAGTCACTGGAGAAATTGTGTGACAGAGGTGCACTAAAGTTCTTACTTCAAAAACAGGCAGTATATCTCTCGTTTCATTAAACAAGATGGGTTCTTTTTTCCCTTTAGAAGTAAATGAGTCAACCTATAGACACTTATAGTTTCACTTAAACTTTTGTCCAGACACTGGTCTTCAAAATGCATCCGGACAAAAATAAGTATAAGTGAAACTATAAGTGTCTATAGGTCGACTCATTTACTTCTAAAGCATCGGAAAAGTTTCATTGTCTATATCACTTTGTATATATTAAGTGGAAGATAGGTTCTATTACTCTTCTAGCACTTATTGGATGCCATACTCCAATTTCAGGTCTTAGTGAGGCATTTCACAGAATAGCACAGGTTTCTCTGAAGCCCAATATCAACTGTGTACGTTAATTTGTTGAGCTAGTGTGTTTGTGATTTTAAAGATTATCACTCTAAACTAGCACTGGTTTCATCTGGTATGTTTTCTGTTAAAATGATCTAGAATGTTTCTTGTCTAACACTGAATCTCAGGCTTCAAATTTATTAACAATGCCAAAAAATTAGGAAGAAACACATCATCAAACCCTTTTCATCAATGATACAAAACTTCACTTCTGTTTGCTTCAGTGAATTAGCTGAAACAGTAGTAATTTAGGGATAAGAACTTTCAACTTGTGTTTTTCTTTTTTCCCCAGAATGGGTGGAGTTTAATTTGATGTGCGTCCTGCCGTCTTTTGAGGAGGAACAATTATAGTCAAGTCTGGGGCTTTAGCAAAAGGCTTGGAGATCAAATGATATGTTTAATGAGGGTAATGTTGCCAAATACGAGCTTAGGGACCGCGTAATGCAGGGTGCCAACGTATGAGAAATATAAGTAGCAAGCAGTAGTAAAAACATCATTTGAATGACATTGGAATTGTGTGGATGGCAATGCAAAATGAGAGTGAAGATAACTTGTGGCATGGACATAGGTTATGTAGATATGAAGAAGGTAGAATTGGAACTGAAAAATTCAGTGCCACAGCTGGGATTTGAACCACAGACCCTCTGCTTACCAAGTGGGTGCTCTAACCATTAAGCTACTGTAACAACCTGCCAGAATGACATTGAATTCTCCAACCGATTTGTATTTCTCCCGGTAGACCACAAAGGCAGTCTCACATCAGAGACAATTACCCCAATGGCGATTTACTATTGTAAGTACTTTATGTCCCGGGATCAAATAACCTTTAGATGGTAACTATTTATTTATGCCAATGAACATACTGTTGGACTTTTTAAACACACAAGCCATGTGTGGGTAGAATCGGAACTGAAAAATTCAATGCCACAGCTGAGATTTGAACCACAGACCCTCCGCTTACCAAGCAGGTGCTCTAACCATTAAGCTACTGTGACAATCTGCCAGAATGACCTTGAATTCTCCAACCGATTCATATTTCTCCCAGTAAACCACAAAGGCAGTCTCACATCAGAGACAATTACCCCAATGTCATTCTGGCAGATTCTCACAGCAGCTAAATGGTTAGAGCACCTGCATGGTAAGTGGAGGGTCTGTGGTTCAAATCTCAGGTGTGGCATTGAATTTTCCAGTTCCAATTCTACCTCTTAAACATTGCCCACACATGGCTTGTGTATTTAAAAACACCAACAGTATGTTTGTTGGCATAAATAAATAACTCTATTCTCATTCATAATTACGAATTTCGATAACCAGAAGATGGGGAACTCTAGTTTACTTATGCATACATTCCTCAATTCAATCCAAAAGGTCTCCCAAATATAACTCTGAATGCCACAGTTACAAAATAAATGAGGATCCCGTAATGTTATGATCAAATTAATATATGAATCACACAACCTAAAATAACTATGAAATCCTAAGCTTATGCAGTTGTGCAGCAGGTAGATAACCTTAAATGGGAATATATATTCATAAATATAGGTTCATAAAAGAAATACTAAGTTGCATTTTAGAGATACAAACTGTATGAGTGGAAATAACTATGAAACCGTAAGCCCATGCAGTTGTGCAGAGGTAGATAACCTTAAATGTGAATATATTTTGTAAATATATGTTTATGAAAGGAATACAAAGTTGTGTTTTGGAGGTATGAACTGTATAACCTAAAGTAACTGTACAATATCAATGTATTTCATAATGCACATGTGTGAAACAAATACAGTTTTACAAGAGATGTAGCAGATGATTGACAAAAGGAATGCTTTAAACATTGGATTTTACTGGAAATAACTGTCACAAATAGTTGGTGATGTCAGCATTATTTGAAATGCAGATTTCCATTAATAATAACCAGACATCGGATTTATATGCAAATGCATGTTTTTTCTGTTTTTGTATGATATGGAAACAAAGTTCGGAGTACATTTGAAGTTCACCTCTTTCCGAATGTAAAGTTTCATGGTGTATATATTTGCATATTTAAGGTATAGTAGCATATTTCATGATTATGGCATGTTCGTGCATATATCAAACGTTTTTACAGTATTGGCTACTATTTTATAAATTAATAATTTAAATACTTTCTAATTTGAATAATATAAGTAACATACCGTTCTCATACAAGCAAGGTAACCTATATCGAGCCTCTTGTGTGTATATGACTCAGCTTCACATGGTACGAGTAGATGTTTGCAGGATTCACCATCAGGGACTTCCCGCTTTGCTATCAGCACCAGAAGATAGTTTTGTTCTGCTGTTAATTAGTGGTTTGTCGTTTGTCCCGTGTGTAAGTTGTAATGCCGAAATTCAGAAGTACAAAAAGTGAGCTTTTAAAACAGTGGGTTAAGGACTATCGCTTGGATTATACTACAGACGGAAAAGTAGATGAGCCAACATCAACAATCAACATCTTGCGCTAAAAGGAAACACTTCCTTGAAGCAAATGTTATTGACACAACAAAGACCCTGTTCATCTAATTTGAGAAACGAATTTTGCAGTGATTTATGATACGCGTTAAACACAGCAAATATCCCTTGGAACTCACTTAGCAATCCCACCTTCTGGAATTGCTTAGATAAATATTGTAAAAATATCATTCCAAATGAATCAACCCTCAGGAAAAACTACCTCGAAGACTGTTACCGAACAGCAATTAAAGAAATCCAAGATGATTTGAAAGATTGTCTTATATGGGGTGTGGTGGATGAAACTACCGACTTATGTGGACGTCATGTGGTGAATTTTCTAGTAGGTAAACTCGGTGAAAACGAGTCGGGAAAGCCATATTTGATTGCTTCTAGGGTGTTAGAGAAAACTAATAATGCCACCATTGCTCGCTTTGCCCACGATGCTTTAAGAATATTATGGCTAGAAGCAGGTAATCAACATAAATTTTGGGGTTTGCTTTCAGATGCTGCAGCCTACATGTTGCAAGCGGCTTCAGGTCTGAAAGTATTTTATCTCCATTTAATCCACGTTACATGTATTGTGCATGGACTTCAAAGAGTAGCAGAAGTCATACGTGAGCATTTTCCTGAAGTAAATACCTTAATTTCTACTACAAATAAAGTATTTGTAAAAGCCCCAGGCCGAGTAACTGCTTATAGAGAACAACTCCCGAAACATCCTCTACCCCCGGAACCAATTCTGACCTGTTGGGGTACATGGATAAATGCTAATCTCTTTTATGCTGGCAATTTTAGTGCAGTTAAAGAAGTTGTCTGCAGTCTTAATCCAAATGATGCTTTGGCAATTCAACATTCACAAGACATTTTCAGAAATGAAACATTGCAGAGAGACTTGGCCATTATAAAGGCACATTTCAAAATTATACCTCAAGCAATACAAAAACTAGAAACGCGTGGTTTGTCCCATCATGCGTCTATATCAATCTTTGAGGAAGTGAAGAGTAAACTTTAGTGTGCCCCTTGAAAGTATCAGGCAATATTGAATGCAAAACTGTGCGGTATATTACAAAGAAATCCCTATTTTAATATTTTATGCTTTGTTAGCAAATATCTTCACGGTGAGAGTGTGGAACTTCCAGGGGATATTCCTTCAGAGCTTGTTAGTGCTTATAAATATTGTCCAATCACGTCTGTGGATGTTAAGAGGTCCTTCTCTGAATACAAACTCATATTATCTGATAAACGTCATAAATATACTCCTGAACATTTGGAAGAAATGATGATCGGGTACTGCAAATCAAGTTATAACCTCAAGGATGACGTAATATAAGGAAGAAGGTTCAATGTGAGTAGATGTATCAAATTATTTACCTATATATATGTGGTGTATATTAGCATTTTAGAGTATGTTTTAGTGCGTATTTTAAAGACTTTTACAGCATAAATGCATGCATATTTTAAACATTTTTAATGCATATAAATCCGATGTCTAATAATAACTGCTAAAGGAAGATGAGGAAAAAGGAAATCTTCACTTCATAACACTGGTGGTGGCAGTAGTAGGGATGGTGCACAACAGTTACGGCATATTTTACTTGTTAGTCAGTGCATCCTTTTCTCAGTTTGCAGCTGACCTGCTGGCTTTCTTTGCTTTTGTTTTCTCAGGCTTCTTGAGGACTTTTTTTTCTACAGTTATACCCTCATCCTTTGTAAACCAATACATGAACATATCTAAAACTGGTTTATTTTTGGCGCTGATTAAATTATATTTTAACCAACATATTAGTTAATTTTAAGGAAAATATGGTTTGTGCCAATAATAAATATGGCCAAGCAGCTTTTCATATATCAGCAGCAAGCAGTTTCATGTAAACAGTTCACAGCATAAAGAAGCATCCTGGGAACTATATGAACTCATGTAAACTCACTTTTGTCAGGAGTTCATAGCAACAATAGCCCTCATATGCTTTTTGCAATATGGTAAGTTACACCATAATGGTAACTCTTAGGTATTTCAGCTTATCATCATTAACAACCAGTGCTAAAAAACTTTTAAATCTGTACCTATATGAACTTCAAGCAAAAACATAGGTTAGCAAACAATTAGTGCACAGATAAGGAGGTGAGGGAGAAATGTATAAACAGTGTTGCCTGAGAAGTTGCGATGGGTGCTGTCATATGGAAGCATCTGGTAAAAAGGGGAAGGGAGAAGAATCAATTGCAGCTGTGTATTTACTGTCTGTTATCTATATATCTATTAGAGGCCTACACGAGGCGACATTCTTAGGTTTGGCCCGGCCCGAACTCAACCAAGTCCGAGCCTGAGAAGAGGTTATAGTGCTCGGGCCCGAGCCTGGCCCGGCCTGATTACTTAATTTTATCATCATCATCATCATTATTATTATTATTATTATTATTATTATTATTATTATTATTATTATTATTATTATTATTATTATTATTTGAAACCTTTCAGCAGAATAATCATATAGAATTCCTAGTAAAGGAATGCTGTGTTAACTGTGCTATTCTCAGAACCTGACAAACATTTTTCAAATTTGGCCCGAGCCCATGCAGACATCTAATATCTATGTGCTCTCTGAACATACCAAACACAGTCTCGAACAAAATTGTCAAGATTTGCACATGCACTTCTAAACCATGAGCTATAAGCCCAGAAACTTCAGTAATTCACAATGTTTGGTGTGTCAACCTCCAAAACATTTACTTTGATAATGCATCTCTGCTTTTGAGCTTCTGATAATGGATATGTATTTGCTTACAAGGTCAATGAATGCAATGAATGGTTCTTCCACACAATAGCGATGTGTAGGACAAGGTTGGAAAGGGTAGAATGAGACTGAAAAATTCAATGCCATAGCTGGGATTTGAACCATGGATCTACCGGTCTCCGTCCAGCCGCTCTAACCACTAAGATAGTATGGCCGACGTGCCGACATGACATTAAATTCTCCAACTCACTCGCATTTTCCCAGTAAACCACACAAGGAGATCTCAATTCATATGAGATAACATACCTTAATGCTGACTTACAATATTGTAAGTACATAACTCCTGGGCTTCTAGTTTAACCAACTATAAGGTCAATGAATGCAATTAATTGTTCTTCTACACAATAGCCATGTGAAGGGTTGGAAAGGTTGATTTGGAGAATTTAATGTCGTGTCGGCATGTTGGCCATGGTGGCTTACAGAGTCCAGTAGATCGGTGGTTCAAATCTTGGCTATGGCATTGAATTTTTCAGTCTCATTCTACCCTTTCCAATGTATTCTCTTGTTTAATGTTTCAGGCTCACAGTTGCAGCACAAGATTTAGTACAAAGTTCAAGGGGGAAATCAACTGATAACAGGGGATGGAGACTTGATGATGGTGGATGTGGTACAAGTGATGACATCTCAGTGTTTGTAATTCCTCTTTTGCCGTACAAAGATGAACATAAGAAATGGAAGCAGAATTTTGAAGTACTAATGGGTTTGTTTGAAATTGGTAACGAAGCTGAAGAAGACTTCGGAAATCTTTTTCTAGAAACATCTCCTGAACATGCCGGGACTACTAATAATTCAGATGCTGATGGGAAAGAAGATGAAGTTGTTGAATGAACATGCAAACAATCAGTTGCTTCGAAGTGTAATGAAAAGTTTTCTTGTGTCCACAAGAAATGTTTTTATGATGGTGCTAAGAAATTTGCGTATGTAGGAGATATTAAAATTCTAAGTCAAAGAGAATAACAGCACTGCTAGTTTCATGCAGTGGAGTGTGTGTTAATAGCAACAGTAAACATTCCATTTTGTATGCATTCTGTTAGGGCTGAAGGAAGAATTATTGGTCTTTTTGTGTGTGCATGAGTGTGTGCTTGTGTGTGTGTGTGTGTGTGTGTACAGTCTTGGTAGGTTTAGAAAGTACTTGGCAGTATTATAAGAATAGCACCGTTAGTTTATACAGTGGTTTATATTTCTGGATTTCCTGATTTTTCAAATAAAGGGCAAAACATATCTTTTGCTACAAGAGATAGAGATATTTTAGGTATCTCTAATGTGATAATCAATAATATATTTAGCAGTGCAATATCAATGTGAGACATGGTGAATAGTGATTTGTTTGAACACTGGTGATGCACATTTTTTGCAAATTACTTATGTATGTACTTCCAAACATCACAAATTCTTCCATCTGTCTCTCTCTCTAAGTTATATGCTTGGTATTACAAGCATGCTGTGTTTTTTTAAAGAATAATTTAAGAGGTACATTGTTATTGCTCAAAATATTTCTTTTTTATATTAAAGCACTTAAAAAGTGCAAATATATGAACTTGTAAGATTTGGAGTAGTTCACTGAAGCTCCACTTAATAAAATACAGTATATTTTCTTGATCTCATCAGCCTACAAGCAAATAACGCAACTTTAAAAAAGTGATTAAATTTAGATCAGACTTAAAATATTAACTACTTTGTTTTAAAATTATGACAATTCTTTCAAAAGGATATAGGATTTTAGGATTTTCAATTTATGAAAGACAGTTATAAAAATGTATTATGCATACCTTTGCTGCAAGAAAGTACCAAAAGTAAGTTATTCAATATAGAAACATATTAAATAGCAGCTCCATTTATTTTTACTGTGTTCTCTTTTTTGTATATATTGGTATAAACATATCAATTTTTTGTGTTAAATGACCATTTTTTGGGTACTTCATTTATGTTCAAAGCATTCCTTATTGTAAAGTGCTTTGTTTCTGTCAGTGTTTTGGAAAAGTGATATAGTGAAAATATATTATTAAACCTTTGGAAATGTGCAATTTATTTATTTTAAAATCCAATTTTATTTCAAGTTTTTGTGTGTTATAAAGTGCAGTTGTTAGTCTGTGTATCTGTCATTCCTTATTTACTTGCCCTCTCACCCTCCCAGTGATGCACTATACCAGTATTAGCCTGTATGCATATGATGAGTTATTCTTCTCAAAAGCAAATCTGGTCCTTTTAGGTAAAACCATGGTTAGCAGCTATACACACCCAAGAGTATGTCAGGCATAGTATGTAAGTATGTACTCCTTCCAAATTATGTCAAATTTACATTATTTGAGGCTGAAACCAAAAATAATGCATAGAGTTGCTTGCCATACATTTTATTTTTTTCAGTGTGCTTGCAAGGGAACTTAATAATTAAAGCCACAATTCTTAGTCACCTCATCGTGTGCATGGGGCTGCTTTGTTCAGTGCTGATTTTTTTTTTTAAATTAACATCCTCCAACATTGTGTCATATCGGACGAAATTCAGTGCTGATGACTTGCCTCTCGGTCTGGGCGAACACACTCACAGCATAACTGACACTCCTACACACGATGCGGTACAAAAAATTGTGGCTTTATTAATAACTGCTTTTCAACACTGCAGTGGCTGTTGGATGCTGTTAAATTAACCATAGAAATTTAATTCTCAGATTATGTTGGGTCATTGTGGTATTCAGGTAATTTTGCATTATAAAATGCTGACCTCAAAGAGATTTTTCAGTTTGGTGAAAGGATAATAAGTAGACTAATGTGCAGACTCTGGGCTTCTGAATTTTTCTCAGTTAATGCATGTCACTTTTCCTAACTGATTTGTGTCTTGGACCACTATGGAGAAGTGGGACAGTAAGATCTCAAGTTCTGGCAAATTTTTGGGCCAATACCTTTCTTAATATTTGTGAACAGTAATTGACAGTGACTTTTGTATCAAAAGGAGCATAGTCAAAAGTAATAACACCTTGAGAATCATAATACAGAGTGGAAGTGAAATGATCTGCCAGACTTTAACAGCAAATTTCTCATGTTGTGAATAACAAGAAAGTCTAATACCAAAATGTTGAAAAGTTTATTTTTTTTTATAAAAAAAATATTTTTATTAAAAAAATTTATCACCTGGCTGAATCATTATTGACTGAAGGTTCTTGATTTATGGCTATATTCATAGAAAATTGAATAAACAACAACTTTTTCCTTTGGCGTATTTCAATAGATTCAACAGTTTTTGTGTAAATTCAATTTGAACTCATAGTAGTTTCCTAGAAAAGGTAACACAGATTAAATCCAAATTGAACATTCCTAACACCAGAGAAAATCTACTTATAAGAGAAAATCCATTGGAATTATTGCAACCTACCTTCAATTTGGAATTAATAGAGGAAATAAGTAAATCAGACACACCAAAAGAAATACAAAAACTTCTAGCTCTGGAAACAATCAATACTAGGTATCCCACAGAAGAATGGCTGCACATATATACTGATGGATCCTCGAAGGAAAACCTTACTGGAGCTGGAGTTACATGTTCACATTTTTCCTTTTATCATTCTGTTGGCAGGGACACAACAAATTATGATGGAGAAATAGAGGCTATATACATTGCTCTCCGACAATTATTAAATCTTCCCTTAAATAAATTTAACAAGGCAGTAATTCTTTCAGATTCTAAAGCTGCAATTCAGGGAATATGTTCAAATACTACAAAGAAGTCAACAAAAATTAGAGAATGCTACAAAATGTTAACACAACTCCAAAAAGTTAATAAGACCGTTCATCTCCAATGGATTCCAGCACACTGTGGAGTCATGGGGAACGAAGCTGCAGACTCACTTGCAAAGAAAGGCACAACAATAAAACAAAAGTCTAAATTCAATTTCTCATATTCCTCAATAAAACGCTTGATCATTAAAAATTTTTGTCATTCATACCTACAAGAAATAGAAACAAATGCCAAAGATAAAAAATGGATTACACTACTTTCCAATCCAGATATAATCCCCCAGAGACCAAGGAAAACAGCTGTTGCAGCCTTCCGACTATTGACAAATCATGACTGCTTGGCAAGTCATCTCTACAGAATAGGTATCTCAGCCTCACCAATATGTGTCCTGTGTAACGATCCAGCAGAAATGAATGAAGAACACTTGAAGACCTGTGAAGCATTAAGATCAGAAGAAACTACAGTTCAAAAGTATTGGAAAGCACGAATGCTAATGGCTTCATTGCCAGATGCAAGGCACTAGAAAACAACAACAACAACAATTTAAAAGAACCCACAATTTGTTGCAATAATGTCACGGTAGTCCGCGTGATTTGACATGGTGCGATATCCACTCACTCTGAGGAAAGATCTATTAGTCCTCTACAGTGGCGGCTGTAATGTAAATCTACTTAGTTGTTTCTGATTATATTAGTAAATCAAGCTGAGGATTTTTTGTGCCGGCAAACATGTTGATGACCTTGGTGTTGAAGCCTTTGATGCTCGAAACTAGATTCTTTTCTACAGAGAGCATGATGAGAGACGAGAGTCTGTTCCGCTTCATTGTGTTCCTTATGAAGCACTTGATCTGCTTTAGTGAAGAGAAGCAACACTTCGGTCCTGCTGTAGTCCTAGGGTTCATGACGATAATCCTCAGGAGATTTGCTATTTCATCAAAAGCTTCAACCAGATTATTTGAATAGAGCATGTTAAGTAGTGGTAACGCCCCACTCCCATGATGAAATTCAGGCCTTTCATAAATAATTGAAAGCTCTGATTTTAGTTTGTTCATTTGTACTAGGGCCCAGAAGTTCATGCATTTGCATAATTTTTTTGTTTGTTATAATCACAATTCTGGCAAGTAATGTGCACGAATCATCAGTTTATAAGCTTATTAAACCCAATTTGATGTTGCATATAAATTCATATTTTGGCTTTTCTGATAGAAACATCATATTTCTGTCATTTTAGAGTTTTTGTGGCATAAAACTGCACAAGATTAGAAATGTTGCAGCCTACAAATTGAGCCACTTCTAAACACGGGAAAGTCACTTGATTTTTACAAATGGCACAGTATTATTTTGTAGGGCATGTGAAGGGGGAAAAAAAGAACAAAACACTGTGGGAAGTTGAAAATACTCTCAAGTTACCCAACACATAAACTCAGTAAAATATAAGCAATGATTGGAAAAAAAGAAAAAAGATGAGAAAAACGAGCCTGAGCAAAAGCAATTGGAGGAAACAAATTGATCAGCTTTCTTCCAATTTATGTGAAGCATTTATCTGATGTACTGCTTTGGAAACTTACTAATTCTAATTTGAGAAACTTTCATCATAAACCTACCTACCGCACATCAAGGATGTGAGATAAACTAGAGAATGAGTTTGTTTGGATTTTCGTAGTTGAAAGAACAGATTCTGAAGGTAGATCTATTGCAAGAATGATTGGTGCCCTTAACAAGCGGGAATAAATGGTACACTTGGAGGTCACAAACAATGCAACAATAACTCAATCTGTAATTGACTCTTTAAAATTAGTATGGTCAAATGGAATTAAGTATGATAGAGTGCTTTTATTTGTCACAACGGGAACCGGCTATATAATTAAATCTGGACTCACACTAAATGGTATTTTCCCTGTTTAAATCATTTGAACATATCTGCATAGAGTGTGTTTTAAGTGCATATTTATTGGCATATTTTCAAGTTTTAGGGCATAAACTTCTGGGTACTAGTCATTACAGCCAAGTCTGGAATATGCTCTGGAAAATTTCTCGAATGTTCTTCAAAATTTTCTGTGTCTTAAGAGCTTGCGAACATCAAGATGAGATATTGACTCAAATTGGTATTTTGTCTCAGTTGTGATGGGATTGCACAGCTCTTTGGCGTCAGCAATTTTGTTGCAGTCCCATCGCTTCCACTTTTTCCATGTTGATCTTCGGTAGAGGCAGTATCCAAGTTCTTGCATAGTCCATCGATCATCTGCACAAAGTTTTTCACCGAATGGCTAACTTTAATGTAATCAGTTTTCCTCATCTGCAGTTGGTTGTAGAGGACATTAAAATGAGGCATTAAATGGTGAAAGAAGTCTAACTAGAAGAGAACTTAGCTGTCTTGCAAGTTGTCTCTTAGCCCTCTTGCTTCTCTTCCTGTCTTTTGAAAATGAAGCCTCAAAATTAAAATTATTTTCTTGTTTAACGACGCTGTCAATTGCCAGGATCACATCAGCGTCGCCGGTGTGCCGGAATTTTGTCCCACAGGAGTTCTTTTACTGACATGGAGCTGTTGTTGCAGTCCCATCGCTTCCACTTTTTCCATGTTGATCTTCGGTAGAGGCAGTATCCAAGTTCTTGCATAGTCCATCGATCATCTGCACAAAGTTTTTCACCGAATGGCTAACTTTAATGTAATCAGTTTTCCTCATCTGCAGTTGGTTGTAGAGGACATTAAAATGAGGCATTAAATGGTGAAAGAAGTCTAACTAGAAGAGAACTTAGCTGTCTTGCAAGTTGTCTCTTAGCCCTCTTGCTTCTCTTCCTGTCTTTTGAAAATGAAGCCTCAAAATTAAAATTATTTTCTTGTTTAACGACGCTGTCAATTGCCAGGATCACATCAGCGTCGCCGGTGTGCCGGAATTTTGTCCCACAGGAGTTCTTTTACTGACATGGAGCTGTCGTTTATAAGCACACTTAAAAACCATCGGCCTGGGGGAGCCATAGGCCAGCGTCTAACCAACTGAGCCACCCAGACCGATATGAAGCCTCAAGTTAAAGAAAACATTAATAAGTGCTTCTCTATTTTCAAATATACAACTCACTGTCCGGGACTTAAAATCTCAGCTTGTGGAATTTAAGCACATCTGCAATAGACAAATCACTACTGAATAAACTCTCCAGAATCAGAGCTTCAGGGATCCTGTCAGTGATGTATTTACTGCCAGAAAAGAATGTTGTCTGGAGTTAATCTTTAAAAAAAAAAAAAAAAAAACCTAAGGCTAGTCATCAGTTATGACTAGCTTTGCCACTGTAAAACACTGATGTTTGAGTTGCCACAAGTTTTGAGGTGTGAGAAAATGAAAATTGATCCACTAGAATTAGATGCAATATAGGTTAGCCTTATCCATTGTGAGTAAACTGGTATCAGGTAGTTACTCTCCCACTCCAGGAATTGCAGTGCTTTAAGGATGAACCATCCACGGCTTGCAGATAGTGAGGAGCTTGGAAGAGAGCATTTTTGTTCTTTCCAGGCATGCAATTTTTTATCATCGTGAACAGATAAAGGTCATATGGGGCCAGATCAGGAACGTATAGTAGATGAATCATAAGTTTGACCTCTGTAGACTCTAGGAACTGAATGGTGATGTTAGCCTCGTGCGTGGAGGCGTGATGGAGAAGGATCCCTAGCTATCTCGTGCATGGCTGCCATTCTTGAAGCTTGGCAAAAACTTTTGGTAAGCAAACTGTGGTGTACCAATTAGCGGTAGCCTTGCTTTGCTCCTCCAGAGAAATGGTTGCTACAAAACCACCCTTTAAGACAAATGAGACCACCATTTTCTTGTGAACTCTTTGACGACACCTCACCTTTCTCTGTGCATTGTCACCACAGAAAGTCACACCGCTGATTGCCGTTTGGTACCCTGATCAAACTAATAAATCCAGGTTTCATCATCTGTGAGGATGTGAGAAATCCGTCTGGAGTCCTGCCCTTCGTATCTTGTCAGCATTTATTCACACCATTCAACACGGGCGTGTTTTTATCCTATGAGATACTCATCGGGATGTGACCCAGCTCACACGAAAGGATTCGTGGAGGATCTTCAAAGCTGCTAGGATCCAATCTACAATGCTGTCCCAATTTCTTTAAATATTCTGTGATTATTTTCGTGAAGCATTTTTCTCAATGCTGCTATGTTTTTCTCTGTCACTGCCTTTGCCAGACACGTGCCTCTCTCATCTTTCAATGATGTTCTACTTCTTTTAAGTTCCTGAAACTGCCAAAAAACTGTAGCATGGGAAGGAGTAGTGCCCCCAAAAGCCTGTGACAGACATTCAAGACATTGGCATTGGTTTACCCATTTTTGAGATCGTAGAAAGCTGTTGAGCGAAAATGCTCTCTTCCAAGTTCCATTGAATCGACTGACTACGTGTGCACCATGGGTTGTTCATCCTTGCATTGCTGGAATTCCTGGAGTGGAAGAGTCACTATCTGATACCAGTTTACTGACAATGAATGGGGCTATCCCTTTCTGTACCCAATTTGAGTGGATCAACTGGCACTATTTCATCACGTGCTTACCATCACTTACTTCCAATAGAACCAGGCTTTCTTTGAACAGAGTGACGGGGTTGCCATGGGTAGCCCACTCAGACCAGTGCTTGCTAATTTCTTTATGGAGCCCTTCGAGACCCAGGCTCTAACGGCCGTGCCATAGCTGAGTGGTTAGACCATTCGCATCTCACCAAAGCGGCCCGGGTTCGATCCCAGGAAACCACCTGTGAGATTCGTGGTGGACGAAGAGGTGGTGGACGAAGCGGCTGTGGGTCATGTTTCCTCCTGGTTCTCTGGTTTCCCCCGCCATCTCATTCCACCGGTGCTCCATCTTCATGCCATGTATCATCAGTGTCACCGCCTGAGGTGCCATAGTAGTAAAAGCAGGCGTTAAACACTACTAAAAAAAAACCCAGGCCCTAAGTTCTGTAGCTCACAAATCGTCTGTATGGTATCGCTACGTGGATGACACTTTCGTCATTTGGAGTCACGGGTAATGAGCCCTTGATGGTTTGCTCCAGCATTTCAACAGCACCAATCCATGATCGAGAAAGAAAAAGATGGACAACTAGCTTTCTTAGAAGTTCTGGTTAGCAAGAGAGCAGACTGGACCATTGGACATACAGTCTACCGCAAACCAACCCACACCGACCGATATCTGAACAAAAATTCCAATCATCATCCTAAGCAAAAACGCGCTATCATAGATTAGATTAGATTGTGTTCAGTGAGTTCACAAGTAGCCATGGAGGCTGGTGAACATTGAACATGTCAATTGTGATGTACAAAACATTGTCAATAAATATACAGAATCAGCACAAAAAAACTCATTATATACAGGAACAAAAAAGAAAAACAAACAACAGCAAAGGCGATAATGGAAACACAATTAAAGCTTACCTGAAATTTGTCAGATAAGAATTGAATTTTGTGTTACATTTACACTAGGCATATAATAATAATAATAATAATAATAATAATAATAATAATAATAATAATAATAATAATAATAATAATAATAATAATAATAATAATAATAATAATAATAATAATAGTAATAGTAATAGTAATAGTAATAGTAATAGTAATAGTAATAGTAATAGTAATAGTAATAGTAATAGTAATAGTAATAGTAATAAGAATAAGAATAATAAGAATAATGATGATAATGATAATAATTCATTTAGAGATCACTTACAGAGTTACATAAGCTTTCACAGGATGATTTGTCAGTTAGATTACCTTATACCGAATAAAATGAGTTAAAAATTACTTACAAAGTTACATAAGCATTAACTCGAATAAAGGCTCTGACTGACCGCGCTTGCCGCATCTGTGAGCCTGACTCATTACAACAGGAACTCCGACATCTTGAACAGACTTTATATTCAAATGGTTATACGGCACATGAAGTTCGCAGAAAGTCATAGAAATTTACAAACGCCCTAACAATTTTAACAGAAAGGAAAAAAAAAATAAAACCGAACAAAACCTGGCATCCGATACTTGAGCATAAAAAGGAAGCATAAATGCACAAAAATTGCGTAAACCAACTAGAAATCAGAGCATGGGCGTCGCGAAACGGGGGCAAGGGGGGGCCGCGGCCCCCCCCCCCTTGGAAGTTGGTGAACTTAATGTGCAGCCAGTTACTAACTATTAAACTATTATTTTAATTTTGATGTAAAGAGCAATTTTTATTTAGCACAAATTAATACGGTTATCTGCAACAAATATTATAAATTTTGACAATAAAATAATGATTTAATATTATATGATTGCAAATTTCCAACATGTGGCCCCCCCCTGAAAAAAAGTCTGCCGACACTCATGAATCAGAGTGAAGAAGCCCAGCCCACCAAGCACATATCTCTCGCTCAAGCTGAGCCAATCCCCTGTGAGTGATCTAGATATAAATAAGACACCTGTAGCCAGCGGTTCTCATTCCGGCGGAGATCTTCGAGACAGCAACATCAGCGAAGAGAGAACTTCTAGTATCGTCGCAGCAAAGAACCTGCCGCCGTTGGATTACGGTTCGAGCATTGCCGTGGAGTTATCCAAAGCTCAGCTAAAGCACTTGCGCTAAGGCACAAACAACAGTTTAGACGAGTAGGGGAGTAAGGCTATAGCGAGCAATCTCTTAGATTAGCTTAAGCGCCTCTTTGAGGTCCGGCCCTCTTCTCCCCGTGCTTCTTAGCGCTCACTAGCTGCTCTTTCTTTCTACTCTTCTCTTTTCCTCTATTTCTATTTAGTTTTTAAGGTCCCGCTAGGCCCTTACTCACTTAAATACTTTATCTCTTTTATTTCACACTCTTTGCTAATCTATCTACTTTACGCGATGGCAGGAAACTCCAAGGCGTCCACTTCCAACTCCACGGAGACGACCAGGGCGCTGAGAAGCAAACTGGTCAAATCCGGTCCCAACAAAAAGCCTTCAACCCCCACTCCTAAAACACCACCCAACAACTCTCCGCAACCTGAGGAACCTACTACCGTCCGGCCTCTCCAAAGCCCAGTACCTCGAGCGATCCTGAGGAGATGGTTTCAGTCACTCACATTCACACGGAGAATGCCAGCTCCACTGAAATCCCCGAGAACCCACTCACAGTAAAGAGGGCAGACCTGGCACCACTGTACATTCACAAGAGCCAGGCAAGTATTTTACGCTCCCTTTCCCAAGACCTTAATAAGTCGCATACAGTCACATTTGACTATTTCTTCTCATCGGCCCGGAACTCCGGTGACATCACTTTAAATGTGTCCTGCTTGAGGGACTACCAAACTTGGCAAAGTTACCTCAAGTCAAAAGGCGTATCCCACTACCTAGTCCCCCACCCCCAAGAGGGATCCGTAAGGTATGTCATTAAGGGGTTGTACGCCGAAGTCACCAGTGAGGAGTTATTAGAAGACCTGGCACAGATTGGAATACCGGCGCTCAGAGCCGTACGGATGCGTAAACGCAACTGACGTCGCACCCCGCTGCCCATGTGCCTCATAGAGGTGGCAGCTTCCCCTGATCTAGAAAATAAATTAATGGCCCTCAAATTTCTGGCACACTTTAAGGTTAGGGTAGAAGCGTACAAAAGCACTCCTGAACCGAAGCAGTGTTCCAGATGCCAGCAGCTATGGCACACACTGCGGGATTGTAGGCCCCACACTTCGTCTGCGCCAAATGCTAAGGCCCCCACCCCTCAGGTACGTGCGCCGTTCCCCCCTTGGAACGGCATTGTATACTCTGCGGCCAAATAGGCCACGGAGCCACTTGGCGCGGTTGCTCCGTCTACCAGGCAGAGTGCACGAAGGCCTCAAACCCCCCCCCCCCCCCGCGCAGCCTCAAAGACCCGCCCCAAGGACATAGCTTCACTGAGGCTGCCGCAAGTGCATCAATGCACCACACAGGGTGACTCACGGTAGGAAGAAAAGGCAAAGTCCGGCCGGCCCTTATAGCAGAGCCCCCTGTGGCTGAGGCTCCCCGGCTAGTCACCGAGGAGAGCCCAGCTAGGTATGAGCGACCCCCTCGACCCCTCCCAAAACCCACATGCACACACACACGTACACACAAACCCACACAAGTAGCAGGAGGGCCTCACCCTCCCGCACCTAAGCCGCTCACCCCTACAAGACAGGCCCCCAGACCACCCAAAATTCACCAAGTGAATAAACAGGCCGCTTCCAAACTAATGCACGCAATGAGGCTTCCCCAGAACTCTGTTCCTCTGGATTTCATAGAGGAACAGCTTAGCACGTTCAGGAGTCACACACGTGATGGCAAGGAACCAGACTCCCTAGTGTTCATTCATTTCCTCACCGAATTAATCCAAGCCCTAAACGCACATCGCCATGGCTGAAACGGATAAAATTAACTTAGTTTTCTGGAACTGCCGAGGAGTGCGCAGAAAGAAGAAAGATCTAGCGGACTTTCTGCAAACGCACTCAATACAAATCGCCCTTTTAAATGAAAACCATTTAGGTGAAACCGATAGATTTACACTGCCAGGTTACACAATTTACAGGACTGACCGTAACCGCCGGAGAGGAGGGACGGCAGTAGTCATACAATCCACTATTAGGCATCATCAAGTTTACGTCCCGGGGCTTAACCGTTTAGAAGCTACCGCGGTAAAAATGAACACGTCCTATGCTACACTGACCGTAGCAGCTGTCTATAATCCCCCGGGGGATGTGGACACGAAGGACGTGGACAAAGTAATGCGCTTAGACACTAAAGTTATAGAGGCTGGGGACTTCAACTGCAAGCACCAAATTTGGCACAGTATAAACCCGAACCCGCAAGGCTCAAAATTGCTAAATTACATAAATAACACTCACTTTCTCGTGATGGGGCCGGAAGAACCAACACACATCCCTCACGTAAACAACCATTCTCCAGATATACTAGATATCGCAATTACCAAAAATATCAATTTCAATATGGAATGTAGCGTCCTACACGAATTAACGTCGGACCATCTCCCAGTAATGATGGAAATCCAATTACCTCTTAGGTTCAAGCCAGAAGCACCCACCTTAAATTATAATCAGGTAAACTGGGACGACTTTAGAAATTCTGTCGAAAACTATTTACCTGACATGGAAATAAATTCGTCACAAACACACGACGAAGCAATTAAGAGGACAGTCAACTGAAAATGCGAGGTTTTGGACCAAATTTGTGATTTTTTGTTTTTATTACTAAAACATTCTCTGTTTCTTTCTGTGTTTAAAAATGGCAAAATATTTATCACTGCGCCATTTATAATACCTGGGCGGCCATTTAAAGATGGGACTACACAGCATTTAAATGCTGGCTCGTTGACCTGTGCACTGGTGCACGCCCCTTTCTTCAAATCAATATTTATTTCCGATTATAATTTTGATCGGAGATGAATTATTTGAAAGTACCGCGTAGTAGCTGTTGGCTAACATGTTTCCCTAGCATCTGTTTACATCCAGAGTCAAATGAGCAATGAAACATTCAGAAATAAATAAAATATATAGAAGTCTGTACAGATAGAGAAAAGAAGAGAAGTTGGCACAAAGTTAAGGTTGATTTCAAATGCAGTTGTGG
Organism: Tenodera sinensis; assembly: GCA_030765045.1. NCBI lineage: Eukaryota > Metazoa > Arthropoda > Insecta > Mantodea > Mantidae > Tenodera > Tenodera sinensis. The sequence continues at coordinate 56,826,662 of CM060964.1, forward strand.
TTTATAAACTTAATAAGTTCTATTTTGTTGATAGAAATATTGTAATAACAGCGTATGTGTTGATTTCGTATGTACACATGACATCCTCCAAGTGTTTATGTTTATAAACTTAGCGGGGTAAACCACGTGTAAACAGAGACAAAACGAAAGTTATGTCAAACTATAGTGTAATCACCATCCACTGTATACTGAGTAGGCACACAGCAGATGAATGTGATAATTGTATCCAAAGATTCTCTAAACTCACTTAACCAATGAAGTCAAACTATAGTGTAATCGCCATCCACTGTACACTGAGTAGGCACACAGCAGATGAATGTGATAATTGTATCCAAAGATTATCAAAACTAACCAAACCTACTAAGTAGTACTATAGTGTAATCATGATCCACAATATACTGAGTAGGCACACAGCAGGTTAATGTGATAATGTTATCCAAAGGTTATCCAAACTAATTTAATCTACTTAGTGAAACTATAGCATAATCACCAACCACTGTATACTGAGTAGGCCCAATGCAGATCAATGTGATAATTGTATCCAAAGTTTCCCTAAACTGACTTAAACAATAAAGTCAAACTATAGTGTAATCACCATCCACTGTATACTGAGTAGGCACAAAGCAGATGAATGGGATAATTGTATCCAAAGGTTATTGAAACTAATTTAACCTACTAAATGAAACTATAGTGTGATCACCATCCAGTTTATAATGAGTAGGCACACAGCAGATTAATGTGATAATTGTATCCAAATGTTATTGAAACTATTTTAACCTACTAAGTGAAACTATAGTGTAATCATCATCCACTGTATACTGAGTAGGCACACAGTAGATGAATGTGATAATTGTATCCAGAGTTTCTCTAAACTAACTTCACCAATTAAGCCAAACTATAGTGTAATCACCACCACTGTATACTGAGTAGGCACACAGCAGATGAATGGGATAATTGTATCCCAAGGTTATTCAAACTAATTTAACCTACTAAGTGAAACTATAGTGTGATCACCATCTAGTGTATAATGAGTAGGCACACAGCAGATGAATGTGATAATTGTATCCAAATGTTATTGAAACTAATTTAACCTACTAAGTGAAACTATAGTGTAATCATCATCCACTGTATACTGAGTAGGCACTCAGCAGATGAATGTGATAATTGTATCCAAATGTTATTGAAACTAATTTAACCTACTAAGTGAAACTTCAGTGTAATCAGCATCCACTGTATACTGAGTAGGCACACAGCAGATGAATGTGATAAAAGTATCCAAAGATTCTGTAAACTGACTTAACCAATTAAGTCACACTATAGCGTAATATACCATCCTTCGTATACTGAGTAAGCACACTGCAGATGAAGGTGATTGTTGCCATCCAAAGCAACTTAACCTGGAATGTGAAATTGAACGTAATATCACCAGCTGTATACTGAGTAGGTTCAGTGCAGATGATGGTTGTAGTATGCAGCCAAAGCAGCTTAACCTAGTTAGTGGATCTTAAGTGATATCTTTAGCTGCTGCCTACTGAGTAGATCACAAGTTAGAAATAGGAATGCCGTTTAGCATAGCAGCTGATACCAAATAGCAAATTTCACTTTGAGCTTGTACAATAACACATTACAGTGTTAATGTTAATGAAATATGAGCATGTGTAGTACTCATCCGAACCAGGGATGAAAGAAATAGAGCACAGGAATTCACAAAAGTAGCAATCAAAAAGAAAGGTTGAGTTCACTCTATCTGCAGTAAAGTATGAAGCATTTCCTATCATAATCAACAATAAAGCATTGATTGATCCAATTTTACAAGTTTCCTCTGATAGAACTCTTCACAACGCATTACGCATCACATCCCTATAACACAGTAATTCCTCTTCACTGTGGGGCATTTCACTTCCGCAGAGTATTCTTCAGGTCTTGTTACACATAGTTTACCCAATGAAGGTACACAGGAAAGAAATGACATCTTTTTATTTAAATAACATACGTTTTACATGACACTCATCTGTATTGGATTTAATCAATAGTAGTTACTTATATAATACAGTTGTAATGTAATTCACAAACAGTTGTACTGGTTGCACTGAATATTGGAATCAGTACAGAACTCAATACTTACCTGTACTTAAGGTGCTTTTGAGATCCCCTTCTTTAAGCAATGCCCCTCATCGCATTGCCTTGTGGCAGTCAACCAGATTTTATTCTTTATTCTGCCACCTCTGCAATTTCTTCTCTTCCATCTTCTCACAACTTTTTTAAATGTGGACAGAACCGGTATTAAGGTTCATGAATAGGGTTGAGGCAGTGTATTATCACATTTTCTGTGTTCCCAAACCTCCTCATCAATCTCCTTTTAAGTTTTCTTGTGTTATCAGCAGGTCAATATCTTTTCTAGTTTCTTCCAAAGGTAGTTTTGAGTTCATGTTCTTGATTGCTGCATTGTCGTCCACATTCCAGCAGTCTGCATCAGGTTGAGGATGGGAGAAAATGAACTCACCAAATATTTCCCATTTTTAAAACATGTAAGTGATGGTAGTATCGGCAAATTGAACCACTTGTACTGCCTGGTAGTGGGTACTCTATATAAATTATCTGGCAATGCAGTGTAACTAATTTATTTGGTGAGATATATATCTTCTAGATATGCATTCCAGTTTTACGGGTATTAATTATAGCATTTCTTACTTTATATTATCACTCTGCTTCTCTCTGATATTTAAGCATGCTGTTATTGATATATAAATTAATTGGGCCTGGTTAAAAAGGTGTTTCCTATTTCAAGATGAATCCTTCTGTAATTGTTTTTACGGTAAACCACTCCTTTTATCTCTCCTCAGTTGGCACTACACCTCAAAACAATAACACTTCACATAGCTTTGTCACAGATGTCTCCTCTTCACTACACATCACTTCACTAACTTATGGAAAACTTCAAGTATTGTTACAGGTGTTTGTGTCTTATAATAGTGTATAGATGTAGAATAAATTTAATACATTATTTATAATGTTGATAGAATTTGTTTTACAACATATTACTCATGGTTATAAGTAATACCTGAATACAAAAGCACTTAGTAAAAGAATGAAATTTGCATTTGTGACAATAATTAATCAGACTGCTGTAACTGATTACACTGAATATTGCAATAGTTACAGCTTGAAGCACTTACCTCCCATCAAATGAGTTATATTATCCTCTTCTTTAAGCAATGCCCCACCACGCATTGCTCAGTGGTGGTCAACCAAATTCTAATACTTATTCCACCTCCTCAGAGGCTTTTCTTATCCGTGCTGCTCCAAAAAATCCCTTAGTCACTCCTACAGTGCATTAAGTTCTTCATAATTAAATTCATTTAGTCAGATTCATATGCTCTCAGTGCATGTCAAGTTCCCTGAGAACTTCGTAAACCAATATTTTAAAACTCCTCAATGATGATCAAAACACTTCCATTAGTAACTGTGTGGCATCTACATTTTAAGTCAGATTCTTTGATCTTCATTCCTTTAATGCTTAGATTCCTAAGTTATTCTTTGATGTTGCAGCAGATCAGATTCACCACTATGTGCAAGCAAATACATTACTCCAGTAAATGTAGACCCTGCACAGTTCTCAACACATTCTGTTTCAGTTACAATTCCTTCTGCAACAGACTAAAACTCCAAACATTCAGTGACTCACTTCACAAATGCTGCAGATTAGTCACTTCATCACACTAGTTAAGAAGTCTTCACGACACGACAGTGCGCATCGAGTCCTTCTCTCTTAATGGATCAATGCTTTAATGCTTTATTGTTGACTAATAAGAGAAATGCATAAAGTTTTCATACTCATATAATTATAACCCACTTCTCACTCTTTAATTTAATCTTTCTGATTTCCATTTCACCTACTAGTTAATAGTTGAAATATGGACATCTCCAAATATTTTTAAAGACTTTGGAACTATGAGACCCATTTCTCTTCCTATAGCATACAGCAGAACCTCATATGCTTGATTTGGGACCATTTGTGAACATAGTCATAATTGGAAAGTACCTTAACAAAAGGACACTGAAAAGGAAGACCGTTGCTTGAAAATTCAAAAGATTACTAAAAAGATTAAAATACAACATCGGGTGACGTATTCTCTATACTGAGAAAAAAAACAGCACAAATCTGGGCAGTCACCATCCAAATTGTTGTTTAGGTAACATTAGCTAGTAAGGGAAACCAAGGTAGTAGCATCATTCCCTCTATACTGGTTGAGAGGCAACAGACGCTGAATGCACTTGGCATTGAATGTATGGTCAAAGACTTCATAATCTTGTAAGATGTAAGAAAACAAAAATAATCAATTGCCAAATACTATGTACAGAGTAGATAGAGCTAGTAGTTGGCGTTGAAAAAGCTCGCATAACCCAATAAACAGAGTCAACAAAATTAATGACTAATCCTCACCCACTGTATACTGAGTAGACACACCACAGATGAATGTGGTAACTGGCAGTGAAACAATTGTCCAAACTGGTAAGTGAACCTATACTGTAACCATCCACTGTAGACTATTATGAACCCAGAAGAATATTGTGGCAATTGTAACTAAAGAATTGTACTAACTAACTTAACCTTCTAAGTAAAACTATAGCCCAATAACCATCTGCTGTACACTGAGTAGGTACACAGCAGATGAAAGTGATAACTGTAAACAAAGGTTATCTAAACTATCTTAACCTACTAAGTCAAACTATAGTGTAATCACCATCCACTGTACACTGAGTAGGCACAGAGCAGATGAAACTGATAGCTGTATCCAAAGGTTATCCAAACTAACTTAGCCTACTAAGTCAAACTATAGTGTACTCACCATCTGCTGTATACCGAGTAGGCACACAGCAGATGAATGTGATAATTCTATCCAAACTTACTCTAAACTGACTTAACCAACTAAGTCAAACTATAGTGTAATCACCAACCACTGTATACTGAGTAGGCACACAGCAGCTGAATGTGATAATTGTATCCAAACGTTATCCAAACGAACTTAACCAATTATGTGAATCTATTATACAATCACCAGCCACTGTATACTGAGTAGGCACACAGCAGATGAATGTGATAATTGTATCCAAAGATTCTCTAAACTCATTTAACCAATTAAGTCAAACTATAGTGTAATCACCATCCACTGTATACTGAGTAGGCACACAGCAGATGAATGTGAGAATTGTATCCAAAGATTCTCTAAAATCACTTAACCAATTAAGTCAAACTATAGTGTAATCACCATCTACTGAATACTGAGTAGGCACGCAGCAGATGAATGTGATAATTATATCGAAAGATTCTCTAAACTCACTTAACCAATTAAGTCAAACTATAGTGTAATCACCATTCACTGTATACTGAGTAGGCACACAGCAGATGAATGTGACAATTGTATCCAAAGTTTCTCTAACCTAACTTAACCAATTATGTCAAACTATAACTTAATCATTAACCACTGTATACTGAGTAGGCACACAGCAGATGAATGAGATAGTTGTATCCAAAGTTTCTCTAAATTCACTTACCAATTAAGTGAAACTATAGTGTAATCAACATCCACCATGTAGTGAGTAGGTACGCAGCAGAGGATTGCGTAATTGCTTTTCAAAGTGTGCTCCAAAGAAATTTAATCTAGTAAGTGAAACTATAGGGTAAAAATTGTTGACGGTATACTGAGTAGGCACACAGCAGATGAATGTGATAATTGCATCCAGAGTGTCTCTAAACTCACTTAACCAATTAAGCCAAACTATACTGTAATCACCAACCACTGTATACTGAGTAGGCACACAGCAGATGAATGTGATAATTGTATCAATAGTTTCTCTTAACTAACTTAACCAATTAAGTCAAGCTATTTCTTAATCACCAACCAGTGAATACTGAGTAGGCACACAGCAGATTAATGTGATAATTGGATCCAAAGTTTCTCTAATCTAACTTAACCAATTAAGCCAACCTATAGTGTAATTACCATCCACTGTATAGTGAGAAGGCACACAGCAGATGAATGTGATAATTGTATCCAAAGTTTCTCTAAACTAACTTGACCAATTAAGTCAAACTATAGCGTAATCAACAACCACTGTATACTGAGTAGACACACAGCAGATGAATGCGATAATTGTATCCAGAATTTCCTAACCTCGCTTAGCCAAATACGCCAAACCATAGTGTAATCACCATCCACTGTATACTGAGTAGGCACACAGCAGATGAATGTGATAATTGTATCCAGAGTTTCTCTAAACTCACTTAACCAATTAAGTCAAACTATAGTGTAATCACCATCCACTGGATACTGAGTAGGCACACAGCAGATGAATGTGATGATTGTATCCAGAGTGTCTATAAACTCACTTAACCAATTAAGCCAAACTATAGTGTAATTAACATTCCACTGTATACTGAGTAGGCACACAGCAGATTAATGCGATAATTGTATCCAGAATTTCTCTAAACTCACTTAGCCAAATAAGCCAAACTATAGTGTAATCACCATCCACTGTATACTGAGTAGGCACACAGCAGATGAATGTGATAATTGTATCCAGAGTTTCTCTAAACTCACTTAACCAATTAAGTCAAACTATAGTGTAATCACCATCCACTGTATACTGAGTAGGCACACTGCAGATGAATGTGATAATTGTACCCAAAGGTTATCGAAACTGACTTAACCAAATAAGCCAAACTATAGTGTAATCATCAACCACTGTATACTGAGTAGGCATACTGCACATGAATCTGATAATTGTATCCCAAGGTTATCCAAACTAAGTTAACCAATTACGTGATACTATTGTGTAATCACCAACCACTGTATACTGAGTAGGCACACAGCAGATGAATGTGATAATTGTATCATAACTTTCTCTAAACTGCCTGACCAACTAAGTCAAACTAAAGTGTATACACCAACCACTGTACACTCAGTACGCACACAGCAGACGAATGTGATAATTGTATCCAAAGATTCTCTAAACTCACTTAAAGTATTAAGTCAAACTGTAGTGTAATCACCATCCACTGTAATCTGAGTAGGCACTCAGCAGATGAATGTGATAATTGTATCTAAAGATTCTCTAAACTCACTTAACCAATTAAATCAAACTATAGTGTAATCACCATCCACTGTATACTGAATAGGCACACAGCAAATGAATGTGATAATTGTATCAAAGTTTCTCTAAACTAACTTAACCAATTAAGTCAAACTATAGTGTAATCACCAACCACTGTACACCGAGTAGGCACACAGCAGATGAATGTGAAAATTGTATCCAAAGTTTCTCTAAACAAACTTAAGCAATTAAGTCAAACTATAGTGTAATCACCAACCACTGTATACTGAGTAGGCACACAGCAGATGAATGTGAGAATTGTATCCAAAGCTTCTCTAAACTAACTTAAGCAATTAAGTCAAACTATAGCGTAATCACCAACCACTGTATACTGAGTAGGCACACAGCAGATGAATGTGAAAATTGTATCCAAAGTTTCTCTAAACAAACTTAAGCAATTAAGTCAAACTATTGCGTAATCACCAACCACTGTATGCTGAGTAGGCTCACATCAGGTGAATGTGATAATTGTATCCAGAGTTTCTCTCCACTAACTTAACCAAATAAGCCAAACTATAGTGTAATCACCATCTACTGTATACTGAGTAGGCACACAGCAAATGAATGTGATAATTGTATCCAAAGTTTCTCTAAACTCACTTACCAATTAAGTGAAACTATAGTGTAATCACCATCCACTATGTACTGAGTAGGTACGCAGCAGAGGATTGCGTAATTGCTTTTCAAAGTGTGCTCTAAAGAAATTTAATCTAGTAAGTGCAACTATAGGGTAAAAATTGTTGACGGTATACTGAGGTAATCACCATCGACTGTATACTGAGTAGGCACCCAGCAGATGAATGCGATAATTGTATCCAGAATTTCTCTAAACTCACTTAACCAATTAAGTCAAAGTATAGTGTGATCACCATCCACTGAATACTGAGCAGGCACACAGCAGATCAATGTGATAATTGTACCCAAAGGTTATCCAAACTAACTTAACCAAATAAGCCAAACTATAGTGTAGTCACCATCTACTGTATACCGAGTAGGCACACAGCAGATGAATGTGATAATTGTATCCAAAGTTTCTCTAAGCTAACTTAAGCAATTAAGTCAAACTATAGCGTAATCACCAACCACTTTATACTGGGTAGGCACACAGCAGATGAATCTGATAATTGTATCCAGAGTTTCTCTCCACTAACTTAACCAAATAAGCCAAACTATACTGTAATCACCATCTACTGTATACTGAGTAGGCACACAGGAAATGAATGTGATAATTGTATCCAGAGTTTCTCTAAACTCGCTTAACCAATTAAGGCAAATAATAGTGTAATCACCATCCAGTGTATACTGAGTAGGCACACAGCAGATGAATGTGATAATTGTATCCAGAGTGTCTCTAAGTTCACTTAACCAATTAAGCCAAACTATGGTGTAATCACCAACCACTGTATACTGAGTAGGCACACAGCAGATGAATGTGATAATTGTATCCAGATTTCTCTCCACTAACTTAACCAAATTAGCCACACTATAGTGTAATTACCATCTACTGTATACTGAGTAGGCACACAGGAAATGAATGTGATAATTGTATCCAGAGTGTCTCTCCACTGACTTAACCAAATAAGCCAAACTATAGCGTAATCACCAACCACTGTATACTGAGAAGGCACACAGCAGATGAATGGGATAATTGTATCCAGAGTTTCTCTCCACTAACTTAACCAAATAAGTCAAACTATAGTGTAATCACCATCTACTGTATACTGAGTAGGCACACAGCAAATGAATGTGATAATTGTATCCAAAGTTTCTCTAAATTCACTTACCAATTAAGTGAAACTATAGTATAATCACCATCCACTATGTAGTGAGTAGGTACGCAGCAGAGGATTGCGTAATTGCTTTTCAAAGTGTGCTCTAAAGAAATTTAATCTAGTAAGTGAAACTATAGGGTAAAAATTGTTGACGGTATACTGAGTAGGCACACAGCAGATGAATGTGATAATTGTATCCAGAATTTCTCTAAACTCACTTAACCAAATGAGCCAAACTATAGTGTAATCACCATCGACTGTATACTGAGTAGGCACACAGCAGATGAAATTGCGATAATTGTATCCAGAATTTCTCTAAACTCACTTAACCAAATGAGCCAAACTATAGTGTAATCATCATCCACTGTATACTGAGTAGGCACAGAGCAGATGAATGAGATAATTGTATCCAGAGTTTCTCTAAACTCACTTAACCAATTAAGTCAAACTATAGTGTGACCACCATCCACTGTATACTGAGTAGGCACACAGCAGACCAATGTAATAATTGTATCCAAAGTTTCTCTAAACTAACTAAAGCAATTAAGTCAAACTATAGGGTAATCACGAACCACGGTATACTGAGTAGGCACACAGCAGATGAATCTGATAATTGTATCCAGAGTTTCTCTCCACTAACTTAACCAAATAATCCAAACTATAGTGTAATCACCATCTACTGTATACTGAGTAGGCACACCGGAAATGAATGTGATAATTGTATCCAGCGTTTCTCTAAACTCACTTAACCAATTAAGGCAAACAATAGCGTAATCACCATCCAGTGTATACTGAGTAGGCAGACAGCAGATGAATGTGATAATTCTATTCAAACATTCTCTAAACTGACTTAGCCAACTAAGTCAAACTAAAGTGTAATCACCAACCACTGAATACTCAGGAGGCACACAGCAGATGAATGTGATAATTGTATCCAAAGATTCTCTAAACTCTCTTAACCAAATAAGCCAAACTATAGTGTAATTACCATCTACTGTATACTGAGTAGGCACACAGGAAATGAATGTGATAATTGTATCCAGAGTTTCTCTAAACTCACTTAACCAATCAAGTCAAACTATAGTGTAATCACCATCCACTGTATACTGAGTGGGCACACAGCAGATGAATGTGATAATTGTATCCAAAGATTCTCTAAACTCTCTTAACCAATTAAGTCAAACTATAGTATAATCACCATCTACTGTATACTGAATAGGCACTCAGAAGATGAATGTGATAATTGTATCGAAAGATTCTCTAAACTCACTTAAACAATTAAGTCAAACTATAGTGTAATCACCATCCACTGTATACTGAGTAGGCACACAGCAGGAGAATGTGATAATTGTATCCAAAGTTTCTCTAAACTAACTTAACCAATTATGTCAATCTATAGCGTAATCACTAGCCACTGCATACTGAGTAGGCACACAGCAGATGAATGTGATAGTTGTAACCAAAGTCTCACTAAACTAACTTAACTAATGAAGTCAAACTATAGTGTAATCACCATCCACTGTATACTGAGTAGGCACACAGCAAATGAATGTGATAATTGTATCCAAAGTTCCTCTAAATTCACTTACCAATTAAGTGAAACTATAGCGTAATCACCATCCACCAGGTAGTGAGTAGGTACGCAGCAGAGGATTGCGTAATTGCTTCTCAAAGTGTGCTCTAAAGAAATTTAATCTAGCAAGTGAAACTATAGGGTAAAAATTGTTGACGGAATACTGAGTAGGCACACAGCAGATGAATGTGATAACTGTATCCAGATTGTGTCTAAGCTCACTTAACCAATTGAGCCAAACTATGGTGTAATCACCTTCTACTGTATACTGAGTAGGCACACAGCAGGTGAATGTGATAATTGTATCCAGAGTTTCTCTAAACTCACTAATCCAATGAAGTCAAACTATAGTGTAATCACCATCTACTGTATACTGAGTAGGCACACAGCAGATGAATGTGATAATTGTATCCAGAGTTTCTCTAAACTCACTTAACCAATTAAGTCAAACTATAGTGTAATCACCACCCAGTGTATACTGAGTAGGCACACAGCAGATGAATGTGATAATTGTATCCAGAGTTTCTCTAAACTCACTTAACCAAATAATCCAAACTATAGTGTAATCACCATCTACTGTATACTGAGTAGGCAAACAGCAAGTGAATGTGATAATTGTATCCAGAGTTTCTCTAAACTCACTTAACCAAATAATCCAAACTATAGTGTAATCACCATCTACTGTATACTGAGTAGGCACACAGCAGATGAATGTGATAATTGTATCCAGAGTTTCTCTAAACTCACTTAACCAAATAATCCAAACTATAGTGTAACCACCATCTACTGTATACTGAGTAGGCAAACAGCAGGTGAATGTGATAATTGTATCCAGTGTTTCTCTAAACTCACTTAACCAAATAATCCAAACTATAATGTAATCACCATCTACTGTACACTGAGTAGGCACACAGCAGGTGAATGTGATAATTGTATCCAGAGTTTCTCTAAACTTACTTAACCAAATAATCCAAACTATAGTGTAATCACCATCTACTGTATACTGAGTGGGCACACAGCAGGTGAATGTGATAATTGTATCCAGAGTTTTTCTAAAGTCACTTAACCAAATAATCCAAACTATAGTGTAATCACCATCTACTGTATACTGAGTAGGCACACAGCAGGTGAATGTGATAATTGTATCCAGAGTTTCTCTAAACTCACTTAACCAATTAAGTCAAACTATAGTGTAATCACCATCCAGTGTATACTGAGTAGGCACACAGCAGATGAATGTGATAATTGTATCCAAGGGTTTTCCAAACTAACTTAACATAGTAAGTGAAACTGTATTTGTAATCACCATCCACTGTATAATGAGTAGACCCCTAGGACATGCTTGTGGTAATTGCTATCCAAAGAGCTCACCAAACTAAGATTACCTTGTAAGTGAAAATATCGTGTAATATACCATCCTCCGTATACTGAGTAAGCACACTGCAGATGAAGGTGATTGTTGCCAATCAAAGTAACTTAACCTAGAATGTGAAATTGATCGTAATATCACCAGCTGTATACTGAGTAGGTTCAGTGCAAATGATGGTTGTAGTGCGCAGTCAAAGCAGCTTAACCTAGTTAGTGGATCTTAAGTGATATCTTTAGCTGCTGCCTACTGAGTAGATCACACGTTAGAAATAGGTATGCTGGTTAGCATAGCAACTGATACCAAATAGCAAATTTCACTTTGAGCTTGTACAATAACACATTACAGTGTTACTGTTAATGAAATATGAGCATGTGTAGTACTCATCCGAACCAGGGATGAAAGAAATATAACACAGGAATTCACAAAAGTAGGAATCAAAAAGAAAGGTTGAGTTCACTCTATCTGCAGTAAAGTTTGAAGCATTTCCTATAATAATCAACAATAAAGCATTGATTGATCCAATTTTACAAGTTTCCTCTGATAGAACTCGTCACAACGCATTACACATCACATCCCTATAACACAGTAATTCCTCTTTACTGTGGGGCATTTCACTTCCGCAGAGTATTCTTCAGGTCTTGTTACACATTATAGTTTACCCAAGGAAGGTACACAGGAAAGAAATGACATGTGTTTATTTAAATAACATACGTTTTACATGAGACTGAATATTGGAATATTGGAATCAGTACAGAATTCAATACTTACCGGTACTTAAGGTGCTTTTGAGATCCCCTTCTTTAAGCAATGCCCCTCCTCGCATTGCCTTATGGCAGCCAACCAGATTCTATTCTTTATTCTGCCCCCTCTTTAATTTCTTCTCTTCCATCTTCTCACAACTTTTTTAAATGTGGACAGAACCTGTACTAAGGTTCATGAATATGGTTGAGGCAGTGTATTATCACATTCTCTGTGTTCCCAAAGCTCCTCAACAATCTCCTTTTAAGTTTTCTTGTGTTATCAGCAGGTCAATATCTTTTCTTGTTTCTTCCAAAAGTAGTTTTGAGTTCATGTTCTTGATTGCTGCATTGTCGTCCACATTCCAGCAGTCTGCATCAGGTTGAGGATGGAAGAAAATGAGCTCACCAAATATTTCCCATTTTTAAAACATGTAAGTGATGGTAGTATCAGTAAATTGAACCACTTGTACTGCCTGGTAGTGGGTACTCTATATAAATTATCTGGCAATGCAGTGTAATTAATTTATTTGGTGATAAATATATTTTCTACATATGCATTCCAGTTTGATGGGTATTAATTATAGCACTTCTTACTTTATAATATCACTCTGCTTCTCTTTGATATTTATGCATGCTGTTATCGATATATAAATTAATTGGGCCTGGTTAAAAAGGTGTATCCTATTTCAAGATAAATCATTCTGTATTTATTTTGACTCTAAAACCACTCGTTTTATCTCTCCTCAGTTGGCACTACACCTCAAAACAATAACACTTCACATAGCATTGTCACAGATGTCTCCTCTTCACTGCACATCACTTCACTAGCCTATGGAAATCTTCATGTATTGTTACTGGTGTTTGAGTTTCATAATAGTGTATAGATGTAGAATAAATTTAATACATTAATTATAATGTTGATAGAATTTGTCTTAGAACATGTTACTCATGGTTATAAGTAATACCTCATTACAAAAGCACTTAGTAAAAGAATGAAATTTGCATTTGTGAAAATAATTAATCAGACTGCTGTAACTGATTATACTGAATATTGCAATAGTTACAGCTGGAAGCACTTACCTCCCATCAAATGAGTTATATTATCCTCTTCTTTAAGCAATGCCCCACCACGCATTGCTCAGTGGTGGTCAACCAAATCCTAATACTTATTCCACCTCCTCAGAGACTTTTCTTATCCGTGCTGCTCCGACAAATCCCTTAGTCACTCCTACAGTGCATTAAATTCTTCATAATTAAATTCATTTAGTCAGATTCATATGCTCTCACTGCATGTCAAGTTCCCTGAGAACTTCGTAAACCAATATTGTAAAACTCTTCAATGATGATCAAAACACTTCCGTTAGTAAGTGTGTGGCATCTACATTTTAAGTCAGATTATTTGATCTTCACTCTTTTAATGCTTAGATTCCTAAGTTATTCTTTGATGTTGCAGCAGATCAGGTTCACCACTATGTGCAAGCAAATACATTACTCCAGCAAATGTAGACCCTGCACAGTTCTTAACACATTCTGTTTCAGTTACAATTCCTTCTCCAACAGACTAAACTTCAAACATTCAGTGACTCACTTCACAAATGCTGCAGATTAGTCACTTCATCACACTAGTTAAGAAGTCTTCACGACACCACAGCGCGCATCGAGTCCTTTTCTCTTAATGGATCAATGCTTTATTGTTGACTAGTAAGAGAAATGCATAAAGTTTTCATACTCATATAATTATAACCCACTTCTCAATCTTTAATTTAATCTTTCGGATTTCCATTTCACCTACTAGTTAATAGTTGAAATATGGACATCTCCAAATATTTTTAAAGACTTTGGATCTATGAGACCCATTTCTCTTCCTATAGCCTAGAGCAAAACCTAATATGCTTGATTTGGGACCATTTGTGAACATAGTCATTATTGGAAAGTACCTTAACATAAGGACACTGAAAAGGAAGACCGTTGGTTGAAAATTCAAAAGATAACTAAAAAGATTAAATAACAACATCAGATGACGTATTCTCTATACTGAGTAAAAAAACAGCACATGTCTGGGCAGTCACCATCCAAATTGTTGTTTAGGTAACATTACCTAGAAAGCGCAACTAAGGTAGTGGCATCATTCCATCTATACTGGGTGAGAGGCAAAAGACGCTGAATGCACTTGGCATTGAAACTATGGTCAAAGACATCATAATCTTTTAAGGTGTAAGAAAACACAAATAATCAATTGCCAAATACTGACTTTGTACATAATACATAACGCTGGTAGTTGGCCTTGAAAAAGCTCGCATAACCCAATAAACCGAGTAAACAAAATTAATGACTAATCCTCACCCACTGTATACTGAGTAGACACACCACAGATGAATTAGGTAACTGGCAGTGAAAGAATTGTCCAAACTGGTAAGTGAAGATATACTGTAACCAACCACTGTAGAGTATTATGCACACAAAAGAATATTGTGGCAATTGTAACTAAAGAATTGTACTAACTAACTTAACCTACTAAGTAAAACTATATTCTAATGACCATCTGCTGTATACTGAGAAGGCACACAGCATATGAAAGTGATAACTGTATCCAAAGGTTATCTAAACTAACTTTACCTATTAGTCAAACTTTAGTGTAAACACCATCCACTGTACACTGAGTAGGCACACAGCAGCTGAAAGTCATAACTGTATCCAAAGGTTATCCAAACTAACTTAACCTACTAAGTCAAATTATAGTGTATTCACCATTTGCTGTATACCGAGTAGCCACACAGCACATGAATGTGATAATTGTATCCAAGCTTTCTCTAAACTGACTTAACCAACTAAGCCAAACTATAGTGTAATCACCAACCACTGTATACTGAGTAGGCATACAGCAGATGAATGTGATAATTGTATCCAAAGGTTATCCAAACTAGCTTAACCAATTATGTGAAACTATTGTGTAATCACCAACAACTGTATACTGAGTAGGCACACAGCAGATGAATGTGATAATTGTATCCAAACGTTCTCTAAACTGACTTAACCAACTAAGCCAAACTATAGTGTAATCACCAACCACTGTATACTGAGTAGGCACACAGCAGATGAGTGTGATAATTGTATCCAAACTTTCTCTAAACTGACTTAACCAACTAAGTCAAACTATAGTGTAATCACCAACCACTGTATACTGAGAAGGCATACAGCAGATGAATGTGATAATTGTATCCAAACTTTCTCTAAACTGACTTAACCAACTAAGCCAAACTATAGTGTAATCACCAACCACTGTATACTGAGTAGGCACACAGCAGATGAATGTGATAATTGTATCCAAACTTTCTCTAAACTGACTTAACCAACTAAGCCAAACTACAGTGTAATCACCAACCACTGTATACTGAGTAGGCATACAGCAGATGAATGTGATACTTGTATCCAAACTTTCTCTAAACTGACTTAACCAACTAAGCCAAACTATAGTGACATCACCAACCACTGTATACTGAGTAGGCACACAGCAGATGAATGTGATAATTGTATCCAAACGTTATCCAAACTAACTTAACCAATTATGTGAAACTATTGTGTAATCACCAACCACTGTATACTGAGTAGGCACACAGCAGATGAATGTCATAATTGTATCCAAGCTTTCTCTAAACTGATTTAACCAACTAAGTCAAAGTATAGTGTAATCACCGTCTGCTGTATACGGAGTAGGCACACAGCAGATGAATGTGATAGTTGTATCCAATGTCTCAGTAAACTAACTTAACTAATGAAGTCAAACTATAGTGTAATCACCATCTCCTGTATACTGAGTAGGCACACAGCAGATGAATGTGATAATTGTATCCAAAGTTTCTCTAAACTAACTTGACCAATTAAGTCAAACTATAGCGTAATCAACAACCACTGTATACTGAGTAGACACACAGCAGATGAATGCGATAATTGTATCCAGAATTTCCTAACCTCGCTTAGCCAAATACGCCAAACCATAGTGTAATCACCATCCACTGTATACTGAGTAGGCACACAGCAGATGAATGTGATAATTGTATCCAGAGTTTCTCTAAACTCACTTAACCAATTAAGTCAAACTATAGTGTAATCACCATCCACTGGATACTGAGTAGGCACACAGCAGATGAATGTGATGATTGTATCCAGAGTGTCTATAAACTCACTTAACCAATTAAGCCAAACTATAGTGTAATTAACATTCCACTGTATACTGAGTAGGCACACAGCAGATTAATGCGATAATTGTATCCAGAATTTCTCTAAACTCACTTAGCCAAATAAGCCAAACTATAGTGTAATCACCATCCACTGTATACTGAGTAGGCACACAGCAGATGAATGTGATAATTGTATCCACAGTTTCTCTAAACTCACTTAACCAATTAAGTCAAACTATAGTGTAATCACCATCCACTGTATACTGAGTAGGCACACTGCAGATGAATGTGATAATTGTACCCAAAGGTTATCGAAACTGACTTAACCAAATAAGCCAAACTATAGTGTAATCATCAACCACTGTATACTGAGTAGGCATACTGCACATGAATCTGATAATTGTATCCCAAGGTTATCCAAACTAAGTTAACCAATTACGTGATACTATTGTGTAATCACCAACCACTGTATACTGAGTAGGCACACAGCAGATGAATGTGATAATTGTATCATAACTTTCTCTAAACTGCCTGACCAACTAAGTCAAACTAAAGTGTATACACCAACCACTGTACACTCAGTACGCACACAGCAGACGAATGTGATAATTGTATCCAAAGATTCTCTAAACTCACTTAAAGTATTAAGTCAAACTGTAGTGTAATCACCATCCACTGTAATCTGAGTAGGCACTCAGCAGATGAATGTGATAATTGTATCTAAAGATTCTCTAAACTCACTTAACCAATTAAATCAAACTATAGTGTAATCACCATCCACTGTATACTGAATAGGCACACAGCAAATGAATGTGATAATTGTATCAAAGTTTCTCTAAACTAACTTAACCAATTAAGTCAAACTATAGTGTAATCACCAACCACTGTACACCGAGTAGGCACACAGCAGATGAATGTGAAAATTGTATCCAAAGTTTCTCTAAACAAACTTAAGCAATTAAGTCAAACTATAGTGTAATCACCAACCACTGTATACTGAGTAGGCACACAGCAGATGAATGTGAGAATTGTATCCAAAGCTTCTCTAAACTAACTTAAGCAATTAAGTCAAACTATAGCGTAATCACCAACCACTGTATACTGAGTAGGCACACAGCAGATGAATGTGAAAATTGTATCCAAAGTTTCTCTAAACAAACTTAAGCAATTAAGTCAAACTATTGCGTAATCACCAACCACTGTATGCTGAGTAGGCTCACATCAGGTGAATGTGATAATTGTATCCAGAGTTTCTCTCCACTAACTTAACCAAATAAGCCAAACTATAGTGTAATCACCATCTACTGTATACTGAGTAGGCAAACAGCAAATGAATGTGATAATTGTATCCAAAGTTTCTCTAAACTCACTTACCAATTAAGTGAAACTATAGTGTAATCACCATCCACTATGTACTGAGTAGGTACGCAGCAGAGGATTGCGTAATTGCTTTTCAAAGTGTGCTCTAAAGAAATTTAATCTAGTAAGTGCAACTATAGGGTAAAAATTGTTGACGGTATACTGAGGTAATCACCATCGACTGTATACTGAGTAGGCACCCAGCAGATGAATGCGATAATTGTATCCAGAATTTCTCTAAACTCACTTAACCAATTAAGTCAAAGTATAGTGTGATCACCATCCACTGAATACTGAGCAGGCACACAGCAGATCAATGTGATAATTGTACCCAAAGGTTATCCAAACTAACTTAACCAAATAAGCCAAACTATAGTGTAGTCACCATCTACTGTATACCGAGTAGGCACACAGCAGATGAATGTGATAATTGTATCCAAAGTTTCTCTAAGCTAACTTAAGCAATTAAGTCAAACTATAGCGTAATCACCAACCACTTTATACTGGGTAGGCACACAGCAGATGAATCTGATAATTGTATCCAGAGTTTCTCTCCACTAACTTAACCAAATAAGCCAAACTATACTGTAATCACCATCTACTGTATACTGAGTAGGCACACAGGAAATGAATGTGATAATTGTATCCAGAGTTTCTCTAAACTCGCTTAACCAATTAAGGCAAATAATAGTGTAATCACCATCCAGTGTATACTGAGTAGGCACACAGCAGATGAATGTGATAATTGTATCCAGAGTGTCTCTAAGTTCACTTAACCAATTAAGCCAAACTATGGTGTAATCACCAACCACTGTATACTGAGTAGGCACACAGCAGATGAATGTGATAATTGTATCCAGATTTCTCTCCACTAACTTAACCAAATTAGCCACACTATAGTGTAATTACCATCTACTGTATACTGAGTAGGCACACAGGAAATGAATGTGATAATTGTATCCAGAATGTCTCTCCACTGACTTAACCAAATAAGCCAAACTATAGCGTAATCACCAACCACTGTATACTGAGAAGGCACACAGCAGATGAATGGGATAATTGTATCCAGAGTTTCTCTCCACTAACTTAACCAAATAAGTCAAACTATAGTGTAATCACCATCTACTGTATACTGAGTAGGCACACAGCAAATGAATGTGATAATTGTATCCAAAGTTTCTCTAAATTCACTTACCAATTAAGTGAAACTATAGTATAATCACCATCCACTATGTAGTGAGTAGGTACGCAGCAGAGGATTGCGTAATTGCTTTTCAAAGTGTGCTCTAAAGAAATTTAATCTAGTAAGTGAAACTATAGGGTAAAAATTGTTGACGGTATACTGAGTAGGCACACAGCAGATGAATGTGATAATTGTATCCAGAATTTCTCAAAACTCACTTAACCAAATGAGCCAAACTATAGTGTAATCACCATCGACTGTATACTGAGTAGGCACACAGCAGATGAAATTGCGATAATTGTATCCAGAATTTCTCTAAACACACTTAACCAAATGAGCCAAACTATAGTGTAATCATCATCCACTGTATACTGAGTAGGCACAGAGCAGATGAATGAGATAATTGTATCCAGAGTTTCTCTAAACTCACTTAACCAATTAAGTCAAACTATAGTGTGACCACCATCCACTGTATACTGAGTAGGCACACAGCAGACCAATGTAATAATTGTATCCAAAGTTTCTCTAAACTAACTAAAGCAATTAAGTCAAACTATAGGGTAATCACCAACCACGGTATACTGAGTAGGCACACAGCAGATGAATCTGATAATTGTATCCAGAGTTTCTCTCCACTAACTTAACCAAATAATCCAAACTATAGTGTAATCACCATCTACTGTATACTGAGTAGGCACACCGGAAATGAATGTGATAATTGTATCCAGCGTTTCTCTAAACTCACTTAACCAATTAAGGCAAACAATAGCGTAATCACCATCCAGTGTATACTGAGTAGGCAGACAGCAGATGAATGTGATAATTCTATTCAAACATTCTCTAAACTGACTTAGCCAACTAAGTCAAACTAAAGTGTAATCACCAACCACTGAATACTCAGGAGGCACACAGCAGATGAATGTGATAATTGTATCCAAAGATTCTCTAAACTCTCTTAACCAAATAAGCCAAACTATAGTGTAATTACCATCTACTGTATACTGAGTAGGCACACAGGAAATGAATGTGATAATTGTATCCAGAGTTTCTCTAAACTCACTTAACCAATCAAGTCAAACTATAGTGTAATCACCATCCACTGTATACTGAGTGGGCACACAGCAGATGAATGTGATAATTGTATCCAAAGATTCTCTAAACTCTCTTAACCAATTAAGTCAAACTATAGTATAATCACCATCTACTGTATACTGAATAGGCACTCAGAAGATGAATGTGATAATTGTATCGAAAGATTCTCTAAACTCACTTAAACAATTAAGTCAAACTATAGTGTAATCACCATCCACTGTATACTGAGTAGGCACACAGCAGGAGAATGTGATAATTGTATCCAAAGTTTCTCTAAACTAACTTAACCAATTATGTCAATCTATAGCGTAATCACTAGCCACTGCATACTGAGTAGGCACACAGCAGATGAATGTGATAGTTGTAACCAAAGTCTCACTAAACTAACTTAACTAATGAAGTCAAACTATAGTGTAATCACCATCCACTGTATACTGAGTAGGCACACAGCAAATGAATGTGATAATTGTATCCAAAGTTCCTCTAAATTCACTTACCAATTAAGTGAAACTATAGCGTAATCACCATCCACCAGGTAGTGAGTAGGTACGCAGCAGAGGATTGCGTAATTGCTTCTCAAAGTGTGCTCTAAAGAAATTTAATCTAGCAAGTGAAACTATAGGGTAAAAATTGTTGACGGAATACTGAGTAGGCACACAGCAGATGAATGTGATAACTGTATCCAGATTGTGTCTAAGCTCACTTAACCAATTGAGCCAAACTATGGTGTAATCACCTTCTACTGTATACTGAGTAGGCACACAGCAGGTGAATGTGATAATTGTATCCAGAGTTTCTCTAAACTCACTAATCCAATGAAGTCAAACTATAGTGTAATCACCATCTACTGTATACTGAGTAGGCACACAGCAGATGAATGTGATAATTGTATCCAGAGTTTCTCTAAACTCACTTAACCAATTAAGTCAAACTATAGTGTAATCACCACCCAGTGTATACTGAGTAGGCACACAGCAGATGAATGTGATAATTGTATCCAGAGTTTCTCTAAACTCACTTAACCAAATAATCCAAACTATAGTGTAATCACCATCTACTGTATACTGAGTAGGCAAACAGCAAGTGAATGTGATAATTGTATCCAGAGTTTCTCTAAACTCACTTAACCAAATAATCCAAACTATAGTGTAATCACCATCTACTGTATACTGAGTAGGCACACAGCAGATGAATGTGATAATTGTATCCAGAGTTTCTCTAAACTCACTTAACCAAATAATCCAAACTATAGTGTAACCACCATCTACTGTATACTGAGTAGGCAAACAGCAGGTGAATGTGATAATTGTATCCAGTGTTTCTCTAAACTCACTTAACCAAATAATCCAAACTATAATGTAATCACCATCTACTGTACACTGAGTAGGCACACAGCAGGTGAATGTGATAATTGTATCCAGAGTTTCTCTAAACTTACTTAACCAAATAATCCAAACTATAGTGTAATCACCATCTACTGTATACTGAGTGGGCACACAGCAGGTGAATGTGATAATTGTATCCAGAGTTTTTCTAAAGTCACTTAACCAAATAATCCAAACTATAGTGTAATCACCATCTACTGTATACTGAGTAGGCACACAGCAGGTGAATGTGATAATTGTATCCAGAGTTTCTCTAAACTCACTTAACCAATTAAGTCAAACTATAGTGTAATCACCATCCAGTGTATACTGAGTAGGCACACAGCAGATGAATGTGATAATTGTATCCAAGGGTTTTCCAAACTAACTTAACATAGTAAGTGAAACTGTATTTGTAATCACCATCCACTGTATAATGAGTAGACCCCTAGGACATGCTTGTGGTAATTGCTATCCAAAGAGCTCACCAAACTAAGATTACCTTGTAAGTGAAAATATCGTGTAATATACCATCCTCCGTATACTGAGTAAGCACACTGCAGATGAAGGTGATTGTTGCCAATCAAAGTAACTTAACCTAGAATGTGAAATTGATCGTAATATCACCAGCTGTATACTGAGTAGGTTCAGTGCAAATGATGGTTGTAGTGCGCAGTCAAAGCAGCTTAACCTAGTTAGTGGATCTTAAGTGATATCTTTAGCTGCTGCCTACTGAGTAGATCACACGTTAGAAATAGGTATGCTGGTTAGCATAGCAACTGATACCAAATAGCAAATTTCACTTTGAGCTTGTACAATAACACATTACAGTGTTACTGTTAATGAAATATGAGCATGTGTAGTACTCATCCGAACCAGGGATGAAAGAAATATAACACAGGAATTCACAAAAGTAGGAATCAAAAAGAAAGGTTGAGTTCACTCTATCTGCAGTAAAGTTTGAAGCATTTCCTATAATAATCAACAATAAAGCATTGATTGATCCAATTTTACAAGTTTCCTCTGATAGAACTCGTCACAACGCATTACACATCACATCCCTATAACACAGTAATTCCTCTTTACTGTGGGGCATTTCACTTCCGCAGAGTATTCTTCAGGTCTTGTTACACATTATAGTTTACCCAAGGAAGGTACACAGGAAAGAAATGACATGTGTTTATTTAAATAACATACGTTTTACATGAGACTGAATATTGGAATATTGGAATCAGTACAGAATTCAATACTTACCGGTACTTAAGGTGCTTTTGAGATCCCCTTCTTTAAGCAATGCCCCTCCTCGCATTGCCTTATGGCAGCCAACCAGATTCTATTCTTTATTCTGCCCCCTCTTTAATTTCTTCTCTTCCATCTTCTCACAACTTTTTTAAATGTGGACAGAACCTGTACTAAGGTTCATGAATATGGTTGAGGCAGTGTATTATCACATTCTCTGTGTTCCCAAAGCTCCTCAACAATCTCCTTTTAAGTTTTCTTGTGTTATCAGCAGGTCAATATCTTTTCTTGTTTCTTCCAAAAGTAGTTTTGAGTTCATGTTCTTGATTGCTGCATTGTCGTCCACATTCCAGCAGTCTGCATCAGGTTGAGGATGGAAGAAAATGAGCTCACCAAATATTTCCCATTTTTAAAACATGTAAGTGATGGTAGTATCAGTAAATTGAACCACTTGTACTGCCTGGTAGTGGGTACTCTATATAAATTATCTGGCAATGCAGTGTAATTAATTTATTTGGTGATAAATATATTTTCTACATATGCATTCCAGTTTGATGGGTATTAATTATAGCACTTCTTACTTTATAATATCACTCTGCTTCTCTTTGATATTTATGCATGCTGTTATCGATATATAAATTAATTGGGCCTGGTTAAAAAGGTGTATCCTATTTCAAGATAAATCATTCTGTATTTATTTTGACTCTAAAACCACTCGTTTTATCTCTCCTCAGTTGGCACTACACCTCAAAACAATAACACTTCACATAGCATTGTCACAGATGTCTCCTCTTCACTGCACATCACTTCACTAGCCTATGGAAATCTTCATGTATTGTTACTGGTGTTTGAGTTTCATAATAGTGTATAGATGTAGAATAAATTTAATACATTAATTATAATGTTGATAGAATTTGTCTTAGAACATGTTACTCATGGTTATAAGTAATACCTCATTACAAAAGCACTTAGTAAAAGAATGAAATTTGCATTTGTGAAAATAATTAATCAGACTGCTGTAACTGATTATACTGAATATTGCAATAGTTACAGCTGGAAGCACTTACCTCCCATCAAATGAGTTATATTATCCTCTTCTTTAAGCAATGCCCCACCACGCATTGCTCAGTGGTGGTCAACCAAATCCTAATACTTATTCCACCTCCTCAGAGACTTTTCTTATCCGTGCTGCTCCGACAAATCCCTTAGTCACTCCTACAGTGCATTAAATTCTTCATAATTAAATTCATTTAGTCAGATTCATATGCTCTCACTGCATGTCAAGTTCCCTGAGAACTTCGTAAACCAATATTGTAAAACTCTTCAATGATGATCAAAACACTTCCGTTAGTAAGTGTGTGGCATCTACATTTTAAGTCAGATTATTTGATCTTCACTCTTTTAATGCTTAGATTCCTAAGTTATTCTTTGATGTTGCAGCAGATCAGGTTCACCACTATGTGCAAGCAAATACATTACTCCAGCAAATGTAGACCCTGCACAGTTCTTAACACATTCTGTTTCAGTTACAATTCCTTCTCCAACAGACTAAACTTCAAACATTCAGTGACTCACTTCACAAATGCTGCAGATTAGTCACTTCATCACACTAGTTAAGAAGTCTTCACGACACCACAGCGCGCATCGAGTCCTTTTCTCTTAATGGATCAATGCTTTATTGTTGACTAGTAAGAGAAATGCATAAAGTTTTCATACTCATATAATTATAACCCACTTCTCAATCTTTAATTTAATCTTTCGGATTTCCATTTCACCTACTAGTTAATAGTTGAAATATGGACATCTCCAAATATTTTTAAAGACTTTGGATCTATGAGACCCATTTCTCTTCCTATAGCCTAGAGCAAAACCTAATATGCTTGATTTGGGACCATTTGTGAACATAGTCATTATTGGAAAGTACCTTAACATAAGGACACTGAAAAGGAAGACCGTTGGTTGAAAATTCAAAAGATAACTAAAAAGATTAAATAACAACATCAGATGACGTATTCTCTATACTGAGTAAAAAAACAGCACATGTCTGGGCAGTCACCATCCAAATTGTTGTTTAGGTAACATTACCTAGAAAGCGCAACTAAGGTAGTGGCATCATTCCATCTATACTGGGTGAGAGGCAAAAGACGCTGAATGCACTTGGCATTGAAACTATGGTCAAAGACATCATAATCTTTTAAGGTGTAAGAAAACACAAATAATCAATTGCCAAATACTGACTTTGTACATAATACATAACGCTGGTAGTTGGCCTTGAAAAAGCTCGCATAACCCAATAAACCGAGTAAACAAAATTAATGACTAATCCTCACCCACTGTATACTGAGTAGACACACCACAGATGAATTAGGTAACTGGCAGTGAAAGAATTGTCCAAACTGGTAAGTGAAGATATACTGTAACCAACCACTGTAGAGTATTATGCACACAAAAGAATATTGTGGCAATTGTAACTAAAGAATTGTACTAACTAACTTAACCTACTAAGTAAAACTATATTCTAATGACCATCTGCTGTATACTGAGAAGGCACACAGCAGATGAAAGTGATAACTGTATCCAAAGGTTATCTAAACTAACTTTACCTATTAGTCAAACTTTAGTGTAAACACCATCCACTGTACACTGAGTAGGCACACAGCAGCTGAAAGTCATAACTGTATCCAAAGGTTATCCAAACTAACTTAACCTACTAAGTCAAATTATAGTGTATTCACCATTTGCTGTATACCGAGTAGCCACACAGCACATGAATGTGATAATTGTATCCAAGCTTTCTCTAAACTGACTTAACCAACTAAGCCAAACTATAGTGTAATCACCAACCACTGTATACTGAGTAGGCATACAGCAGATGAATGTGATAATTGTATCCAAAGGTTATCCAAACTAGCTTAACCAATTATGTGAAACTATTGTGTAATCACCAACAACTGTATACTGAGTAGGCACACAGCAGATGAATGTGATAATTGTATCCAAACGTTCTCTAAACTGACTTAACCAACTAAGCCAAACTATAGTGTAATCACCAACCACTGTATACTGAGTAGGCACACAGCAGATGAGTGTGATAATTGTATCCAAACTTTCTCTAAACTGACTTAACCAACTAAGTCAAACTATAGTGTAATCACCAACCACTGTATACTGAGAAGGCATACAGCAGATGAATGTGATAATTGTATCCAAACTTTCTCTAAACTGACTTAACCAACTAAGCCAAACTATAGTGTAATCACCAACCACTGTATACTGAGTAGGCACACAGCAGATGAATGTGATAATTGTATCCAAACTTTCTCTAAACTGACTTAACCAACTAAGCCAAACTACAGTGTAATCACCAACCACTGTATACTGAGTAGGCATACAGCAGATGAATGTGATACTTGTATCCAAACTTTCTCTAAACTGACTTAACCAACTAAGCCAAACTATAGTGACATCACCAACCACTGTATACTGAGTAGGCACACAGCAGATGAATGTGATAATTGTATCCAAACGTTATCCAAACTAACTTAACCAATTATGTGAAACTATTGTGTAATCACCAACCACTGTATACTGAGTAGGCACACAGCAGATGAATGTCATAATTGTATCCAAGCTTTCTCTAAACTGATTTAACCAACTAAGTCAAAGTATAGTGTAATCACCGTCTGCTGTATACGGAGTAGGCACACAGCAGATGAATGTGATAGTTGTATCCAATGTCTCAGTAAACTAACTTAACTAATGAAGTCAAACTATAGTGTAATCACCATCTCCTGTATACTGAGTAGGCACACAGCAGATGAATGTGATAATTGTATCCAAAGATTCCCTAAACTCACATAACCAATTAAGTCAAACTATAGTGTAATCACTATCTGCTGTATACTGAGAAGGCACACAGCAGATGAATGTGATAATTGTATCCAAAGATTCTCTAAATTCACCTAACCAGTTAAGTCAAGCTATAGTATAAACACCATTTACTGTATACTGAGTAGTAACACAGCAGATGAATATGATAATTGTATCCAAAGATTCTCTAAACTCACTTAACCAATTAAGTCAAACTATAGTGTAATCACCATCCACTGTATACTGAGTAGGCATAGAGCAGATGAATGTGATACTTCTACCCAAAGTTTCTCTAACCTAACTTAACCAATTATGTCAAACTATAGCGTAATCACTAACCACTGTATACTGAGTAGGCACACAGCTGATGATTGTGATAGTTGTAACCAAAGTCTCACTAAACTAACTTAACTAATGAAGTCAAACTATAGTGTAATCACCATCCACTGTATACTGAGTAGGCACACAGCAAATGAATGTGATAATTTTATCCAAAGTTTCTCTAAATTCACTTACCAATTATGTGAAACTATAGTGTAAATACCATCCACCATGTAGTGAGTAGGTATGCAGCAGAGGATTGCGATAATTGCTTTTTAAGTGTGCTCTAAAGGAATTTAATCTAGTACGTGAAACTATAGCGTAAAAATTGTTGACAGTA
This sequence comes from Tenodera sinensis, assembly GCA_030765045.1. Classification (NCBI taxonomy): domain Eukaryota; kingdom Metazoa; phylum Arthropoda; class Insecta; order Mantodea; family Mantidae; genus Tenodera; species Tenodera sinensis. The sequence continues at coordinate 56,854,217 of CM060964.1, forward strand.
TACTGAGTAGGCACACAGCAGATGAATGTGATAATTGTACCCAGAGTGTCCCTAAACTCACTTAACCAATTAAGCCAAACTATAGTGTAATCACCATCCACTGTATACTGAGTAGGCACACAGCAGATGAATGCGATAATTGTATCCAGAATTTCTCTAAACTCACTTAGCCAAATAAGCCAAACTATACTGTAATTACCATCCACTCTATACTGAGTAGGCACACAGCAGATGAATGTGATAATTGTATCCCAAGGTTATCCAAACTAACTTAACCAATTATGTGAAACTATTGTGTAGTCACCAACCACTGTATACTGGGTAGGCACACAGCAGATGAATGTGATAATTGTATCATAACTTTCTCTAAACTGACTTTACCAACTAAGTAAGACTAAAGTGCAATCACCAACCACTGTATACTCTGTAGGCACACAGCAGATGAATGTGATAATTGTATAGAAAGTTTCTCTAAACTCACTTAACCAATTAAGTCAAACTATAGTGTAATCACTATCCACTGTATACTGAGTAGGCACACAGTAGATGAAGGTGATAATTTTATCCAAAGATTCTCTAAACTCACTTAACCAATTAAGTCAAACTATAGTGTAATCACTATCCGCTGTATACTGAGTAGGCACACAGTAGATGAAGGTGATAATTGTATCCAAAGATTCTCTAAACTCACTTAGCCAATCAAGTCAAACTATAGTGTAATCACCATATACTGTATACTGAGTAGGCACGCAGCAGATGAATGTGATAATTGTATCGAAAGATTCTCTAAACTCACTTAACCAATTAAGTCAAACTATAATGTAATCACCATCCACTGTATACTGAGTAGGCACACAGCAAATGAATGTGATAATTGTATCCAAAGTTTCTCTAAATTCACTTACCAAATAAGTCAAACTATACTGTAATCACCAACCACTATATACTGAGTAGGCACACAGCAGATGAATTTGATAATTGTATCAAAGTTTCTCTACACTAGCTTAACCAATTAAGTCAAACTATAGTGTAATCACCAACCACTGTATACTGAGTAGGCACACAGCAGATGAATGTGATAATTGTATCTAAAGTTTCTCTAAACTAACTTAAGCAATTAAGTCAAACTGTAGCGTAATCACCAACCACTGTATACTGAGTAGGCACACAGCAGATGAATGTGATAATTCTATCCCAAGTTTCTCTCCACTAACTTAACCAAATAAGCCAAACTATAGTGTAATCACCATCTACTGTATACTGAGTAGGCACACAGCAAATGAATGTGATAATTGTATCCAAAGTTTCTCTACATTCACTTACCAATTAAGTGAAACTATGGTGTAATCACCATCCACCATGTAGTGAGTAGGTACGCAGCAAAGGATTGCGTGATTGCTTTTCAAAGTGTGCTCTAAAGAAATTTAATCTAGTACGTGAAACTATAGGGTAAAAATTGTTGACGGTATACTGAGTAGGCACACAGCAGGTGAATGTGATAATTGTATCCAGAGTACCTCTAAACACACTTAACCAATTATGCCAAACTATAGTGTAATCACCAACCACTGTATACTGAGTAGGCACACAGCAGATGAATGTGATAATTGTATCAAAGTTTCTCTAAACTAACTTAACCAAATAAGCCAAACTATGGTTTAATCACCATCTACTGTATACTGAGTAGGCACACAGCAAATGAATGTGATAGTATTATCCAAAGTTTCTCTAAATTCACTTAACCAATTAAGCCAAACTATAGTGTAATCACCATCCACTGTATACTGAGTAGGCACACAGGAGATGAATGCGATAATTGTATCCAGAATTTCTCTAAACTCACTTAACCAAATAAGCCAAACTATAGTGTAATCACCATCTACTGTATACTGAGTAGGCACACAGCAAATGAATGTGATAATTTTATCCAAAGTTTCTCTAAATTCACTTACCAATTATGTGAAACTATAGTGTAAATACCATCCACCATGTAGTGAGTAGGTATGCAGCAGAGGACTGCGATAATTGCTTTTCAAAGTGTGCTCTAAATAAATTTAATCTAGTACGTGAAACTATAGGGTAAAAATTGTTGACAGTATACTGAGTAGGCACACAGCAGATGAATGTGATAATTGTATCCAGAGTGTCTCTAAGCTCACTTAACCAATTGAGCCAAACTATAGTGTAATCACCAACCACTGTATCCTGAGAAGGCACACAGCAAAAGAATGTGATAATTGTATCCAGATGTCTCTCCACTAAATAAGCCAAACTATAGTGTAATTACCATCTACTGTATACTGAGTAGGCACACAGCAGATGAATGTGATAATTGTATCTAAGAGTGTCTCTAAACTCAGTTAACCAATTAAGCCAAACTATAGTGTAATCACCAACCACTGTATACTGAGTAGGCACACAGCAGATGAATATGATAATTTTATCCAGAGTTTCTCTCCACTAACCTAACCAAATAAGCCAAACTATAGTGTAATCACCATCTACTGTATACTGAGTAGGCACACAGCAGGTGAATGTGCTAATTGTATCCAGGGTTTCTCTAAAATAACTTAACCAATTAAGCCAAACTATAGTGTAATCACCAACCACTGTAGACTGAGTAGGCACACAGCAGATGAATGTGATAATTGTATCCAAAGTTTCTCTCCACTAACTTAACCAAGTAATCCAAACTATAGTGTAATCATCATCTACTGTATACTGAGTGGGCACACAGCAGGTGAATGTGATAATTGAGATTCTCTCCACTAACTTAACCAAATAAGCCAAACTATGGTTTAATCACCATCTACTGTATACTGAGTAGGCACACAGCAAATGAATGTGATAGTATTATCCAAAGTTTCTCTAAATTCACTTAACCAATTAAGCCAAACTATAGTGTAATCACCGTCCACTGTATACTGAGTAGGCACACAGCAGATGAATGCGATAATTGTATCCAGAATTTCTCTAAACTCACTTAACCAAATAAGCCAAACTATAGTGTAATCACCATCCACTGTATACTGAGTAGGCACACAGCAAATGAATATGATAATTTTGTCCAAAGTTTCTCTAAATTCACTTACCAATTATGTGAAACTGTAGTGTAAATACCATCCACCATGTAGTGAGTAGGTATGCAGCAGAGGACTGCGATAATTGCTTTTCAAAGTGTGCTCTAAATAAATTTAATCTAGTACGTGAAACTATAGGGTAAAAATTGTTGACAGTATACTGAGTAGGCACACAGCAGATGAATGCGATAATTGTATCCAAAATTTCTCTAAACTCACTTAGCCAAATAAGCCAAACTGTAGTGTAATTACCATCCACTGTATACTAAGTAGGCACACAGCAGATGAATGTGATAATCGTACCCAAAGGTTATCCAAACTAACTGAACCAAATAAGCCAAACTATAGTGTAATCACCATCTACTGTATACTGAGTAGGCACACAGCAGATGAATGTGATAATTGTATCCAGAGTTTCTCTAAACTCACTTAACCAATTAAGTCAAACAATAGTGTAATCACCATCCAGTGTATACTGAGTAGGCACACAGCAGATAAACGTGATAATCGTATCCAAACTTTCTCTAAACTGACTTAACCAACTAAGCCAAACTATAGTGTAATCACCTACCACTGTATACTCAGGAGGACACAGCAGATGAATGTGATAAATGTATCCAAAGATTCTCTAAACTCTCTTAACCAATTAAGTCAAACTATAGTGTAATCACCATCTACTGTATATTGAGTAGGCACGCAGCAGATGAATGTGATAATTGTATCGAAAGATTCTGTAAACTCACTTAACCAATTAAGTCAAACTATAGTGTAATCACTATCCACTGTATACTGAGTAGGCAAACAGCAGATGAATGTGATAAATGTATCCAAAGATTCTCTAAACTCTCTTAACCAATTAAGTCAAACTATAGTGTAATCACCATCTACTGTATATTGAGTAGGCACGCAGCAGATGAATGTGATAATTGTATCGAAAGATTCTGTAAACTCACTTAACCAATTAAGTCAAACTATAGTGTAATCACCATCTACTGTATACTGAGTAGGCAAACAGCAGATGAATGTGATAAATGTATCCAAAGATTCTCTAAACTCTCTTAACCAATTAAGTCAAACTATAGTGTAATCACCATCTACTGTATATTGAGTAGGCACGCAGCAGATGAATGTGATAATTGTATCGAAAGATTCTGTAAACTCACTTAACCAATTAAGTCAAACTATAGTGTAATCACCATCTACTGTATACTGAGTAGGCACACAGCAGATGAATGTGATAAATGTATCCAAAGATTCTCTAAACTCTCTTAACCAATTAAGTCAAACTATAGTGTAATCACCATCTACTGTATATTGAGTAGGCACACAGCAGGTGAATGTGATAGTTGTAACCAAAGTCTCAGTAAACTAACTTAACTAATGAAGTGAAACTATAGTGTAATCACCATCCACTGCATACTGAGTAGGCACACAGCAAATGAATGTGATAATTGTATCCAAAGTTTCTTTAACTTAACCAATTATGTCCAACTATAGCGTAATCACTAACCACTGTATACTGAGTAGGCACACAGCAGATGAATGTGATAGTTGTATCCAGGGTTTCTCTCCACTAACTTAACCAAATAAGCCAAACTATAGTGTAATCACCATCTACTGTATACTGAGTAGGCACACAGCAGATGAATGTGATAATTGTATCCAGAGTTTCTCTAAACTAACTTAACCAAATAAGCCAAGCTATAGTGTAATCACCATCTACTGTATACTGAGTGGGCACACAGCAGGTGAATGTGATAATTGTATCCAGGGTTCTCTAAAATAACTTAACCAATTAAGCCAAACTATAGTGTAATCACCAACCACTGTATACTCAGTAGGCACACAGCAGATGAATGTGATAATTGTATCCAGAGTTTCTCTAAACTAACTTAACCAAATAAGCCAAACTATAGTGTAATCACCAACCACTGTATACTGAGTAGGCACAAGGCAGATGAATGTGATAATTGTATCCAGAGTTTCTCTAAACTCACTTAACCAATTAAGTCAAACTATAGTGTAATCACCATCTACTGTATATTGAGTAGGCACACAGCAGATGAATGTGATAATAGTATCGAAAGATTCTCTAAACTCACTTAACCAATTAAGTCAAACTATAGTGTAATCACCATCTACTGTATATTGAGTAGGCACACAGCAGGTGAATGTGATAATTGTATCCAGGGTTCTCTAAAATAACTTAACCAATTAAGCCAAACTATAGTGTAATCACCAACCACTGTATACTGAGTGGGCACACAGCAGGTGAATGTGATAATTGTATCCAGAGTTTCTCTAAGCTCACTTAACCAATTAAGCCAAACTATAGTGTAATCACCAACCACTGTATACTGAGTGGGCACACAGCAGGTGAATGTGATAATTGTATCCAGGGTTCTCTAAAATAACTTAACCAATTAAGCCAAACTATAGTGTACTCACCAACCACTGTATACTGAGTAGGCACACAGCAGATGAATGTGATAATAGTATCCAGAGTTTCTCTAAACTAACTTAACCAAATAAGCCAAACTATAGTGTAATCACCAACCACTGTATACTGAGGAGGCACACAGCAGATGAATGTGATAATTGTATCCAGAGTTTCTCTAAACTAACTTAACCAATTAAGCCAAACTATAGTGTAATCACCAACCACTGTATACTGAGTAGGCACAAGGCAGATGAATGTGATAATTGTATCCAGAGTTTCTGTAAACTCACTTAACCAATTAAGTCAAACTATAGTGTAATCACCATCCAGTGTATACTGAGTAGGCACACAGCAGATGAATGTGATAATTGTATCCAAGGGTTATCCAAACTAACTTAACATAGTAAGTGAAACTGTATTGTAATCACCATCCACTGTATAATGACTAGACCCACAGGACATGCTTGAGGTAATTGCTATCCAAAGAGCTCACCAAGCTAAGATTACCTTGTAAGTGAAAATATCGTGTAATATACCATCCTCCGTATACTGAGTAAGCACACTAAAGATGAAGGCGATTGTTGCCAATCAAAGTAACTTAACCTAGAATGTGAAATTGAACGTAATATCACCAGCTGTATACTGAGTAGGTTCAGTGCAAATGATGCTTGTAGTGCGCAGCCAAAGCAGCTTAACCTAGTTAGCGGATTTTAAGTGATATCTTTAGCTGCTGCCTACTGAGTAGATCACACGTTAGAAATAGGTATGCTGTTTAGCATAGCAACTGATACCAAATAGCAAATTTCACTTTGAGCTTGTACAGTAACACATTACAGTGTTACTGTTAATGAAATATGAGCATGTGTAGTACTCATCCGAACCAGGAATGAAAGAAATATAACACAGGAGTTCACAAAAGTGGCTATCAAAAAGAAAGGTTGAGTCCACTCTATCTGCAGTAAAGTTTGAAGCATTTCCTATAATAATCAACAGTAAAGCATTGATTTATCCAATTTTACAAGTTTCCTCTGATAGAACTCGTCACAACGCATTACCCATCACATCCCTATAACACAGTAATTCCTCTTCACTGTGGGGCATTTCACTTCCGCAGAGTATTCTTCAGGTCTTGTTACACATTATAGTTAACCAATGAAGGTACACAGGAAAGAAATGACATCTTTTTATTTAAATAACATACGTTTTACATGACACTAATCTCTATTGGATTTTATCAATAGTAGTTACTTATGTAATAATGTTGTAATGTAATTCACAAATAGTTGTACTGGTTGCACTGAATAATGGAATCAGTACAGAATTCAATACTTAACTGTAGTTAAGGTGCTTTTGAGATCCCCTTCTTTAAGCAATGCCCCACCTCGCATTGCCTTGTGGCAGCCAACCAGATTCTATTCTTTATTCTGCCTCCTCTGTAATTTCTTCTCTTCCATCTTCTCACAACTTTTTTAAATGTGGACAGAACCTTTATTAAGGTTCATGAATATGGTTGAGGCAGTGTATTATTACATTTTCTGTGTTCCCAAAGCTCCTCAACAATCTCCTTTTAAGTTTTCTTGTGTTATCAGCAGGTCAATATCTTTTCTAGTTTCTTCCAAAGGTAGTTTTGAGTTCATGTTCTTGATTGCTGCATTGTCGTCCAGATTCCAGCAGTCTGCATCAGGTTGAGGATGGGAGAAAATGAGCTCACCAAATATTTCCCATTTTTAAAACATGTAAGTGATAGTATTATCGGTAAATTGAACCACTTGTACTGCCTGGTAGTGGGTACTCTATATAAATTATCTGCAATGCAGTGTAATTGATTCATTTGGTGAGATATATATTTTTTAGATATGCATTCCGGTTTGACGGGTATTAATTATGGCACATCTTACTTTATTTTTTTATTTTTTTTTTTTATTTATTTATTTACTAAGCTATATACATGTGAATATGACCGGTGTTCAGCCCTGGCTCATTGCCAGTCATATTCTTATTCTACAATAATTCCTTAATTCTAACTTATTCTATCACTTATATCTTATTGTTCAACTCTATTTACTGTCCAGATCCATTTATTTTTCACCTTATGTAAAAATCTTCCTACCCTCTTACTGTCTTTATGAAGCATTTCAACTATAGATCTATTTCTATTCATATTCGACCATTTCTTATTAATATATTCTTTTCTCCAACCTTCAGTCCCAATACATTTAAATATTATATGTTCTATGTCTTCATTTCCACCACATATAGGACATTGGTTTTGAGGAATGCCCTTCCTTAGACCCTTTAATCTCCATACTCCTGCTTTCATCCATGCAATGCCTTCTCGCTCCTCTTTATCTGTCACGTCTATATACTTCTCCCTACCCCAAGAGTTTTTCATTTGTACATAAAAAATTAAGGATCTCTTTTCAGTTATCTCACTAAATATGTTTTGTATTTCTATATCGTCAAATCTTTTTCTTGCCAGTTTCCAAAAATTGTGTATATTATTTTCTCTATTCCTCCATACTTCCCCTAAACCACTACTTTCCAAGTTATTTCTGAGACAGTCTGCCCAACCCTTATTCTTTAGGCTTTTTTCTTGATATAGTAGGCACTGTTTCAACAGGTTCCTTTCTTCCAAATTCAATATTCTAAACCAGTATTTCAGTGCCCTCTCCATAATCTTCCCCTTACTTGTTACCCTTCCCAGTTCTATTTGTGCTACCTGCCTAACAGTTGCATTTGGTAATCCAAGCAATTCTTTGCAGAAAGTTCTATGCACCTCATCTATGACTTCCCAACCTCCTCCTAATCCCCATACTTCTGTCCCATATAACATCTTTGCTTCAACTACCATATTGTATACATTTTCTAACCATTTAACATTTATATTAGGTACTTTGTATTTGCAGTTTCTGGTTGCTGATAAAGCCCCTTTTCCTTTTGCTAATGCAAATTTCTTTTGTTTTTCCCAATTACCACTACTATCTAACTTCACTCCTAAATAAATGCATTCTCTCACTACCCTATACTCTTTTTTATTTTCATTCCTCCATTTTTCATATTTGCTCAATTTCCCTCCTTTTTTAAAAACTATGATCTGTGTCTTGTCCTGGTTCACTTTTAGGCTCCATTCTTTACAGTAATTATTTAATACTTGTAAGGACTGATTTAAGCCATTCACTGTGATTGAACCTACAACTAGATCATCTGCAAAAAGTAGTCCTGGAATCTGTATGTTATTAATAACAGGCATAAAGTTATTATTTCTCCCAATATCCATTAATACATCATCAATATAAAGATTAAAAAGAACCGGACTCAACTTACATCCTTGCCTAAGGCCTTTCTCTTGTTGGATTTCTCTTGTTACAACTCCCTCCTCCACTCTTATACAAAAGGTATTGTCTTTATATAATGCTTTGAGAGTTTTCACCATTTGTTCACTCACTCCTTTACTCAACAGTTTGTGCCATAACAAATGAAGCTCAATTCGATCATATGCTTTTTCTAAATCAACAAAAGCCATATACAACTTTCCTCTTTTAACTTTCAAATATTTATCTACCAAAGTTTTTATAATAAATAGATTATCAACTGTTCTCCTCCCTCTTCTAAACCCCATCTGAAATTCCGAGAGAATATTAAATTTCTCAACCCACGTTTGTAACCTACTTGCCATAATTCCAGTAAAAATTTTCCCTACATTTGATAATAAAGCAATACCTCTATAGTTGTTTGGTTTGTCGACACTACCCTTACCTTTGTATATTGGATGTATGATTGCTTTCCCCCACTTTTTCGGTATATAACCCTTCTCTTTAATTTGATTGAATAAGTCTACAAGAACCTTGACTCTATTTTTTTCAGTACACCATTCCTTAAGGAACTCTGTTGGGATCCCATCTATCCCAGTTGCTTTATTTCTCTTCATTAATTTAACTTGCTGTATTATTTCTTCCCCTCTTATTTCATCATCCAGCAAATCTACATAATTGTTACCTATTTCCCTTCTTCCTATTTCTATTTTGCTCTTTTCTCCCCCATACAATTCTTTAAAGTAATCCACCCATTCACCTGGATATACATCAGGTTTTATTACATAATTATTATACATTGATTTTATAACTTTCCATACTGCATTTACATTATTTTCGTTTAGAACCCTTATCAGTTTACTTTCTTGTTTTTTCCTCCAGTTTATTTATCTTACTTTATAATATCACCCTGCTTCTCTTTGATACTTATGCATGCTGTTATCGATATATAAATTAATTGGGCCTGGTTCAAAAGGTGTATCCTATTTCAAGATAAATCCTTCTGTAATTCTTTTGACTCTAAAACCACTCCTTTTATCTCTCCTCAGTTGGCACTACACCTCAAAACAATAACACTTCACGTAACTTTGTCGCAGATGTCTCCTCTTCACTACTCATCACTTCACTAACCTATGGAAATCTTCATGTATTGTTACTGGTGTTTCTGTTTCATAATAGCGTATAGATGTATAATAAATTTAAGACATTATTTATAATGTTGATAGAATTTGTCTTAGAACATATTACTCATGGTTATAAGTAATACCTCATTACAAAAGCACTTAGTAAAAGAATGAAATTTGCATTTATGAAAATAATTAATAAGAGTGCTGTAACTGATTACACCGAATATTGCAATAGTTACAGCTTGAAGCACTTACCTCCCATCAAATGAGTGATATTATCCTCTTCTTTAAGCAATGCCCCACCACGCATTGCTCAGTGGTGGTCAACCAAATCCTAATACTTATTCCACCTCCTCAGAGACTTTTCTTATCCGTGCTGCTCCGACAAATCCTTAAGTCACTCCTACAGTGCATCAAATTCTTCATAATTAAATTCATTTAGTCAGATTCATATGCTGTCAGTGCATGTCAAGTTCCCTGAGAACTTCGTAAACCAATATTGTAAAGCTCCTCAATGATGACCAAAACACTTCCGTTAGTAACTGTGTGGCATCTACATTTTAAGTCAGATTCTTTGATCTTCACTCTTTTAATGCTTAGATTCCTAAGTTATTCTTTGAAGTTGCAGCAGATCAGATTCACCACTATGTGCAAGCAAATACATTACTCCAGTAAATGTAGACCCTGCACAGTTCTCAACACATTCTGTTTCAGTTACAATTCCTTCTGCAACAGACTAAAACTCCAAACATTCAGTGACTCACTTCACAAATGCTGCAGATTAGTCACTTCATCACACTAGTTAAGAAGTCTTCACGACACCACAGCGCGCATCGAGTCCTTTTCTCTTAATGGATCAATGCTTTATTGTTGACTAATAAGAGAAATGCGTAAAGTTTTCATACTCATATAATTATAACCCACTTCTCACTCTCTAATTTAATCTTTCAGATTTCCATTTCACCTACTACTTAATAGTTGAAATCTGGACATCTCCAAATATTTTTAAAGACTTTGGACCTATGAGACCCATTTCTCTTCCTATAGCATACAGAAAAACCTAGTATGCTTGATATGACAACCATTTATGAACATATTCGTATTTGGAAAGTACCTTAACAAAAGGACACTGAAAAGGAAGACCATTGCTTGTAAATCCAAAAGATTACTAAAAAGATCAAATAACATCGGATGACGTATTCTCTATACTAAGTAAAAAAACAGCACATGTGCGGGCAGTCACCATCCAAATTGTTGTTTAGGGAACATTAGCTAGTAAGCGAAACTAAGGTAGTAGCATCATTCCCTCTATACTGGGTGAGAGGCAACAAACGCTGAATGCACTTGGCATTGTAAGTATGGTCAAAGACATCATAATCTTGTAAGGTGTAAGGAAACACAAATAATCAATTGCCAAATACTGACTATGTACATAGTAGATAACAATAGTAGTTGGCGTTGAAAAAGCTCGCATAACTTAAGTAACCTAGTCAACAAAATTAATGACTAATCCTCACCCACTGTATACTGAGTAGACACACCACAGATGAATGTGGTAACTGGCAGTGAAAGAATTGTCCAAACTGGTAAGTAAATTATACTGTAATCATCCACTGTAGACTATTATGCACACAGAAGAATATTGTGGCAATTGTATCTCAAGAATTGCACTAACTTAACCTACTAAGTAAAACTATAGTCTAATAACCATCTGCTGTATACTTAGTAGGCACACAGCAGATGAAAGTGATAATTGTATCCAAAGGTTATTCGAACTGACTTAACTTACTAAGTCAAACTATAGTGTAATCACCATCCACTGTACACTGAGTAGGCACACAGCAGATGAATGTGATAATTGTATCCAAACTTTCTCTAAACTGACTTAACCAACTAAGCCAAACTATAGTGTAATCACCAACCACTGTATACTGAGTAGGCATACAGCAGATAAATGTGATAATTGTGTCCAAACTTTCTCTAAACTGACTTAACCAACTAAGCCAAACTATAGTGTAATCACCAACCACTGTATACTGAGTAGGCACACAGCAGATGAATGTGATAATTGTATCCAAAGATTCTCTAAACTCACTTAACCAATTATGTCAAACTATAGTGTAATCACCATCTGCTGTATACTGAGGAGGCACACAGCAGATGAATGTGATAATTTTATCCAAAGATTCTCTAGACTCACTTAACCAATTAAGTCCAGCTATAGTGTAATCACCATCTACTGTATACTGAGTAGGCACACAGCAGATGAATGTGATAGTTGTATCCAAGGTTTCTCTAAATTCACTTACCAATTAAGTGAAACTATAGTGTAAATACCATCCACCATGTAGTGAGTAGGTATGCAGCAGAGGATTGTGATAACTGCTTTTCAAAGTGTGCTCTAAATAAATTTAATCTAGTACGTGAAACTATAGAGTAAAAATTGTTGACGGTATACTGAGTAGGCACACAGCAGATGAATGTGATAATTGTATCCAAAGTTTCTCTAAACTAACTTAACCAATTAAGTCATACTATAGCGTAATCACCATCCACTGTATACTGAGAAGGCACACAGCAAATGAATGTGATAATTGTATCCAAAGTTCCTCTAAACTGACTTAACCAACTAAGCCAAACTATAGTGTAATCACCAACCACTGTATACTGAGTAGGCATACAGCAGATGAATGTGATAATTGTATCCAAACTTTCACTAACCTGACTTAACCAACTAAGCCAAACTATAGTGTAATCACCAACCACTTTATACTGAGTAGGCATACAGCAGATGAATGTGATAATTGTATCCAAAGGTTATCCAAACTAACTTAACCAATTATGTGAAACTATTGTGTAGTCACCCACCACTGTATACTGAGTAGGCACACAGCAGATGAATGTGATAATTGTATCCAAACTTTCTCTAAACTGACTTAACCAACTAAGTCAAAGTATAGTGTCATCACCATCTGCTGAATGCGGAGTAGGCACACAGTAGATGAATGTGATAGTTGTATCCAAAGTCTCAGTAAACTAACTTAACCAATGATGTCAAACTATACTGTAATCACCATCTGCTGTATACTGAGTAGGCACACAGCAGATGAATGTGATAATTGTATCCAAAGATTCTCTAAACTCACTTAACCAATTAAGTCGAGCTATAGTGTAATCACCATCCACTGTATACTGAGTAGGCACACAGCAAATGAATGTGATAATTGTATCCAAAGTTTCTCTAAATTCACTTACCAATTAAGTAAAACTATAGTGTAAATACCATCCACCATGTAGTGAGTAGGTATGCAGCAGAGGATTGCGCTAATTGCTTTTCAAAGTGTGCTCTAAAGAAATTTAATCTAGTAAGTGAAACTATAGGGTAAAAATTGTTGACGGTATACTGAGTAGGCACACAGCAGATGAAAGTGATAATTGTATCCAAAGTTTCTCTAAACTAACTTAACCAATTAAGTCATACTATAGCGTAATCACCAACCACTGTATACTGAGTAGGCACACAGCAGATTAATGTGATAATTGTAGCCAGAGTTTCTCTAAACTCACTTAACCAATTAAGCCAAACTATAGTGTAATCACAAACCACTGTATACTGAGTAGGCACACAGCAGGTGAATGTGATAATTGGATCCAGAGTTTCTCTAAGCTCACTTAACCAATTAAGTCAAACTATAGTGTAATCACCTTCTACTGTATACTGAGTAGGCACACAGCAGATGAATGTGATAATTGTATCCAGTGTTGCTCTAAACTCACTTAACCAAATAAGCCAAACTATAGTGTAATCACTTTCTACTGTATACTGAGTAGGCACACAGCAGATGAATGTGATAATTGTACCCAAAGGTTATCAAACTAACTTAACCAAATAAGTCAAACTATAGTGTAATCACCATCCACTGTATACTGAGTAGGCACACAGCAGATGAATGTGATAATTGTATCCAGAGTTTCTCTAAACTCACTTAACCAATTAAGTGAAACTATAGTGTAAATACCATCCACCATGTAGTGAGTAGGTATACAGCAGAGGATTGCGATAATTGCTTTTCAAAGTGTGCTCTAAAGAAATTTAATCTAGTAAGTGAAACTATAGGGTAAAAATTGTTGACGGTATACTGAGTAGGCACACAGCAGATGAAAGTGATAATTGTATCCAAAGTTTCTCTAAACTAACTTAACCAATTAAGCCAAACTATAGTGTAATTACCATCCACTGTATACTGAGAAGGCACACAGAATATGAATGTGATAATTGTATCCAAAGTTTCTCTAAACTAACTCAACCAATTAAGCCAAACTATAGCGTAATCACCATCTACTGTGTACTGAGTAGGCACACAGCAGGTGAATGTGATAATTGTATCCAGGGTTTCTCTAAAATAACTTAACCAAATAAGTCAAACTATAGTGTAATCACCATCCACTGTATACTGAGTAGGCACACAGCAGATGAATGTGGTAATTGTATCCAAAGGTTATCCAATCTAACTTAACATAGTAAATGAAACTGTATTGTAATCACCATCCACTGTATAATGAGTAGACCCACAGCACATGCTTGAGGTAATTGCTATCCAAAGAGCTCACCAAACTAACATTACCTTGTAAGTGAAAATATTGTGTAATATACCATCCTCTGTATACTGTGTAAGCACACTGCAGATGAAGGTGATTGCTGCCATCCAAAGTATGTTAACCTAGAATGTGAAATTGAACGTAATATCACCAGCTGTATACTGAGTAGGTTCAGTGCAAATGATGCCTGTAGTGCGCAGCCAAAGCAGCTTAACCTACTTAGTGGGTCTTAAGTGATATCTTTAGCTGCTGCCTACTGAGTAGATCACACGTTAGAAATAGGTATGCTGTTTAGCATAGCAACAGATACCAAATAGCAAATTTCACTTGGAGCTTGTACAATAACACATTACAGTGTTACTGTTAATGAAATATGAGCATGTGTAGTACTCATCCGTACCAGGGATGAAAGAAATAGAACACAGGAATTCACAAAAGTAGCAATCAAAAAGAAAGGTTGAGTTCACTCTATCTGCAGTAAAGTATGAAGATTTTCCTATAAAAATCAACAATAAAGCATTGATTGATCCAATTTTACAAGTTTCCTCTGATAGAACTCGTCACAATGCATTACACATCACATCCCTGTAACACAGTAATTCCTCTTCACTGTGGGGCATTTCACTTCCGCAGAGTATTCTTCAGGTCTTGTTACACATTATAGTTTACCCAAGGAAGGTACACAGGAAAGAAATGACAACATGTTTTTATTTAAATAACATACGTTTTACATGACACTAATCTCTATTGGATTTTATGAATAGTAGTTACTTATGTAATACAGTTGTAATGAAATTCACAAATAGTTGTACTGGTTGCACTGAATATTGGAATCAGTACAGAATTCAATACTTACCTGTACTTAAGGTGCTTTTGAGATCCCCTTCTTTAAGCAATGCCCCTCCTCGCATTGCCTTGTGGCAGCCAACCAGATTCTATTCTTTATTCTGCCTCCTCTGTAATTTCTTCTCTTCCATCTTCTCACAACTTTTTTAAATGTGGACAGAACCTGTATTAAGGTTCATGAATATGCTTGAGGCAGTGTATTATCACATCTTCTGTGTTCCCAAAGCTCCTCAACAATCTCCTTTTAAGTTTTCTTGTGTTATCAGCAGGTCAGTATCTTTTCTAGTTTCTTCCAAAGACAGTTTTGAGTTCATGTTCTTGATTGCTGCATTGTCGTCCACATTCCAGCAGTCTGCATCAGGTTGAGGATGGGAGAAAATGAGCTCACCAAATATTTCCCATTTTTAAAACATGTAAGTGATGGTAGTATCAGTAAATTGAACCACTTGTACTGCCTGGTAGTGGGTACTCTATATAAATTATCTGGCAAGGCAGTGTAATTAATTTATTTGGTGAGATATATATTTTCTAAATATGCATACCAGTTTGACGGGTATTAATTATAGCACATCTTACTTTATAATATCACTCTGCTTCTCTTTGATATTTATGCATGCTGTTATCGATATATAAATTAATTGGGCCTGGTTAAAAAGGTGTATCCTATTTCAAGATAAATCCTTCTGTAATTCTTTTGACTCTAAAACCACTCCTTTTATCTCTCCTCAGTTGGCACTACACCTCAAAACAATAACACTTCACATATTTTTGTCGCAGATGTCTCCTCTTCACTGCACATCACTTCACTTACCTATGGAACTCTTCATGTATTGTTACTGGTGTTTGTGTTTCATAATAGTGTATAGATGTAGAATAAATGTAAGACATTATTTATAATGTTGATAGAATTTGTCTTAGAACATGTTACTCATGGTTATAAGTAATACCTCATTACAAAAGCACTTAGTAAAAGAATGAAATTTGCATTTATGAAAATAATTAATCAGACTGCTGTAACTGATTACACTGAATATTGCAATAGTTACAGCTTGAAGCACTTACCTCCCATCAAATGAGTTATACTATCCTCTTCTTTAAGCAATGCCCCACCACGCATTGCTCAGTGGTGGTCAACCAAATTCTAATACTTATTCCACCTCCTCAGAGACTTTTCTTATTCGTGCCGCTCCGACAAATCCCATAGTCACTCCTACAGTGCATTAAATTCTTCATAATTAAATTCATTTAGTCAGATTTATATGCTCTCAATGCACGTAAAGTTCCCTGATAACTTCGTTAAACCAATATTGTAAAACTCCTCAATGATGATCAAAACACTTCCATTAGTAACTGTGTGGCATCTACATTTTAAGTCAGATTCTTTGATCTTCACTCCTTTAATGCTTAGATTCCTAAGTAATTCTCTGATGTTGCAGCAGATCAGATTCACCACTATGTGCAAGCAAATACATTACTCCAGTAAATGTAGACCCTGCACAGTTCTCAACACATTCTGTTTCAGCTACAATTCCTTCTGCAACAGACTAAAACTCCAAACATTCAGTGACTCACTTCACAAATGCTGCAGATTAGTCACTTCATCACACTAGTTAAGAAGTCTTCACGACACCACAGCGCGCATCGAGTCCTTTTCTCTTAATGGATCAATGCTTTATTGTTGACTAATAAGAGAAATGCATAAAGTTTTCATACTCATATAATTATAACCCACTTCTCCCTCTTTAATTTAATGTTTCGGATTTCCATTTCACCTACTACTTAATAGTTGAAATATGGACATCTCCAAATATTTTTAAGACTTTGGATCTATGAGACCCATTTCGCTTCCTATAGCATACAGCAGAACCTAATATGCTTGATTTGGGACCATTTGTGAACATGGTCATAATTGGAAAGTACCTTAACAAAAGGACACTGAAAAGGAAGACCGTTGCTTGAAAATTCAAAAGATTACTAAAAAGATTAAATAACAACATCGGATGACGTATTCTCTATACTGAGTAAAAAAACAGCACATGACTGAGCAGTCACCATCCAAATTGTTGTTTAGGTAACATTAGCTAGAAAGCGCAACTAAGGTAGTAGCATCATTCCCTCAATACTGGGTGAGAGGCAACAAACGCTGAATGCACTTGGCATTGAATCTATGGTCCACGACATCATAAACTTGTAAGGTGTAAGAAAACACAAATAATCAATTGCCAAGTACTGGCTATGTACATAGTAGATAACGCTAGTAGTTGGCGTAGAAAAAGCTCGCATAACCCAATAAACCGAGTCAACAAAATTAATGACTAATCCTCATCCACTGTATACTGAGAAGACACACCACAGATGAATGTGGTAACTGGCAGTGAAAGAATTGTCCAAACTGGTAAGTGAAGCTATACTGTAACCATCCACTGTAGAGTATTATACACACAGAAGAATATTGTGGCAATTGTAACTAAAGAATTGTAGTAACTAATTTAACCTAGTAAGGAAAACTATATTCTAATAACCATCTGCTGTATACTGAGTAGGCACACAGCAGATGAAAGTGATAACTGTATCCAAAGGTTATCTAAACTAACTTAACCTATTAGTCAAACTATAGTGTAATCACCATCCACTGTACACTGAGTAGGCACACAGCAGATGAAAGTCATAACTGTATCCAAAGGTAATCCAAACTAACCTAACCTACTAAGTCAAATTATAGTGTATTAACCATCTGCTGTATACCGAGTAGGCACACAGCAGATGAATGTGATAACGGTATCTAAAGTTTCTCTAAACTCACTTAACCAACTAAGTCAAAGTATAGTGAAATCACCATCCACTGTATACTGAGTAGGCACACAGCAGATGAATTTGATAAGTGTACCCAAAGGTTATCAAACTAACTTAACCAAATAAGTCAAACTATAGTGTAATCACCATCCACTGTATACTGAGTAGGCACACAGCAGATGAATTTCATAATTGTATCCAAAGTTTCTCTAAACTCACTTAACCAACTAAGTCAAACTATAGTGTAATCACCATCCACTGTATACTGAGTAGGCACACAGCAGGTTAATGTGATAATTGCATCCAAATTTTCTCTAAAATAACTTAACCAATTAAGCCAAACGATAGTGTAATCACCATCCACTGTATACTGAGTAGGCACAAAGCAGATGAATGTGATAATTGTATCCAGAGTTTCTCTAAACTCACTTAACCAATTAAGTCAAACTATAGTGTAATCGCCATCCACTGTATACTGAGTAGGCACACAGCAGATGAATGTGATAATTGTATCCAAAGATTCTCTAAACTTACTTGACCAATTAAGTCAACCTATAGTGTAATCACCATCCACTGTATACTGAGTAGGTACACAGCAGATGAATGTGATAATTGTATCCAAAGATTCTCTAAACTCACTTAACCAATTAAGTCAAACTATAGTGTAATCACCATCTACTGTATACTGAGTAGGCACGCAGCTGATGAATGTGATAATTGTATCGAAAGATTCTCTAAACTCACTTAACCAATTAAGTCAAACTATTGTGTAATCACCATCCACTGTATACTGAGCAGGCACACAGCAGATGAATGTGATAATTGTGTCCAAAGTTTCTCTAACCTAACTTAACCAATTATTTCAAACTATAGCATAATCACTAACCACTGTATACTGAGTAGGCACACAGCAGATGAATGTGATAGTTTTAACCAAAGTCTCACTAAACTAACTTAACCAATGAAGTCAAACTATAGTATAATCACCATCCACTGTATACTGAGTAGGCACACAGCGAATGAATGTGATAATTGTAACCAAAGTTTCTCTAAATTCACTTACCAATTAAGTGATACTATAGTGTAAATACCATTCACCATGTAGTGAGTAGGTACGCAGCAGAGGATTGCGATAAATGGTTTTCAAAGTGCGCTCTAAAGAAATTTAATCTAGTAAGTGAAACTATAGGGTAAAAGTTGTTGACGGTATACTGAGTAGGCACACAGCAGAGGAATGTGATAATTGTATCCAAAGTTTCTCTAAACTAACTTAACCAAATAAGCCAAACTATAGTGTAATCACCATCTACTGTATACTGAGTAGGCACACAGCAGATGAATGTGATAATTGTATCCAGAGTTTCTCTACACTAACTTAACCAAATAAGCCAAACTATAGTGTAATTACCATCCACTGTATACTGAGAAGGCATACAGCAGATGAATGTGATAATTGTACCCCAAGTTTCTCTAAACTAACTTAACCAAATAAGCCAAACTATAGTGTAATCACCATCTACTGTATACTGAGTAGGCACACAGCAGATGAATGTGATAATTGTATCCAGAGTTTCTCTACACTAACTTAACCAAATAAGCCAAACTATAGTGTAATCACCATCTACTGTATACTGAGTAGGCACACAGCAGGTGAATATGATAATTGTATCCAGGGTTTCTCTAAAATAACTTAACCAAATAAGCCAAACTATAGTGTAATCACCATCCACTGTATACTGAGTAGGCACACAGCAGATGAATGTGATAATTGTATCCAGAGTTTCTCTACACTAACTTAACCAAATAAGCCAAACTATAGTGTAATCACCATCTACTGTATACTGAGTAGGCACACAGCAGGTGAATGTGATAATTGTATCCAGGGTTTCTCTAAAATAACTTAACCAAATAAGCCAAACTATAGTGTAATCGCCAACCACTGTATACTGAGTAGGCACACAGCAGATGAATGTGATAATTGTATCCAGAGTTTCTCTACACTAACTTAACCAAATAAGCCAAACTATAGTGTAATCACCATCTACTGTATACTGAGTAGGCACACAGCAGGTGAATGTGATAATTGTATCCAGGGTTTCTCTAAAATAACTTAACCAACTAAGCCAAACTATGGTGTAATCGCCAACCGCTGTATACTGAGTAGGCACACAGCAGGTGAATGTGGTAATTGTATCTAAAGTTTCTCTAAGCTAACTTAACCAATTAAATCAAACTACAGTATAATCAGGAACCGCTGTATAAAGAGTAGGCACACAGCAGATGAATATGGTACTGGTATCCAAAGTTTGGCTAAACTTCACCAATTAAGTCAAACTATAGTATATTAACTATCTACTGTATACTAAGGAGGCACAGCAGATTAATGTGATAATTATATCCATAGGTGTCCAACGTACCTTAACCTAAAGAGAAAACTATAGTGTAATAACAATTCACCATATGCTGAGTGGGCACACAGCAGATGAATGTGATGATTCTTCCCTAAGTGTGTACAAACCAGCTTAATTTATTAAGAAAAACTATAGTGTCATCACCAACTGATTAGAGAGTGGGCACACAGCAGATGAATGTGATAATATTATTCAAACGTTATCCAAACTAACTTAACCTAGTAAGTAAAGCTGTAGTGTAATCACCATCCACTGTATACTGAGTGGGCACACAGCAGATGAATGTGATAATTGTATCCAGAGTTTCTCTAAACTAACTTAACCAATTAAGCCAAACTATAGTGTAATCACCAACCACTGTATACTGAGTGGGCACACAGCAGATGAATGTGATAATTGTATCCAAAGATTATCCAAACTAATTTAACCTACTAAGCGAAACTATAGTGTAATCACCAACCACTGTATACTGAGTAGGCATACAGCAGATGAATATAATTGTATGCAAAGGTTATCAAAACTAACTTAACCTATTTAGTCAAACTTTAGTGTAATCACCATCCACTGTACGCTGAGTAGGCACACAGCAGATGAATGTGATAAAAGTATCCAAAGTTTCTCTAAACTGACTTAACCAATTAAGTCACACTATAGTGTAATCACCAACCACTGTATACTGAGTGGGCACACAGCAGATGAATGTGATAATTGTATCCAAAGATTATCCAAACTAATTTAACCTACTAAGCGAAACTATAGTGTAATCACCAACCCCTGTATACTGAGTAGGCATACAGCAGATGAATATAATTGTATGCAAAGGTTATCAAAACTAACTTAACCTATTTAGTCAAACTTTAGTGTAATCACCATCCACTGTACGCAGAGTAGGCACACAGCAGATGAATGTGATAAAAGTATCCAAAGTTTCTCTAAACTGACTTAACCAATTAAGTCACACTATATTGTAATATGCCATCCTTCGTATACTGAGTAAGCACATTGCAGATGAAGGTGAGTGTTGCCATCCAAAGTAACTTAACCTGGAATGTGAAATTCAGCGTAATATCACCAGCTGTATACTGAGTAGGTTCATTGCAGATGATGGTTGAAGTATGCAGCCAAAGCAGCTTAACCTAGTTAGTGGATCTTAATTGTAATCATGAGCTGCTACGTACTGAGTAGATCACAATTTAGAAATAGGAATGCCGTTTAGCATAGCAACTGATACCAAATAGCAAATTTCACTTTGAGCTTGTACAATAACACATTACAGTGTTAATGTTAATGAAATATGAGCATGTGTAGTACTCATCCGAACCAGGGATGAAAGAAATAGAACACAGGAATTCACAAAAGTAGCAATCAAAAGGAAAGGTTGAGTTCTCTTTATCTGCAGTAAAGTATGAAGCATTTCCTATAATAATCAACAGTAAAGCATTGATTTATCCAATTTTACAAGTTTCCTCTGATAGAACTCTTCACAGCGCATTACACATTACATGCCTATAACACAGTAATTCCTCTTCACTGTGGGGCATTTCACTTCCGCAGAGTATTCTTCAGGTCTTGTTACACATTATAGTTTACCCAAGGAAGGTACACAGGAAAGAATTTGACAACATGCTTTTATTTAAATAACATACGCATTACATGACACTAATCTCTATTGGATTTTATCAATAGTAGTTACTTATATAATACAGTTGTAATGTAATTCAGAAACAGTTGTACTAGTTGCACTGAATATTGAAATCGGTACAGAATTCAATACTTACCTGTACTTAAGGAGCTTTTGAGATCCCCTTCTTTAAGCAATGCCCCTCCTCGCATTGCCTTGTGGCAACCAACCAGATTCTGTTCTTTACTCTGCCCCCTCTGTAATTACCTTCTCTTCCATCTTCTCACAACTTTTTTAAATGTGGACAGAACCTGTATTAAGGTTCATGAATATGGTTTAGGCAGTGTATTATCACATTTTCTTTGTTCCCAAAGCTCCTCATTAATCTCCTTTTAAGTTTTCTTGTGTTATCAGCAGGTCAATATCTTTTCTGGCTTCTTCCAAAGGTAGTTTTGAGTTCATGTTCTTGATTGCTGCATTGTCGTCCACATTCCAGCAGTCTGCATCAGGTTGAGGATGGGAGGAAATGAGCTCACCAAATATTAACCCATTTTTAAAACATCTAAGTGATGGCAGTATCAGTAAATTGAACCACTTGTACTATTTGGTAGTGGGTACTCTATATAAATTATCTGGCAATGCAGTGTAATTAATTTATTTGGTGAGATATATATTTTCTAGATATGCATTCCAGTCACTCCCTTGGTCTCGCCTCCACCCACTCCCTTGGTCTCCCCTCCAGTCACTCCCTTGGTCTCGCCTCCAGTCACTCCCTTGGTCTCGCCTCCACTCACTCCCGTGGTCTCCCCTCCAGTCACTCCCTTGGTCTCCCCTCCAGTCACTCCCTGGGTTCGCCTCCAGTCACTCCCTTGGACTCGCTTCCAGTCACTCCCTCGGTCTCGTCTCCAGTCACTCCCTTGGTCTCGCGCCAGTCACTCCCTTGGTCTATCCTCAAGTCACTCCCTTGGTCTCGCCTTCAGTCACTCTCTTGGTCTCGCCTCCAGTCACTCCCTTGGTCTGGTCTCCAGTCACTCCCTTGGTCTCGCCTCCAGTCACTACCTTGGTCTCCACTCCAGTCACTCCCTTGGTCTCGCCTCCAGTCACTCCCTTGGTCTCGCCTCCAGTCACCCCCTTGGTCTCCCGCCAGTCACTCCCTTGGTCTCGCCTCCAGTCACTCCCTTACTCTCGCCTCCAGTCACTCCCTTACTCTCGCCTCGAGCCACTCCCTTGGTCCCGCCTCCAATCACTACCTAGGTCTCGCCTCCAGTCACTCCCTTGGTCTCCCTTCCAGTAACTCCCTTGGTCTCGCCTCCAGTCACTCCCTTGGTCTCGCCGCTAGTCACTCACTTGTTCTCGCGGCAGTCACTCCATTGGTCTCGCCCCCAGTAACTCCCTTACTCTCGCCTCCAGTCACTCCCTTGGTCTCGCCTCCAGTCACTCCCTTGGTCTCGCTTCCAGTCACTCCCTTGGTCTCATCTCCAGTCACTCCCTTGGTCTCGCGCAAGTCACTCCCTTGGTCTATCCTCCAGTCACTCCCTTGGTCTCGCCTTCAGTCACTCCCTTGGTCTCGCCTCCAGTCACTCCCTTGGTCTCGTCTCCAGTCACTCCCATGGTCTCGCCTCCAGTCACTCCCTTGGTCTCGCCTCCAGTCACTCCCTTGGTCTCGCCTACAGTCACTCCCTTGGTCTCGCCTCCAGTCACTCCCTTGGTCTCCCGCCAGTCACTCCCTTGGTCTCGTCTACAGTCACTCCCTTGGTCTCGCCTCCAGTCACTCCCTTGGTCTCGTCTCCAGTCACTCCCTTGTTCTCGCCTCCAGTCACTCCCTTGTTTTCCCCTCCAGTCACTCCCTTGATCTCGCCTCCAGTCACTCCCTTGGTCTCGCCTCCAGTTACTCCCTTGATCTCGCCTCCAGTCACTCCCTTGGTCTCGCCTCCAGTCCCTCCCTTGGTCTCCGGCCAGTCACTCCCTTGGTCTCGCCTCCAGTCACTCCCTTGGTCTCGCTTCCAGTCACCCCTTGGTCTCATCTCCAGTCACTCCCTTGGTCTCGCTCCAGTCACTCCCTTGGTCTATCCTCCAGTCACTCCCTTGGTCTCGCCTTCAGTCACTCCCTTGGTCTCGCCTCCAGTCACTCCCTTGGTCTCGTCTCCAGTCACTCCCTTGGTCTCGCCTCCAGTCACTCCCTTGGTCTCGCCTACAGTCACTCCCTTGGTCTCGCCTCCAGTCACTCCCTTGGTCTCCCGCCAGTCACTCCCTTGGTCTCCCGCCAGTCACTCCCTTGGTCTCGTCTACAGTCACTCCCTTGGTCTCGCCTCCAGTCACTCCCTTGGTCTCGCCTCCAGTCACTCCCTTGTTCTCGCCTCCAGTCACTCCCTTGGTTTCCCCTCCAGTCACTCCCTTGATCTCGCCTCCAGTCACTCCCTTGGTCTCGCCTCCAGTTACTCCCTTGATCTCGCCTCCAGTCACTCCCTTGGTCTCGCCTCCAGTCACTCCCTTGGTCTCCGGCCAGTCACTCCCTTGGTCTCGCCTCCAGTCACTCCCTTACACTCGCCTCCAGTCACTCCCTTGGTCTCGCCTCCAGTCACTCTCTTCGTCTCGCCTCCAGTCACTCCCTTGGTCTCCCATCCAGTCACTCCCTTGGTATCATCTCCAGTCACTCCCTTGGTCTCGCATCCAGTCACTCTCTTCGTCTCGCCTCCAGTCACTCCCTTGGTCTACCCTCCAGTCACTCCCTTGGTCTCGCCTCCAGTCACTCCCTTGGTCTCCCATCCAGTCACTCCCTTGGTATCATCTCCAGTCACTCCCTTGGTCTCGCATCCAGTCACTCTCTTCGTCTCGCCTCCAGTCACTCCCTTGGTCTACCCTCCAGTCACTCCCTTGGTCTCGCCTCCAGTCACTCCCTTGGTCTCGCCTCCAGTCACTACCTTGGTCTCGTCTCCAGTCACTCCCTTGGTCTCGCCTCAAGTCACTCCCTTGGTCTCGTCTCCAGTCACTCCCTTGGTCTCGCCTCCAGCCACTCCTTTGGTCTCGCCTCCAGTCACTCCCTTGGTCTCCCATCCAGTCACTCCCTTGGTCTCTCCAGTCACTCCCTTGGTGTCGCGCCAGTCACTCCCTTGGTATCTTCCCAGTCACTCCCTTGGTCTAGCCTCCAGTCACTCCCTTGGTCTCGCATCCAGTCACTCCCATGGTCTATCCTCCAGTCACTCCCTTGGTCTCGCCTCCAGTCACTCCCTTGGTCTCCCCTCCAGTCACTCCCTTGGTATCGCCTCCAGTCACTCCCTTGGTCTCGCCTCCAGTCACTCCCTTACACTCGCGTCCAGTCACTCCCTTGGTCTCGCCTCCAGTCACTCCCTTGGTCTCGCTTCCAGTCACTAACTTGGTCTCGCCTTCAGTCACTCCCTTGGTCTCACCTCCAGTCACTCCCTTGGTCTCGTCTCCAGTCACTCGCTTGGTCTCGCCTCCAGCCACTCCCTTGGTCTTGCCTCAAGTCACTCCCTTGGTCTCGTCTCCACTCACTACCTTGGTCTCCACTCCAGTCACTCCCTTGGTCTCGCCTCCAGTCACTCCCTTGGTCTCGCCTCCAGTCACCCCCTTGGTCTCCCGCCAGTCACTCCCTTGGTCTCGCCTCCAGTCACTCCCTTACTCTCGCCTCCAGTCACTCCCTTACTCTCGCCTCGAGCCACTCCCTTGGTCCCGCCTCCAATCACTACCTAGGTCTCGCCTCCAGTCACTCCCTTGGTCTCCCTTCCAGTAACTCCCTTGGTCTCGCCTCCAGTCACTCCCTTGGTCTCGCCGCTAGTCACTCACTTGTTCTCGCGGCAGTCACTCCATTGGTCTCGCCCCCAGTAACTCCCTTACTCTCGCCTCCAGTCACTCCCTTGGTCTCGCCTCCAGTCACTCCCTTGGTCTCGCTTCCAGTCACTCCCTTGGTCTCATCTCCAGTCACTCCCTTGGTCTCGCGCAAGTCACTCCCTTGGTCTATCCTCCAGTCACTCCCTTGGTCTCGCCTTCAGTCACTCCCTTGGTCTCGCCTCCAGTCACTCCCTTGGTCTCGTCTCCAGTCACTCCCATGGTCTCGCCTCCAGTCACTCCCTTGGTCTCGCCTCCAGTCACTCCCTTGGTCTCGCCTACAGTCACTCCCTTGGTCTCGTCTCCAGTCACTCCCTTGGTCTCCCGCCAGTCACTCCCTTGGTCTCGTCTACAGTCACTCCCTTGGTCTCGCCTCCAGTCACTCCCTTGGTCTCGTCTCCAGTCACTCCCTTGTTCTCGCCTCCAGTCACTCCCTTGGTCTCGTCTCCAGTCACTCCCTTGTTCTCGCCTCCACTCACTCCCTTGGTTTCCCCTCCAGTCACTCCTTTGGTTTCCCCTCCAGTCACTCCCTTGGTCTCGCCTCCAGTCACTCCCTTGGTCTTGCCTCCAGTCACTCCCTTGATCTCGCCTCCAGTCACTCCCTTGGTCTCGCCTCCAGTCACTCCCTTGGTCTCCGGCCAGTCACTCCCTTGGTCTCGCCTCCAGTCACTCCCTTACACTCGCCTCCAGTCACTCCCTTGGTCTCGCCTCCAGTCACTCTCTTCGTCTCGTCTCCAGTCACTCCCTTGGTCTCGCCTCCAGTCACTCCCTTGGTATCATCTCCAGTCACTCCCTTGGTCTCGCCTCCAGTCACTCTCTTCGTCTCGCCTCCAGTCACTACCTTGGTCTCATCTCCAGTCACTCCCTTGGTCTCGCCTAAAGTCACTCCCTTGGTCTCGTCTCCAGTCACTCCCTTGGTCTCGCCTCCAGTCACTCCCTTGGTCTCGCCTCCAGTCACTCCCTTGGTCTCCCATCCAGTCACTCCCTTGGTCTCTCCAGTCACTCCCTTGGTCTCGCGCCAGTCACTCCCTTGGTCTCGCCTCCAGTCACTCCCTTGGTATCGCATCCAGTCACTCCCATGGTCTATCCTCCAGTCACTCCCTTGGTCTCGCCTCCAGTCACTCCCTTGGTCTCCCCTCCAGTTACTCCCTTGGTATCGCCTCCAGTCACTCCCTTGGTCTCGCCTCCAGTCACTCCCTTACACTCGCGTCCAGTCACTCCCTTGGTCTCGCCTGCAGTCACTCCCTTTGTCTCGTCTCCAGTCACTCCCTTGGTCTCGCCTCGAGTCACTCCCTTGGTCTCCCCTCCACTCACTCCCTTGGTATCGCCTATAGTCACTCCCTTGGTCTCACCTCCAGTCACTCCCTTGGTAACGCCTCAAGTCACTCCCTTGGTCTCGCCTCAAGTCACTCCCTTGGTCTCGTCTCCAGTCACTCCCTTGGTCTCGTCTCCAGTCACTCCCTTGTTCTCCCCTCCACTCACTCCCTTGGTATCGCCTACAGTCACTCCCTTGGTATCGCCTCCAGTCACTCCCTTGGTCTCACCTCCAGCCACTCCCTTGGTCTCCCCTCCAGTCACTCCCTTGGTCTCGCCTCCAGTCATTCCCTTGGTCTCGCCTCCAGTCACTCCCTTGGTCTCCCCTCCAGTCACTCCCTTGGTCTCGCATCCAGTCACTCCCATGGTCTCTCCTGCAGTCACTCCCTCGCTATCGCCTAAAGTCACTCACTCGGTCTCGCGCTAGTCACTCCCTTGGTATCGCTCCAGTCGCTCCCTTGGTCTCGCCTCCAGTCACTCCCTTGGTCTCGCCTCCAGTCACTCCCTTGGTCTCGCCTCCAGTCACTCCCTTACACTTGCCTCCAGTCACTCCCTTGGTCTCGCCTCCAGTCACTCTCTTCGTCTCGTCTCCAGTCACTCCCTTGGTGTCGCCTCCAGTCACTCCCTTGGTATCATCTCCAGTCACTCCCTTGGTCTCGCCTCCAGTCACTCTCTTGGTCTCGCCTCCAGTCACTACCTTGGTCTCATCTCCAGTCACTCCCTTGGTCTCGCCTAAAGTCACTCCCTTGGTCTCGTCTCCAGTCACTCCCTTGGTCTCGCCTCCAGTCACTCCCTTGGTCTCGCCTCCAGTCACTCCCTTGGTCTCCCATCCAGTCACTCCCTTGGTCTCTCCAGTCACTCCCTTGGTCTCGCGCCAGTCACTCCCTTGGTCTCGCCTCCAGTCACTTCCTTGGTATCGCAACCGGTCACTCCCATGGTCTATCCTCCAGTCACTCCCTTTGTCTCGCCTCCAGTCACTCCCTTGGTCTCGCCTCCAGTCACTCCCTTGGTCTCGCCTTCCGTCACTCCCTTGGTCTCACCTCCAGTCACTCCCTTGGTCTCGTCTCCAGTCACTCCCTTGGTCTCGTCTCCAGTCACTCCCTTGGTCTCGCCTCGAGTCACTCCCTTGGTCTCGCCTCCAGGCACTCCCTTGGTCTCGCCTCCAGTCACTCCCTTGTTCTCGCCTACAGTCACTCCCTTGGTCTGGCCTCCAGTCACTCCCTTGGTCTCGCCTCCAGTCACTCCCTTGGTCTCCCGCCAGTCACTCCCTTGGTCTCGTCTACAGTCACTCCCTTGGTCTCGCCTCCAGTCGCTCCCTTGGTCTCGGCTCCAGTCACTCCCTTGTTCTCGCCTCCAGTCACTCCCTTGGTTTCCCCTCCAGTCACTCCCTTGGTTTCCCCTCCAGTCACTCCCTTGGTCTCGCCTCCAGTCACTCCCTTGGTCTCGCCTCCAGTCACTCCCTTGATCTCGCCTCCAGTCACTCCCTTGGTCTCGCCTCCAGTAACTCCCTAGGTCTCCGGCCAGTCACTCCCTTGGTCTCGCCTCCAGTCACTCCCTTACACTCGCCTCCAGTCACTCCCTTGGTCTCGCCTCCAGTCACTCTCTTCGTCTCGCCTCCAGTCACTCCCTTGGTCTACCCTCCAGTCACTGCCTTGGTCTCGCCTCCAGTCACTCCCTTGGTCTCGCCTCCAGTCACTCCCTTGGTCTCGTCTCCAGTCACTCACATGGTCTCGCCTCCAGTCACTCCCTTGGTCTCGCCTCCAGTGACTCCCTTGGTATCGCATCCAGTCACTCCCATGGTCTATCCTCCAGTCACTCCCTTGGTCTCGCCTCCAGTCACTCCCTTGGTCTCGCCTCCAGTCACTCCCTTACACTCGCGTCCAGTCACTCCCTTGGTCTCGCCTCCAGTCACTCCCTTGGTCTCGCCTCCAGTCACTCCCTTGGTCTCGCTTCCAGTCACTCCCTTGGTCTCGCCTTCAGTCACTCCCTTGGTCTCTCCTCCAGTCACTCCCTTGGTCTCGTCTCAAGTCACTCCCTTGGTCTCGCCTCCAGCCACTCCCTTGGTCTTGCCTCAAGTCACTCCCTTGGTCTCGTCTCCAGTCACTCCCTTGGTCTCGCCTCGAGTCACTCCCTTGGTATCGCCTATAGTCACTCCCTTGGTCTCGTCTCAAGTTACTCCCTTGGTCTCGCCTCGAGTCACTCCCTTGGTCTCGCCTCATGTCACTCTCTTCGTCTCGACTCCAGTCACTCCCTTGGTCTCCCCTCCAGTCACTCCCTTGGTATCATCTCCAGTCACTCCCTTGGTCTCGGCGCAAGTCACTCCCTTAGTCTACCCTCCAGTCACTCCCTTGGTCTCGCCTCCAGTCACTCCCTTGGTCTCGCCTCCAGTCGCTCCCTTGGTCTCGTCTCCAGCCACTCCCTTGGTCTCGCATCAAGTCACTCGCTTGGTCTCGCCTCCAGTCACTACCTTGGTCTCTCCTCCAGTCACTCCCTTGGTCTCGCCTCCAGTCACTGCCTTGGTCTCGCCTCCAGTCACTCCCTTGGTCTCGTCTCCAGTCACTCCCTTGGTCTCGCCTACAGTCACTCCCTTGGTCTCGCCTCCAGTCACTCCCTTAGTCTCCCCTCCAGTCACTCCCTTGGTATCGCTTCCAGTCACTACCTTGGTCTCGCCTCCAGTCACTCCCTTGGTCTCGCCTCCAGTCACTCCCTTGGTCTCCCCTCCAGTGACTCCCTTGGTCTCGTCGCAAGTCACTCCCTTGGTCTCGCCTCCAGTCACTCCCTTACTCTCGGGTCCAGTCACTCCCTTGGTCTCGCCTCCAGTCACTCCCTTGGTCTCGCCTCCAGTCACTCCCTTGGTCTCGCTTCCAGTCACTCCCTTGGTCTCGCCTCCAGTCACTCCCTTGGTCTCGCCTCCAGTCGCTCCCTTGGTCTGGCCTCAAGTCTCTCCCTTGGTCTCGTCTCCAGTCACTCTCTTGGTCTCGTCTCCAGTCACTCCCTTGGTCTCGCCTCGAGTCACTCCCTTGGTCTCCCCTCCACTCTTTCCCTTGTTATCGCCTACAGTCACTCCCTTGGTCTCGCCTCCAGTCACTCCCTTGGTCTCGCCTCCAGTCACTCCCTTGGTCTCCCCTCCAGTCACTCCCTTGGTCTCGCAGCCAGTCACTCCCTTGGTCTCGCCTCCAGTCACTCCCTGGGTCTCGCCGCTAGTCACTCCCTTGTTCTCGCGCCAGTCACTCCATTGGTCTCGCCTCCAGCAACTCCCTTACTCTCGCCTCCAGTCACTCCGTTGGTCTCGCCTCCAGTCACTCCCTTGGTCTCGCTTCCAGTCACTCCCTTGGTCTCATCTCCAGTCACTCCCTTGGTCTCGCGCCAGTCACTCCCTTGGTCTCGTCTCCAGTCACTCCCTTGGTCTCCCCTCCACTCACTCCCTTGGTATCGCCTACAGCCACTCCCTTGGTATCGCCTACAGTCACTCCCTTGGTCTCGCCTCCACTCACTCCCTAGGTCTCGCCTCCAGTCACTCACTTGGTCTCCCCTCCAGTCACTCCCTTGGTCTTGCCTCCAGTCACTCCCTTGGTCTCCCCTCCAGTCACTCCCTTGGTCTCGCCTCAAGTCACTCCCTTGGTCTCGTCTCCAGTCACTCCCTTGGTCTCGCCTCCAGTCACTCCCTTGGTCTCGCATCCATCCACTCCCTTGGTCTCATCTCCAGTCACTCCCTTGGTCTCATCTCCAGTCACTCCCTTGGTCTCGCGCCAGTCACTCCCTTGGTCTCGCCTCCAGTCACTCCCTTGGTCTCGCCTCCAGTCACTCCCTTGGTCTCGCCTCCAGTCACTCCCTTGGTCTCGCCTCCAGTCACTCCCTTGGTCTCGCCTCCAGTCACTCCCTTGATCTCGCCTCCAGTCACTCCCTTGGTCTCGCCTCCAGTCACTCCCTTGGTCTCATATCCAGTCACTCCCTAGGTCTCTCCAGTCACTCCCTTGGTCTCGCGCCAGTCACTCCCTTGGTCTCGCCTCCAGTCACTCCCTTGGTATCGCATCCAGTCACTCCCATGGTCTATCCTCCAGTCACTCCCTTGGTCTCGCCTCCAGTCACTCCCTTGGTCTCCCCTCCAGTCACTACCTTGGTCTCGCCTCCAGTCACTCCCTTACACTCGCGTCCAGTCACTCCCTTGGTCGCGCCTCCAGTAACTGCCTTGATCTCGCCTCCAGTCACTCCCTTGGTCTCGCTTCCAGTCACTCCCTTGGTCTCGCCTTCAGTCACTGCCTTGGTCTAGCCTCCAGTCACTCCCTTGGTCTCGTCTCCAGTCACTCCCTTGGTCTCGCCTCCAGCCACTCCCTTGGTCTTGCCTCACGTCACTCCCTTGGTCTCGTCTCCAGTCACTCCCTTGGTCTCGCCTCGAGTCACTCCCTTGGTCTCCCCTCCACTCACTCCCTTGGTATCGCCTATAGTAACTCCCTTGGTCTTGCCTCCAGTCACTCCCTTGGTCTCGCCTACAGTCACTCCCTTGGTCTTACCTCAAGTCACTCCCTTGGTCTCGTCTCCAGTCACTCCCTTGGTCTCGTCTCCAGTCACTCCCTTGGTCTCGCCTCGAGTCACTCCCTTGTCCCCTCCACTCACTCCCTTGGTATCGCCTCCAGTCACTCCCTTGGTCTCGCCTCGAGTCACTCCCTTGTCCCCTCCACTCACTCCCTTGGTATTGCCTAGTCACTCCCTTGTTCTCGCCTCCAGTCACTTCCTTGGTCTCGGCTCCAGTCTTTCCCTTGGTCTCCCCTCCAGTCACTCCCTTGGTCTAGCCTCCAGTCACTCCCTTGGTATCGCCTCCAGTCACTCCCTTGGTATCGCCTCCAGTCACTCCCTTGGTTTCGCCTCCAGTCACTCCCTTACTCTCGCGTCCAGTCACTCCCTTGGTCTCGCTTCCAGTCACTCCCTTGATCTCGCCTCCAGTCACTCCCTTGGTCTGGCCTCAAGTCACTCCCTTGGTCTCGTCTCCAGTCACTCCCTTGGTCTCGCCTCGAGTCACTCCCTTGTTCTCCCCTCCACTCACTCCCTTGGTATCGCCTACAGTAACTCCCTAGGTCTCGCCTCCAGTCACTCCCTTGGTCTCGCCTCCAATCACTCCCGTGGTCTCCCCTCCAGTCAATCCCTTGGTCTCGCGTCCAGTCACTGTCTTCGTCTCGCCTCCAGTCACTCCCTTGGTCTCGCCTACAGTCACTCCCTTGGTCTCGCCTCCAGTCACTCCCTTGGTCTCGCCGCTAGTCACTCCCTTGTTCTCGCGCCAGTCACTCCCTTACTCTCGCCTCCAGTCACTCCCTTGGTCTCGCCTCCAGTCCCTCCCTTGGTCTCGCTTCCAGTCACTCCCTTGGTCTCATCTCCAGTCACTACCTTGGTCTCGCGCCAGTCACTCCCTTGGTCTCGCCTCCAGTCACTCCCTTGGTCTCGCCTCCAGTCACGCCCTTGGTCTCGCCTCAAGTCACTCCCTTGGTCTCGCCTCAAGTCACTCCCTTGGTCTCGTCTCCAGTCACTCCCTTGGTCTCCCCTCCACTCACTCCCTTGGTCTCGCCTACAGTCACTCCCTTGGTCTCGCCTCCAGTCACTCCCTTGGTCTCGCCGCTAGTCACTCCCTTGTTCTCACGCCTGTCACTCCCTTACTCTCGCCTCCAGTCACTCCCTTGGTCTCGCCTCCAGTCCCTCCCTTGGTCTCGCTTCCAGTCACTCCCTTGGTCTCATCTCCAGTCACTACCTTGGTCTCGCGCCAGTCACTCCCTTGGTCTCGCCTCCAGTCACTCCCTTGGTCTCGCCTCCAGTCACGCCCTTGGTCTCGCCTCAAGTCACTCCCTTGGTCTCGCCTCAAGTCACTCCCTTGGTCTCGTCTCCAGTCACTCCCTTGGTCTCCCCTCCACTCACTCCCTTGGTATCGCCTACAGTCACTCCCTTGGTATCGCCTACAGTCACTCCCTTGGTCTCGCCTCCAGTCACTCCCTTGGTCTCGCCTCCAGTCACTCCCTTGGTCTCGCCTCCAGTCACTCCCTTGGTCTCGCCTCCAGTCACTCCCTTGGTCTCCCTTCCAGTCACTCCCTTGGTCTCGCCTCAAGTCACTCCGTTAGTCTCGTCTCCAGTGACTCCCTTGGTCTCGCCTCCAGTCACTCCCTTGGTCTCGCATTCAGTCACTCCCTTGGTCTCATCTCCAGTCACTCCCTTGGTCTCGCGACAGTCACTCCCTTGGTCTATCCTCCAGTCACTCCCTTGGTCTCGCCTTCAGTCACTCCCTTGGTCTCGCCTCCAGTCACTCCCTTGGTCTCGCCTCCAGTCACTCCCTTGGTCTCGTCGCAAGTCAGTCCCTTGGTCTCGCCTGCAGTCACTCTCTTGGTCTCGCCTCCAGTCACTCCCTTGGTCTTACCTCAAGTCACTCCCTTGGTCTCGTCTCCAGTCACTCCCTTGGTCTCGTCTCCAGTCACTCCCTTGGTCTCGCCTCGAGTCACTCCCTTGTCCCCTCCACTCACTCCCTTGGTATTGCCTCCAGTCACTCCCTTGGTCTCGCCTCGAGTCACTCCCTTGTCCCCTCCACTCAACTCCCTTGGTATTGCCTAGTCACTCCCTTGTTCTCGCCTCCAGTCACTTCCTTGGTCTCGGCTCCAGGCACTCCCTTGGTCTCCCCTCCAGTCACTCCCTTGGTCTAGCCTCCAGTCACTCCCTTGGTCTCGCTTCCAGTCACTCCCTTGATCTCGCCTCCAGTCTCTCCCTTGGTCTCGCCTCCAGTCACTCCCTTGGTCTCCCCTCCAGTCACTCCCTTGGTCTCGCCTCCAGTCACTCCCTTGGTCTCGCCTCCAGTCACTCCCTTGGTCTCCCATCCAGTCACTCCCTTGGTCTCGCCTCAAGTCACTCCCTTGGTCTCGTCTCCAGTCACTCCCTTGGTCTCGCCTCCAGTCACTCCCTTGGTCTCGCATCCAGTCACTCCCTTGGTCTCTCCTCCAGTCACTCCCTTACACTCGCGTCCAGTCACTCCCTTGGTCTCGCCTCCAGTCACTCCCTTGGTCTCGCTTCCAGTCACTAACTTGGTCTCGCCTTCAGTCACTCCCTTGGTCTCACCTCCAGTCACTCCCTTGGTCTCGTCTCCAGTCACTCGCTTGGTCTCGCCTCCAGCCACTCCCTTGGTCTTGCCTCAAGTCACTCCCTTGGTCTCGTCTCCAGTCACTCCCTTGGTCTCGCCTCGAGTCACTCCCTTGGTCTCCCCTCCACTCACTCCCTTGATATCGCCTGTAGTCACTCCCTTGGTCTCGCCTCCAGTCACTCCCTTGGTCTCGACTCAAGTCACTCCCTTGGTCTCGCCTCAAGTCACTCCCTTGGTCTCGTCTCCAGTCACTCCCTTGGTCTCGTCTCCAGTCACTCCCTTGGTCTCCCCTCCACTCACTCCCTTGGTATCGCCTACAGTCACTCCCTTGGTCTCGCCTCCAGTCACTCCCTTGGTCTCGCCTCCAGTCACTCCCTTGGTCTCCCCTCCAGTCACTCCCTTGGTCTCGCCTCCAGTCACTCCCTTGGTCTCGCCTCCAGTCACTCCCTTGGTCTCCCATCCAGTCACTCCCTTGGTCTCGCCTCAAGTCACTCCCTTGGTCTCGTCTCCAGTCACTCCCTTGGTCTCGCCTCCAGTCACTCCCTTGGTCTCGCATCCAGTCACTCCCTTGGTCTCTCCTCCACTCACTCCCTCGCTATCGCCTACAGTCACTCCCTCGGTCTCGCGCTAGTCACTCCCTTGGTATCGCCCCAGTCACTCCCTTGGTCTCGCCTCCAGTCACTCCCTTGGACTCGCCTCCAGTCACTCCCTTGGTCTCGTCTCCAGTCACTCCCTTGGTCTCGCCTCCAGTCACTCCCTTGGTCTCGCCTCCAGTCACTCCATTGGTCTCGCCTCCAGTCACTCCCTTGGTCTCCCGCCAGTCACTCCCTTGGTCTCGTCTACAGTCACTCCCTTGGACTCGCCTCCAGTCACTCCCTTGGTCTCGTCTCCAGTCACTCCCTTGTTCTCGCCTCCACTCACTCCCTTGGTTTCCCCTCCAGTCACTCCTTTGGTTTCCCCTCCAGTCACTCCCTTGGTCTCGCCTCCAGTCACTCCCTTGGTCTTGCCTCCAGTCACTCCCTTGATCTCGCCTCCAGTCACTCCCTTGGTCTCGCCTCCAGTCACTCCCTTGGTCTCCGGCCAGTCACTCCCTTGGTCTCGCCTCCAGTCACTCCCTTACACTCGCCTCCAGTCACTCCCTTGGTCTCGCCTCCAGTCACTCTCTTCGTCTCGTCTCCAGTCACTCCCTTGGTCTCGCCTCCAGTCACTCCCTTGGTATCATCTCCAGTCACTCCCTTGGTCTCGCCTCCAGTCACTCTCTTCGTCTCGCCTCCAGTCACTACCTTGGTCTCATCTCCAGTCACTCCCTTGGTCTCGCCTAAAGTCACTCCCTTGGTCTCGTCTCCAGTCACTCCCTTGGTCTCGCCTCCAGTCACTCCCTTGGTCTCGCCTCCAGTCACTCCCTTGGTCTCCCATCCAGTCACTCCCTTGGTCTCTCCAGTCACTCCCTTGGTCTCGCGCCAGTCACTCCCTTGGTCTCGCCTCCAGTCACTCCCTTGGTATCGCATCCAGTCACTCCCATGGTCTATCCTCCAGTCACTCCCTTGGTCTCGCCTCCAGTCACTCCCTTGGTCTCCCCTCCAGTTACTCCCTTGGTATCGCCTCCAGTCACTCCCTTGGTCTCGCCTCCAGTCACTCCCTTACACTCGCGTCCAGTCACTCCCTTGGTCTCGCCTGCAGTCACTCCCTTTGTCTCGTCTCCAGTCACTCCCTTGGTCTCGCCTCGAGTCACTCCCTTGGTCTCCCCTCCACTCACTCCCTTGGTATCGCCTATAGTCACTCCCTTGGTCTCACCTCCAGTCACTCCCTTGGTAACGCCTCAAGTCACTCCCTTGGTCTCGCCTCAAGTCACTCCCTTGGTCTCGTCTCCAGTCACTCCCTTGGTCTCGTCTCCAGTCACTCCCTTGTTCTCCCCTCCACTCACTCCCTTGGTATCGCCTACAGTCACTCCCTTGGTATCGCCTCCAGTCACTCCCTTGGTCTCACCTCCAGCCACTCCCTTGGTCTCCCCTCCAGTCACTCCCTTGGTCTCGCCTCCAGTCATTCCCTTGGTCTCGCCTCCAGTCACTCCCTTGGTCTCCCCTCCAGTCACTCCCTTGGTCTCGCATCCAGTCACTCCCATGGTCTCTCCTGCAGTCACTCCCTCGCTATCGCCTAAAGTCACTCACTCGGTCTCGCGCTAGTCACTCCCTTGGTATCGCTCCAGTCGCTCCCTTGGTCTCGCCTCCAGTCACTCCCTTGGTCTCGCCTCCAGTCACTCCCTTGGTCTCGCCTCCAGTCACTCCCTTACACTTGCCTCCAGTCACTCCCTTGGTCTCGCCTCCAGTCACTCTCTTCGTCTCGTCTCCAGTCACTCCCTTGGTGTCGCCTCCAGTCACTCCCTTGGTATCATCTCCAGTCACTCCCTTGGTCTCGCCTCCAGTCACTCTCTTGGTCTCGCCTCCAGTCACTACCTTGGTCTCATCTCCAGTCACTCCCTTGGTCTCGCCTAAAGTCACTCCCTTGGTCTCGTCTCCAGTCACTCCCTTGGTCTCGCCTCCAGTCACTCCCTTGGTCTCGCCTCCAGTCACTCCCTTGGTCTCCCATCCAGTCACTCCCTTGGTCTCTCCAGTCACTCCCTTGGTCTCGCGCCAGTCACTCCCTTGGTCTCGCCTCCAGTCACTTCCTTGGTATCGCAACCGGTCACTCCCATGGTCTCGCTTCCAGTCACTCCCTTGGTCTCGCTTCCAGTCACTCCCTTGGTCTCGCCTCCAGTCACTCCCTTGGTCTCGCCTCCAGTCGCTCCCTTGGTCTGGCCTCAAGTCTCTCCCTTGGTCTCGTCTCCAGTCACTCTCTTGGTCTCGTCTCCAGTCACTCCCTTGGTCTCGCCTCGAGTCACTCCCTTGGTCTCCCCTCCACTCTTTCCCTTGTTATCGCCTACAGTCACTCCCTTGGTCTCGCCTCCAGTCACTCCCTTGGTCTCGCCTCCAGTCACTCCCTTGGTCTCCCCTCCAGTCACTCCCTTGGTCTCGCAGCCAGTCACTCCCTTGGTCTCGCCTCCAGTCACTCCCTGGGTCTCGCCGCTAGTCACTCCCTTGTTCTCGCGCCAGTCACTCCATTGGTCTCGCCTCCAGCAACTCCCTTACTCTCGCCTCCAGTCACTCCGTTGGTCTCGCCTCCAGTCACTCCCTTGGTCTCGCTTCCAGTCACTCCCTTGGTCTCATCTCCAGTCACTCCCTTGGTCTCGCGCCAGTCACTCCCTTGGTCTCGTCTCCAGTCACTCCCTTGGTCTCCCCTCCACTCACTCCCTTGGTATCGCCTACAGCCACTCCCTTGGTATCGCCTACAGTCACTCCCTTGGTCTCGCCTCCACTCACTCCCTAGGTCTCGCCTCCAGTCACTCACTTGGTCTCCCCTCCAGTCACTCCCTTGGTCTTGCCTCCAGTCACTCCCTTGGTCTCCCCTCCAGTCACTCCCTTGGTCTCGCCTCAAGTCACTCCCTTGGTCTCGTCTCCAGTCACTCCCTTGGTCTCGCCTCCAGTCACTCCCTTGGTCTCGCATCCATCCACTCCCTTGGTCTCATCTCCAGTCACTCCCTTGGTCTCATCTCCAGTCACTCCCTTGGTCTCGCGCCAGTCACTCCCTTGGTCTCGCCTCCAGTCACTCCCTTGGTCTCGCCTCCAGTCACTCCCTTGGTCTCGCCTCCAGTCACTCCCTTGGTCTCGCCTCCAGTCACTCCCTTGGTCTCGCCTCCAGTCACTCCCTTGATCTCGCCTCCAGTCACTCCCTTGGTCTCGCCTCCAGTCACTCCCTTGGTCTCATATCCAGTCACTCCCTAGGTCTCTCCAGTCACTCCCTTGGTCTCGCGCCAGTCACTCCCTTGGTCTCGCCTCCAGTCACTCCCTTGGTATCGCATCCAGTCACTCCCATGGTCTATCCTCCAGTCACTCCCTTGGTCTCGCCTCCAGTCACTCCCTTGGTCTCCCCTCCAGTCACTACCTTGGTCTCGCCTCCAGTCACTCCCTTACACTCGCGTCCAGTCACTCCCTTGGTCGCGCCTCCAGTAACTGCCTTGATCTCGCCTCCAGTCACTCCCTTGGTCTCGCTTCCAGTCACTCCCTTGGTCTCGCCTTCAGTCACTGCCTTGGTCTAGCCTCCAGTCACTCCCTTGGTCTCGTCTCCAGTCACTCCCTTGGTCTCGCCTCCAGCCACTCCCTTGGTCTTGCCTCACGTCACTCCCTTGGTCTCGTCTCCAGTCACTCCCTTGGTCTCGCCTCGAGTCACTCCCTTGGTCTCCCCTCCACTCACTCCCTTGGTATCGCCTATAGTAACTCCCTTGGTCTTGCCTCCAGTCACTCCCTTGGTCTCGCCTACAGTCACTCCCTTGGTCTTACCTCAAGTCACTCCCTTGGTCTCGTCTCCAGTCACTCCCTTGGTCTCGTCTCCAGTCACTCCCTTGGTCTCGCCTCGAGTCACTCCCTTGTCCCCTCCACTCACTCCCTTGGTATCGCCTCCAGTCACTCCCTTGGTCTCGCCTCGAGTCACTCCCTTGTCCCCTCCACTCACTCCCTTGGTATTGCCTAGTCACTCCCTTGTTCTCGCCTCCAGTCACTTCCTTGGTCTCGGCTCCAGTCTTTCCCTTGGTCTCCCCTCCAGTCACTCCCTTGGTCTAGCCTCCAGTCACTCCCTTGGTATCGCCTCCAGTCACTCCCTTGGTATCGCCTCCAGTCACTCCCTTGGTTTCGCCTCCAGTCACTCCCTTACTCTCGCGTCCAGTCACTCCCTTGGTCTCGCTTCCAGTCACTCCCTTGATCTCGCCTCCAGTCACTCCCTTGGTCTGGCCTCAAGTCACTCCCTTGGTCTCGTCTCCAGTCACTCCCTTGGTCTCGCCTCGAGTCACTCCCTTGTTCTCCCCTCCACTCACTCCCTTGGTATCGCCTACAGTAACTCCCTAGGTCTCGCCTCCAGTCACTCCCTTGGTCTCGCCTCCAATCACTCCCGTGGTCTCCCCTCCAGTCAATCCCTTGGTCTCGCGTCCAGTCACTGTCTTCGTCTCGCCTCCAGTCACTCCCTTGGTCTCGCCTACAGTCACTCCCTTGGTCTCGCCTCCAGTCACTCCCTTGGTCTCGCCGCTAGTCACTCCCTTGTTCTCGCGCCAGTCACTCCCTTACTCTCGCCTCCAGTCACTCCCTTGGTCTCGCCTCCAGTCCCTCCCTTGGTCTCGCTTCCAGTCACTCCCTTGGTCTCATCTCCAGTCACTACCTTGGTCTCGCGCCAGTCACTCCCTTGGTCTCGCCTCCAGTCACTCCCTTGGTCTCGCCTCCAGTCACGCCCTTGGTCTCGCCTCAAGTCACTCCCTTGGTCTCGCCTCAAGTCACTCCCTTGGTCTCGTCTCCAGTCACTCCCTTGGTCTCCCCTCCACTCACTCCCTTGGTCTCGCCTACAGTCACTCCCTTGGTCTCGCCTCCAGTCACTCCCTTGGTCTCGCCGCTAGTCACTCCCTTGTTCTCACGCCTGTCACTCCCTTACTCTCGCCTCCAGTCACTCCCTTGGTCTCGCCTCCAGTCCCTCCCTTGGTCTCGCTTCCAGTCACTCCCTTGGTCTCATCTCCAGTCACTACCTTGGTCTCGCGCCAGTCACTCCCTTGGTCTCGCCTCCAGTCACTCCCTTGGTCTCGCCTCCAGTCACGCCCTTGGTCTCGCCTCAAGTCACTCCCTTGGTCTCGCCTCAAGTCACTCCCTTGGTCTCGTCTCCAGTCACTCCCTTGGTCTCCCCTCCACTCACTCCCTTGGTATCGCCTACAGTCACTCCCTTGGTATCGCCTACAGTCACTCCCTTGGTCTCGCCTCCAGTCACTCCCTTGGTCTCGCCTCCAGTCACTCCCTTGGTCTCGCCTCCAGTCACTCCCTTGGTCTCGCCTCCAGTCACTCCCTTGGTCTCCCTTCCAGTCACTCCCTTGGTCTCGCCTCAAGTCACTCCGTTAGTCTCGTCTCCAGTGACTCCCTTGGTCTCGCCTCCAGTCACTCCCTTGGTCTCGCATTCAGTCACTCCCTTGGTCTCATCTCCAGTCACTCCCTTGGTCTCGCGACAGTCACTCCCTTGGTCTATCCTCCAGTCACTCCCTTGGTCTCGCCTTCAGTCACTCCCTTGGTCTCGCCTCCAGTCACTCCCTTGGTCTCGCCTCCAGTCACTCCCTTGGTCTCGTCGCAAGTCAGTCCCTTGGTCTCGCCTGCAGTCACTCTCTTGGTCTCGCCTCCAGTCACTCCCTTGGTCTTACCTCAAGTCACTCCCTTGGTCTCGTCTCCAGTCACTCCCTTGGTCTCGTCTCCAGTCACTCCCTTGGTCTCGCCTCGAGTCACTCCCTTGTCCCCTCCACTCACTCCCTTGGTATTGCCTCCAGTCACTCCCTTGGTCTCGCCTCGAGTCACTCCCTTGTCCCCTCCACTCAACTCCCTTGGTATTGCCTAGTCACTCCCTTGTTCTCGCCTCCAGTCACTTCCTTGGTCTCGGCTCCAGGCACTCCCTTGGTCTCCCCTCCAGTCACTCCCTTGGTCTAGCCTCCAGTCACTCCCTTGGTCTCGCTTCCAGTCACTCCCTTGATCTCGCCTCCAGTCTCTCCCTTGGTCTCGCCTCCAGTCACTCCCTTGGTCTCCCCTCCAGTCACTCCCTTGGTCTCGCCTCCAGTCACTCCCTTGGTCTCGCCTCCAGTCACTCCCTTGGTCTCCCATCCAGTCACTCCCTTGGTCTCGCCTCAAGTCACTCCCTTGGTCTCGTCTCCAGTCACTCCCTTGGTCTCGCCTCCAGTCACTCCCTTGGTCTCGCATCCAGTCACTCCCTTGGTCTCTCCTCCAGTCACTCCCTTACACTCGCGTCCAGTCACTCCCTTGGTCTCGCCTCCAGTCACTCCCTTGGTCTCGCTTCCAGTCACTAACTTGGTCTCGCCTTCAGTCACTCCCTTGGTCTCACCTCCAGTCACTCCCTTGGTCTCGTCTCCAGTCACTCGCTTGGTCTCGCCTCCAGCCACTCCCTTGGTCTTGCCTCAAGTCACTCCCTTGGTCTCGTCTCCAGTCACTCCCTTGGTCTCGCCTCGAGTCACTCCCTTGGTCTCCCCTCCACTCACTCCCTTGATATCGCCTGTAGTCACTCCCTTGGTCTCGCCTCCAGTCACTCCCTTGGTCTCGACTCAAGTCACTCCCTTGGTCTCGCCTCAAGTCACTCCCTTGGTCTCGTCTCCAGTCACTCCCTTGGTCTCGTCTCCAGTCACTCCCTTGGTCTCCCCTCCACTCACTCCCTTGGTATCGCCTACAGTCACTCCCTTGGTCTCGCCTCCAGTCACTCCCTTGGTCTCGCCTCCAGTCACTCCCTTGGTCTCCCCTCCAGTCACTCCCTTGGTCTCGCCTCCAGTCACTCCCTTGGTCTCGCCTCCAGTCACTCCCTTGGTCTCCCATCCAGTCACTCCCTTGGTCTCGCCTCAAGTCACTCCCTTGGTCTCGTCTCCAGTCACTCCCTTGGTCTCGCCTCCAGTCACTCCCTTGGTCTCGCATCCAGTCACTCCCTTGGTCTCTCCTCCACTCACTCCCTCGCTATCGCCTACAGTCACTCCCTCGGTCTCGCGCTAGTCACTCCCTTGGTATCGCCCCAGTCACTCCCTTGGTCTCGCCTCCAGTCACTCCCTTGGACTCGCCTCCAGTCACTCCCTTGGTCTCGTCTCCAGTCACTCCCTTGGTCTCGCCTCCAGTCACTCCCTTGGTCTCGCCTCCAGTCACTCCATTGGTCTCGCCTCCAGTCACTCCCTTGGTCTCCCGCCAGTCACTCCCTTGGTCTCGTCTACAGTCACTCCCTTGGACTCGCCTCCAGTCACTCCCTTGGTCTCGTCTCCAGTCACTCCCTTGTTCTCGCCTCCACTCACTCCCTTGGTTTCCCCTCCAGTCACTCCTTTGGTTTCCCCTCCAGTCACTCCCTTGGTCTCGCCTCCAGTCACTCCCTTGGTCTTGCCTCCAGTCACTCCCTTGATCTCGCCTCCAGTCACTCCCTTGGTCTCGCCTCCAGTCACTCCCTTGGTCTCCGGCCAGTCACTCCCTTGGTCTCGCCTCCAGTCACTCCCTTACACTCGCCTCCAGTCACTCCCTTGGTCTCGCCTCCAGTCACTCTCTTCGTCTCGTCTCCAGTCACTCCCTTGGTCTCGCCTCCAGTCACTCCCTTGGTATCATCTCCAGTCACTCCCTTGGTCTCGCCTCCAGTCACTCTCTTCGTCTCGCCTCCAGTCACTACCTTGGTCTCATCTCCAGTCACTCCCTTGGTCTCGCCTAAAGTC
Source organism: Tenodera sinensis (assembly GCA_030765045.1). Taxonomy (NCBI): domain Eukaryota; kingdom Metazoa; phylum Arthropoda; class Insecta; order Mantodea; family Mantidae; genus Tenodera; species Tenodera sinensis. The sequence goes on from CM060964.1 coordinate 56,897,003, forward strand.
ACTCCCTTGGTCTCGTCTCCAGTCACTCCCTTGGTCTCGCCTCCAGTCACTCCCTTGGTCTCGCCTCCAGTCACTCCCTTGGTCTCCCATCCAGTCACTCCCTTGGTCTCTCCAGTCACTCCCTTGGTCTCGCGCCAGTCACTCCCTTGGTCTCGCCTCCAGTCACTCCCTTGGTATCGCATCCAGTCACTCCCATGGTCTATCCTCCAGTCACTCCCTTGGTCTCGCCTCCAGTCACTCCCTTGGTCTCCCCTCCAGTTACTCCCTTGGTATCGCCTCCAGTCACTCCCTTGGTCTCGCCTCCAGTCACTCCCTTACACTCGCGTCCAGTCACTCCCTTGGTCTCGCCTGCAGTCACTCCCTTTGTCTCGTCTCCAGTCACTCCCTTGGTCTCGCCTCGAGTCACTCCCTTGGTCTCCCCTCCACTCACTCCCTTGGTATCGCCTATAGTCACTCCCTTGGTCTCACCTCCAGTCACTCCCTTGGTAACGCCTCAAGTCACTCCCTTGGTCTCGCCTCAAGTCACTCCCTTGGTCTCGTCTCCAGTCACTCCCTTGGTCTCGTCTCCAGTCACTCCCTTGTTCTCCCCTCCACTCACTCCCTTGGTATCGCCTACAGTCACTCCCTTGGTATCGCCTCCAGTCACTCCCTTGGTCTCACCTCCAGCCACTCCCTTGGTCTCCCCTCCAGTCACTCCCTTGGTCTCGCCTCCAGTCATTCCCTTGGTCTCGCCTCCAGTCACTCCCTTGGTCTCCCCTCCAGTCACTCCCTTGGTCTCGCATCCAGTCACTCCCATGGTCTCTCCTGCAGTCACTCCCTCGCTATCGCCTAAAGTCACTCACTCGGTCTCGCGCTAGTCACTCCCTTGGTATCGCTCCAGTCGCTCCCTTGGTCTCGCCTCCAGTCACTCCCTTGGTCTCGCCTCCAGTCACTCCCTTGGTCTCGCCTCCAGTCACTCCCTTACACTTGCCTCCAGTCACTCCCTTGGTCTCGCCTCCAGTCACTCTCTTCGTCTCGTCTCCAGTCACTCCCTTGGTGTCGCCTCCAGTCACTCCCTTGGTATCATCTCCAGTCACTCCCTTGGTCTCGCCTCCAGTCACTCTCTTGGTCTCGCCTCCAGTCACTACCTTGGTCTCATCTCCAGTCACTCCCTTGGTCTCGCCTAAAGTCACTCCCTTGGTCTCGTCTCCAGTCACTCCCTTGGTCTCGCCTCCAGTCACTCCCTTGGTCTCGCCTCCAGTCACTCCCTTGGTCTCCCATCCAGTCACTCCCTTGGTCTCTCCAGTCACTCCCTTGGTCTCGCGCCAGTCACTCCCTTGGTCTCGCCTCCAGTCACTTCCTTGGTATCGCAACCGGTCACTCCCATGGTCTATCCTCCAGTCACTCCCTTTGTCTCGCCTCCAGTCACTCCCTTGGTCTCGCCTCCAGTCACTCCCTTGGTCTCGCCTTCCGTCACTCCCTTGGTCTCACCTCCAGTCACTCCCTTGGTCTCGTCTCCAGTCACTCCCTTGGTCTCGTCTCCAGTCACTCCCTTGGTCTCGCCTCGAGTCACTCCCTTGGTCTCGCCTCCAGGCACTCCCTTGGTCTCGCCTCCAGTCACTCCCTTGTTCTCGCCTACAGTCACTCCCTTGGTCTGGCCTCCAGTCACTCCCTTGGTCTCGCCTCCAGTCACTCCCTTGGTCTCCCGCCAGTCACTCCCTTGGTCTCGTCTACAGTCACTCCCTTGGTCTCGCCTCCAGTCGCTCCCTTGGTCTCGGCTCCAGTCACTCCCTTGTTCTCGCCTCCAGTCACTCCCTTGGTTTCCCCTCCAGTCACTCCCTTGGTTTCCCCTCCAGTCACTCCCTTGGTCTCGCCTCCAGTCACTCCCTTGGTCTCGCCTCCAGTCACTCCCTTGATCTCGCCTCCAGTCACTCCCTTGGTCTCGCCTCCAGTAACTCCCTAGGTCTCCGGCCAGTCACTCCCTTGGTCTCGCCTCCAGTCACTCCCTTACACTCGCCTCCAGTCACTCCCTTGGTCTCGCCTCCAGTCACTCTCTTCGTCTCGCCTCCAGTCACTCCCTTGGTCTACCCTCCAGTCACTGCCTTGGTCTCGCCTCCAGTCACTCCCTTGGTCTCGCCTCCAGTCACTCCCTTGGTCTCGTCTCCAGTCACTCACATGGTCTCGCCTCCAGTCACTCCCTTGGTCTCGCCTCCAGTGACTCCCTTGGTATCGCATCCAGTCACTCCCATGGTCTATCCTCCAGTCACTCCCTTGGTCTCGCCTCCAGTCACTCCCTTGGTCTCGCCTCCAGTCACTCCCTTACACTCGCGTCCAGTCACTCCCTTGGTCTCGCCTCCAGTCACTCCCTTGGTCTCGCCTCCAGTCACTCCCTTGGTCTCGCTTCCAGTCACTTCCTTGGTCTCGCCTTCAGTCACTCCCTTGGTCTCTCCTCCAGTCACTCCCTTGGTCTCGTCTCAAGTCACTCCCTTGGTCTCGCCTCCAGCCACTCCCTTGGTCTTGCCTCAAGTCACTCCCTTGGTCTCGTCTCCAGTCACTCCCTTGGTCTCGCCTCGAGTCACTCCCTTGGTATCGCCTATAGTCACTCCCTTGGTCTCGTCTCAAGTTACTCCCTTGGTCTCGCCTCGAGTCACTCCCTTGGTCTCGCCTCATGTCACTCTCTTCGTCTCGACTCCAGTCACTCCCTTGGTCTCCCCTCCAGTCACTCCCTTGGTATCATCTCCAGTCACTCCCTTGGTCTCGGCGCAAGTCACTCCCTTAGTCTACCCTCCAGTCACTCCCTTGGTCTCGCCTCCAGTCACTCCCTTGGTCTCGCCTCCAGTCGCTCCCTTGGTCTCGTCTCCAGCCACTCCCTTGGTCTCGCATCAAGTCACTCGCTTGGTCTCGCCTCCAGTCACTACCTTGGTCTCTCCTCCAGTCACTCCCTTGGTCTCGCCTCCAGTCACTCCCTTGGTCTCGCCTCCAGTCACTCCCTTGGTCTCATCTCCAGTCACTCCCTTGGTCTCGCCTACAGTCACTCCCTTGGTCTCGCCTCCAGTCACTCCCTTAGTCTCCCCTCCAGTCACTCCCTTGGTATCGCTTCCAGTCACTACCTTGGTCTCGCCTCCAGTCACTCCCTTGGTCTCGCCTCCAGTCACTCCCTTGGTCTCCCCTCCAGTGACTCCCTTGGTCTCGTCGCAAGTCACTCCCTTGGTCTCGCCTCCAGTCACTCCCTTACTCTCGGGTCCAGTCACTCCCTTGGTCTCGCCTCCAGTCACTCCCTTGGTCTCGCCTCCAGTCACTCCCTTGGTCTCGCTTCCAGTCTCTCCCTTGGTCTCGCCTCCAGTCACTCCCTTGGTCTCGCCTCCAGTCGCTCCCTTGGTCTGGCCTCAAGTCTCTCCCTTGGTCTCGTCTCCAGTCACTCTCTTGGTCTCGTCTCCAGTCACTCCCTTGGTCTCGCCTCGAGTCACTCCCTTGGTCTCCCCTCCACTCTTTCCCTTGTTATCGCCTACAGTCACTCCCTTGGTCTCGCCTCCAGTCACTCCCTTGGTCTCGCCTCCAGTCACTCCCTTGGTCTCCCCTCCAGTCACTCCCTTGGTCTCGCAGCCAGTCACTCCCTTGGTCTCGCCTCCAGTCACTCCCTGGGTCTCGCCGCTAGTCACTCCCTTGTTCTCGCGCCAGTCACTCCATTGGTCTCGCCTCCAGCAACTCCCTTACTCTCGCCTCCAGTCACTCCGTTGGTCTCGCCTCCAGTCACTCCCTTGGTCTCGCTTCCAGTCACTCCCTTGGTCTCATCTCCAGTCACTCCCTTGGTCTCGCGCCAGTCACTCCCTTGGTCTCGTCTCCAGTCACTCCCTTGGTCTCCCCTCCACTCACTCCCTTGGTATCGCCTACAGCCACTCCCTTGGTATCGCCTACAGTCACTCCCTTGGTCTCGCCTCCACTCACTCCCTAGGTCTCGCCTCCAGTCACTCACTTGGTCTCCCCTCCAGTCACTCCCTTGGTCTTGCCTCCAGTCACTCCCTTGGTCTCCCCTCCAGTCACTCCCTTGGTCTCGCCTCAAGTCACTCCCTTGGTCTCGTCTCCAGTCACTCCCTTGGTCTCGCCTCCAGTCACTCCCTTGGTCTCGCATCCATCCACTCCCTTGGTCTCATCTCCAGTCACTCCCTTGGTCTCATCTCCAGTCACTCCCTTGGTCTCGCGCCAGTCACTCCCTTGGTCTCGCCTCCAGTCACTCCCTTGGTCTCGCCTCCAGTCACTCCCTTGGTCTCGCCTCCAGTCACTCCCTTGGTCTCGCCTCCAGTCACTCCCTTGGTCTCGCCTCCAGTCACTCCCTTGATCTCGCCTCCAGTCACTCCCTTGGTCTCGCCTCCAGTCACTCCCTTGGTCTCATATCCAGTCACTCCCTAGGTCTCTCCAGTCACTCCCTTGGTCTCGCGCCAGTCACTCCCTTGGTCTCGCCTCCAGTCACTCCCTTGGTATCGCATCCAGTCACTCCCATGGTCTATCCTCCAGTCACTCCCTTGGTCTCGCCTCCAGTCACTCCCTTGGTCTCCCCTCCAGTCACTACCTTGGTCTCGCCTCCAGTCACTCCCTTACACTCGCGTCCAGTCACTCCCTTGGTCGCGCCTCCAGTAACTGCCTTGATCTCGCCTCCAGTCACTCCCTTGGTCTCGCTTCCAGTCACTCCCTTGGTCTCGCCTTCAGTCACTGCCTTGGTCTAGCCTCCAGTCACTCCCTTGGTCTCGTCTCCAGTCACTCCCTTGGTCTCGCCTCCAGCCACTCCCTTGGTCTTGCCTCACGTCACTCCCTTGGTCTCGTCTCCAGTCACTCCCTTGGTCTCGCCTCGAGTCACTCCCTTGGTCTCCCCTCCACTCACTCCCTTGGTATCGCCTATAGTAACTCCCTTGGTCTTGCCTCCAGTCACTCCCTTGGTCTCGCCTACAGTCACTCCCTTGGTCTTACCTCAAGTCACTCCCTTGGTCTCGTCTCCAGTCACTCCCTTGGTCTCGTCTCCAGTCACTCCCTTGGTCTCGCCTCGAGTCACTCCCTTGTCCCCTCCACTCACTCCCTTGGTATCGCCTCCAGTCACTCCCTTGGTCTCGCCTCGAGTCACTACCTTGTCCCCTCCACTCACTCCCTTGGTATTGCCTAGTCACTCCCTTGTTCTCGCCTCCAGTCACTTCCTTGGTCTCGGCTCCAGTCTTTCCCTTGGTCTCCCCTCCAGTCACTCCCTTGGTCTAGCCTCCAGTCACTCCCTTGGTATCGCCTCCAGTCACTCCCTTGGTATCGCCTCCAGTCACTCCCTTGGTTTCGCCTCCAGTCACTCCCTTACTCTCGCGTCCAGTCACTCCCTTGGTCTCGCTTCCAGTCACTCCCTTGATCTCGCCTCCAGTCACTCCCTTGGTCTGGCCTCAAGTCACTCCCTTGGTCTCGTCTCCAGTCACTCCCTTGGTCTCGCCTCGAGTCACTCCCTTGTTCTCCCCTCCACTCACTCCCTTGGTATCGCCTACAGTAACTCCCTAGGTCTCGCCTCCAGTCACTCCCTTGGTCTCGCCTCCAATCACTCCCGTGGTCTCCCCTCCAGTCAATCCCTTGGTCTCGCGTCCAGTCACTGTCTTCGTCTCGCCTCCAGTCACTCCCTTGGTCTCGCCTACAGTCACTCCCTTGGTCTCGCCTCCAGTCACTCCCTTGGTCTCGCCGCTAGTCACTCCCTTGTTCTCGCGCCAGTCACTCCCTTACTCTCGCCTCCAGTCACTCCCTTGGTCTCGCCTCCAGTCCCTCCCTTGGTCTCGCTTCCAGTCACTCCCTTGGTCTCATCTCCAGTCACTACCTTGGTCTCGCGCAAGTCACTCCCTTGGTCTCGCCTCCAGTCACTCCCTTGGTCTCGCCTCCAGTCACGCCCTTGGTCTCGCCTCAAGTCACTCCCTTGGTCTCGCCTCAAGTCACTCCCTTGGTCTCGTCTCCAGTCACTCCCTTGGTCTCCCCTCCACTCACTCCCTTGGTCTCGCCTACAGTCACTCCCTTGGTCTCGCCTCCAGTCACTCCCTTGGTCTCGCCGCTAGTCACTCCCTTGTTCTCACGCCTGTCACTCCCTTACTCTCGCCTCCAGTCACTCCCTTGGTCTCGCCTCCAGTCCCTCCCTTGGTCTCGCTTCCAGTCACTCCCTTGGTCTCATCTCCAGTCACTACCTTGGTCTCGCGCCAGTCACTCCCTTGGTCTCGCCTCCAGTCACTCCCTTGGTCTCGCCTCCAGTCACGCCCTTGGTCTCGCCTCAAGTCACTCCCTTGGTCTCGCCTCAAGTCACTCCCTTGGTCTCGTCTCCAGTCACTCCCTTGGTCTCCCCTCCACTCACTCCCTTGGTATCGCCTACAGTCACTCCCTTGGTATCGCCTACAGTCACTCCCTTGGTCTCGCCTCCAGTCACTCCCTTGGTCTCGCCTCCAGTCACTCCCTTGGTCTCGCCTCCAGTCACTCCCTTGGTCTCGCCTCCAGTCACTCCCTTGGTCTCCCTTCCAGTCACTCCCTTGGTCTCGCCTCAAGTCACTCCGTTAGTCTCGTCTCCAGTGACTCCCTTGGTCTCGCCTCCAGTCACTCCCTTGGTCTCGCATTCAGTCACTCCCTTGGTCTCATCTCCAGTCACTCCCTTGGTCTCGCGACAGTCACTCCCTTGGTCTATCCTCCAGTCACTCCCTTGGTCTCGCCTTCAGTCACTCCCTTGGTCTCGCCTCCAGTCACTCCCTTGGTCTCGCCTCCAGTCACTCCCTTGGTCTCGTCGCAAGTCAGTCCCTTGGTCTCGCCTGCAGTCACTCTCTTGGTCTCGCCTCCAGTCACTCCCTTGGTCTTACCTCAAGTCACTCCCTTGGTCTCGTCTCCAGTCACTCCCTTGGTCTCGTCTCCAGTCACTCCCTTGGTCTCGCCTCGAGTCACTCCCTTGTCCCCTCCACTCACTCCCTTGGTATTGCCTCCAGTCACTCCCTTGGTCTCGCCTCGAGTCACTCCCTTGTCCCCTCCACTCAACTCCCTTGGTATTGCCTAGTCACTCCCTTGTTCTCGCCTCCAGTCACTTCCTTGGTCTCGGCTCCAGGCACTCCCTTGGTCTCCCCTCCAGTCACTCCCTTGGTCTAGCCTCCAGTCACTCCCTTGGTCTCGCTTCCAGTCACTCCCTTGATCTCGCCTCCAGTCTCTCCCTTGGTCTCGCCTCCAGTCACTCCCTTGGTCTGGCCTTAAGTCACTCCCTTGGTCTCGTCTCCAGTCACTCCCTTGGTCTCGTCTCCAGTCACTCCCTTGGTCTCGCCTCGAGTCACTCCCTTGTTCTCCCCTCCACTCACTCTCTTGGTATCGCCTACAGTCACTCCCTAGGTCTCACCTCCAGTCACTCCCTTGGTCTCGCCTCCAGTCACTCCCTTGGTCTCCCCTCCAGTCAATCCCTTGGTCTCGCGTCGTCACTCTCTTCGTCTCGCCTCCAGTCACTCCCTTGGTCTCGCCTACAGTCACTCCCTTGGTCTCGCCTACAGTCACTCCCTTGGTCTCGCCTCCAGTCACTCCCTTGTTCTCGCGCCAGTCACTCCGTTGGTCTCGCCTCCAGTCACTCCCTTGGTCTCGCTTCCAGTCACTCCCTTGGTCTCATCTCCAGTCACTCCCTTGGTCTCGCGCCAGTCACTCCCTTGGTCTCGTCTCCAGTCACTCCCTTGGTCTCCCCTCCACTCACTCCCTTGGTATCGCCTACAGCCACTCCCTTGGTATCGCCTACAGTCACTCCCTTGGTCTCGCCTCCACTCACTCCCTAGGTCTCGCCTCCAGTCACTCACTTGGTCTCCCCTCCAGTCACTCCCTTGGTCTTGCCTCCAGTCACTCCCTTGGTCTCCCCTCCAGTCACTCCCTTGGTCTCGCCTCAAGTCACTCCCTTGGTCTCGTCTCCAGTCACTCCCTTGGTCTCGCCTCCAGTCACTCCCTTGGTCTCGCATCCATCCACTCCCTTGGTCTCATCTCCAGTCACTCCCTTGGTCTCATCTCCAGTCACTCCCTTGGTCTCGCGCCAGTCACTCCCTTGGTCTCGCCTCCAGTCACTCCCTTGGTCTCGCCTCCAGTCACTCCCTTGGTCTCGCCTCCAGTCACTCCCTTGGTCTCGCCTCCAGTCACTCCCTTGGTCTCGCCTCCAGTCACTCCCTTGGTCTCGCCTCCAGTCACTCCCTTGGTCTCGCCTCCAGTCACTCCCTTGGTCTCATATCCAGTCACTCCCTAGGTCTCTCCAGTCACTCCCTTGGTCTCGCGCCAGTCACTCCCTTGGTCTCGCCTCCAGTCACTCCCTTGGTATCGCATCCAGTCACTCCCATGGTCTATCCTCCAGTCACTCCCTTGGTCTCGCCTCCAGTCACTCCCTTGGTCTCCCCTCCAGTCACTACCTTGGTCTCGCCTCCAGTCACTCCCTTACACTCGCGTCCAGTCACTCCCTTGGTCGCGCCTCCAGTAACTGCCTTGATCTCGCCTCCAGTCACTCCCTTGGTCTCGCTTCCAGTCACTCCCTTGGTCTCGCCTTCAGTCACTGCCTTGGTCTAGCCTCCAGTCACTCCCTTGGTCTCGTCTCCAGTCACTCCCTTGGTCTCGCCTCCAGCCACTCCCTTGGTCTTGCCTCACGTCACTCCCTTGGTCTCGTCTCCAGTCACTCCCTTGGTCTCGCCTCGAGTCACTCCCTTGGTCTCCCCTCCACTCACTCCCTTGGTATCGCCTATAGTAACTCCCTTGGTCTTGCCTCCAGTCACTCCCTTGGTCTCGCCTACAGTCACTCCCTTGGTCTTACCTCAAGTCACTCCCTTGGTCTCGTCTCCAGTCACTCCCTTGGTCTCGTCTCCAGTCACTCCCTTGGTCTCGCCTCGAGTCACTCCCTTGTCCCCTCCACTCACTCCCTTGGTATCGCCTCCAGTCACTCCCTTGGTCTCGCCTCGAGTCACTCCCTTGTCCCCTCCACTCACTCCCTTGGTATTGCCTAGTCACTCCCTTGTTCTCGCCTCCAGTCACTTCCTTGGTCTCGGCTCCAGTCTTTCCCTTGGTCTCCCCTCCAGTCACTCCCTTGGTCTAGCCTCCAGTCACTCCCTTGGTATCGCCTCCAGTCACTCCCTTGGTATCGCCTCCAGTCACTCCCTTGGTTTCGCCTCCAGTCACTCCCTTACTCTCGCGTCCAGTCACTCCCTTGGTCTCGCTTCCAGTCACTCCCTTGATCTCGCCTCCAGTCACTCCCTTGGTCTGGCCTCAAGTCACTCCCTTGGTCTCGTCTCCAGTCACTCCCTTGGTCTCGCCTCGAGTCACTCCCTTGTTCTCCCCTCCACTCACTCCCTTGGTATCGCCTACAGTAACTCCCTAGGTCTCGCCTCCAGTCACTCCCTTGGTCTCGCCTCCAATCACTCCCGTGGTCTCCCCTCCAGTCAATCCCTTGGTCTCGCGTCCAGTCACTGTCTTCGTCTCGCCTCCAGTCACTCCCTTGGTCTCGCCTACAGTCACTCCCTTGGTCTCGCCTCCAGTCACTCCCTTGGTCTCGCCGCTAGTCACTCCCTTGTTCTCGCGCCAGTCACTCCCTTACTCTCGCCTCCAGTCACTCCCTTGGTCTCGCCTCCAGTCCCTCCCTTGGTCTCGCTTCCAGTCACTCCCTTGGTCTCATCTCCAGTCACTACCTTGGTCTCGCGCCAGTCACTCCCTTGGTCTCGCCTCCAGTCACTCCCTTGGTCTCGCCTCCAGTCACGCCCTTGGTCTCGCCTCAAGTCACTCCCTTGGTCTCGCCTCAAGTCACTCCCTTGGTCTCGTCTCCAGTCACTCCCTTGGTCTCCCCTCCACTCACTCCCTTGGTCTCGCCTACAGTCACTCCCTTGGTCTCGCCTCCAGTCACTCCCTTGGTCTCGCCGCTAGTCACTCCCTTGTTCTCACGCCTGTCACTCCCTTACTCTCGCCTCCAGTCACTCCCTTGGTCTCGCCTCCAGTCCCTCCCTTGGTCTCGCTTCCAGTCACTCCCTTGGTCTCATCTCCAGTCACTACCTTGGTCTCGCGCCAGTCACTCCCTTGGTCTCGCCTCCAGTCACTCCCTTGGTCTCGCCTCCAGTCACGCCCTTGGTCTCGCCTCAAGTCACTCCCTTGGTCTCGCCTCAAGTCACTCCCTTGGTCTCGTCTCCAGTCACTCCCTTGGTCTCCCCTCCACTCACTCCCTTGGTATCGCCTACAGTCACTCCCTTGGTATCGCCTACAGTCACTCCCTTGGTCTCGCCTCCAGTCACTCCCTTGGTCTCGCCTCCAGTCACTCCCTTGGTCTCGCCTCCAGTCACTCCCTTGGTCTCGCCTCCAGTCACTCCCTTGGTCTCCCTTCCAGTCACTCCCTTGGTCTCGCCTCAAGTCACTCCGTTAGTCTCGTCTCCAGTGACTCCCTTGGTCTCGCCTCCAGTCACTCCCTTGGTCTCGCATTCAGTCACTCCCTTGGTCTCATCTCCAGTCACTCCCTTGGTCTCGCGACAGTCACTCCCTTGGTCTATCCTCCAGTCACTCCCTTGGTCTCGCCTTCAGTCACTCCCTTGGTCTCGCCTCCAGTCACTCCCTTGGTCTCGCCTCCAGTCACTCCCTTGGTCTCGTCGCAAGTCAGTCCCTTGGTCTCGCCTGCAGTCACTCTCTTGGTCTCGCCTCCAGTCACTCCCTTGGTCTTACCTCAAGTCACTCCCTTGGTCTCGTCTCCAGTCACTCCCTTGGTCTCGTCTCCAGTCACTCCCTTGGTCTCGCCTCGAGTCACTCCCTTGTCCCCTCCACTCACTCCCTTGGTATTGCCTCCAGTCACTCCCTTGGTCTCGCCTCGAGTCACTCCCTTGTCCCCTCCACTCAACTCCCTTGGTATTGCCTAGTCACTCCCTTGTTCTCGCCTCCAGTCACTTCCTTGGTCTCGGCTCCAGGCACTCCCTTGGTCTCCCCTCCAGTCACTCCCTTGGTCTAGCCTCCAGTCACTCCCTTGGTCTCGCTTCCAGTCACTCCCTTGATCTCGCCTCCAGTCTCTCCCTTGGTCTCGCCTCCAGTCACTCCCTTGGTCTGGCCTTAAGTCACTCCCTTGGTCTCGTCTCCAGTCACTCCCTTGGTCTCGTCTCCAGTCACTCCCTTGGTCTCGCCTCGAGTCACTCCCTTGTTCTCCCCTCCACTCACTCTCTTGGTATCGCCTACAGTCACTCCCTAGGTCTCACCTCCAGTCACTCCCTTGGTCTCGCCTCCAGTCACTCCCTTGGTCTCCCCTCCAGTCAATCCCTTGGTCTCGCGTCGTCACTCTCTTCGTCTCGCCTCCAGTCACTCCCTTGGTCTCGCCTACAGTCACTCCCTTGGTCTCGCCTACAGTCACTCCCTTGGTCTCGCCTCCAGTCACTCCCTTGTTCTCGCGCCAGTCACTCCATTGGTCTCGCCTCCAGTAACTCCCTTACTCTCGCCTCCAGTCACTCCCTTGGTCTCGCCTCCAGTACCTCCCTTGGTCTCGCTTCCAGTCACTCCCTTGGTCTCATCTCCAGTCACTCCCTTGGCCTCGCGCCAGTCACTCCCTTGGTCTATCCTCCAGTCACTCCCTTGGTCTCGCCTTCAGTCACTCCCTTGGTCTCGCCTCCAGTCACTCCCTTGGTCTCGCCTCCAGTCACGCCCTTGGTCTCGCCTCAAGTCACTCCCTTGGTCTCGCCTCAAGTCACTCGCTTGGTCTCGGCTCCAGTCACCCCCTTGGTCTCCCCTCCACTCACTCCCTTGGTATCGCCTACAGTCACTCCCTTGGTATCGCCTACAGTCACTCCCTTGGTATCACCTCCAGTCACTCCCTTGGTCTCGCCTCCAGTCACTCCCTTGGTCTCCCCTCCAGTCACTCCCTTGGTCTCGCCTCCAGTCACTCCCTTGGTCTCGCCTCCAGTCACTCCCTTGGTCTCCCTTCCAGTCACACCCTTGGTCTCCCTTCCAGTCACTCCCTTGGTCTCGCCTCAAGTCACTCCGTTAGTCTCGTCTCCAGTCACTCCCTTGGTCTCGCCTCCAGTCACTCCCTTGGTCTCGCATCCAGTCACTCCCTTGGTCTCATCTCCAGTCACCCCCTTGGTCTCCCCTCCACTCACTCCCTTGGTATCGCCTACAGTCACTCCCTTGGTATCGCCTACAGTCACTCCCTTGGTATCACCTCCAGTCACTCCCTTGGTCTCGCCTCCAGTCACTCCCTTGGTCTCCCCTCCAGTCACTCCCTTGGTCTTCCCTCCACTCACTCCCTTGGTATCGCCTACAGTCACTCCCTTGGTCTCGCCTCCAGTCACTCCCTTAGTCTCGCCTCCAGTCACTCCCTTGGTCTCCCCTCCAGTCACTCCCTTGGACTCGCATCCAGTCACTCCCTTGCTCTCGCATCCAGTCACTCCCTTGGTCTCTCCTCCAGTCACTCCCTCGGTATAGCCCAGTCACTCCCTCGGTCTCGCGCTAGTCACTCCCTTGGTATCGCCCCAGTCACTCCCTTGGTCTCGCCTCGAGTCACTCCCTTGGTCTCCCCTCCACTCACTCCCTTGGTATCGCCTATAGTCACTCCCTTGGTCTCGCCTCCAGTCACTCCCTTGGTCTCGCCTCCAGTCACTCCCTTGCTCTCGTCTCCAGTCACTCCCTTGGTCTCGCCTCCAGTCAGTCTCTTCGTCTCGCGTCCAGTCACTCCCTTGGTCTCGTCTCCAGTCACTCCCTTGGTCTCGCCTCCAGTCACTCCCTTGGTCTCGCATCCAGTCACTCCCTTGGTCTCATCTCCAGTCACTCCCTTGGTCTCGCGCCAGTCACTCCCTTGGTCTATCCTTCAGTCACTCCCTGGGTCTCGCCTCCAGTCACTCTCTTGGTCTCGCCTCCAGTCACTCCCTTGGTCTCGTCGCAAGTCGCTCCCTTGGTCTACCCTCCAGTCACGCCCTTGGTCTCGCCTCCAGTCACTCCCTTGGTCTCGCCTTCAGTCACTCCCCTGGTCTCGTCTCCAGTCACTCCCTTGGTCTCGCCTCAAGTCACTCCCTAGGTCTCGTCTCCAGTCACTCCCTTGGTCTCGCCTCCACCCACTCCCTTGGTCTCCCCTCCAGTCACTCCCTTGCTCTCGCCTCCAGTCACTCCCTTGGTCTCGCCTCCAGTCACTCCCTTGTTCTCGCCTCCAGTCACTCCCTTGGTCTCGCCTCAAGTCACTCCCTTGGTCTCGTCTCCAGTCACTCCCTTGGTCTCGTCTCCAGTCACTCCCTTGGTCTCCCCTCCACTCACTCCCTTGGTATCGCCTACAGTCACTCCCTTGGTCTCGCCACCAAACACTTCGTTGGTCTCGCCTCCACCCACTCCCTTGGTCTCCCCTGCAGTCACTCCCTTGTTCTCACCTCCAGTCACTCCCTTGGTCTCGCCTCCAGTCACTCCCTTGGTCTCCCCTCCAGTCACTCCCTTGGTCTCGCCTCAAGTCACTCCCTTGGTCTCGTCTCCAGTCAGTCCCTTGGTCTCGCTTCCAGTCACTCCCTTGGTCTCATCTCCAGTCACTCCCTTGGCCTCGCGCCAGTCACTCCCTTGGTCTATCCTCCAGTCACTCCCTTGGTCACGCCTCCAGTCACTCCCTTGGTCTCGCCTCCAGTCACGCCCTTGGTCTCGCCTCAAGTCACTCCCTTGGTCTCGCCTCAAGTCACTCGCTTGGTCTCGGCTCCAGTCACCCCCTTGGTCTCCCCTCCACTCACTCCCTTGGTATCGCCTACAGTCACTCCCTTGGTATCGCCTACAGTCACTCCCTTGGTATCACCTCCAGTCACTCCCTTGGTGTCGCCTCCAGTCACTCCCTTGGTCTCCCCTCCAGTCACTCCCTTGGTCTCGCCTCCAGTCACTCCCTTGGTCTCGCCTCCAGTCACTCCCTTGGTCTCCCTTCCAGTCACTCCCTTGGTCTCGCCTCAAGTCACTCCGTTAGTCTCGTCTCCAGTCACTCCCTTGGTCTCGCCTCCAGTCACTCCCTTGGTCTCGCATCCAGTCACTCCCTTGGTCTCATCTCCAGTCACCCCCTTGGTCTCCCCTCCACTCACTCCCTTGGTATCGCCTACAGTCACTCCCTTGGTATCGCCTACAGTCACTCCCTTGGTATCACCTCCAGTCACTCCCTTGGTCTCGCCTCCAGTCACTCCCTTGGTCTCCCCTCCAGTCACTCCCTTGGTCTTCCCTCCACTCACTCCCTTGGTATCGCCTACAGTCACTCCCTTGGTCTCGCCTCCAGTCACTCCCTTAGTCTCGCCTCCAGTCACTCCCTTGGTCTCCCCTCCAGTCACTCCCTTGGTCTCGCATCCAGTCACTCCCTTGCTCTCGCATCCAGTCACTCCCTTGGTCTCTCCTCCAGTCACTCCCTCGGTATAGCCCAGTCACTCCCTCGGTCTCGCGCTAGTCACTCCCTTGGTATCGCCCCAGTCACTCCCTTGGTCTCGCCTCGAGTCACTCCCTTGGTCTCCCCTCCACTCACTCCCTTGGTATCGCCTATAGTCACTCCCTTGGTCTCGCCTCCAGTCACTCCCTTGGTCTCGTCTCCAGTCACTCCCTTGGTCTCGCCTCCAGTCAGTCTCTTCGTCTCGCGTCCAGTCACTCCCTTGGTCTCGTCTCCAGTCACTCCCTTGGTCTCGCCTCCAGTCACTCCCTTGGTCTCGCATCCAGTCACTCCCTTGGTCTCATCTCCAGTCACTCCCTTGGTCTCGCGCCAGTCACTCCCTTGGTCTATCCTTCAGTCACTCCCTGGGTCTCGCCTCCAGTCACTCTCTTGGTCTCGCCTCCAGTCACTCCCTTGGTCTCGTCGCAAGTCGCTCCCTTGGTCTACCCTCCAGTCACGCCCTTGGTCTCGCCTCCAGTCACTCCCTTGGTCTCGCCTTCAGTCACTCCCCTGGTCTCGTCTCCAGTCACTCCCTTGGTCTCGCCTCAAGTCACTCCCTAGGTCTCGTCTCCAGTCACTCCCTTGGTCTCGCCTCCACCCACTCCCTTGGTCTCCCCTCCAGTCACTCCCTTGCTCTCGCCTCCAGTCACTCCCTTGGTCTCGCCTCCAGTCACTCCCTTGTTCTCGCCTCCAGTCACTCCCTTGGTCTCGCCTCAAGTCACTCCCTTGGTCTCGTCTCCAGTCACTCCCTTGGTCTCGTCTCCAGTCACTCCCTTGGTCTCCCCTCCACTCACTCCCTTGGTATCGCCTACAGTCACTCCCTTGGTCTCGCCACCAAACACTTCCTTGGTCTCGCCTCCACCCACTCCCTTGGTCTCCCCTGCAGTCACTCCCTTGGTCTCACCTCCAGTCACTCCCTTGGTCTCGCCTCCAGTCACTCCCTTGGTCTCCCCTCCAGTCACTCCCTTGGTCTCGCCTCAAGTCACTCCCTTGGTCTCGTCTCCAGTCAGTCCCTTGGTCTCGCCTCCAGTCACTCCCTTGGTCTCGCCTACAGTCACTCCCTTGGTCTCGCCTCCAGTCACTCCCTTGGTCTCGCCGCTAGTCACTCCCTTGGTCTACCCTCCAGTCACTCCCTCGGTATCGCCTAGTCACTCCCTCGGTCTCGCGCTAGTCACTCCCTTGGTATCGCCCCAGTCACTCCCTTGGCCTCGCCTCGAGTCACTCCCTTGGTCTCGTCTCCAGTCACTCCCTTGGTCTCGCCTCCAGTCACTCTCTTCGTCTCGCCTCCAGTCACTCCCTTGGTCTCGCCTACAGTCACTCCCTTGGTCTCGCCTCCAGTCACTCCCTTGGTCTCGCCGCTAGTCACTCCCTTGTTCTCGCGCCAGTCACTCCATTGGTCTCGCCTCCAGTAACTCCCTTACTCTCGCCTCCAGTCACTCCCTTGGTCTCGCCTCCAGTCCCTCCCTTGGTCTCGCTTCCAGTCACTCCCTTGGTCTCATCTCCAGTCACTCCCTGGGTCTATCCTCCAGTCACTCCCTTGGTCTCGCCTTCAGTCACTCCCTTGGTCTCGCCTCCAGTCGCTCCCTTGGTCTCGCCTCCAGTCACGCCCTTGGTCTCGCCTCAAGTCACTCCCTTGGTCTCGCCTCAAGTCACTCCCTTGGTCTCGTCTCCAGTCACTCCCTTGGTCTCGTCTCCAGTTACTTCCTTGGTCTCCCCTCCACTCACTCCCTTGGTATCGCCTACAGTCACTCCCTTGGTATCGCCTACAGTCACTCCCTGTGTGTCGCCTCCAGTCACTCCCTTGGTCTCGCCTCCAGTCACTCCCTTGGTCTCGCCTCCAGTCACTCCGTTAGTCTCGTCTCCAGTCACTCCCTTGGTCTCGCCTCCAGTCACTCCCTTGGTCTCGCATCCAGTCACTCCCTTGGTCTCATCTCCAGTCACTCCCTTGGTCTCGCGCCAGTCACTCCCTTGGTCTATCCTCCAGGCACTCCCTTGGTCTCGCCTTCAGTCACTCCCTTGGTCTCGCCTCCAGTCACTCCCTTGGTCTCATCTCCAGTCACTCCCTTGGTCTCGCGCCAGTCAATCCCTTGGTCTTTCCTCCAGTCACTCCCTTGGTCTCGCCTTCAGTCACTCTTTTGGTCTCGCCTCCAGTCACTCCCTTGGTCTCGCCTCCACTCAGTCCCTTGGTCTCGCCTCCAGTCACTCCCTTGGTCTCGTTGCAAGTCACTCCCTTGTTCTACCCTCCAGTCACTCCCTTGGTCTCGCCTCCAGTCACTCCCTTGGTCTCGCCTCCAGTCACTCCCTTGGTCTCGTCTCCAGTCACTCCCTTGGTCTCGCCTCCACCCACTCCCTTCGTCTCCCCTCCAGTCACTCCCTTGGTCTCGCCTCCAGTCACTCCCTTGGTCTCGCCTCCAGTCACTCCCTTGGTCTCGCCTCCAGTCACTCCCTTGGTCTCGCCTCAAGTCACTCCCTTGGTCTCGTCTCCAGTCACTCCCTTGGTCACGTCTCCAGTCACTCCCTTGGTCTCCCCTCCACTCACTCCCTTGGTATCGCCTACAGTCACTCCCTTGGTCTCGCCTCCAGTCACTCCCTTAGTCTCGCCTCCAGTCACTTCCTTGGTCTCCCCTCCAGTCACTCCCTTGGTCTCGCCTCCAGTCACTCCCTTGGTCTCGCATCCAGTCACTCCCTTGGTCTCTCCTCCAGTCACTCCCTCGGTATAGCCCAGTCACTCCCTCGGTCTCGCGCTAGTCACTCCCTTGGTATCGCCCCAGTCACTCCCTTGGTCTCGCCTCGAGTCACTCCCTTGGTCTCCCCTCCACTCACTCCCTTGGTATCGCCTATAGTCACTCCCTTGGTCTCGCCTCCAGTCACTCCCTTGGTCTCGTCTCCAGTCACTCCCTTGGTCTCGCCTCCAGTCACTCTCTTCGTCTCGCGTCCAGTCACTCCCTTGGTCTCGTCTCCAGTCACTCCCTTGGTCTCGCCTCCAGTCACTCCCTTGGTCTCGCATCCAGTCACTCCCTTGGTCTCGTCTCCAGTCACTCCCTTGGTCTCGCCTCCAGTCACTCCCTTGGTCTCGCATCCAGTCACTCCCTTGGTCTCATCTCCAGTCACTCCCTTGGTCTCGCGCCAGTCACTCCCTTGGTCTATCCTTCAGTCACTCCCTTGGTCTCGCCTCCAGCCACTCCCTTGGTCTCGCCTCCAGTCACTCCCTTGGTCTCGTCGCAAGTCACTCCCTTGGTCTACCCTCCAGTCACTCCCTTGGTCTCGCCTCCAGTCACTCCCTTGGTCTCGCCTCCAGTCACTCCCTTGGTCTCGCCTCATGTCACTCCCTTGGTCTCGCCTCAAGTCACTCCCTTGGTCTCGTCTCCAGTCACTCCCTTGGTCTCGTCTCCAGTCACTCCCTTGGTCTCGTCTCCAGTCACTCCCTTGGTCTCGTCTCCAGTCACTCTCTTGGTCTCGTCTCCAGTCACTCCCTTGGTCTCGCCTCAAGTCACTCCCTTGGTCTCGTCTCCAGTCACTCCCTTGGTCTCGCCTCCAGTCACTTCCTTGGTCTCGCATCCAGTCACTCCCTTGGTCTCTCCTCCAGTCACTCCCTCGGTATCGCCTAGTCACTCCCTCGGTCTCGCGCTAGTCACTCCCTTGGTATCGCCCCAGTCACTCCCTTGGTCTCGCCTCGAGTCACTCCCTTGGTCTCCCCTCCACTCACTCCCTTGGTATCGCCTATAGTCACTCCCTTGGTCTCGCCTCCAGTCACTCCCTTGGTCTCGTCTCCAGTCACTCCCTTGGTCTCGCCTCCAGTCACTCTCTTCGTCTCGCCTCCAGTCACTCCCTTGGTCTCCCCTCCAGTCACTCCCTTGGTCTCGCCTCTAGTCACTCCCTTGGTCTCGCCTCAAGTCACTCTCTTGGTCTCGTCTCCAGTCACTCACTTGGTCTCGTCTCCAGTCACTCCCTTGGTTTCCCCTCCACTCACTCCCTTGGTATCGCCTACAGTCACTCCCTTGGTATCGCCTACAGTCACTCCCTTGGTCTCGCCTCCAGTCACTCCCTTGGTCTCGCCTCCAGTCACTCCCTTGGTATCATCTCCAGTCACTCCCTGGGTCTCGTCGCAAGTCACTCCCTTGGTCTACCCTCCAGTCACTCCCTTGGTCTCGCCTCCAGTCACTCCCTTGGTCTCGCCTCCAGTCACTCCCTTGGTCTCGTCTCCAGTCACTCCCTTGGTCTCGCCTCCAGTCACTCCCTTGGTCTCGCATCCAGTCACTCCCTTGGTCTCGCATCCAGTCACTCCCTTGGTCTCTCCTCCAGTCACTCCCTTGGTCTCTCCTCCAGTCACTCCCTCGGTATCGCCTAGTCACTCCCTCGGTCTCGCGCTAGTCACTCCCTTGGTATCGCCCCAGTCACTCCCTTGGTCTCGCCTCGAGTCATTCCCTTGGTCTCCCCTCCACTCACTCCCTTGGTATCGCCTATAGTCACTCCCTTGGTCTAGCCTCCAGTCACTCCCTTGGTCTCGTCTCCAGTCACTCCCTTGGTCTCGCCTCCAGTCACTCTCTTCGTCTCGCCTCCAGTCACTCCCTTGGTCTCGCCTCCAGTCACTCCCTTGGTCTCGCCTAAAGTCACTCCCTTGGTCTCGCCTCAAGTCACTCCCTTGGTCTCGTCTCCAGTCACTCCCTTGGTCTCGTCTCCAGTCACTCCCTTGGTCTCTCCTCCACTCACTCCCTTGGTATCGCCTACAGTCCCTCCCTTGGTCTCGCCTCCAGTCACTCCCTTGGTCTCGCCTCCAGTCACTCCCTTGGTCTCCCCTACAGTCATTCCCTTGGTCTCGCCTCCAGTCACTCCCTTGGTCTCGCCTCCAGTCACTCCCTTGGTCTGGCCTCCAGTCACTCCCTTGGTCTCGCCTCCAGTCACTCCCTTGGTCTCGTCTCCAGTCACTCCCTTGGTCTCGCCTCAAGTCACTCCCTAGGTCTCGTCTCTAGTCACTCCCTTGGTCTCGCCTCCAGTCACTCCCTTGGTCTCGCCTCCACTCACTCCCTTGGTCTCGCCTCACGTCACTCCCTTGGTCTCGCCTCAAGTCACTCCCTTGGTCTCGTCTCCAGTCACTCCCTAGGTCTCGTCTCCAGTCACTCCCTTGGTCTCGCCTCCACCCACTCCCTTGGTCTCCCCTCCAGTCACTCCCTTGCTCTCGCCTCCAGTCACTCCCATGATCTCGCCTCCAGTCACTCCCTTGGTCTCGCCTCCAGTCACTCCCTTGGTCTCGCCTCAAGTCACTCCCTTGGTCTCGTCTCAAGTCACTCCCTTGGTCTCGTCTCCAGTCACTCCCTTGGTCTCGTCTCCAGTCACTCTCTTGGTCTCCCCTCCACTCACTCCCTTGGTATCGCCTACAGTCACTCCCTTGGTCTCGCCTCCAGTCACTTCCTTGGTCTCGCCTCCAGTCACTCCCTTGGTCTCCCCTCCAGTCACTCCCTTGGTCTCGCCTCCAGTCACTCCCTTGGTCTCGCATCCAGTCACTCCCTTGGTCTCTCCTCCAGTCACTCCCTTGGTCTCGCCTCAAGTCACTCCCTTGGTCTCGTCTCCAGTCACTCCCTTGGTCTCGCCTCCAGTCACTCCCTTGGTCTCCCCTCCAGTCATTCCCTTGTTCTCGCCTCCAGTCACTCCCTAGGTCTCGCCTCAAGTCACTCCCTTGGTCTCGTCTCCAGTCACTCCCTTGGTCTCGTCTCCAGTCACTCCCTTGGTCTAGCATCCAGTCACTCCCTTGGTCTTGCCTCCAGTCACTCCCTTGGTCTCGCCTCCAGTCACTCCCTTGGTCTCGTCTCCAGTCACTCCCTTGGTCTCGCCTCAAGTCACTCCCTAGGTCTCGTCTCCAGTCACTCCCTTGGTCTCGCCTCCACCCACTCCCTTGGTCTCCCCTCCAGTCACTCCCTTGCTCTCGCCTCCAGTCACTCCCTTGGTCTCGCCTCCAGTCACTCCCTTGCTCTCGCCTCCAGTCACTCCCTTGGTCTCGCCTCCAGTCACTCCCTTGGTCTCGCCTCCAGTCACTCCCTTGGTCTCGCCTCCAGTCACACCCTTGGTCTCGCCTCAAGTCACTCCCTTGGTCTCGTCTCCAGTCACTCCCTAGGTCTCGTCTCCAGTCACTCCCTTGGTCTCGCCTCCACCCACTCCCTTGGTCTCCCCTCCAGTCACTCCCTTGCTCTCGCCTCCAGTCACTCCCTTGGTCTCGCCTCCAGTCACTCCCTTGGTCTCGCCTCAAGTCACTCCCTTGGTCTCGTCTCCAGTCACTCTCTTGGTCTCCCCTCCACTCACTCCCTTGGTATCGCCTACAGTCACTCCCTTGGTCTCGCCTCCAGTCACTTCCTTGGTCTCGCCTCCAGTCACTCCCTTGGTCTCCCCTCCAGTCACTCCCTTGGTCTCGCCTCCAGTCACTCCCTTGGTCTCGCCTCCAGTCACTCCCTTGGTCTCCCCTCCAGTCACTCCCTTGGTCTCGCCTCAAGTCACTCCCTTGGTCTCGTCTCCAGTCACTCCCTTGGTCTCGCCTCCAGTCACTCCCTTGGTCTCGCCTCCAGTCACTCCCTTGCTCTCGCCTCCAGTACCTCCCTTGGTCTCGCCTCCAGTCACTCCCTTGGTCTCGCCTCCAGTCACTCCCTTGGTCTCCCCTCCACTCACTCCCTTGGTATCGCCTATAGTCACTCCCTTGGTCTCGCCTCCAGTCACTCCCTTGGTCTCGTCTCCAGTCACTCCCTTGGTCTCGCCTCCAGTCACTCTCTTCGTCTCGCCTCCAGTCACTCCCTTGGTCTCGCCTCCAGTCACTCCCTTGGTCTCGCCTCTAGTCACTCCCTTGGTCTCGCCTCAAGTCACTCCCTTGTTCTCGTCTCCAATCACTCCCTTGGTCTCGTCTCCAGTCACTCCCTTGGTCTCCCCTCCACTCACTCCCTTGGTATCGCCTACAGTCACTCACTTGGTATCGCCTACAGTCACTCCCTTGGTCTCGCCTCCAGCCACTCCCTTGGTCTCGCCTCCAGTCACTCCCTTGTTCTCCCCTCCAGTCACTCCCTTGGTCTCGCCTCCAGTCACTCCCTTGGTCTCGCGCCAGTCACTCCTTTGGTCTATCCTCCAGTCACTCCCTTGGTCTCGTCTCCAGTCACTCCCTTGGTCTCGCCTCCAGTCACTCCCTTGGTCTGGCATCCAGTCACTCCCTTGGTCTCGCATCCAGTCACTCCCTTGGTCTCTCCTCCAGTCACTCCCTCGGTATCGCCTAGTCACTCCCTCGGTCTCGCGCTAGTTACTCCCTTGGTATCGCCCCAGTCACTCCTTTGGTCTCGTCTCGAGTCATTCCCTTGGTCTCCCCTCCACTCACTCCCTTGGTATCGCCTATAGTCACTCCCTTGGTCTCGCCTCCAGTCACTCCCTTGGTCTCGTCTCCAGTCACTCCCTTGGTCTCGCCTCCAGTCACTCTCTTCGTCTCGCCTCCAGTCACTCCCTTGGTCTCGCCTCCAGTCACTCCCTTGGTCTCGCCTCAAGTCACTCCCTTGGTCTCGCCTCAAGTCACTCCCTTGTTCTCGTCTCCAGTCACTCCGTTGGTCTCGTCTCCAGTCACTCCCTTGGTCTCCCCTCCACTCACTCCCTTGGTATCGCCTACAGTCACTCCCTTGGTATCGCCTACAGTCACTCCCTTGGTCTCGCCTCCAGTCACTCCCTTGGTCTCGCCTCCAGTCACTCCCTTGGTCTCCCCTCCAGTCATTCCCTTGGTCTCGCCTCCAGTCACTCCCTTGGTCTCGCCTCAAGTCACTCCCTTGGTCTCGTCTCCAGTCACTCCCTTGGTCTCGCCTCCAGTCACTCCCTTGGTCTCGCATCCAGTCACTCCCTTGGTCTGGCCTCCAGTCACTCCCTTGGTCTCGCCTCCAGTCACTCCCTTTGTCTCGTCTCCAGTCACTCCCTTGGTCTCGCCTCAAGTCACTCCCTAGGTCTCGCATCCAGTCACTCCCTTGGTCTGGCCTCCAGTCACTCCCTTGGTCTCGCCTCCAGTCACTCCCTTGGTCTCGTCTCCAGTCACTCCCTTTGTCTCGCCTCAAGTCACTCCCTAGGTCTCGTCTCCAGTCACTCCCTTGGTCTCGCCTCCACCCACTCCCTTGGTCTCCCCTCCAGTCACTCCCTTGCTCTCGCCTCCAGTCACTCCCTTGGTCTCGCCTCCAGTCACTCCCTTGGTCTCGCCTCCAGTCACTCCCTTGGTCTCGCCTCACGTCACTCCCTTGGTCTCGCCTCAAGTCACTCCCTTGGTCTCGTCTCCAGTCACTCCCTAGGTCTCGTCTCCAGTCACTCCCTTGGTCTCGCCTCCACCCACTCCCTTGGTCTCCCCTCCAGTCACTCCCTTGGTCTCGTCTCCAGTCACTCCCTTGGTCTCGCCTCCAGTCACTTCCTTGGTCTCGCCTCCAGTCACTCCCTTGGTCTCCCCTCCAGTCACTCCCTTGGTCTCGCCTCCAGTCACTCCCTTGGTCTCGCCTCCAGTCACTCCCTTGGTCTCCCTTCCAGTCACTCCCTTGGTCTCGCCTCAAGTCACTCCCTTGGTCTCGTCTCCAGTCACTCCCTTGGTCTCGCCTCCAGTCACTCCCTTGGTCTCTCCTCCAGTCACTCCCGCGGTATCGCCTCCAGTCACTCCCTTGGTATCGCCTATAGTCACTCCCTTGGTCTCGCCTCCAGTCACTCCCTTGGTCTCGTCTCCAGTCACTCCCTTGGTCTCGCCTCCAGTCACTCTCTTCGTCTCGCCTCCAGTCACTCCCTTGGTCTCGCCTCAAGTCACTCCCTTGGTCTCGCCTCAAGTCACTCCCTTGTTCTCGTCTCCAGTCACTCCCTTGGTCTCGTCTCCAGTCACTCCCTTGGTCTCCCCTCCACTCACTCCCTTGGTATCGCCTACAGTCACTCCCTTGGTATCGCCTACAGTCACTCCCTTGGTCTCGCCTCCAGTCACTCCCTTGGTCTCGCCTCCAGTCACTCCCTTGGTCTCCCCTCCAGTCATTCCCTTGGTCTCGCCTCCAGTCACTCCCTTGGTCTCGCCTCAAGTCACTCCCTTGGTCTCGCCTCCAGTCACTCCCTTGGTCTCGTCTCCAGTCACTCCCTTGGTCTCGCCTCAAGTCACTCCCTAGGTCTCGCATCCAGTCACTCCCTTGGTCTGGCCTCCAGTCACTCCCTTCGTCTCGCCTCCAGTCACTCCCTTGGTCTCGTCTCCAGTCACTCCCTTGGTCTCGCCTCCACCCACTCCCTTGGTCTCCCCTCCAGTCACTCCCTTGCTCTCGCCTCCAGTCACTCCCTTGGTCTCGCCTCACGTCACTCCCTTGGTCTCGCCTCCAGTCACTCCCTTGGTCTCGCCTCACGTCACTCCCTTGGTCTCGCCTCAAGTCACTCCCTTGGTCTCGTCTCCAGTCACTCCCTTGGTCTCGTCTCCAGTCACTCCCTTGGTCTCCCCTCCAGTCACTCCCTTGGTCTCGCCTCAAGTCACTCCCTTGGTCTCGTCTCCAGTCACTCCCTTGGTCTCGCCTCCAGTCACTCCCTTGGTCTCGCATCCAGTCACTCCCTTGCTCTCGCATCCAGTCACTCCCTGGGTCTCTCCTCTAGTCACTCCCTCGGTATCGCCTAGTCACTCCCTCGGTCTCGCGCTAGTCACTCCCTTGGTATCGCCCCAGTCACTCCCTGGGTCTCGCCTGGAGTCACTCCCTTGGTCTCCCCTCCACTCTCTCCCTTGGTATCGCCTATAGTCACTCCCTTGGTCTCGCCTCCAGTCACTCCCTTGGTCTCGTCTCCAGTCACTCCCTTGGTCTCGCCTCCAGTCACTCTCTTCGTCTCGCCTCCAGTCACTCCCTTGGTCTCGCCTCCAGTCACTCCCTTGGTCTCGCCTCCAGTCACTCCCTTGGTCTCGTCTCCAGTCACTCCCTTGGTCTCGCCTCCAGTCACTCCCTTGGTCTCGCATCCAGTCACTCCCTTGGTCTCTACTCCAGTCACTCCCTTGGTCTCGCGCCAGTCACTCCCTTGGTCTATCCTTCAGTCACTCCCTTGGTCTCGCCTCCAGTCACTCCCTTGTTCTCGCCTCCAGTCACTCCCTTGGTCTCGTCTCCAGTCACTCCCTTGGTCTCCCCTCCAGTCACTCCCTTGGTATCGCCTACAGTCACTCCCTTGGTCTCGCCTCAGGTCACTCCCTTGGTCTCGAATCAAGTCAATTCCTTGGTCTCGCCTCTAGTCACTCCCTTGGTCTCGTCTCCAGTCACTCTCTTGGTCTCGTCTCCAGTCACTCCCTTGGTCTCCCCTCCAGTCACTCCCTTGGTCTCGCCTCAAGTCACTCCCTTGGTCTCGCCTCAAGTCACTCCCTTGGTCTCGCCTCAAGTCACTCCCTTGGTCTCGTCTCCAATCACTCCCTTGGTCTCGTCTCCAGTCACTCCCTTGGTCTCCCCTCCAGTCACTCCCTTGGTCTCGCCTCAAGTCACTCCCTTGGTCTCGTCTCCAGTCACTCCCTTGGTCCCGCCTCCAGTCACTCCCTTGGTCTCGTCGCAAGTCACTCCCTTGGTCTACCCTCCAGTCACTCCCTTGGTCTCGCCTCCAGTCACTCCCTTGGTCTCGCCTCCAGTCACTCCCTTGGTCTCGCCTCCAGTCACTCCCTTGGTCTCGCCTCCAGTCACTCCCTTGGTCTCGTCTCCAGTCACTCCCTTGGTCTCCCCTCCAGTCACTCCCTTGGTATCGCCTACAGTCACTCCCTTGGTCTCGCCTCAGGTCACTCCCTTGGTCTCGCCTCAAGTCACTCCCTTGGTCTCGCCTCAAGTCACTCCCTTGGTCTCGTCTCCAGTCACTCCCTTGGTCTCGTCTCCAGTCACTCCCTTGGTCTCCCCTCCAGTCACTCCCTTGGTCTCGCCTCAAGGCACTCCCTTGGTCTCGTCTCCAGTCACTCCCTTGGTCTCGCCTCCAGTCACTCCCTTGGTCTCGCATCCGGTCACTCCCTTGGTCTCGCCTCCAGTCACTCCCTGGGTCTCTCCTCCAGTCACTCCCTCGGTATCGCCTAGTCACTCCCTCGGTCTCGCGCTAGTCACTCCCTTGGTATCGCCCCAGTCACTCCCTTGGTCTCGCCTCAAGTCACTCCCTTGGTCTCGTCTCCAGTCACTCCCTTGGTCTCGTCTCCAGTCACTCCCTTGGTCTCCCCTCCAGTCACTCCCTTGGTCTCGCCTCAAGTCACTCCCCTGGTCTCGCCTCAAGTCACTCCCTTGGTCTCGTCTCCAGTCACTCCCTTGGTCTCGCCTCAGGTCACTCCCTTGGTCTCGCCTCCAGTCACTCCCTTGGTCTCGCCTCCAGTCACTCTCTTCGTCTCGTCTCCAGTCACTCCCTTGGTCTCCCCTCCAGTCACTCCCTTGGTATCGCCTACAGTCACTTCCTTGATCTCGCCTCAGGTCACTCCCTTGGTCTCGCCTCAAGTCACTCCCTTGGTCTCGCCTCAAGTCACTCCCTTGGTATCGCCTACAGTCACTCCCTTGGTCTCGCCTCAGGTCACTCCCTTGGTCTCGCCTCAAGTCACTCCCTTGGTCTCGCCTCAAGTCACTCCCGTGGTCTCGTCTCCAGTCACTCCCTTGGTCTCGTCTCCAGTCAATCCCTTGGTCTCCCCTCCAGTCACTCCCTTGGTCTTGCCTCAAGTAACTCCCTTGGTCTCGCCTCAAGTCACTCCCTTGGTGTCGCCTCAAGTCACTCCCTTGGTCTCGTCTCCAGTCACTCCCTTGGTCTCGTCTCCAGTCACTCCCCTGGTCTCCCCTCCAGTCACTCCTTTGGTCTCGCCTCAAGTCACTCCCTTGGTCTCGTCTCCAGTCAATCCCTTGGTCTCGCCTCCAGTCACTCCCTTGGTCTCGTCGCAAGTCACTCCCTTGGTCTACCCTCCAGTCACTCCCTTGGTCTCGCCTCCAGTCACTCCCTTGGTCTCGCCTCCAGTCACTCCCTTGGTCTCGCCTCCAGTCACTCCCTTGGTCTCGCCTCCAGTCACTCCCTTGGTCTCGTCTTCAGTCACTCCCTTGGTCTCCCCTATAGTCACTCCCTTGGTATCGCCTACAGTCACTCCCTTGGTCTCGCCTCAGGTCACTCCCTTGGTCTCGCCTCAAGTCACTCCCTTGGTCTCGCCTCAAGTCACTCCCTTGGTCTCGTCTCCAGTCACTCCCTTGGTCTCCCCTCCAGTCACTCCCTTGGTCTCGCCTCAAGTCACTCCCTTGGTCTCGTCTCCAGTCACTCCCTTGGTCTCGCCTCCAGTCACTCCCTTGGTCTCGCATCCAGTCACTCCCTTGGTCTCGCATCCAGTCACTCCCTGGGTCTCTCCTCCAGTCACTCCCTCGGTATTGCCTAGTCACTCCCTCGGGCTCGCGCTAGTCACTCCCTTGGTATCGCCCCAGTCACTCCCTTGGTCTCCGCTCCACTCACTCCCTTGGTATCGCCTATAGTCACTCCCTTGGTATCGCCTATAGTCACTCCCTTGGTCTCGCCTCCAGTCACTCCCTTGGTCTCGTCCCCAGTCACTCCCTTGGTCTCGCCTCCAGTCACTCTCTTCGTCTCGCCTCCAGTCACTCCCTTGGTCTCGCCTCCAGTCACTCCCTTGGTCTCGCCTCTAGTCACTCCCTTGGTCTCGCCTCAAGTTAC
This sequence comes from Tenodera sinensis, assembly GCA_030765045.1. Lineage (NCBI taxonomy): Eukaryota > Metazoa > Arthropoda > Insecta > Mantodea > Mantidae > Tenodera > Tenodera sinensis. The sequence continues at coordinate 56,923,980 of CM060964.1, forward strand.
TCCCTTGGTCTCGTCTCCAGTCACTCCCTTGGTCTCGTCTCCAGTCACTCCCTTGGTCTCCCCTCCACTCACTCCCTTGGTATCGCCTACAGTCACTCCTTTGGTCTCGCCTCCGGTCACTCCCTTGGTCTCCCCTCCAGTCACTCTCTTGGTCTCGCCTCCAGTCACTCCCTTGGTCTCGCGCCAGTCACTCCCTTGGTCTATCCTCCAGTCACTCCCTTGGTCTCGCCTCAAGTCACTCGCTTGGTCTCGTCTCCAGTCACTCCCTTGGTCTCGCCTCCAGTCACTCCCTTGGTCTCGCATCCAGTCACTCCCTTGGTCTCGCATCCAGTCAGTCCCTTGGTCTCTCCTCCAGTCACTCCCTCGGTATCGCCTAGTCACTCCCTCGGTCTCGCGCTAGTCACTCCCTTGGTATCGCCCCAGTCACTCCCTTGGTCTCGCCTTGAGTCATTCCCTTGGTCTCCCCTCCACTCACTCCCTTGGTATCGCCTATAGTCACTCCCTTGGTCTCGCCTCCAGTCACTCCCTTGGTCTCGTCTCCAGTAACTCCCTTGGTCTCGCCTCCAGTCACTCTCTTCTTCTCGCCTCCAGTCACTCCCTTGGTCTCGCCTCAAGTCACTCCCTTGGTCTCGCCTCAAGTCACTCCCTTGGTCTCGTCTCCAGTCATTCCCTTGGTCTCGTCTCCAGTCACTCCCTTGGTCTCCCCTCCACTCACTCCCTTGGTATCGCCTACAGTCACTCCCTTGGTATCGCCTACAGTCACTCCCTTGGTCTCGCCTCCCGTCACTCCCTTGGTCTCGCCTCCAGTCACTCCCTTGGTCTCCCCTCCAGTCATTCCCTTGGTCTCGCCTCCAGTCACTCCCTTGGTCTCGCCCCAAGTCACTCCCTTGGTCTCGTCTCCAGTCACTCCCTTGGTCTCGCCTCCAGTCACTCCCTTGGTCTCGCATCCAGTCACTCCCTTGGTCTGGCCTCCAGTCACTACCTTGGTCTCGCCTCCAGTCACTCCCTTGGTCTCGTCTCCAGTCACTCCCTTGGTCTCGCCTCAAGTCACTCCCTAGGTCTCGTCGCCAGTCACTCCCTTGGTCTCGCCTCCAGCCACTCCCTTGATCTCCCCTCCAGTCACTCCCTTGCTCTCGCCTCCAGTCACTCCCTTGGTCTCGCCTCCAGTCACTCCCTTGGTCTCGCCTCAAGTCACTCCCTTGGTCTCGTCTCCAGTCACTCCCTTGGTCTCGTCTCCAGTCACTCTCTTGGTCTCCCCACCACTCACTCCCTTGGTATCGCCTACAGTCACTCCCTTGGTCTCGCCTCCAGTCACTTCCTTGGTCTCGCCTCCAGTCACTCCCTTGGTCTCCCCTCCAGTCACTCCCTTGGGCTCGCCTCCAGGCACTCCCTTGGTCTCGCATCCAGTCACTCCCTTGGTCTCGCATCCAGTCACTCCCTTGGTCTCTCCTCCAGTCACTCCCGCGGTATCGCCTAGTCACTCCCTCGCTCTCGCGCTAGTCACTCTCTTGGTATCGCCCCAGTCACTCCCTTGGTCTCGCCTCGAGTCACTCCCTTGGTCTCCCCTCCACTCACTCCCTTGCTATCGCCTATAGTCACTCCCTTGGTCTCGCCTCCAGTCACTCCCTTGGTCTCGTCTCCAGTCACTCCCTTGGTCTCGCCTCCAGTCACTCTCTTCGTCTCGCCTCCAGTCACTCCCTTGGTCTCGGCTCCAGTCACTCCCTTGGTCTCGCCTCAAGTCACTCCCTTGGTCTCGCCTCAAGTCACTCCCTTGGTCTCGTCTCCAGTCACTCCCTTGGTCTCCCCTCTACTCACTCCCTTGGTATCGCCTACAGTCACTCCCTTGGTCTCGCCTCCAGTCACTCCCTTGGTCTCGCCTCCAGTCACTCCCTTGGTCTCCCCTCCAGTCACTCCCTTGGTCTCGCCTCCAGTCACTCCCTTGGTCTCGCGCCAGTCACTCCCGTGGTCTATCCTCCAGTCACTCCCTTGGTCTCGCCTCAAGTCACTCCCTTGGTCTCGTCTCCAGTCACTCCCTTGGTCTCGCCTCCAGTCACTCCCTTGGTCTCGCATCCAGTCACTCCCTTGGTCTCGCATCCAGTCACTCCCTTGGTCTCTCCTCCAGTCACTCCCTCGGTATCGCCTAGTCACTCCCTCGGTCTCGCGCTAGTCACTCCCTTGGTATCGCCCCAGTCACTCCCTTGGTCTCGCCTCGAGTCACTCCCTTGGTCTCCCCTCCACTCACTCCCTTGGTATCGCCTATAGTCACTTCCTTGGTCTCGCCTCCAGTCACTACTTTGGTCTCGTCTCCAGTCACTCCCTTGGTCTCGCCTCCAGTCACTCTCTTCGTCTCGCCTCCAGTCACTCCCTTGGTCTCGCCTCCAGTGACTCCCTTGGTCTCGCCTCAAGTCACTCCCTTGGTCTCACCTCAAGTCACTCCCTTGGTCTCGTCTCCAGTTACTCCCTTGGTCTCGTCTCCAGTCACTCCCTTGGTCTTCCCTCCACTCACTCCCTTAGTATCGCCTACAGTCACTCCCTTGGTCTCGCCTCCAGTCACTCCCTCGGTCACCCCTCCAGTCACTCCCTTGGTCTCGCCTCCAGTCACTCCCTTGGTCTCGCCTCAAGTCACTCCCTTGGTCTCGTCTCCAGTCACTCCCTTGGTCTCGCCTCCAGTCACTCCCTTGATCTCGCATCCAGTCACTCCCTTGGTCTCGCATCCAGTCAGTCCCTTGGTCTCTCCTCCAGTCACTCCCTCGGTATCGCCTAGTCACTCCCTCGGTCTCGCGCTAGTCACTCCCTTGGTATCGCCCCAGTCACTCCCTTGGTCTCGCCTCGAGTCATTCCCTTGGTCTCCCCTCCACTCACTCCCTTGGTATCGCCTATAGTCACTCCCTTGGTCTCGCCTCCAGTCACTCCCTTGGTCTCGTCTCCAGTAACTCCCTTGGTCTCGCCTCCAGTCACTCTCTTCGTCTCGCCTCCAGTCACTCCCTTGGTCTCGCCTCCAGTCACTCCCTTGGTCTCGCCTCCAGTCACTCCCTTGGTCTCGCCTCAAGTCACTCCCTTGGTCTCGCCTCAAGTCAGTCCCTTGGTCTCGCCTCAAGTCACTCCCTTGGTCTCGTCTCCAGTCACTCCCTTGGTCTCGTCTCCAGTCACTCCCTTGGTCTCCCCTCCACTCACTCCCTTGGTATCGCCTACAGTCACTCCCTTGGTATCGCCTACAGTCACTCCCTTGGTCTCGCCTCCCGTCACTCCCTTGGTCTCGCCTCCAGTCACTCCCTTGGTCTCCCCTCCAGTCATTCCCTTGGTCTCGCCTCCAGTCACTCCCTTGGTCTCGCCCCAAGTCACTCCCTTGGTCTCGTCTCCAGTCACTCCCTTGGTCTCGCCTCCAGTCACTCCCTTGGTCTCGCATCCAGTCACTCCCTTGGTCTGGCCTCCAGTCACTCCGTTGGTCTCGCCTCCAGTCACTCCCTTGGTCTCGTCTCCAGTCGCTCCCTTGGTCTCGCCTCAAGTCACTCCCTAGGTCTCGTCGCCAGTCACTCCCTTGGTCTCGCCTCCAGCCACTCCCTTGGTCTCCCCTCCAGTCACTCCCTTGCTCTCGCCTCCAGTCACTCCCTTGGTCTCGCCTCCAGTCACTCCCTTGGTCTCGCCTCCAGTCACTCCCTTGGTCTCTCCTCCAGTCACTCCCTCGGTATCGCCTAGTCACTCCCTCGGTCTCGCGCTAGTTACTCCCTTGGTATCGCCCCAGTCACTCCCTTGGTCTCGTCTCGAGTCATTCCCTTGGTCTCCCCTCCACTCACTCCCTTGGTATCGCCTATAGTCACTCCCTTGGTCTCGCCTCCAGTCACTCCCTTGGTCTCGTCTCCAGTCACTCCCTTGGTCTCGCCTCCAGTCACTCTCTTCGTCTCGCCTCCAGTCACTCCCTTGGTCTCGCCTCCAGTCACTCCCTTGGTCTCGCCTCAAGTCACTCCCTTGGTCTCGCCTCAAGTCACTCCCTTGTTCTCGTCTCCAGTCACTCCGTTGGTCTCGTCTCCAGTCACTCCCTTGGTCTCCCCTCCACTCACTCCCTTGGTATCGCCTACAGTCACTCCCTTGGTATCGCCTACAGTCACTCCCTTGGTCTCGCCTCCAGTCACTCCCTTGGTCTCGCCTCCAGTCACTCCCTTGGTCTCCCCTCCAGTCATTCCCTTGGTCTCGCCTCCAGTCACTCCCTTGGTCGCGCCTCAAGTCACTCCCTTGGTCTCGTCTCCAGTCACTCCCTTGGTCTCGCCTCCAGTCACTCCCTTGGTCTCACATCCAGTCACTCCCTTGGTCTGGCCTCCAGTCACTCCCTTGGTCTCGCCTCCAGTCACTCCCTTGGTCTCGTCTCCAGTCACTCCCTTGGTCTCGCCTCAAGTCACTCCCTAGGTCTCGCATCCAGTCACTCCCTTGGTCTGGCCTCCAGTCACTCCCTTGGTCTCGCCTCCAGTCACTCCCTTGGTCTCGTCTCCAGTCACTCCCTTTGTCTCGCCTCAAGTCACTCCCTAGGTCTCGTCTCCAGTCACTCCCTTGGTCTCGCCTCCACCCACTCCCTTGGTCTCCCCTCCAGTCACTCCCTTGCTCTCGCCTCCAGTCACTCCCTTGGTCTCGCCTCCAGTCACTCCCTTGGTCTCGCCTCCAGTCACTCCCTTGGTCTCGCCTCACGTCACTCCCTTGGTCTCGCCTCAAGTCACTCCCTTGGTCTCGTCTCCAGTCACTCCCTAGGTCTCGTCTCCAGTCACTCCCTTGGTCTCGCCTCCACCCACTCCCTTGGTCTCCCCTCCAGTCACTCCCTTGGTCTCGTCTCCAGTCACTCCCTTGGTCTCGCCTCCAGTCACTTCCTTGGTCTCGCCTCCAGTCACTCCCTTGGTCTCCCCTCCAGTCACTCCCTTGGTCTCGCCTCCAGTCACTCCCTTGGTCTCGCCTCCAGTCACTCCCTTGGTCTCCCTTCCAGTCACTCCCTTGGTCTCGCCTCAAGTCACTCCCTTGGTCTCGTCTCCAGTCACTCCCTTGGTCTCGCCTCCAGTCACTCCCTTGGTCTCGCATCCAGTCACTCCCTTGGTCTCGCATCCAGTCACTCCCTTGGTCTCTCCTCCAGTCACTCCCGCGGTATCGCCTCCAGTCACTCCCTTGGTATCGCCTATAGTCACTCCCTTGGTCTCGCCTCCAGTCACTCCCTTGGTCTCGTCTCCAGTCACTCCCTTGGTCTCGCCTCCAGTCACTCTCTTCGTCTCGCCTCCAGTCACTCCCTTGGTCTCGCCTCAAGTCACTCCCTTGTTCTCGTCTCCAGTCACTCCCTTGGTCTCGTCTCCAGTCACTCCCTTGGTCTCCCCTCCACTCACTCCCTTGGTATCGCCTACAGTCACTCCCTTGGTATCGCCTACAGTCACTCCCTTGGTCTCGCCTCCAGTCACTCCCTTGGTCTCGCCTCCAGTCACTCCCTTGGTCTCCCCTCCAGTCATTCCCTTGGTCTCGCCTCCAGTCACTCCCTTGGTCTCGCCTCAAGTCACTCCCTTGGTCTCGTCTCCAGTCACTCCCTTGGTCTCGCATCCAGTCACTCCCTTGGTCTGGCCTCCAGTCACTCCCTTGGTCTCGCCTCCAGTCACTCCCTTGCTCTCGTCTCCAGTCACTCCCTTGGTCTCGCCTCAAGTCACTCCCTAGGTCTCGCATCCAGTCACTCCCTTGGTCTGGCCTCCAGTCACTCCCTTCGTCTCGCCTCCAGTCACTCCCTTGGTCTCGTCTCCAGTCACTCCCTTGGTCTCGCCTCCACCCACTCCCTTGGTCTCCCCTCCAGTCACTCCCTTGCTCTCGCCTCCAGTCACTCCCTTGGTCTCGCCTCCAGTCACTCCCTTGGTCTCGCCTCCAGTCACTCCCTTGGTCTCGCCTCACGTCACTCCCTTGGTCTGGCCTCCAGTCACTCCCTTGGTCTCGCCTCACGTCACTCCCTTGGTCTCGCCTCAAGTCACTCCCTTGGTCTCGTCTCCAGTCACTCCCTTGGTCTCGTCTCCAGTCACTCCCTTGGTCTCCCCTCCAGTCACTCCCTTGGTCTCGCCTCAAGTCACTCCCTTGGTCTCGTCTCCAGTCACTCCCTTGGTCTCGCCTCCAGTCACTCCCTTGGTCTCGCATCCAGTCACTCCCTTGCTCTCGCATCCAGTCACTCCCTGGGTCTCTCCTCTAGTCACTCCCTCGGTATCGCCTAGTCACTCCCTCGGTCTCGCGCTAGTCACTCCCTTGGTATCGCCCCAGTCACTCCCTGGGTCTCGCCTGGAGTCACTCCCTTGGTCTCCCCTCCACTCTCTCCCTTGGTATCGCCTATAGTCACTCCCTTGGTCTCGCCTCCAGTCACTCCCTTGGTCTCGTCTCCAGTCACTCCCTTGGTCTCGCCTCCAGTCACTCTCTTCGTCTCGCCTCCAGTCACTCCCTTGGTCTCGCCTCGAGTCACTCCCTTGGTCTCGCCTCCAGTCACTCCCTTGGTCTCGCCTCCAGTCACTCCCTTGGTCTCGTCTCCAGTCACTCCCTTGGTCTCGCCTCCAGTCACTCCCTTGGTCTCGCATCCAGTCACTCCCTTGGTCTCTACTCCAGTCACTCCCTTGGTCTCGCGCCAGTCACTCCCTTGGTCTATCCTTCAGTCACTCCCTTGGTCTCTACTCCAGTCACTCCCTTGGTCTCGCGCCAGTCACTCCCTTGGTCTATCCTTCAGTCACTCCCTTGCTCTCGCATCCAGTCACTCCCTGGGTCTCTCCTCTAGTCACTCCCTCGGTATCGCCTAGTCACTCCCTCGGTCTCGCGCTAGTCACTCCCTTGGTATCGCCCCAGTCACTCCCTGGGTCTCGCCTGGAGTCACTCCCTTGGTCTCCCCTCCACTCTCTCCCTTGGTATCGCCTATAGTCACTCCCTTGGTCTCGCCTCCAGTCACTCCCTTGGTCTCGCCTCCAGTCACTCCCTTGGTCTCGCCTCCAGTCACTCCCTTGGTCTCGTCTCCAGTCACTCCCTTGGTCTCGCCTCCAGTCACTCCCTTGGTCTCGCATCCAGTCACTCCCTTGGTCTCTACTCCAGTCACTCCCTTGGTCTCGCGCCAGTCACTCCCTTGGTCTATCCTCCAGTCACTCCCTTGGTCTCGTCTCCAGTCACTCCCTTGGTCTCCCCTCCAGTCACTCCCTTGGTATCGCCTACAGTCACTCCCTTGGTCTCGCCTCAGGTCACTCCCTTGGTCTCGCCTCAAGTCAATCCCTTGGTCTCGCCTCAAGTCACTCCCTTGGTCTCGTCTCCAGTCACTCTCTTGGTCTCGTCTCCAGTCACTCCCTTGGTCTCCCCTCCAGTCACTCCCTTGGTCTCGCCTCAAGTCACTCCCTTGGTCTCGCCTCAAGTCACTCCCTTGGTCTCGCCTCAAGTCACTCCCTTGGTCTCGTCTCCAATCACTCCCTTGGTCTCGTCTCCAGTCACTCCCTTGGTCTCCCCTCCAGTCACTCCCTTGGTCTCGCCTCAAGTCACTCCCTTGGTCTCGTCTCCAGTCACTCCCTTGGTCCCGCCTCCAGTCACTCCCTTGGTCTCGTCGCAAGTCACTCCCTTGGTCTACCCTCCAGTCACTACCTTGGTCTCGCCTCCAGTCACTCCCTTGGTCTCGCCTCCAGTCACTCCCTTGGTCTTGCCTCCAGTCACTCCCTTGGTCTCGCCTCCAGTCACTCCCTTGGTCTCGTCTCCAGTCACTCCCTTGGTCTCCCCTCCAGTCACTCCCTTGGTATCGCCTACAGTCACTCCCTTGGTCTCGCCTCAGGTCACTCCCTTGGTCTCGCCTCAAGTCACTCCCTTGGTCTCGCCTCAAGTCACTCCCTTGGTCTCGTCTCCAGTCACTCCCTTGGTCTCGTCTCCAGTCACTCCCTTGGTCTCCCCTCCAGTCACTCCCTTGGTCTCGCCTCAAGGCACTCCCTTGGTCTCGTCTCCAGTCACTCCCTTGGTCTCGCCTCCAGTCACTCCCGTGGTCTCGCATCCGGTCACTCCCTTGGTCTCGCCTCCAGTCACTCCCTGGGTCTCTCCTCCAGTCACTCCCTCAGTATCGCCTAGTCACTCCCTCGGTCTCGCGCTAGTCACTCCCTTGGTATCGCCCCAGTCACTCCCTTGGTCTCGCCTCAAGTCACTCCCTTGGTCTCGTCTCCAGTCACTCCCTTGGTCTCGTCTCCAGTCACTCCCTTGGTCTCCCCTCCAGTCACTCCCTTGGTCTCGCCTCAAGTCACTCCCCTGGTCTCGCCTCAAGTCACTCCCTTGGTCTCGTCTCCAGTCACTCCCTTGGTCTCGCCTCAGGTCACTCCCTTGGTCTCGCCTCCAGTCACTCCCTTGGTCTCGCCTCCAGTCACTCTCTTCGTCTCGTCTCCAGTCACTCCCTTGGTCTCCCCTCCAGTCACTCCCTTGGTATCGCCTACAGTCACTTCCTTGGTCTCGCCTCAGGTCACTCCCTTGGTCTCGCCTCAAGTCACTCCCTTGGTCTCGCCTCAAGTCACTCCCTTGGTATCGCCTACAGTCACTCCCTTGGTCTCGCCTCAGGTCACTCCCTTGGTCTCGCCTCAAGTCACTCCCTTGGTGTCGCCTCAAGTCACTCCCTTGGTCTCGTCTCCAGTCACTCCCTTGGTCTCGTCTCCAGTCACTCCCCTGGTCTCCCCTCCAGTCACTCCTTTGGTCTCGCCTCAAGTCACTCCCTTGGTCTCGTCTCCAGTCACTCCCTTGGTCTCGCCTCCAGTCACTCCCTTGGTCTCGTCGCAAGTCACTCCCTTGGTCTACCCTCCAGTCACTCCCTTGGTCTCGCCTCCAGTCACTCCCTTGGTCTCGCATCCAGTCACTCCCTTGGTCTCGCCTCCAGTCACTCCCTTGGTCTCGCCTCCAGTCACTCCCTTGGTCTCGTCTTCAGTCACTCCCTTGGTCTCCCCTATAGTCACTCCCTTGGTATCGCCTACAGTCACTCCCGTGGTCTCGCCTCAGGTCACTCCCTTGGTCTCGCCTCAAGTCACTCCCTTGGTCTCGTCTCCAGTCACTCCCTTGGTCTCGTCTCCAGTCACTCCCTTGGTCTCGCCTCCAGTCACTCCCTTGGTCTCGCATCCAGTCACTCCCTTGGTCTCGCATCCAGTCACTCCCTGGGTCTCTCCTCCAGTCACTCCCTCGGTATTGCCTAGTCACTCCCTCGGGCTCGCGCTAGTCACTCCCTTGGTATCGCCCCAGTCACTCCCTTGGTCTCCCCTCCACTCACTCCCTTGGTATCGCCTATAGTCACTCCCTTGGTATCGCCTATAGTCACTCCCTTGGTCTCGCCTCCAGTCACTCCCTTGGTCTCGTCTCCAGTCACTCCCTTGGTCTCGCCTCCAGTCACTCTCTTCGTCTCGCCTCCAGTCACTCCCTTGGTCTCGCCTCCAGTCACTCCCTTGGTCTCGCCTCTAGTCACTCCCTTGGTCTCGCCTCAAGTTACTCCCTTGGTCTCGTCTCCAGTCACTCCCTTGGTCTCGTCTCCAGTCACTCCCTTGGTCTCCCCTCCACTCACTCCCTTGGTATCGCCTACAGTCACTCCTTTGGTCTCGCCTCCAGTCACTCCCTTGGTCTCCCCTCCAGTCACTCTCTTGGTCTCGCCTCCAGTCACTCCCTTGGTCTCGCGCCAGTCACTCCCTTGGTCTATCCTCCAGTCACTCCCTTGGTCTCGCCTCAAGTCACTCGCTTGGTCTCGTCTCCAGTCACTCCCTTGGTCTCGCCTCCAGTCACTCCCTTGGTCTCGCATCCAGTCACTCCCTTGGTCTCGCATCCAGTCAGTCCCTTGGTCTCTCCTCCAGTCACTCCCTCGGTATCGCCTAGTCACTCCCTCGGTCTCGCGCTAGTCACTCCCTTGGTATCGCCCCAGTCACTCCCTTGGTCTCGCCTTGAGTCATTCCCTTGGTCTCCCCTCCACTCACTCCCTTGGTATCGCCTATAGTCACTCCCTTGGTCTCGCCTCCAGTCACTCCCTTGGTCTCGTCTCCAGTAACTCCCTTGGTCTCGCCTCCAGTCACTCTCTTCTTCTCGCCTCCAGTCACTCCCTTGGTCTCGCCTCAAGTCACTCCCTTGGTCTCGCCTCAAGTCACTCCCTTGGTCTCGTCTCCAGTCACTCCCTTGGTCTCGTCTCCAGTCACTCCCTTGGTCTCCCCTCCACTCACTCCCTTGGTATCGCCTACAGTCACTCCCTTGGTATCGCCTACAGTCACTCCCTTGGTCTCGCCTCCCGTCACTCCCTTGGTCTCGCCTCCAGTCACTCCCTTGGTCTCCCCTCCAGTCATTCCCTTGGTCTCGCCTCCAGTCACTCCCTTGGTCTCGCCCCAAGTCACTCCCTTGGTCTCGTCTCCAGTCACTCCCTTGGTCTCGCCTCCAGTCACTCCCTTGGTCTCGCATCCAGTCACTCCCTTGGTCTGGCCTCCAGTCACTCCCTTGGTCTCGCCTCCAGTCACTCCCTTGGTCTCGTCTCCAGTCACTCCCTTGGTCTCGCCTCAAGTCACTCCCTAGGTCTCGTCGCCAGTCACTCCCTTGGTCTCGCCTCCAGCCACTCCCTTGATCTCCCCTCCAGTCACTCCCTTGCTCTCGCCTCCAGTCACTCCCTTGGTCTCGCCTCCAGTCACTCCCTTGGTCTCGTCTCCAGTCACTCCCTTGGTCTCGCCTCAAGTCACTCCCTAGGTCTCGCATCCAGTCACTCCCTTGGTCTGGCCTCCAGTCACTCCCTTGGTCTCGCCTCCAGTCACTCCCTTGGTCTCGTCTCCAGTCACTCCCTTTGTCTCGCCTCAAGTCACTCCCTAGGTCTCGTCTCCAGTCACTCCCTTGGTCTCGCCTCCACCCACTCCCTTGGTCTCCCCTCCAGTCACTCCCTTGCTCTCGCCTCCAGTCACTCCCTTGGTCTCGCCTCCAGTCACTCCCTTGGTCTCGCCTCCAGTCACTCCCTTGGTCTCGCCTCACGTCACTCCCTTGGTCTCGCCTCAAGTCACTCCCTTGGTCTCGTCTCCAGTCACTCCCTAGGTCTCGTCTCCAGTCACTCCCTTGGTCTCGCCTCCACCCACTCCCTTGGTCTCCCCTCCAGTCACTCCCTTGGTCTCGTCTCCAGTCACTCCCTTGGTCTCGCCTCCAGTCACTTCCTTGGTCTCGCCTCCAGTCACTCCCTTGGTCTCCCCTCCAGTCACTCCCTTGGTCTCGCCTCCAGTCACTCCCTTGGTCTCGCCTCCAGTCACTCCCTTGGTCTCCCTTCCAGTCACTCCCTTGGTCTCGCCTCAAGTCACTCCCTTGGTCTCGTCTCCAGTCACTCCCTTGGTCTCGCCTCCAGTCACTCCCTTGGTCTCGCATCCAGTCACTCCCTTGGTCTCGCATCCAGTCACTCCCTTGGTCTCTCCTCCAGTCACTCCCGCGGTATCGCCTCCAGTCACTCCCTTGGTATCGCCTATAGTCACTCCCTTGGTCTCGCCTCCAGTCACTCCCTTGGTCTCGTCTCCAGTCACTCCCTTGGTCTCGCCTCCAGTCACTCTCTTCGTCTCGCCTCCAGTCACTCCCTTGGTCTCGCCTCAAGTCACTCCCTTGGTCTCGTCTCCAGTCACTCCCTTGGTCTCGTCTCCAGTCACTCCCTTGGTCTCCCCTCCACTCACTCCCTTGGTATCGCCTACAGTCACTCCCTTGGTATCGCCTACAGTCACTCCCTTGGTCTCGCCTCCAGTCACTCCCTTGGTCTCGCCTCCAGTCACTCCCTTGGTCTCCCCTCCAGTCATTCCCTTGGTCTCGCCTCCAGTCACTCCCTTGGTCTCGCCTCAAGTCACTCCCTTGGTCTCGTCTCCAGTCACTCCCTTGGTCTCGCATCCAGTCACTCCCTTGGTCTGGCCTCCAGTCACTCCCTTGGTCTCCCTTCCAGTCACTCCCTTGGTCTCGCCTCAAGTCACTCCCTTGGTCTCGTCTCCAGTCACTCCCTTGGTCTCGCCTCCAGTCACTCCCTTGGTCTCGCATCCAGTCACTCCCTTGGTCTCGCATCCAGTCACTCCCTTGGTCTCTCCTCCAGTCACTCCCGCGGTATCGCCTCCAGTCACTCCCTTGGTATCGCCTATAGTCACTCCCTTGGTCTCGCCTCCAGTCACTCCCTTGGTCTCGTCTCCAGTCACTCCCTTGGTCTCGCCTCCAGTCACTCTCTTCGTCTCGCCTCCAGTCACTCCCTTGGTCTCGCCTCAAGTCACTCCCTTGTTCTCGTCTCCAGTCACTCCCTTGGTCTCGTCTCCAGTCACTCCCTTGGTCTCCCCTCCACTCACTCCCTTGGTATCGCCTACAGTCACTCCCTTGGTATCGCCTACAGTCACTCCCTTGGTCTCGCCTCCAGTCACTCCCTTGGTCTCGCCTCCAGTCACTCCCTTGGTCTCCCCTCCAGTCATTCCCTTGGTCTCGCCTCCAGTCACTCCCTTGGTCTCGCCTCAAGTCACTCCCTTGGTCTCGTCTCCAGTCACTCCCTTGGTCTCGCATCCAGTCACTCCCTTGGTCTGGCCTCCAGTCACTCCCTTGGTCTCGCCTCCAGTCACTCCCTTGCTCTCGTCTCCAGTCACTCCCTTGGTCTCGCCTCAAGTCACTCCCTAGGTCTCGCATCCAGTCACTCCCTTGGTCTGGCCTCCAGTCACTCCCTTCGTCTCGCCTCCAGTCACTCCCTTGGTCTCGTCTCCAGTCACTCCCTTGGTCTCGCCTCCACCCACTCCCTTGGTCTCCCCTCCAGTCACTCCCTTGCTCTCGCCTCCAGTCACTCCCTTGGTCTCGCCTCCAGTCACTCCCTTGGTCTCGCCTCCAGTCACTCCCTTGGTCTCGCCTCACGTCACTCCCTTGGTCTGGCCTCCAGTCACTCCCTTGGTCTCGCCTCACGTCACTCCCTTGGTCTCGCCTCAAGTCACTCCCTTGGTCTCGTCTCCAGTCACTCCCTTGGTCTCGTCTCCAGTCACTCCCTTGGTCTCCCCTCCAGTCACTCCCTTGGTCTCGCCTCAAGTCACTCCCTTGGTCTCGTCTCCAGTCACTCCCTTGGTCTCGCCTCCAGTCACTCCCTTGGTCTCGCATCCAGTCACTCCCTTGCTCTCGCATCCAGTCACTCCCTGGGTCTCTCCTCTAGTCACTCCCTCGGTATCGCCTAGTCACTCCCTCGGTCTCGCGCTAGTCACTCCCTTGGTATCGCCCCAGTCACTCCCTGGGTCTCGCCTGGAGTCACTCCCTTGGTCTCCCCTCCACTCTCTCCCTTGGTATCGCCTATAGTCACTCCCTTGGTCTCGCCTCCAGTCACTCCCTTGGTCTCGTCTCCAGTCACTCCCTTGGTCTCGCCTCCAGTCACTCTCTTCGTCTCGCCTCCAGTCACTCCCTTGGTCTCGCCTCGAGTCACTCCCTTGGTCTCGCCTCCAGTCACTCCCTTGGTCTCGCCTCCAGTCACTCCCTTGGTCTCGTCTCCAGTCACTCCCTTGGTCTCGCCTCCAGTCACTCCCTTGGTCTCGCATCCAGTCACTCCCTTGGTCTCTACTCCAGTCACTCCCTTGGTCTCGCGCCAGTCACTCCCTTGGTCTATCCTTCAGTCACTCCCTTGGTCTCTACTCCAGTCACTCCCTTGGTCTCGCGCCAGTCACTCCCTTGGTCTATCCTTCAGTCACTCCCTTGCTCTCGCATCCAGTCACTCCCTGGGTCTCTCCTCTAGTCACTCCCTCGGTATCGCCTAGTCACTCCCTCGGTCTCGCGCTAGTCACTCCCTTGGTATCGCCCCAGTCACTCCCTGGGTCTCGCCTGGAGTCACTCCCTTGGTCTCCCCTCCACTCTCTCCCTTGGTATCGCCTATAGTCACTCCCTTGGTCTCGCCTCCAGTCACTCCCTTGGTCTCGCCTCCAGTCACTCCCTTGGTCTCGCCTCCAGTCACTCCCTTGGTCTCGTCTCCAGTCACTCCCTTGGTCTCGCCTCCAGTCACTCCCTTGGTCTCGCATCCAGTCACTCCCTTGGTCTCTACTCCAGTCACTCCCTTGGTCTCGCGCCAGTCACTCCCTTGGTCTATCCTCCAGTCACTCCCTTGGTCTCGTCTCCAGTCACTCCCTTGGTCTCCCCTCCAGTCACTCCCTTGGTATCGCCTACAGTCACTCCCTTGGTCTCGCCTCAGGTCACTCCCTTGGTCTCGCCTCAAGTCAATCCCTTGGTCTCGCCTCAAGTCACTCCCTTGGTCTCGTCTCCAGTCACTCTCTTGGTCTCGTCTCCAGTCACTCCCTTGGTCTCCCCTCCAGTCACTCCCTTGGTCTCGCCTCAAGTCACTCCCTTGGTCTCGCCTCAAGTCACTCCCTTGGTCTCGCCTCAAGTCACTCCCTTGGTCTCGTCTCCAATCACTCCCTTGGTCTAGTCTCCAGTCACTCCCTTGGTCTCCCCTCCAGTCACTCCCTTGGTCTCGCCTCAAGTCACTCCCTTGGTCTCGTCTCCAGTCACTCCCTTGGTCCCGCCTCCAGTCACTCCCTTGGTCTCGTCGCAAGTCACTCCCTTGGTCTACCCTCCAGTCACTACCTTGGTCTCGCCTCCAGTCACTCCCTTGGTCTCGCCTCCAGTCACTCCCTTGGTCTTGCCTCCAGTCACTCCCTTGGTCTCGCCTCCAGTCACTCCCTTGGTCTCGTCTCCAGTCACTCCCTTGGTCTCCCCTCCAGTCACTCCCTTGGTATCGCCTACAGTCACTCCCTTGGTCTCGCCTCAGGTCACTCCCTTGGTCTCGCCTCAAGTCACTCCCTTGGTCTCGCCTCAAGTCACTCCCTTGGTCTCGTCTCCAGTCACTCCCTTGGTCTCGTCTCCAGTCACTCCCTTGGTCTCCCCTCCAGTCACTCCCTTGGTCTCGCCTCAAGGCACTCCCTTGGTCTCGTCTCCAGTCACTCCCTTGGTCTCGCCTCCAGTCACTCCCGTGGTCTCGCATCCGGTCACTCCCTTGGTCTCGCCTCCAGTCACTCCCTGGGTCTCTCCTCCAGTCACTCCCTCAGTATCGCCTAGTCACTCCCTCGGTCTCGCGCTAGTCACTCCCTTGGTATCGCCCCAGTCACTCCCTTGGTCTCGCCTCAAGTCACTCCCTTGGTCTCGTCTCCAGTCACTCCCTTGGTCTCGTCTCCAGTCACTCCCTTGGTCTCCCCTCCAGTCACTCCCTTGGTCTCGCCTCAAGTCACTCCCCTGGTCTCGCCTCAAGTCACTCCCTTGGTCTCGTCTCCAGTCACTCCCTTGGTCTCGCCTCAGGTCACTCCCTTGGTCTCGCCTCCAGTCACTCCCTTGGTCTCGCCTCCAGTCACTCTCTTCGTCTCGTCTCCAGTCACTCCCTTGGTCTCCCCTCCAGTCACTCCCTTGGTATCGCCTACAGTCACTTCCTTGGTCTCGCCTCAGGTCACTCCCTTGGTCTCGCCTCAAGTCACTCCCTTGGTCTCGCCTCAAGTCACTCCCTTGGTATCGCCTACAGTCACTCCCTTGGTCTCGCCTCAGGTCACTCCCTTGGTCTCGCCTCAAGTCACTCCCTTGGTCTCGCCTCAAGTCACTCCCGTGGTCTCGTCTCCAGTCACTCCCTTGGTCTCGTCTCCAGTCAATCCCTTGGTCTCCCCTCCAGTCACTCCCTTGGTCTCGCCTCAAGTAACTCCCTTGGTCTCGCCTCAAGTCACTCCCTTGGTGTCGCCTCAAGTCACTCCCTTGGTCTCGTCTCCAGTCACTCCCTTGGTCTCGTCTCCAGTCACTCCCCTGGTCTCCCCTCCAGTCACTCCTTTGGTCTCGCCTCAAGTCACTCCCTTGGTCTCGTCTCCAGTCACTCCCTTGGTCTCGCCTCCAGTCACTCCCTTGGTCTCGTCGCAAGTCACTCCCTTGGTCTACCCTCCAGTCACTCCCTTGGTCTCGCCTCCAGTCACTCCCTTGGTCTCGCATCCAGTCACTCCCTTGGTCTCGCCTCCAGTCACTCCCTTGGTCTCGCCTCCAGTCACTCCCTTGGTCTCGTCTTCAGTCACTCCCTTGGTCTCCCCTATAGTCACTCCCTTGGTATCGCCTACAGTCACTCCCGTGGTCTCGCCTCAGGTCACTCCCTTGGTCTCGCCTCAAGTCACTCCCTTGGTCTCGTCTCCAGTCACTCCCTTGGTCTCGTCTCCAGTCACTCCCTTGGTCTCGCCTCCAGTCACTCCCTTGGTCTCGCATCCAGTCACTCCCTTGGTCTCGCATCCAGTCACTCCCTGGGTCTCTCCTCCAGTCACTCCCTCGGTATTGCCTAGTCACTCCCTCGGGCTCGCGCTAGTCACTCCCTTGGTATCGCCCCAGTCACTCCCTTGGTCTCCCCTCCACTCACTCCCTTGGTATCGCCTATAGTCACTCCCTTGGTATCGCCTATAGTCACTCCCTTGGTCTCGCCTCCAGTCACTCCCTTGGTCTCGTCTCCAGTCACTCCCTTGGTCTCGCCTCCAGTCACTCTCTTCGTCTCGCCTCCAGTCACTCCCTTGGTCTCGCCTCCAGTCACTCCCTTGGTCTCGCCTCTAGTCACTCCCTTGGTCTCGCCTCAAGTTACTCCCTTGGTCTCGTCTCCAGTCACTCCCTTGGTCTCGTCTCCAGTCACTCCCTTGGTCTCCCCTCCACTCACTCCCTTGGTATCGCCTACAGTCACTCCTTTGGTCTCGCCTCCAGTCACTCCCTTGGTCTCCCCTCCAGTCACTCTCTTGGTCTCGCCTCCAGTCACTCCCTTGGTCTCGCGCCAGTCACTCCCTTGGTCTATCCTCCAGTCACTCCCTTGGTCTCGCCTCAAGTCACTCGCTTGGTCTCGTCTCCAGTCACTCCCTTGGTCTCGCCTCCAGTCACTCCCTTGGTCTCGCATCCAGTCACTCCCTTGGTCTCGCATCCAGTCAGTCCCTTGGTCTCTCCTCCAGTCACTCCCTCGGTATCGCCTAGTCACTCCCTCGGTCTCGCGCTAGTCACTCCCTTGGTATCGCCCCAGTCACTCCCTTGGTCTCGCCTTGAGTCATTCCCTTGGTCTCCCCTCCACTCACTCCCTTGGTATCGCCTATAGTCACTCCCTTGGTCTCGCCTCCAGTCACTCCCTTGGTCTCGTCTCCAGTAACTCCCTTGGTCTCGCCTCCAGTCACTCTCTTCTTCTCGCCTCCAGTCACTCCCTTGGTCTCGCCTCAAGTCACTCCCTTGGTCTCGCCTCAAGTCACTCCCTTGGTCTCGTCTCCAGTCACTCCCTTGGTCTCGTCTCCAGTCACTCCCTTGGTCTCCCCTCCACTCACTCCCTTGGTATCGCCTACAGTCACTCCCTTGGTATCGCCTACAGTCACTCCCTTGGTCTCGCCTCCCGTCACTCCCTTGGTCTCGCCTCCAGTCACTCCCTTGGTCTCCCCTCCAGTCATTCCCTTGGTCTCGCCTCCAGTCACTCCCTTGGTCTCGCCCCAAGTCACTCCCTTGGTCTCGTCTCCAGTCACTCCCTTGGTCTCGCCTCCAGTCACTCCCTTGGTCTCGCATCCAGTCACTCCCTTGGTCTGGCCTCCAGTCACTCCCTTGGTCTCGCCTCCAGTCACTCCCTTGGTCTCGTCTCCAGTCACTCCCTTGGTCTCGCCTCAAGTCACTCCCTAGGTCTCGTCGCCAGTCACTCCCTTGGTCTCGCCTCCAGCCACTCCCTTGATCTCCCCTCCAGTCACTCCCTTGCTCTCGCCTCCAGTCACTCCCTTGGTCTCGCCTCCAGTCACTCCCTTGGTCTCGCCTCCAGTCACTCCCTTGGTCTCGCCTCAAGTCACTCCCTTGGTCTCGCCTCAAGTCACTCCCTTGGTCTCGTCTCCAGTCACTCCCTTGGTCTCGTCTCCAGTCACTCTCTTGGTCTCCCCACCACTCACTCCCTTGGTATCGCCTACAGTCACTCCCTTGGTCTCGCCTCCAGTCACTTCCTTGGTCTCGCCTCCAGTCACTCCCTTGGTCTCCCCTCCAGTCACTCCCTTGGTCTCGCCTCCAGTCACTCCCTTGGTCTCGCCTCCAGTCACTCCCTTGGTCTCCCCTCCAGTCACTCCCTTGGTCTCGCCTCAAGTCACTCCCTTGGTCTCGTCTCCAGTCACTCCCTTGGGCTCGCCTCCAGGCACTCCCTTGGTCTCGCATCCAGTCACTCCCTTGGTCTCGCATCCAGTCACTCCCTTGGTCTCTCCTCCAGTCACTCCCGCGGTATCGCCTAGTCACTCCCTCGCTCTCGCGCTAGTCACTCCCTTGGTATCGCCCCAGTCACTCCCTTGGTCTCGCCTCGAGTCACTCCCTTGGTCTCCCCTCCACTCACTCCCTTGTTATCGCCTATAGTCACTCCCTTGGTCTCGTCTCCAGTCACTCCCTTGGTCTCGTCTCCAGTCACTCCCTTGGTCTCGCCTCCAGTCACTCTCTTCGTCTCGCCTCCAGTCACTCCCTTGGTCTCGGCTCCAGTCACTCCCTTGGTCTCGCCTCAAGTCACTCCCTTGGTCTCGCCTCAAGTCACTCCCTTGGTCTCGTCTCCAGTCACTCCCTTGGTCTCCCCTCTACTCACTCCCTTGGTCTCGCATCCAGTCACTCCCTTGGTCTCGCATCCAGTCACTCCCTTGGTCTCTCCTCCAGTCACTCCCTCGGTATCGCCTAGTCACTCCCTCGGTCTCGCGCTAGTCACTCCCTTGGTATCGCCCCAGTCACTCCCTTGGTCTCGCCTCGAGTCACTCCCTTGGTCTCCCCTCCACTCACTCCCTTGGTATCGCCTATAGTCACTTCCTTGGTCTTGCCTCCAGTCACTACTTTGGTCTCGTCTCCAGTCACTCCCTTGGTCTCGCCTCCAGTCACTCTCTTCGTCTCGCCTCCAGTCACTCCCTTGGTCTCGCCTCCAGTGACTCCCTTGGTCTCGCCTCAAGTCACTCCCTTGGTCTCACCTCAAGTCACTCCCTTGGTCTCGTCTCCAGTTACTCCCTTGGTCTCGTCTCCAGTCACTCCCTTGGTCTTCCCTCCACTCACTCCCTTGGTATCGCCTACAGTCACTCCCTTGGTCTCGCCTCCAGTCACTCCCTCGGTCACCCCTCCAGTCACTCCCTTGGTCTCGCCTCCAGTCACTCCCTTGGTCTCGCCTCAAGTCACTCCCTTGGTCTCGTCTCCAGTCACTCCCTTGGTCTCGCCTCCAGTCACTCCCTTGATCTCGCATCCAGTCACTCCCTTGGTCTCGCATCCAGTCAGTCCCTTGGTCTCTCCTCCAGTCACTCCCTCGGTATCGCCTAGTCACTCCCTCGGTCTCGCGCTAGTCACTCCCTTGGTATCGCCCCAGTCACTCCCTTGGTCTCGCCTCGAGCCATTCCCTTGGTCTCCGCTCCACTCACTCCCTTGGTATCGCCTATAGTCACTCCCTTGGTCTCGCCTCCAGTCACTCCCTTGGTCTCGTCTCCAGTAACTCCCTTGGTCTCGCCTCCAGTCACTCTCTTCGTCTCGCCTCCAGTCACTCCTTTGGTCTCGCCTCCAGTCACTCCCTTGGTCTCGCCTCAAGTCACTCCCTTGGTCTCGCCTCAAGTCACTCCCTTGGTCTCGTCTCCAGTCACTCCCTTGGTCTCGTCTCCAGTCACTCCCTTGGTCTCCCCTCCACTCACTCCCTTGGTATCGCCTACAGTCACTCCCTTGGTATCGCCTACAGTCACTCCCTTGGTCTCGCCTCCCGTCACTCCCTTGGTCTCGCCTCCAGTCACTCCCTTGGTCTCCCCTCCAGTCATTCCCTTGGTCTCGCCTCCAGTCACTCCCTTGGTCTCGCCCCAAGTCACTCCCTTGGTCTCGTCTCCAGTCACTCCCTTGGTCTCGCCTCCAGTCACTCCCTTGGTCTCGCATCCAGTCACTCCCTTGGTCTGGCCTCCAGTCACTCCGTTGGTCTCACCTCCAGTCACTCCCTTGGTCTCGTCTCCAGTCACTCCCTTGGTCTCGCCTCAAGTCACTCCCTAGGTCTCGTCGCCAGTCACTCCCTTGGTCTCGCCTCCAGCCACTCCCTTGGTCTCCCCTCCAGTCACTCTCTTGCTCTCGCCTCCAGTCACTCCCTTGGTCTCGCCTCCAGTCACTCCCTTGGTCTCGCCTCCAGTCACTCCCTTGGTCTCGCCTCAAGTCACTCCCTTGGTCTCGTCTCCAGTCACTCCCTTGGTCTCGTCTCCAGTCACTCTCTTGGTCTCCCCACCACTCACTCCCTTGGTATCGCCTACAGTCACTCCCTTGGTCTCGCCTCCAGTCACTTCCTTGGTCTCGCCTCCAGTCACTCCCTTGGTCTCCCCTCCAGTCACTCCCTTGGTCTCGCCTCCAGTCACTCCCTTGGTCTCGCCTCCAGTCACTCCCTTGGTCTCCCCTCCAGTCACTCCCTTGGTCTCGCCTCAAGTCACTCCCTTGGTCTCGTCTCCAGTCACTCCCTTGGGCTCGCCTCCAGGCACTCCCTTGGTCTCGCATCCAGTCACTCCCTTGGTCTCGCATCCAGTCACTCCCTTGGTCTCTCCTCCAGTCACTCCCGCGGTAGCGCCTAGTCACTCCCTCGCTCTCGCGCTAGTCACTCCCTTGGTATCGCCCCAGTCACTCCCTTGGTCTCGCCTCGAGTCACTCCCTTGGTCTCCCCTCCACTCACTCCCTTGTTATCGCCTATAGTCACTCCCTTGGTCTCGCCTCCAGTCACTCCCTTGGCCTCGTCTCCAGTCACTCCCTTGGTCTCGCCTCCAGTCACTCTCTTCGTCTCGCCTCCAGTCACTCCCTTGGTCTCGGCTCCAGTCACTCCCTTGGTATCGCCTCAAGTCACTCCCTTGGTCTCGCCTCAAGTCACTCCCTTGGTCTCGTCTCCAGTCACTCCCTTGGTCTCCCCTCTACTCACTCCCTTGGTATCGCCTACAGTCACTCCCTTGGTCTCGCCTCCAGTCACTCCCTTGGTCTCGCCTCCAGTCACTCCCATGGTCTCCCCTCCAGTCACTCCCTTGGTCTCGCCTCCAGTCACTCCCTAGGTCTCGCGCCAGTCACTCCCGTGGTCTATCCTCCAGTCACTCTCTTGGTCTCGCCTCAAGTCACTCCCTTGGTCTCGTCTCCAGTCACTCCCTTGGTCTCGCCTCCAGTCACTCCCTTGGTCTCGCATCCAGTCACTCCCTTGGTCTCGCATCCAGTCACTCCCTTGGTCTCTCCTCCAGTCACTCCCTCGGTATCGCCTAGTCACTCCCTCGGTCTCGCGCTAGTCACTCCCTTGGTATCGCCCCAGTCACTCCCTTGGTCTCGCCTCGAGTCACTCCCTTGGTCTCCCCTCCACTCACTCCCTTGGTATCGCCTATAGTCACTTCCTTGGTCTCGCCTCCAGTCACTACTTTGGTCTCGTCTCCAGTCACTCCCTTGGTCTCGCCTCCAGTCACTCTCTTCGTCTCGCCTCCAGTCACTCCCTTGGTCTCGCCTCCAGTGACTCCCTTGGTCTCGCCTCAAGTCACTCCCTTGGTCTCACCTCAAGTCACTCCCTTGGTCTCGTCTCCAGTTACTCCCTTGGTCTCGTCTCCAGTCACTCCCTTGGTCTTCCCTCCACTCACTCCCTTGGTATCGCCTACAGTCACTCCCTTGGTCTCGCCTCCAGTCACTCCCTCGGTCACCCCTCCAGTCACTCCCTTGGTCTCGCCTCCAGTCACTCCCTTGGTCTCGCCTCAAGTCACTCCCTTGGTCTCGTCTCCAGTCACTCCCTTGGTCTCGCCTCCAGTCACTCCCTTGGTCTCGCATCCAGTCACTCCCTTGGTCTCATCTCCAGTCACTCCCTTGGTCTCGCGCCAGTCACTCCCTTGGTCTATCCTCCAGTCACTCCCTTGGTCTCGCCTTCAGTCACTCCCTTGGTCTCGCCTCCAGTCACTCCCTTGGTCTAGCCTCCAGTCTCTCCCTTGGTCTCGTCGCAAGTCAGTCCCTTGGTCTACCCTACTGTCACTCCCTTGGTCTCGCCTCCAGTCACTCCCTTGGTCTCGCCTCCAGTCACTCCCTTGGTCTCGTCTCCAGTCACTCCCTTGGTCTCGCCTCCAGTCACTCCCTTGGTCTCGCATCCAGTCACTCCCTTGGTCTCATCTCCAGTCACTCCCTTGGTCTCGCGCCAGTCACCCCCTTGGTCTATCCTCCAGTCACTCCCTTGGTCTCGCCTTCAGTCACTCCCTTGGTCTCGCCTCCAGTCACTCCCTTGGTCTCGCCTCCAGTCACTCCCTTGGTCTTGCCTCAAGTCACTCCCTTGGTCTCGTCTCCAGTCACTCCCTTGGTCTATCCTCCAGTCACTCCCTTGGTCTCGCTTCCAGGCACTCCCTTGGTCTCATCTCCAGTCACTCCCTTGGTCTCGCGCCAGTCACTCCCTTGGTCTATCCTCCAGTCACACCCTTGGTCTCGCCTCCAGTCACTCCCTTGGTCTCGCCTCCAGTCACTCCCTTGGTCTCGTCTCCAGTCACTCCCTTGGTCTCGCCTCAAGTCACTCCCTTGGTGTCCCCTCCACTCACTCCCTTGGTATTGCCTACAATCACTCCCTTGGTATCGCCTACAGTCACTCCCTTGGTCTATCCTCCAGTCACTCCCTTGGTCTCGCTTCCAGGCACTCCCTTGGTCTCATCTCCAGTCACTCCCTTGGTCTCGCGCCAGTCACTCCCTTGGTCTATCCTCCAGTCACACCCTTGGTCTCGCCTCCAGTCACTCCCTTGTTCTCGCATCCAGTCACTTCCTTGGTCTCGGTTCCAGTCACTCCCTTGGTCTCGCCTCCAGTCACTCCCTTGGTCTCGTCTCCAGTCACTCCCTTGGTCTCGCCTCCAGTCACTCCCTTGGTCTCGCATCCAGTCACTCCCTTGGTCTCATCTCCAGTCACTCCCTTGGTCTCGCGCCAGTCACTCCCTTGGTCTATCCTCCAGTCACTCCCTTGGTCTCGCCTTCAGTCACTCCCTTGGTCTCGCCTCCAGTCACTCCCTTGGTCTCGCCTCCAGTCACTCCCTTGGTCTCGCCTCCAGTCACTCCCTTGGTCTCGCCTCCAGTCACTCCCTTGGTCTCGTCTCCAGTCACTCCCTTGGCCTCGCCTCCACCCACTCCCTTCGTCTCCCCTCCACTCACTCCCTTGGTCTCGCCTCCAGTCACTCCCTTGGTCTCGCCTCCAGTCACTCTCTTGGTCTCGCCTCCAGTCACTCCCTTGGTCTCGCCTCAAGTCACTCCCTTGGTCTCGTCTCCAGTCACTCCCTTGGTCACGTCTCCAGTCACTCCCTTGGTCACCCCTCCACTCACTCCCTTGGTATCGCCTACAGACACTCCCTTGGTCTCGCCTCCAGTCACTCCCTTGGTCTCGCCTCCAGTCACTCCCTTGGTCTCCCCTCCAGTCACTCCCTTGGTCTCGCCTCCAGTCACTCCCTTGGTCTCGCATCCAGTCACTCCCTTGGTCTCGCCTCCAGTCACTCCCTTGGTCTCGTCGCAAGTCACTCCCTTGGTCTCGCCTCCAGTCACTCTCTTGGCCTCGTCTCCAGTCACTCCCTTGGCCTCGCCTCCACCCACTCCCTTCGTCTCCCCTCCACTCACTCCCTTGGTCTCGCCTCCAGTCACTCCCTTGGTCTCGCCTCCAGTCACTCTCTTGGTCTCGTCTCCAGTCACTCCCTTGGTCTCGCCTCCAGTCACTCTCTTCGTCTCGCGTCCAGTCACCCCCTCGTCTCGTCTCCAGTCCCTCCCTTGGTCTCGCCTCCAGTCACTCCCTTGGTCTCGCATCCAGTCACTCCCTTGGTCTATCCTTCAGTCACTCCCTTGGTCTCGCCTCCAGTCACTCTCTTGGTCTCGCCTCCCGTCACTCCCTTGGTCTCGTCGCAAGTCACTCCCTTGGTCTACCCTCCAGTCACTCCCTTGGTCTCGCCTCCAGTCACTCCCTTGGTCTCGCCTCCAGTCACTCCCTTGGTCTCGTCTCCAGTCACTCCCTTGGTCTCGCCTCAAGTCACTCCCTAGGTCTCGTCTCCAGTCACTCCCTTGGTCTCGCCTCCACCCACTCCCTTGTTCTCCCCTCCAGTCACTCCCTTGCTCTCGCCTCCAGTCACTCCCTTGTTCTCGCCTCGAGTCACTCCCTTGTTCTCGCATCCAGTCACTCCCTTGGTCTCGCCTCAAGTCATTCCCTTGGTCTCGCCTCAAGTCACTCCCTTGGTCTCGTCTCCAGTCACTCCCTTGGTCTCCCCTCCACTCACTCCCTTGGTATTGCCTACAGTCACTCCCTTGGTCTCGCCTCCAGTCACTTCCTTGGTCTCGCCTCCAGTCACTCCCTTGGTCTCCCCTCCAGTCACCCCCTTGGTCACGCCTCCAGACACTCCCTTGGTCTCCCCTCCAGTCACTCCCTTGGTCTCGCCTCAAGTCACTCCCTTGGTCTCGTCTCCAGTCACTCCCTTGGTCTCGCCTCCAGTCACTCCCTTGGTCTCGCATCCAGTCACTCCCTTGGTCTCGCATCCAGTCACTCCCTTGGTCTCTCCTCCAGTCACTCCCTCGGTATCGCCTAGTCACTCCCTCGGTCTCGCGCTAGTCACTCCCTTGGTATCGCCCCAGTCACTCCCTTGGTCTCGCCTCGAGTCACTCCCTTGGTCTCCCCTCCACTCACTCCCTTGCTATCACCTAGAGTCACTCCCTTGGTCTCGCCTCCAGTCACTCCCTTGGTCTCGTCTCCAGTCACTCCCTTGTTCTCGCCTCCAGTCACTCTCTTCGTCTCGCCTCCAGTCACTCCCTTGGTCTCGCCTACAGTCACACCCTTGGTCTCGCCGCCAGTCACTCCCTTGGTCTCGCCGCTAGTCACTCCCTTGTTCTCGCGCCAGTCACTCCATTGGTCTCGCCTCCAGTAACTCCCTTACTCTCGCCTCCAGTCACTCCCGTGGTCTCGATTCCAGTCACTCCCTTGGTCTCATCTCCAGTCACTCCCTTGGTCTCGCGCCAGTCACTCCCTTGGTCTATCCTCCAGTCACTCCCTTGGTTCGCCTTCAGTCACTCCCTTGGTCTCGCCTCCAGT
This sequence comes from Tenodera sinensis, assembly GCA_030765045.1. Lineage (NCBI taxonomy): Eukaryota > Metazoa > Arthropoda > Insecta > Mantodea > Mantidae > Tenodera > Tenodera sinensis. The sequence goes on from CM060964.1 coordinate 56,948,953, forward strand.
CACTCCCTTGGTCTCGCCTCCAGTCACGCCCTTGGTCTCGCCTCAAGTCACTCCCTTGGTCTCGTCTCCAGTCACTCCCTTGGTCTTGTCTCCAGTCACTCCCTTGGTCTCCCCTCCAGTCACTCCCTTGGTCTCGCCTCAAGTCACTCCGTTAGTCTCGTCTCCAGTCACTCCCCTGGTCTCGCCTCCAGTCACTCCCTTGGTCTCGCATCCAGTCACTCCCTTGGTCTCATCTCCAGTCACTACCTTGGTCTCTCGCCAGTCACTCCCTTGGTCTATCCTCCAGTCACTCCCTTGGTCTCGCCTTCAGTCACTCCCTTGGTCTCATCTCCAGTCACTACCTTGGTCTCTCGCCAGTCACTCCCTTGGTCTATCCTCCAGTCACTCCCTTGGTCTCGCCTCCAGTCACTCCCTTGGTCTCGTCGCAAGTCAGTCCCTTGGTCTACCCTCCAGTCACTCCCTTGGTCTCGCCTCCAGTCACTCCCTTGGTCTCGCCTCCAGTCACTCCCTTGGTCTCGCCTCCAGTCACTCCCTTGGTCTCGTCTCCAGTCACTCCCTTGGTCTCGCCTCCAGTCACTCCCTTGGTCTCGCATCTAGTCACTCCCTTGGTCTCATCTCCAGTCACTCCCCTGTTCTCGCGCCAGTCACCCCCTTGGTCTATCCTCCAGTCACTCCCTTTGTCTCGCCTTCAGTCACTCCCTTGGTCTCGCCTCCAGTCACTCCCTTGGTCTCGCCTCCAGTCACTCCCTTGGTCTCGCCTCCAGTCACTCCCTTGGTCTTGCCTCAAGTCACTCCCTTGGTCTCGTGTTCAGTCACTCCCTTTGTCTCGCCTCTAGTCACTCCCTTGGTCTCGCATCCAGTCACTCCCTTGAACTCTCCTGCAGTCACTCCCTTGGTATCGCCTACAGTCACTCCCTTGGTCTCGCGCCAGTCACTCCCTTGGTCTATCCTCCAGTCACTCCCTTGGTCTCGCTTCCAGGCACTCCCTTGGTCTCATCTCCAGTCACTCCCTTGGTCTCGCGCCAGTCACTCCCTTGGTCTATCCTCCAGTCACTCCCTTGGTCTCGCCTTCGGTCACTCCCTTGGTCTCGCCTTCGGTCACTCCCTTGGTCTCGCCTCCAGTCACTCCCTTGGTCTCGTCTCCAGTCACTCCCTTGGTCTCGCCTCCAGTCACTCCCTTGGTGTCCCCTCCACTCACTCCCTTGATATCGCCTACAATCACTCCCTTGGTATCGCCTACAGTCACTCCCTTGTTCTCGCCTCCAGTCACTTCCTTGGTCTCGGCTCCAGTCACTCCCTTGGTCTCCGCTCCAGTCACTCCCTTGGTCTCGCCTCCAGTCACTCCCTTGGTCTCCCCTCCAGTCACTCCCTTGGTATCGCCTCCAGTCACTCCCTTGGTCTCGCCTACAGTCACTCCCTTGGTCTCGCCTCCAGTCACTCCCTTGGTCTCGCTTCCAGTCACTCCCTTGGTCTCGCCTCCAGTCACTCAGTTGGTCTCGTCTCCAGTCACTCCCTTGGTCTGGCCTCAAGTCACTCCCTTGGTCTCGTCTCCAGTCACTCCCTTGGTCTCGTCTCCAGTCACTCCCTTGGTCTCGTCTCCAGTCACTCCCTTGGTCTCCCCTCCACTCACTCCCTTGATATCGCCTACAGTCACTCCCTAGGTCTCGTCTCCAGTCACTCCCTTGGTCTCGCCTCGAGTCACTCCCTTGGTCTCCCCTCCACTCACTCCCTTGGTCTCGCCTCCAGTCACTACCTTGGTCTCGTCTCCAGTCACTCCCTTGGTCTCGCCTCCAGTCACTCCCTTGGTCTCGCATCCAGTCACTCCCTTGGTCTCATCTCCAGTCACTCCCTTGGTCTCGCGCCAGTCATTCCCTTGGTCTATCCTCCAGTCACTCCCTTGGTCTCGCCTTCAGTCACTCCCTTGGTCTCGCCTCCAGTCACTCCCTTGGTCTAGCCTCCAGTCTCTCCCTTGGTCTGGTCGCAAGTCAGTCCCTTGGTCTACCCTCCTGTCACTCCCTTGGTCTCGCCTCCAGTCACTCCCTTGGTCTCGCCTCCAGTCACTCCCTTGGTCTCGTCTCCAGTCACTCCCTTGGTCTCGCCTCCAGTCACTCCCTTGATCTCGCATCCAGTCACTCCCTTGGTCTCATCTCCAGTCACTCCCTTGGTCTCGCGCCAGTCACCCCCTTGGTCTATCCTCCAGTCACTCCCTTGGTCTCGCCTTCAGTCACTCCCTTGGTCTCGCCTCCAGTCACTCCCTTGGTCTCGCCTCCAGTCACTCCCTTGGTCTCGCCTCCAGTCACTCTCTTGGTCTCGCCTCCAGTCACTCCCTTGGTCTCGCCTCAAGTCACTCCCTTGGTCTCGTCTCCAGTCACTCCCTTGGTCACGTCTCCAGTCACTCCCTTGGTCACCCCTCCACTCACTCCCTTGGTATCGCCTACAGACACTCCCTTGGTCTCGCCTCCAGTCACTCCCTTGGTCTCGCCTCCAGTCACTCCCTTGGTCTCCCCTCCAGTCACTCCCTTGGTCTCGCCTCCAGTCACTCCCTTGGTCTCGCATCCAGTCACTCCCTTGGTCTCGCCTCCAGTCACTCCCTTGGTCTCGTCGCAAGTCACTCCCTTGGTCTCGCCTCCAGTCACTCTCTTGGCCTCGTCTCCAGTCACTCCCTTGGCCTCGCCTCCACCCACTCCCTTCGTCTCCCCTCCACTCACTCCCTTGGTCTCGCCTCCAGTCACTCCCTTGGTCTCGCCTCCAGTCACTCTCTTGGTCTCGTCTCCAGTCACTCCCTTGGTCTCGCCTCCAGTCACTCTCTTCGTCTCGCGTCCAGTCACCCCCTCGTCTCGTCTCCAGTCCCTCCCTTGGTCTCGCCTCCAGTCACTCCCTTGGTCTCGCATCCAGTCACTCCCTTGGTCTATCCTTCAGTCACTCCCTTGGTCTCGCCTCCAGTCACTCTCTTGGTCTCGCCTCCCGTCACTCCCTTGGTCTCGTCGCAAGTCACTCCCTTGGTCTACCCTCCAGTCACTCCCTTGGTCTCGCCTCCAGTCACTCCCTTGGTCTCGCCTCCAGTCACTCCCTTGGTCTCGTCTCCAGTCACTCCCTTGGTCTCGCCTCAAGTCACTCCCTAGGTCTCGTCTCCAGTCACTCCCTTGGTCTCGCCTCCACCCACTCCCTTGTTCTCCCCTCCAGTCACTCCCTTGCTCTCGCCTCCAGTCACTCCCTTGTTCTCGCCTCGAGTCACTCCCTTGTTCTCGCATCCAGTCACTCCCTTGGTCTCGCCTCAAGTCATTCCCTTGGTCTCGCCTCAAGTCACTCCCTTGGTCTCGTCTCCAGTCACTCCCTTGGTCTCCCCTCCACTCACTCCCTTGGTATTGCCTACAGTCACTCCCTTGGTCTCGCCTCCAGTCACTTCCTTGGTCTCGCCTCCAGTCACTCCCTTGGTCTCCCCTCCAGTCACCCCCTTGGTCACGCCTCCAGACACTCCCTTGGTCTCCCCTCCAGTCACTCCCTTGGTCTCGCCTCAAGTCACTCCCTTGGTCTCGTCTCCAGTCACTCCCTTGGTCTCGCCTCCAGTCACTCCCTTGGTCTCGCATCCAGTCACTCCCTTGGTCTCGCATCCAGTCACTCCCTTGGTCTCTCCTCCAGTCACTCCCTCGGTATCGCCTAGTCACTCCCTCGGTCTCGCGCTAGTCACTCCCTTGGTATCGCCCCAGTCACTCCCTTGGTCTCGCCTCGAGTCACTCCCTTGGTCTCCCCTCCACTCACTCCCTTGCTATCACCTAGAGTCACTCCCTTGGTCTCGCCTCCAGTCACTCCCTTGGTCTCGTCTCCAGTCACTCCCTTGTTCTCGCCTCCAGTCACTCTCTTCGTCTCGCCTCCAGTCACTCCCTTGGTCTCGCCTACAGTCACACCCTTGGTCTCGCCGCCAGTCACTCCCTTGGTCTCGCCGCTAGTCACTCCCTTGTTCTCGCGCCAGTCACTCCATTGGTCTCGCCTCCAGTAACTCCCTTACTCTCGCCTCCAGTCACTCCCGTGGTCTCGATTCCAGTCACTCCCTTGGTCTCATCTCCAGTCACTCCCTTGGTCTCGCGCCAGTCACTCCCTTGGTCTATCCTCCAGTCACTCCCTTGGTTCGCCTTCAGTCACTCCCTTGGTCTCGCCTCCAGTCACTCCCTTGGTCTCGCCTCCAGTCACGCCCTTGGTCTCGCCTCAAGTCACTCCCTTGGTCTCGTCTCCAGTCACTCCCTTGGTCTTGTCTCCAGTCACTCCCTTGGTCTCCCCTCCAGTCACTCCCTTGGTCTCGCCTCAAGTCACTCCGTTAGTCTCGTCTCCAGTCACTCCCCTGGTCTCGCCTCCAGTCACTCCCTTGGTCTCGCATCCAGTCACTCCCTTGGTCTCATCTCCAGTCACTACCTTGGTCTCTCGCCAGTCACTCCCTTGGTCTATCCTCCAGTCACTCCCTTGGTCTCGCCTTCAGTCACTCCCTTGGTCTCGCCTCCAGTCACTCCCTTGGTCTCGCCTCCAGTCACTCCCTTGGTCTCGTCGCAAGTCAGTCCCTTGGTCTACCCTCCAGTCACTCCCTTGGTCTCGCCTCCAGTCACTCCCTTGGTCTCGCCTCCAGTCACTCCCTTGGTCTCGCCTCCAGTCACTCCCTTGGTCTCGTCTCCAGTCACTCCCTTGGTCTCGCCTCCAGTCACTCCCTTGGTCTCGCATCTAGTCACTCCCTTGGTCTCATCTCCAGTCACTCCCCTGTTCTCGCGCCAGTCACCCCCTTGGTCTATCCTCCAGTCACTCCCTTTGTCTCGCCTTCAGTCACTCCCTTGGTCTCGCCTCCAGTCACTCCCTTGGTCTCGCCTCCAGTCACTCCCTTGGTCTCGCCTCCAGTCACTCCCTTGGTCTTGCCTCAAGTCACTCCCTTGGTCTCGTGTTCAGTCACTCCCTTTGTCTCGCCTCTAGTCACTCCCTTGGTCTCGCATCCAGTCACTCCCTTGAACTCTCCTGCAGTCACTCCCTTGGTATCGCCTACAGTCACTCCCTTGGTCTCGCGCCAGTCACTCCCTTGGTCTATCCTCCAGTCACTCCCTTGGTCTCGCTTCCAGGCACTCCCTTGGTCTCATCTCCAGTCACTCCCTTGGTCTCGCGCCAGTCACTCCCTTGGTCTATCCTCCAGTCACTCCCTTGGTCTCGCCTTCGGTCACTCCCTTGGTCTCGCCTTCGGTCACTCCCTTGGTCTCGCCTCCAGTCACTCCCTTGGTCTCGTCTCCAGTCACTCCCTTGGTCTCGCCTCCAGTCACTCCCTTGGTGTCCCCTCCACTCACTCCCTTGATATCGCCTACAATCACTCCCTTGGTATCGCCTACAGTCACTCCCTTGTTCTCGCCTCCAGTCACTTCCTTGGTCTCGGCTCCAGTCACTCCCTTGGTCTCCGCTCCAGTCACTCCCTTGGTCTCGCCTCCAGTCACTCCCTTGGTCTCCCCTCCAGTCACTCCCTTGGTATCGCCTCCAGTCACTCCCTTGGTCTCGCCTACAGTCACTCCCTTGGTCTCGCCTCCAGTCACTCCCTTGGTCTCGCTTCCAGTCACTCCCTTGGTCTCGCCTCCAGTCACTCAGTTGGTCTCGTCTCCAGTCACTCCCTTGGTCTGGCCTCAAGTCACTCCCTTGGTCTCGTCTCCAGTCACTCCCTTGGTCTCGTCTCCAGTCACTCCCTTGGTCTCGTCTCCAGTCACTCCCTTGGTCTCCCCTCCACTCACTCCCTTGATATCGCCTACAGTCACTCCCTAGGTCTCGTCTCCAGTCACTCCCTTGGTCTCGCCTCGAGTCACTCCCTTGGTCTCCCCTCCACTCACTCCCTTGGTCTCGCCTCCAGTCACTACCTTGGTCTCGTCTCCAGTCACTCCCTTGGTCTCGCCTCCAGTCACTCCCTTGGTCTCGCATCCAGTCACTCCCTTGGTCTCATCTCCAGTCACTCCCTTGGTCTCGCGCCAGTCATTCCCTTGGTCTATCCTCCAGTCACTCCCTTGGTCTCGCCTTCAGTCACTCCCTTGGTCTCGCCTCCAGTCACTCCCTTGGTCTAGCCTCCAGTCTCTCCCTTGGTCTGGTCGCAAGTCAGTCCCTTGGTCTACCCTCCTGTCACTCCCTTGGTCTCGCCTCCAGTCACTCCCTTGGTCTCGCCTCCAGTCACTCCCTTGGTCTCGTCTCCAGTCACTCCCTTGGTCTCGCCTCCAGTCACTCCCTTGATCTCGCATCCAGTCACTCCCTTGGTCTCATCTCCAGTCACTCCCTTGGTCTCGCGCCAGTCACCCCCTTGGTCTATCCTCCAGTCACTCCCTTGGTCTCGCCTTCAGTCACTCCCTTGGTCTCGCCTCCAGTCACTCCCTTGGTCTCGCCTCCAGTCACTCCCTTGGTCTTGTCTCAAGTCACTCCCTTGGTCTCGTCTTCACTCACTCCCTTTGTCTCGCCTCTAGTCACTCCCTTGGTCTCGCATCCAGTCACTCCCTTGGTCTCTCCTGCAGTCACTCCCTTGGTATCGCCTACAGTCAATCCCTTGGTCTCGCGCCAGTCACTCCCTTGGTCTATCCTCCAGTCACTCCCTTGGTCTCGCTTCCAGGCACTCCCTTGGTCTCATCTCCAGTCACTCCCTTGGTCTCGCGCCAGTCACTCCCTTGGTCTATCCTCCAGTCACACCCTTGGTCTCGCCTCCAGTCACTCCCTTGGTCTCGCCTCCAGTCACTCCCTTGGTCTCGTCTCCAGTCACTCCCTTGGTCTCGCCTCAACTCACTCCCTTGGTGTCCCCTCCACTCACTCCCTTGGTATTGCCTACAATCACTCCCTTGGTATCGCCTACAGTCACTCCCTTGTTCTCGCCTCCAGTCACTTCCTTGGTCTCGGTTCCAGTCACTCCCTTGGTCTCGCCTCCAGTCACTCCCTTGGTCTCGTCTCCAGTCACTCCCTTGGTCTCGCCTCCAGTCACTCCCTTGGTCTTGCATCCAGTCACTCCCTTGGTCTCATCTCCAGTCACTCCCTTGGTCTCGCCTCAAGTCACTCCCTTGGTCTCGTCTCCAGTCACTCCCTTGGTCACGTCTCCAGTCACTCCCTTGGTCACCCCTCCACTCACTCCCTTGGTATCGCCTACAGACACTCCCTTGGTCTCGCCTCCAGTCACTCCCTTGGTCTCGCCTCCAGTCACTCCCTTGGTCTCCCCTCCAGTCACTCCCTTGGTCTCGCCTCCAGTCACTCCCTTGGTCTCGCATCCAGTCACTCCCTTGGTCTCTCCCCCAGTCACTCCCTCGGTATAGCCTAGTCATTCCCTCGGTCTCGCGCTAGTCACTCCCTTGGTATCGCCCCAGTCACTCCCTTGGTCTGGCCTCGAGTCACTCCCTTGGTCTCCCCTCCACTCTCTCCCTTGGTATCACCTATAGTCACTCCCTTGGTCTCGCCTCCAGTCACTCTCTTGGTCTCGTCTCCAGTCACTCCCTTGGTCTCGCCTCCAGTCACTCTCTTCGTCTCGCGTCCAGTCACTCCCTCGTCTCGTCTCCAGTCCCTCCCTTGGTCTCGCCTCCAGTCACTCCCTTGGTCTCGCATCCAGTCCTTCCCTTGGTCTATCCTTCAGTCACTCCCTTGGTCTCGCCTCCAGTCACTCTCTTGGTCTCGCCTCCAGTCACTCCCTTGGTCTCGCCGCAAGTCACTCCCTTGGTCTACCCTCCAGTCACTCCCTTGGTCTCGCCTCCAGTCACTCCCTTGGTCTCGCCTCCAGTCACTCCCTTGGTCTCGTCTCCAGTCACTCCCTTGGTCTCGCCTCAAGTCACTCCCTAGGTCTCGTCTCCAGTCACTCCCTTGGTCTCGCCTCCACCCACTCCCTTGTTCTCCCCTCCAGTCACTCCCTTGCTCTCGCCTCCAGTCACTCCCTTGTTCTCGCCTCGAGTCACTCCCTTGTTCTCGCATCCAGTCACTCCCTTGGACTCGCCTCAAGTCATTCCCTTGGTCTCGCCTCAAGTCACTCCCTTGGTCTCGTCTCCAGTCACTCCCTTGGTCTCCCCTCCACTCACTCCCTTGGTATTGCCTACAGTCACTCCCTTGGTCTCGCCTCCAGTCACTTCCTTGGTCTCGCCTCCAGTCACTCCCTTGGTCTCCCCTCCAGTCACCCCCTTGGTCTCGCCTCAAGTCACTCCCTTGGTCTCGTCTCCAGTCACTCCCTTGGTCTCGCCTCCAGTCACTCCCTTGGTCTCGCATCCAGTCACTCCCTTGGTCTCGCATCCAGTCACTCCCTTGGTCTCTCCTCCAGTCACTCCCTCGGTATCGCCTAGTCACTCCCTCGGTCTCGCGCTAGTCACTCCCTTGGTATCGCCCCAGTCAATCCCTTGGTCTCGCCTCGAGTCACTCCCTTGGTCTCCCCTCCACTCACTCCCTTGGTATCGCCTATAGTCACTCCCTTGGTCTCGCCTCCAGTCACTCCCTTGGTCTCGTCTCCAGTCACTCCCTTGGTCTCGCCTCCAGTCACTCCCTTGGTCTTACCTCAAGTCACTCCCTTGGTCTCGTCTCCAGTCAGTAGCTTGGTATCGTCTCCAGTCACTCCCTTGGTCTCCCCTCCACTCACTCCCTTGGTATCGCCTACAGTCACTCCCTTGGTATCGCCTACAGTCACTGCCTTGGTCTCGCCTCCAGTCACTCCCTTGGTCTCGCCTCCAGTCACTCCCTTGGTCTAACCTCCAGTCACTCCCTTGGTCTCGCCTCCAGTCACTCCCTTGGTCTCGCGCCAGTCACTCCCTTGGTCTCGCCTCAAGTCACTCCCTTGGTCTCGTCTCCAGTCACTCCCTTGGTGTCGCCTCCAGTCACTCCCTTGGTCTCGCATCCAGTCACTCCCTTGGTCTCGCATCCAGGCACTCCCTTGGTCTCTCCTCCAGTCACTCCCTCGGTATCGCCTAGTCACTCCCTCGCTCTCGCGCTAGTCACTCCCTTGGTATCGCCCCAGTCACTCCCTTGGTCTCGCCTCGAGTCATTCCCTTGGTCTCCCCTCCACTCACTCCCTTGGTATCGCCTATAGTCACTCCCTTGGTCTCGCCTCCAGTCACTCCCTTGGTCTCGTCTCCAGTCACTCCCTTGGTCTCGCCTCCAGTCACTCTCTTCGTCTCGCCTCCAGTCACTCCCTTGGTCTCGCCTCCAGTCACTCCCTTGGTCTCGCATCCAGTCACTCCCTTGGTCTCTCCTCCAGTCACTCCCTCGGTATCGCCTAGTCACTCCCTCGGTCTCGCGCTAGTCACTCCCTTGGTATCGCCCCAGTCACTCCCTTGGTCTCGCCTCGAGTCACTCCCTTGGTCTCCCCTCCACTCACTCCCTTGGTATCGCCTATAGTCACTCCCTTGGTCTCGCCTCAAGTCACCTGCTTGGTCTCGCCTCAAGTCACTCCCTTGGTCTCGTCTCCAGTCACTCCCTTCGTCTCGTCTCCAGTCATTCCTTTGGTCTCCCTTCCACTCACTCCCTTGGTATCGCCTACAGTCACTCCCTTGGTATCGCCTACAGTCACTCCCTTGGTCTCGCCTCCAGTCACTCCATTGGTCTCGCCTCCAGTCACTCCCTTGGTCTCCCCTCCAGTCACTCCCTTGGTTTCGCCTCCAGTCACTCCCTTGGTCTCGCCTCAAGTCACTCCCTTGGTCTCGTCTCCAGTCAATCCCTTGGTCTCGCCTCCAGTCACTCCCTTGGTCTCGCATCCAGTCACTCCCTTGGTCTGGCCTCCAGTCACTCCCTTGGTCTCGCCTCCAGTCACTCCCTTGGTCTCGTCTCCAGTCACTCCCTTCGTCTCGCCTCAAGTCACTCCCTAGATCTCGTCTCCAGTCACTCCCTTGGTCTCGCCTCCACCCACTACCTTGGTCTCCCCTCCAGTCACTCCCCTGCTCTCGCCTCCAGTCACTCCCTTGGTCTCGCCTCCAATCACTCCCTTGGTCTCACCTCAAGTCACTCCCTTGTCTCGTCTCCAGTCACTCCCTTGGTCTCGTCTCCAGTCACTCTCTTGGTCTCCCCTCCACTCACTCCCTTGGTATCGCCTACAGTCACTTCCTTGGTCACGCCTCCAGTCACTCCCTTGGTCTCCCCTCCAGTCACTCCCTTGGTCTCGCCTCCAGTCACTCCCTTGGTCTCGCCTCCAGTCATTCCCTTGGTCTCCCCTCCAGTCACTCCCTTGGTCTCGCCTCAAGTCACTCCCTTGGTCTCGTCTCCAGTCACTCCCTTGGTCTCGCCTCCAGTCACTCCCTTGGTCTCGCATCCAGTCACTCCCTTGGTCTCGCATCCAGTCACTCCCTTGGTCTCTCCTCCAGTCACTCCCGCGGTATCGCCTAGTCACTCCCTCGCTCTCGCGCTAGTCACTCCCTTGGTATCGCCCCAGTCACTCCCTTGGTCTCGCCTCGAGTCACTCCCTTGGTCTCCCCTCCACTCACTCCCTTGGTATCGCCTATAGTCACTCCCTTGGTCTCGCCTCCAGTCACTCCCTTGGTCTCGTCTCCAGTCACTCCCTTGGTCTCGCCTCCAGTCACTCTCTTCGTCTCACCTCCAGTCACTCCCTTGGTCCCGCCTCCAGTCACTCCCTTGGTCTCGCCTGAAGTCACTCCCTTGGTCTCGCCTCAAGTCACTCCCTTGGTCTCGTCTCCAGTCACTCACTTGTTCTCGTCTCCAGTCACTCCCTTGGTCTCCCCTCCACTCACTCCCTTGGTATCGCCTACAGTCACTCCCTTGGTCTCGCCTCCAGTCACTCCCTTGGTCTCGCCTCCAGTCACTCCCTTGGTCTCCCCTCCAGTCACTCCCTTGGTCTCGCCTCCAGTCACTCCCTTGGTCTCGGGCCAGTCACTCCCTTGGTCTATCCTCCAGTCACTCCCTTGGTCTCGCCTCAAGTCACTCCCTTGGTCTCGTCTCCAGTCACTCCCTTGGTCTCGCCTCGAGTCACTCCCTATGCCTCGCATCCAGTCACTCCCTTGGTCTCGCATCCAGTCACTCCCTTGGTCTCTCCTCCAGTCACTCCCTCGGTATCGCCTAGTCACTCCCTCGGTCTCGCGCTAGTCACTCCCTTGGTATCACCCCAGTCACTCCCTTGGTCTCGCCTCAAGTCACTCCCTTGGTCTCGCATCCAGTCACTCTCTTGGTCTGGCCTCCAGTCACTCCCTTGGTCTCGCCTCCAGTCACTCCCTTGGTCTCGACTCCAGTCACTCCCTTGGTCTCGCCTCAAGTCACTCCCTAGGTCTCGTCTCCAGTCACTCCCTTGGTCTCCCCTCCAGTCACTCCCTTGCTCTCGCCTCCAGTCACTCCCTTGGTCTCGCCTCCAGTAACTCCCTTGGTCTCGCCTCCGGTCACTCCCTTGGTGTCGCCTCAAGTCACTCCCTTGGTCTCGCCTCAAGTCACTCCCTTGGTCTCGTCTCCAGTCACTCCCTTGGTCTCGTCTCCAGTCACTCTCTTGGTCTTCCCTCCACTCACTCCCTTGGTATCGCCTTCAGTCACTCCCTTGGTCTCGCCTCCAGTCACTTCCTTGGTCTCGCCTCCAGTCACTCCCTTGGTCTCCCGTCCAGTCACTCCCTTGGTCTCGCCTCCAGTCACTCCCTTGGTCTCGCCTCCAGTCACTCCCTTGGTCTCGCCTCCAGTCACTCCCTTGGTCTCCCCTCCAGTCACTCCCTTGGTCTCGCCTCAAGTCACTCCCTTGGTCTCGCCTCCAGTCACTCCCTTGGTCTCGCATCCAGTCACTCCCTTGGTCTCGCATCCAGTCACTCCCTTGGTCTCGCATCCAGTCACTCCCTTGGTCTCTCCTGCAGTCACTCCCGCGGTATCGCCTAGTCACTCCCTCGCTCTCGCGCTAGTCACTCCCTTGGTATCGCCCCAGTCACTCCCTTGGTCTCGCCTCGAGTCACTCCCTTGGTCTCCCCTCCACTCACTCCCTTGGTTTCGCCTCCAGTCACTCTCTTCGTCTCGCCTCCAGTCACTCCCTTGGTCTCGCCTCCAGTCACTCCCTTGGTCTCGCCTCAAGTCACTCCCTTGGTCTCGCCTCAAGTCACTCCCTTGGTCTCGTCTCCAGTCACTCCCTTGGTCTCGTCTCCAGTCACTCCCTTGGTATCCCCTCCACTCACTCCCTTGGTATCGCCTACAGTCACTCCCTTGGTCTCGCCTCCAGTCACTCCCTTGGTCTCGCCTCAAGTCACTCCCTTGGTCTCCCCTCCAGTCACTCCCTTGGTCTCGCCTCCAGTCACTCCCCTGGTCTCGCGCCAGTCACTCCCTTGGTCTATCCTCCAGTCACTCCCTTGGTCTCGCCTCAAGTCACTCCCTTGGTCTCGTCTCCAGTCACTCCCTTGGTCTACCCTCCAGTCACTCGCTTGGTCTCGCCGCTAGTCACTCCCTTGTTCTCGCGCCAGTCACTCCATTGGTCTCGCTTCCAGTCACTCCCTTGGTCTCATCTCCAGTCACTCCCTTGGTCTCGCGCCAGTCGCTCCCTTGGTCTATCCTCCAGTCACTCCCTTGGTCTATCCTCCAGTCACTCCCTTGATCTCGCCTTCAGTCAATCCCTTGGTCTCGCCTCCAGTCACTCCCTTGGTCTCGCCTCCAGTCACTCCCTTGGTCTCGCCTTCAGTCACTCCCTTGCTCTCGTCGCAAGTCACTCCCTTGGTCTACACTCCAGTCACTCCCTTGGTCTCGCCTCCAGTCACTCCCTTGGTCTCGCATCCAGTCACTCCCTTGGACTCGTCTCCAGTCACTCCCTTGGTCTCGCATCCAGTCACTCCCTTGGTCTCGCATCCAGTCACTCCCTTGGTCTCATCTCCAGTCACTCCCTTGGTCTCGCCTGCAGTCACTTCGTTGGTCTCGTGTCAAGTCACTCCCTTGGTCTACCCTCCAGTCACTCCCTTGATCTCGCCTTCAGTCACTCCCTTGGTCTCGCCTCCAGTCCCTCCCTTGGTCTCGCCTCCAGTCACTCCCTTGTTCTCGCCTGCAGTCACTTCGTTGGTCTCGTGTCAAGTCACTCCCTTGGTCTACCCTCCAGTCACTCCCTTGGTCTCGCCTCCAGTCACTCCCTTGGTCTCGCCTCTAGTCACTCCCTTGGTCTCGTCTCCAGTCACTCCCTTGGTCTCGCCTCCACCCACTCCCTTGGTCTCCCCTCCAGTCACTCCCTTGTTCTCGCCTCCAGTCACTCCCTTGGTCTCGCCTCCAGTCACTCCTTGGTCTCGCCTCCAGGCACTCCCTTGGTCTCGCCTCAAGTCACTCCCTTGGTCTCGCCTCAAGTCACTCCCTTGGTCTCGTCTCCAGTCACTCCCTTGTTCACGTCTCCAGTCATTCCCTTGGACTACCCTCCACTCACTCCCTTGGTATCGCCTACATTCACTCCCTTGGTCTCGCCTCCAGTCACTCCCTTGGTCTCGCCTCCAGTCACTCCCTTGGTCTCCCCTCCAGTCACTCCCTTGGTCTCGCCTCCAGTCGCTCCCTTGGCCTCGCCTCCAGTCACTCCCTCGATCTCCCGTCCAGTCACTCCCTTGGTCTCGCCTCAAGTCACTCCCTTGGTCTCGTCTCCAGTCACTCCCTTGGTCTCGCCTCCAGTCACTCCCTTGGTCTCGCATCCAGTCACTCCCTTGGTCTCTCCTCCAGTCACTCCCTCGGTATCGCCTACAGTCACTCCCTTGGTCTCGCCTCGAGGCACTCCCTTGGTCTCGTCTCAAGTTACTCCCTTGGTCTCATATCGAGTCGATCCCTTGGTCTCGCCTCCAGTCACTCTCTTCGTCTCGACTCCAGTCACTCCCTTGGTCTCCCCTCCAGTCACTCCCTTGGTATCATCTCCAGTCACTCCCTGGGTCTCGTCGCAAGTCACTTCCTTGGTCTACCCTCCAGTCACTCCCTTGGTCTCGCCTCCAGTCACTCCCTTGGTCTCGCCTCCAGTCACTCCCTTGGTCTCGTCTCCAGTCACTCCCTTGGTCTCGTATCAAGTCACTCCCTTGGTCTCGCCTCCAGTCACTCCCTTGGTCTCGCCTCCAGTCACTCCCTTGGTCTCTCCAGTCACTCCCTTGGCCTCGTCTCCAGTCACTCCCTTGGTCTCGCATCAACTCACTCCCTTGGTCTCGCCTCCAGTCACTCCCTTGGTATCGCCTACAGTCACTCCCTTGGTCTCGCGCCAGTTACTCCCTTGGTATCGCCCCAGTTACTCCCTTGGTCTCGCCTCCAGTCACTCCCTTGGTCTTGCATCCAGTCACTCCCATGTTCTATCCTCCAGTCACTCCCTTGGTCTCGTCCCAAGTCACTCCCTTGGTCTCGTCGCAAGTCACTCCCTTGGTCTCGCCTCCAGTCACTCCCTTGGTCTCGCCTCCAGTCACTACCTTGTTCTCCCCTCCAGTCACTCCCTTGGTCTTGCCTCAAGTCACTCCCTTGGTCTCGTCTCCAGTCACTCCCTTGTTCTCGTCTTCAGTCACTCCCTTGGTCTCGCCTCCAGTCACTCCCTTGGTCTTACCTCAAGTCACTCCCTTGGTCTCGTCTCTAGTCACTCCCTTGTTCTCGCCTCCAGTCACTCCCTTGGTCTCGCCTCCAGTCACTCCCTTGGTCTCGCCTCCAGTCACCTCCTTGGTCTCGCCTCCACTCACTCCCTTGGTATCGCCTACAGTCACTCCCTTGGTCTCGCCTCCAGTCACTCCCTTGGTCTCGCCTCAACTCACTCCCTTGGTCTCGTCTCCAGTCACTCCCTTGGTCTCGTCTCCAGTCACTCCCTTGGTATCGCCTACAGTCACTCCCTTGGTATCGCCTACAGTCACTCCCTTGGTCTCGCCTCCAGTCACTCCCTTGGTCTTGCCTCCAGTCACTCCCTTGGTCTCGCCTCCAGTCACTCCCTTGGTCTCGCCTCCAGTCACTCCCTTGGTCTCGCCTCGAGTCACTCCCTTGGTATCGCCACCAGTCACTCCCTTGGCCTCGCCTCCAGTCACTCCCTTGGTCTCGCCTCGAGTCACTCCCTTGGTGTCCCCTCCACTCACTCCCTTGGTATTGCCTACAGTCACTCCCTTGGTATCGCCTACAGTCACTCCCTTGTTCTCGCCTCCAGTCACTTCCTTGGTCTCGGCTCCAGTCACTCCCTTGGTCTCCCCTCCAGTCACTCCCTTGGTCTCGCCTCCAGTCACTCCCTTGGTCTCGCCTCCAGTCACTCCCTTAGTATCGCCTCCAGTCACTCCCTTGGTCTCGCCTCCAGTCACTCCCTTACTCTCGCGTCCAGTCACTCCCTTGGTCTCGCCTCCAGTCACACCCTTGGTCTCCCCTCCACTCACTCCCTTGGTATCGCCTACAGTCACTCCCTTGGTCTCGCCTCCAGTCACTCCCTTGGTCTCGTCGCAAGTCACTCCCTTGGTCTAGCCTCCAGTCACTCCCTTGGTCTCCCCTCCAGTCACTCCCTTGGTCTCGCCTCAAGTCACTCCCTTGGTCTCGTCTCCAGTCACTCCCTTGGTCTTGCCTCCAGTCACTCCCTTGGTCTCGCATCCAGTCACTCCCTTGGTCTCTCGTAATGTCACTCCCTCAGTATCGCCTAGTCACTCCCTCGGTCTCGCGCTAGTCACTCCCTTGGTATCGCCCCAGTCACTCCCTTGGTCTCGCCGCTAATCAATCCCTTGTTCTCGCGCCAGTCACTCCATTGGTCTCGCCTCCAATAACTCCCTTACTCTCGCCTCCAGTCACTCCCTTGGTATCATCTCCAGTCACTCCCTTGGGCTCGTCGCAAGTCACTCCCTTGGTCTACCCTCCAGTCACTCCCTTGGTCTCGCGCCAGTCGCCCCCCTTGTCTATCCTCCAGTCACTCCCTTGGTCTCGCCTTCAGTCACTCCCTTGGTCTCGCCTCCAGTCACTCCCTTAGTCTCTCCTCAAGTCACTCCCTTGGTCTCGCCTCAAGTCACTCCCTTGGCCTCGTCTCCAGTCACTCCCTTGGTCTCGTCTCCAGTCACTCCCTTGGTCTCCCCTCCACTCACTCCCTTGGTATCGCCTACAGTCACTCCCTTGGTCTCGCCTCCAGTCACTCCCTTGGTCTCGCCTCCAGTCACTCCCTTGGTCTCCCCTCCAGTCACTCCCTTGGTCTCGCCTCCAGTCACTCCCTTGGTCTCGCATCCAGTCACTCCCTTGGTCTCATCTCCAGTCACTCCCTTGGTCTCGCGCCAGTCACTCCCTTGGTCTATCCTCCAGTCACTCCCTTGATCTCGCCTTCAGTCAATCCCTTGGTCTCGCCTCCAGTCACTCCCTTGGTCTCGCCTCCAGTCACTCCCTTGGTCTCGCCTCCAGTCACTCCCTTGGTCTCGTCGCAAGTCACTCCCTTGGTCTACACTCCAGTCACTCCCTTGGTCTCGCCTCCAGTCACTCCCTTGGTCTCGCCTCCAGTCACTCCCTTGGTCTCGTCTCCAGTCACTCCCTTGGTCTCGCATTCAGTCACTCCCTTGGTCTCGCATCCAGTCACTCCCTTGGTCTCATCTCCAGTCACTCCCTTGGTCTCGCGCCAGTCACTCCCTTGGTCTATCCTCCAGTCACTCCCTTGATCTCGCCTTCAGTCACTCCCTTGGTCTCGCCTCCAGTCACTCCCTTGGTCTCGCCTCCAGTCACTCCCTTGGTCTCGCCTCCAGTCACTTCGTTGGTCTCGTGTCAAGTCACTCCCTTGATCTACCCTCCAGTCACTCCCTTGGTCTCGCCTCCAGTCACTCCCTTGGTCTCGCCTCCAGTCACTCCCTTGGTCTCGTCTCCAGTCACTCCCTTGGTCTCGCCTCCACCCACTCCCTTGGTCTCCCCTCCAGTCACTCCCTTGTTCTCGCCTCCAGTCACTCCCTTGGTCTCGCCTCCAGTCACTCCCTTGGTCTCGCCTCCAGGCACTCCCTTGGTCTCGCCTCAAGTCACTCCCTTGGTCTCGCCTCAAGTCACTCCCTTGGTCTCGTCTCCAGTCACTCCCTTGGTCACGTCTCCAGTCATTCCCTTGGTCTCCCCTCCACTCACTCCCTTGGTATCGCCTACAGTCACTCCCTTGGTCTCGCCTCCAGTCACTCCCTTGGTCTCGCCTCCAGTCACTCCCTTGGTCTCCCCTCCAGTCACTCCCTTGGTCTCGCCTCCAGTCACTCCCTTGGTCTCGCCTCCAGTCACTACCTTGATCTCCCGTCCAGTCACTCCCTTGGTCTCGCCTCAACTCACTCCCTTGGTCTCGTCTCCAGTCACTCCCTTGGTCTCGCCTCCAGTCACTCCCTTGGTCTCGCATCCAGTCACTCCCTTGGTCTCTCCTCCAGTCACTCCCTCGGTATCGCCTACAGTCACTCCCTTGGTCTCGCCTCGAGGCACTCCCTTGGTCTCGTCTCAAGTTACTCCCTTGGTCTCATATCGAGTCGATCCCTTGGTCTCGCCTCCAGTCACTCTCTTCGTCTCGACTCCACTCACTCCCTTGGTCTCCCCTCCAGTCACTCCCTTGGTATCATCTCCAGTCACTCCCTGGGTCTCGTCGCAAGTCACTCCCTTGGTCTACCCTCCAGTCACTCCCTTGGTCTCGCCTCCAGTCACTCCGTTGGTCTCGCCTCCAGTCACTCCCTCGGTCTCGTCTCCAGTCACTCCCTTGGTCTCGTATCAAGTCACTCCCTTGGTCTCGCCTCCAGTCACTCCCTTGGTCTCGCCTCCAGTCACTCCCTTGATCTCTCCAGTCACTCCCTTGGTCTCGTCTCCAGTCACTCCCTTGGTCTCGCATCAACTCACTCCCTTGGTCTCGCCTCCAGTCACTCCCTTGGTATCGCCTACAGTCACTCCCTTGGTCTCGCGCCAGTTACTCCCTTGGTATCGCCCCAGTTACTCCCTTGGTCTCGCCTCCAGTCACCCCCTTGGTCTTGCATCCAGTCACTCCCATGGTCTATCCTCCAGTCACTCCCTTGGTCTCGCCTCCAGTCACACCCTAGGTCTCCCCTCCACTCACTCCCTTGGTATCGCCTACAGTCACTCCCATGGTCTCGCCTCCAGTCACTCCCTTGGTCTCGCCTCAACTCACTCCCTTGGTCTCGTCTCCAGTCACTCCCTTGGTCTCGTCTCCAGTCACTCCCTTGGTATCGCCTACAGTCACTCCCTTGGTATCGCCTCCAGTCACTCCCTTGGTCTCCCCTCCACTCACTACCCTGGTATCGCCACCAGTCACTCCCTTGGTCTCGCCTCCAGTCACTCCCTTGGTCTCGCCTCGAGTCGCTCCCTTGGTGTCCCCTCCACTGACTCCCTTGGTATTGCCTACAGTCACTCCCTTGGTATCGCCTACAGTCACTCCCTTGTTCTCGCCTCAAGTCACTCCCTTGGTCTCGACTCCAGTCACTCCCTTGGTCTCGCCTCCAGTCACTCCCTTGGTCTCGCATCCAGTGATTCCCTTGTTCTCCCCTCCAGTCACTCCCTTGGTCTCGCCTCCAGTCACTCCCTTGGTCTCGTCTCCAGTCACTCCCTTGGTCTCGCCTCCAGTCACTCGCTTGGTCTCGTCTCCAGTCACTCCCTTGGTCTCGCCTCAAGTCACTCCCTTGGTCTCGCGCCAGTTACTCCCTTGGTATCGCCCCAGTTACTCCCTTGGTCTCGCCTCCAGTCACTCCCTTGGTCTCGCCTCCAGTCACTACCTTGGTCTCCCCACCAGTCACTCCCATGGTCTCCCCTCCACTCACTACCTTGGTATCGCCACCAGTCACTCCCTTGGTCTCGCCTCCAGTCACTCCCTTGGTCTCGCCTCGAGTCGCTCCCTTGGTGTCCCCTCCACTGACTCCCTTGGTATTGCCTACAGTCACTCCCTTGGTATCGCCTACAGTCACTCCCTTGTTCTCGCCTCAAGTCACTCCCTTGGTCTCGACTCCAGTCACTCCCTTGGTCTCGCCTCCAGTCACTCCCTTGGTCTCGCATCCAGTGATTCCCTTGTTCTCCCCTCCAGTCACTCCCTTGGTCTCGCCTCCAGTCACTCCCTTGGTCTCGTCTCCAGTCACTCCCTTGGTCTCGCCTCCAGTCACTCGCTTGGTCTCGTCTCCAGTCACTCCCTTGGTCTCGCCTCAAGTCACTCCCTTGGTCTCGCGCCAGTTACTCCCTTGGTATCGCCCCAGTTACTCCCTTGGTCTCGCCTCCAGTCACTCCCTTGGTCTCGCCTCCAGTCACCCCCTTGGTCTTGCATCCAGTCACTCCCATGGTCTATCCTCCAGTCACTCCCTTGGTCTCGTCGCAAGTCACTCCCTTGGTCTCGTCGCAAGTCACTCCCTTGGTCTCGCCTCCAGTCACTCCCTTGGTCTCGCCTCCAGTCACTCCCTTGGTCTCGCCTCCAGTCACTCCCTTGATCTCTCCAGTCACTCCCTTGGTCTCGTCTCCAGTCACTCCCTTGGTCTCGCATCAACTCACTCCCTTGGTCTCGCCTCCAGTCACTCCCTTGGTATCGCCTACAGTCACTCCCTTGGTCTCGCGCCAGTTACTCCCTTGGTATCGCCCCAGTTACTCCCTTGGTCTCGCCTCCAGTCACCCCCTTGGTCTTGCATCCAGTCACTCCCATGGTCTATCCTCCAGTCACTCCCTTGGTCTCGTCGCAAGTCACTCCCTTGGTCTCGTCGCAAGTCACTCCCTTGGTCTCGCCTCCAGTCACTCCCTTGGTCTCGCCTCCAGTCACTACCTTGGTCTCCCCTCCAGTCACTCCCTTGGTATCGCCTCCAGTCACTCCCTTGGTCTCGCCTCCAGTCACTCCCTTACTCTCGCCTCCAGTCACTCCCTTGGTCTCGCTTCCAGTCACTCCCTGGGTCTCGCCTCCAGTCACTCCCTTGGTCTATCCTCCAGTCACTCCCTTGGTCTCGTCGCAAGTCACTCCCTTGGTCTCGTCGCAAGTCACTCCCTTGGTCTCGCCTCCAGTCACTCCCTTGGTCTCGCCTCCAGTCACTCCGTTGGTCTCGCCTCCAGTCACTCCCTCGGTCTCGTCTCCAGTCACTCCCTTGGTCTCGTATCAAGTCACTCCCTTGGTCTCGCCTCCAGTCACTCCCTTGGTCTCGCCTCCAGTCACTCCCTTGATCTCTCCAGTCACTCCGTTGGTCTCGTCTCCAGTCACTCCCTTGGTCTCGCATCAACTCACTCCCTTGGTCTCGCCTCCAGTCACTCCCTTGGTATCGCCTACAGTCACTCCCTTGGTCTCGCGCCAGTTACTCCCTTGGTATCGCCCCAGTTACTCCCTTGGTCTCGCCTCCAGTCACCCCCTTGGTCTTGCATCCAGTCACTCCCATGGTCTATCCTCCAGTCACTCCCTTGGTCTCGTCGCAAGTCACTCCCTTGGTCTCGTCGCAAGTCACTCCCTTGGTCTCGCCTCCAGTCACTCCCTTGGTCTCGCCTCCAGTCACTCCCTTGGTCTCGCCTCCAGTCACCCCCTTGGTCTTGCATCCAGTCACTCCCATGGTCTATCCTCCAGTCACTCCCTTGGTCTCGTCGCAAGTCACTCCCTTGGTCTCGTCGCAAGTCACTCCCTTGGTCTCGCCTCCAGTCACTCCCTTGGTCTCGCCTCCAGTCACTCCCTTGGTCTCGCCTCCAGTCACTCCCTTGATCTCTCCAGTCACTCCCTTGGTCTCGTCTCCAGTCACTCCCTTGGTCTCGCATCAACTCACTCCCTTGGTCTCGCCTCCAGTCACTCCCTTGGTATCGCCTACAGTCACTCCCTTGGTCTCGCGCCAGTTACTCCCTTGGTATCGCCCCAGTTACTCCCTTGGTCTCTCCAGTCACTCCCTTGGTCTCGTCTCCAGTCACTCCCTTGGTCTCGCATCAACTCACTCCCTTGGTCTCGCCTCCAGTCACTCCCTTGGTATCGCCTACAGTCACTCCCTTGGTCTCGCGCCAGTTACTCCCTTGGTATCGCCCCAGTTACTCCCTTGGTCTCGCCTCCAGTCACCCCCTTGGTCTTGCATCCAGTCACTCCCATGGTCTATCCTCCAGTCACTCCCTTGGTCTCGTCGCAAGTCATTCCCTTGGTCTCGCCTCCAGTCACTCCCTTGGTCTCGCCTCCAGTCACTCCCTTGGTCTCGCCTCCAGTCACTCCCTTGATCTCTCCAGTCACTCCCTTGGTCTCGTCTCCAGTCACTCCCTTGGTCTCGCATCAACTCACTCCCTTGGTCTCGCCTCCAGTCACTCCCTTGGTATCGCCTACAGTCACTCCCTTGGTCTCGCGCCAGTTACTCCCTTGGTATCGCCCCAGTTACTCCCTTGGTCTCACCTCCAGTCACCCCCTTGGTCTTGCATCCAGTCACTCCCATGGTCTATCCTCCAGTCACTCCCTTGGTCTCGTCGCAAGTTACTCCCTTGGTCTCGTCGCAAGTCACTCCCTTGGTCTCGCCTCCAGTCACTACCTTGGTCTCCCCTCCAGTCACTCCCTTGGTATCGCCTCCAGTCACTCCCTTGGTCTCGCCTCCAGTCACTCCCTTACTCTCGCCTCCAGTCACTCCCTTGGTCTCGCTTCCAGTCACTCCCTGGGTCTCGCCTCCAGTCACTCCCTTGGTCTATCCTCCAGTCACTCCCTTGGTCTCGTCGCAAGTCACTCCCTTGGTCTCGTTGCAAGTCACTCCCTTGGTCTCGCCTCCAGTCACTCCCTTGGTCTCGCCTCCAGTCACTCCGTTGGTCTCGCCTCCAGTCACTCCCTCGGTCTCGTCTCCAGTCACTCCCTTGGTCTCGTATCAAGTCACTCCCTTGCTCTCGCCTCCAGTCACTCCCTTGGTCTCGCCTCCAGTCACTCCCTTGATCTCTCCAGTCACTCCCTTGGTCTCGCATCAACTCACTCCCTTGGTCTCGCCTCCAGTCACTCCCTTGGTATCGCCTACAGTCACTCCCTTGGTCTCGCGCCAGTTACTCCCTTGGTATCGCCCCAGTTACTCCCTTGGTCTCGCCTCCAGTCACCCCCTTGGTCTTGCATCCAGTCACTCCCATGGTCTATCCTCCAGTCACTCCCTTGGTCTCGTCGCAAGTCACTCCCTTGGTCTCGTCGCAAGTCACTCCCTTGGTCTCGCCTCCAGTCACTCCCTTGGTCTCGCCTCCAGTCACTCCCTTGGTCTCGCCTCCAGTCACTCCCTTGATCTCTCCAGTCACTCCCTTGGTCTCGTCTCCAGTCACTCCCTTGGTCTCGCATCAACTCACTCCCTTGGTCTCGCCTCCAGTCACTCCCTTGGTATCGCCTACAGTCACTCCCTTGGTCTCGCGCCAGTTACTCCCTTGGTATCGCCCCAGTTACTCCCTTGGTCTCTCCAGTCACTCCCTTGGTCTCGTCTCCAGTCACTCCCTTGGTCTCGCATCAACTCACTCCCTTGGTCTCGCCTCCAGTCACTCCCTTGGTATCCCCTACAGTCACTCCCTTGGTCTCGCGCCAGTTACTCCCTTGGTATCGCCCCAGTTACTCCCTTGGTCTCGCCTCCAGTCACCCCCTTTGTCTTGCATCCAGTCACTCCCATGGTCTATCCTCCAGTCACTCCCTTGGTCTCGTCGCAAGTCACCCCCTTGGTCTTGCATCCAGTCACTCCCATGGTCTATCCTCCAGTCACTCCCTTGGTCTCGTCGCAAGTCACTCCCTTGGTCTCGTCGCAAGTCACTCCCTTGGTCTCGCCTCCAGTCACTCCCTTGGTCTCGCCTCCAGTCACTACCTTGGTCTCCCCTCCAGTCACTCCCTTGGTATCGCCTCCAGTCACTCCCTTGGTCTCGCCTCCAGTCACTCCCTTACTCTCGCCTCCAGTCACTCCCTTGGTCTCGCTTCCAGTCACTCCCTGGGTCTCGCCTCCAGTCACTCCCTTGGTCTATCCTCCAGTCACTCCCTTGGTCTCGTCGCAAGTCACTCCCTTGGTCTCGTCGCAAGTCACTCCCTTGGTCTCGCCTCCAGTCACTCCCTTGGTCTCGTCTCCAGTGACTCCCTTGGTCTCGCTTCCAGTCACTCCCTTGGTCTCATCTCCAGTCACTCACTTGGTCTCATATCCAGTCACTCCCTTGGTCTCGCGCCAGTCACTCCCTTGGTCTATCCTAGAGTCACTCCCTTGGTCTCGCCTTCAGTCACTCCATTGGTCTCGTCTCCAGTCACTCCCTTGGTCTCGCCTCCAGTCACTCCCTTGGTCTTACCTCAAGTCACTCCCTTGGTCTCGTCTCCAGTCACTCCCTTGGTCTCGTCTCCAGTCTATCCCTTGGTCTCGCCTCGAGTCACTCCCTTGGTGTCCCCTCCACTCACTCCCTTGGTATTGCCTACAGTCACTCCCTTGGTATCGCCTACAGTCACTCCCCTGTGCTCGCCTCCAGTCACTTCCTTGGTCTCGGCTCCAGTCACTTCCTTGGTCTCCCCTCCAGTCACTCCCTTGGTCTCGCCTCCAGTCACTCCCTTGGTCTCCCCTCCAGTCACTCCCTTGGTATCGCCTCCAGTCACTCCCTTGGTCTCGCCTCCAATCACTCCCTTGGTCTCTATTCCAGTCACTCCCTCGGTATCGCCTACCGTCACTCCCTCGGTCTCGCGCTAGTCACTCCCTTGGTATCGCCCCAGTCACTGCCTTGGTCTCGCCTCGAGTCACTCCCTTGGTCTCCCCTCCACTCACTCCCTTGGTATCGCCTATAGTCACTCCCTTGGTCTCGCCTCCAGTCACTCCCTTGGTCTCGTCTCCAGTCACTCCCTTGGTCTCGCCTCCAGTCACTCTCTTCGTCTCGCCTCCAGTCACTCCCTTGGTCTCCCCTCCAGTCACTCCCTTGGTATCATCTCCAGTCACTCCCTTGGTCTTGTCGCAACTCACTCCCTTGGGCTCGTCGCAAGTCACTCCCTTGGTCTACCCTCCAGTCACTCCCTTGGTCTCGCCTCCTGTCACTCCCTTGGTCTCGTCTCCAGTCACTCCATTGGTCTCGCCTCCAGTCACTCCCTTGGTCTCGGCTCCAGTCACTCCCTTGGTCTCGTCTCCAGTCACTCCCTTGGTCTCGTCTCAAGTTACTCCCTTGGTCTCGCCTCGAGTCACTCCCTTGGTCTCGCCTCCAGTCACTCTCTTCGTCTCGACTCCAGTCACTCCGTTGGTCTCCCCTCCAGTCACTCCCTTGATATCATCTCCAGTCACTCCCTTGGTCTCGTCGCAAGTCACTCCCTTGGTCTACCCTCCAGTCACTCCCTTGGTCTCGCCTACAGTCACTCCCTTGGTCTCGCCTCTATCACTCCCTTGGTCTCGTCTCCAGTCACTCCCTTGGTCTCGCATCAAGTCAC
This sequence comes from Tenodera sinensis, assembly GCA_030765045.1. Taxonomy (NCBI): domain Eukaryota; kingdom Metazoa; phylum Arthropoda; class Insecta; order Mantodea; family Mantidae; genus Tenodera; species Tenodera sinensis. The sequence goes on from CM060964.1 coordinate 56,973,119, forward strand.
TCCCTTGGTTTCGCCTCCAGTCACTCCCTTGGTCTCGCCTCCAGTCGCTCCCTTGGTCTCTCCAGTCACTCCCTTGGTATCGCCTACAGTCACTCCCTTGGTCTCGCGCCAGTTGCTCCCTTGGTATCGCCCGAGTTACTCCCTTGGTCTCGCCTCCAGTCACTCCCTTGGTCTTGCATTAGTCACTCCCATGGTCTATCCTCCAGTCACTCCCTTGGTTTCATCTCCAGTCAGTCCCTTGGTCTCGTCGCAAGTCACTCCCTTGGTTTCGTCGCAAGTCACTCCGTTGGTCTACCCTCCAGTCACTCCCTTGGTCTCGCCTCCAGTCACTACCTTGGTCTCCCCTCCAGTCACTCCCTAGGTATCGCCTCCAGTCACTCCCTTGGTCTCGCCTCCAGTCACTCCCTTACTCTCGCCTCCAGTCACTCCCTAGGTCTCGCCTCCAGTCACTCCCTTGGTCTCGCCTCCAGTCACTCCCTTGGTCTTGCCTCAAGTCACTCCCTTGGTCTCGTCTCCAGTCACTCCCTTGTTCTCGTCTTCAGTCACTCCCTTGGTCTAGCCTCCAGTCACTCCTTTGGTCTCGCATCCAGTCACTCCCTTGGTCTCTCCTGCAGTCACTCCCTTGGTATCGACTACAGTCCCTCCCTTGGTCTTGCGCCAGTCACTCCCTTGGTCTATCCTCCAGTCACTCCCTTGGTCTCGCTTCCAGTCACTCCCTTGGTCTCATCTCCAGTCACTCCCTTGGTCTCATCTCCAGTCACTCCCTTGGTCTTGCGCCAGTCACTCCCTTGGTCTATCCTCCACTCACTCCCTTGGTCTCGCCTTCAGTCACTCCCTTTGTCTCGCCTCCAGTCACTCCCTTGGTCTTACCTCAAGTCACTCCCTTGGTCGCGTCTCCAGTCACTCCCTTGGTCTCGCCTCCAGTCACTCCCTTGGTCTCGCCTCAACTCACTCCCTTGGTCTCGTCTCCAGTCACTCCCTTGGTCTCGTCTCCAGTCACTCCCTTGGTATCGCATTCAGTCAGTCCCTTGGTATCGCCTACAGTCACTCCCTTGGTCTCGCCTCCAGTCACTCCCTTGATCTCGCCTCCAGTCACTCCCTTGGTCTCCCCTCCACTCACTCCCTTGGTATCGCCTACAGTCACTCCCTTTGTCTCGCCTCCAGTCACTCCCTTGGTCTCGCCTCAACTCACTCCCTTGGTCTCGTCTCCAGTCACTCCCTTGGTCTCGTCTCCAGTCACTCCCTTGTTATCGCCTACAGTCACTCCCTTGGTATCGCCTACAGTCACTCCCTTGGTCTCACCTCCAGTCACTCCCTTGGTCTCGCCTCCAGTCACTCCCTTGGTCTCGTCGCAAGTCACTCCCTTGGTCTACCCTCCAGTCACTCCCTTGGTGTTGCCTCCAGTCACTCCCTTGTTCTCGCCTCCAGTCACTCCCTTGGTCTCGTCTCCAGTCACTCCCTTGGTCTCGCCTTGACCCACTCACCTGGTCTCCCTTCCAGTCACTCCCTTGGTCTCGCCTCCAGTCACTCCCTTGGTCTCGCCTCCAGTCACTCCCTTGGTCTCGCCTCAAGTCACTCCCTTGGTCTCGTCTCCAGTCACTCCCTTGGTCACGTCTCCAGTAACTCCCTTGGTCTCCCCTCCACTTACTCCCTTGGTCTCGCCTCCAGTCACTCCCTTGGTCTCGTCTCCAGTCACTCCCTTGGTGTCGTCTCCAGTCACTCCCTTGGTATCGCCTACAGTCACTCCCTTGGTATCGCCTACAGTCACTCCCTTGGTCTCACCTCCAGTCACTCCCTTGGTCTCGCCTCCAGTCACTCTCTTGGTCTCGTCGCAAGTCACTCCCTTGGTCTACCCTCCAGTCACTCCCTTGGTCTCGCCTCCAGTCACTCCCTTGGTCTCGCCTCTATCACTCCCTTGGTCTCGTCTCCAGTCACTCCCTTGGTCTCGCATCAAGTCACTCCGTTGGTCTCGCCTCCAGTCACTCCCTTGGTCTCGCCTCCAGTCGCTCCCTTGGTCTCTCCAGTCACTCCCTTGGTATCGCCTACAGTCACTCCCTTGGTCTCGCGCCAGTTGCTCCCTTGGTATCGCCCCAGTTACTCCCTTGGTCTCGCCTCCAATCACTCCCTTGGTCTTGCATCAAGTCACTCCCATGGTCTATCCTCCAGTCACTCCCTTGGTTTCATCTCCAGTCAGTCCCTTGGTCTCGTCGCAAGTCCCTCCCTTGGTCTCGTCGCAAGTCACTCCCTTGGTCTAACCTCCAGTCCATCCCTTGGTCTCCCCTCCAGTCACTCCCTTGGTCTCGCCTCAAGTCACTCCCTTGGTGTCGCCTCCAGTCACTCCCTTGGTCTCGCATCCAGTCACTTCCTTGGTCTCTCCTCCAGTCACTCCCTTGGTATCGCCTACAGTCACTCCCTTGGTCTCGCCTCCAGTCACTCCCTTGGTCTCGCCGCTAGTCACTCCGTTGTTCTCGCACCAGTCACTCCGTTGGTCTCTCCTGCAGTCACTCCCTTAGTTTCTCCTGCAGTAACTCCCTTGGTATCGCCTACAGTCACTGCCTTGGTCTCGCGCCAGTCACTCCCTTGGTCTATCCTCCAGTCACTCCCTTGGTTTCGCCTCCAGTCACTCCCTTGTTGTCGTCTTCAGTCACTCCCTTGGTCTCGCCTCCAATCACTCCCTTGGTCTCTCCTGCAGTCACTCCCTTAGTCGCTCCTGCAGTCACTCCCTTGGTATCGCCTACAGTCACTGCCTTGGTCTCGCGCCAGTCACTCCCTTGGTCTATCCTCCAGTCACTCCCTTGGTCTCGCCTCCAGTCACTCCCTTGGTCTCGTCTCCAGTCACTCCCTTGGTCTCGCCTCCAGTCACTCCCTTGGTCTCGCCTCCAGTCACTCCCTTGGTCTCGTCTCCAGTCACTCCCTTGGTCTCGACTCAAGTTACTCCCTTGGTCTCGCCTCGAGTCACTCCCTTGGTCTCGCCTCCAGTCACTATCTTCGTCTCGACTCCAGTCACTCCCTTGGTCTCCCCTCCAGTCACTCCCTTGGTATCATCTCCAGTCACTCCCTTGGTCTCGTCGCAAGTCACTCCCTTGGTCTCGCCTCAAGTCACTCCCTAGGTCTCGTCTCCAGTCACCCTCTTCGTCTCGCCTCCAGTCACTCCCTTGGTCTCCCCTCCAGTCACTCCCTTGGTCTCGCCTCCAGTCATCCCTTGGTCTCGTCTCCAGTCACTCCCTTGTTCTAGCATCAAGTCACTCCCTTGGTCTCGCCTCCAGTCACTCCCTTGGTCTCGCCTCCAGTCACTCCCTTGGTCTCCCATCCAGTCACTCCCTTGGTCTCTCCAGTCACTCCGTTGGTATCGCCTACAGTCACTCCCTTGGTGTCGCGCCAGTCACTCCCTTGGTGTCGCCCCAGTTACTCCCTTGGTCTCGCCTCCAGTCACTCCCTTGGTCTCGCATCCAGTCACACCCATGGTCTATCCTCCAGTCACTCCCTTGGTATCATCTCCAGTCACTCCCTTGGTCTCGTCGCAAGTCACTCCCTTGGTCTCGTCGCAAGTCACTCCCTTGGTCTACCCTCCAGTCACTCCCTTGGTCTCCCCTCCAGTCACTCCCTTGGTATCGCCTCCAGTCGCTCCCTTGGTCTCGCCTCCAGTCACTCCCTTAATCTCGCCTCCAGTCACTCCCTTTGTCTCGCTTCCAGTCACTCCCTTTGTCTCGCCTCCAGTCACTCCCTTGGTCTCGTCTCCAGTCACTCCCTTGGTCTTGCCTCAAGTCACTCTCTTGGTCTCGCCTCCAGTCACTCCCTTGGTCTCACCTCGAGTCACTACCTTGGTCTCCCCTCCACTCACCCACTTGATATCGCCTACAGTCACTCCCTAGGTCTCGCCTCCAGTCACTCCCTTGGTCTCGCCTCCAGTCATTCCCTTGGTCTCCCCTCCAGTCACTCCCTTGGTCTCGCGTCCAGTCACTCCCTTGGTCTCTCCTCCAGTCACTCCCTTGGTCTCACCTCGAGTCACTACCTTGGTCTCCCCTCCACTCACCCACTTGATATCGCCTACAGTCACTCCCTAGGTCTCGCCTCCAGTCACTCCCTTGGTCTCGCCTCCAGCCATTCCCTTGGTCTCCCCTCCAGTCACTCCCTTGGTCTCGCGTCCAGTCACTCCCTTGGTCTCTCCTCCAGTCACTCCCTTGGTATCGCCTACAGTCACTCCCTTGGTCTCGCCGCTAGTCACTCCCTTGTTCTCGCGCCAGTCATTCCATTGGTCTCGCCTCCAGTAACTCCCTTACTCTCGCCTCCAGTCACTCCCTAGTCTCGCCTACAGTCACTTCCTCGGTCTCGCTTCCAGTCACTCCCTTGGTCTCATCTCCAGTCACTCCCTTGGTCTCGCACCAGTCACTCCCTTGGTCTATCCTCCAGTCACTCCCTCTGTCTCGCCTTCAGTCACTCCCTTGGTCTCGTCTCCAGTCACTCCCTTGGTCTCGCCTCAAGTCACTCCCTTGGTCTCGCCTCAACTCACTCCCTTGGTCTCGTCTCCAGTCACTCCCTTGGTCTCGTCTCCAGTCACTTCCTTGGTCTCCCCTCCACTCACTCCCTTGGTATCGCCTCCAGTCACTCCCTTGGTATCGCCTACAGTCACTCCCTTGGTCTCGCCTCCAGTCACTCTCTTGGTCTCGCCTCCAGTCACTCCCTTGGTCTCCCCTCCAGTCACTCCCTTGGTCTCGCCTCCAGTCACTCCCTTGGTCTCGCCTCCAGTCACTCCCTTGGTCTCCCCTCCAGTCACTCCCTTGGTCTCGCCTTCAGTCACTCCCTTGGTCTCGCCTCCAGTCACTCCCTTGGTCTCGCCTCCAGTCACTCCCTTGGTCTCGTCGCAAGTCACTCCCTTGGTCTACCCTCCAGTCACTCCCTTGGTCTCGCCTCCAGTCACTCCCTTGGTCTCGCCTCCAGTCACACCCTTGGACTCGTCCCCAGTCACTCCCTTGGTCTCCCCTCAAGTCACTCCCTAGGTATCGTCCCCAGTCACTCCCTTGGTCTCGCCTCAAGTCACTCCCTAGGTCTCGTCTCCAGTCACTCTCTTCGCCTCGCCTCCAGTCACTCCCTTGATCTCCCCTCCAGTCACTCCCTTGGTATCATCTGCAGTCACTCCCTTGGTCTCGTCGCAAGTCACTCCCTTGGTCTACCCTCCAGTCACTCCCTTGGTCTCGCCTCCAGTCACTCCCTTGGTCTCCCCTCCAGTCACTCCCTTGGTATCGCCTCCAGTCACTCCCTTGGTCTCGCCTACAGTCACTCCCTTGGTCTCGCCTCCAGTCACTCCCTTGGTCTCCCCTCCAGTCATTCCCTTGGTCTCGCATCCAGTCACTCCCTTAGTCTCACCTCCAGTCACTCTCTTGGTATCGCCTACAGTCACTCCCTTGGTCTCGCGCCAGTCACTCCCTTGGTATATCCTCCAGTCACTCCCTTGGTCTCGCTTCCAGTCACTCGCTTGGTCTCATCTCCAGTCACTCCCTTGGTCTCATCTTCAGTCACTCCCTTGGTCTCGCGCCAGTCACTCCCTTGGTCTATCCTCCAGTCACTCCCTTGGTCTCGCCTTCAGTCGCTCCCTTGGTCTCGCCTCCAGTCACTCCCTAGGTCTCGTCTCCAGTCACTCTCTTCGCCTCGCCTCCAGTCACTCCCTTGATCTCCCCTCCAGTCACTCCCTTGGTATCATCTGCAGTCACTCCCTTGGTCTCGTCGCAAGTCACTCCCTTGGTCTACCCTCCAGTCACTCCCTTGGTCTCGCCTCCAGTCACTCCCTTGGTCTCCCCTCCAGTCACTCCCTTGGTATCGCCTCCAGTCACTCCCTTGGTCTCGCCTACAGTCACTCCCTTGGTCTCGCCTCCAGTCACTCCCTTGGTCTCCCCTCCAGTCATTCCCTTGGTCTCGCATCCAGTCACTCCCTTAGTCTCACCTCCAGTCACTCTCTTGGTATCGCCTACAGTCACTCCCTTGGTCTCGCGCCAGTCACTCCCTTGGTATATCCTCCAGTCACTCCCTTGGTCTCGCTTCCAGTCACTCGCTTGGTCTCATCTCCAGTCACTCCCTTGGTCTCATCTTCAGTCACTCCCTTGGTCTCGCGCCAGTCACTCCCTTGGTCTATCCTCCAGTCACTCCCTTGGTCTCGCCTTCAGTCGCTCCCTTGGTCTCGCCTCCAGTCACTCCCTTGGTCTCGTCTCCAGTCACTCCCTTGGTCTCGCCTCCAGTCACTCCCTTGGTCTCGTCTCCAGTCACTCCCTTGGTCTCGTCTCAAGTTACTCCCTTGGTCTCGCCTCGAGTCACTCCATTGGTCTCGCCTCCAGTCACTCTCTTCGTCTCGACTCCAGTCACTCCCTTGGTCTCCCCTCCAGTCACTCCCTTGGTATCATCTCCAGTCACTCCCTTGGTCTCGTCGCAAGTCACTCCCTTGGTCTACCCTCCAGTCACTCCCTTGGTCTCGCCTCCAGTCACTCCCTTGGTCTCGCCTCCAGTCACTCCCTTGGTCTCGTCTCCAGTCACTCCCTTGGTCTCGCATCAAGTCACTCCCATGGTATCATCTCCAGTCACTCCCTTGGTCTCGTCGCAAGTCGCTCCCTTGGTCTCGTCGCAAGTCACTCCCTTGGTCTACCCTCCAGTCACTCCCTTGGTCTCGCCTCCAGTCACTCCCTTGGTCTCCCCTCCAGTCACTCCCTTGGTATCGCCTCCAGTCACTCCCTTGGTCTCGCCTCCAGTCACTCCCTTACTCTCGCCTCCAGTCACTCCCTTGGTCTCGCTTCCAGTCACTCCCTTGGTCTCCCCTCCACTCACTCCCTTGGTATCGCCTACAGTCACTCCCTAGGAATCGCCTCCAGTCACTCCCTTGGTCTCGCCTCCAGTCACTCCCTTGGTCTCGCCTACAGTCACTCCCTCGGTCTCGCTTCCAGTCACTCCCTTGGTCTCATCTCCAGTCACTCCCTTGGTCTCGCGCCAGTCACTCCCTTGGTCTATCCTCCAGTCACTCCCTTGGTCTCGCCTTCAGTCACTCCCTTGGTCTCGTCTCCAGTCACTCCCTTGGTCTCGCCTCCAATCACTCTCTTGGTCTCGCCTCAAGTCACTCCCTTGGTCTCGCCTCAACTCACTCCCTTGGTCTCGTCTCCAGTCACTCCCTTGGTCTCGTCTCCAGTCACTCCCTTGGTCTCCCCTCCACTCACTCCCTTGGTCTCGTCTCCAGTCACTCCCTTGGTCTCGTCTCCAGTCACTCCCTTGGTCTCCCCTCCACTCACTCCCTTGGTCTCGCCTCCAGTCACTCCCTTGGTCTCCCCTCCAGTCACTCCCTTGGTCTCGCCTCCAGTCACTCCCTTGGTCTCGCCTCCAGTCACTCCCTTGGTCTCCCCTCCAGTCACTCCGTTGATCTCGCCTCAAGTCACTCCCTTGGTCTCGTCTCCAGTCACTCCCTTGGTCTATCCTCCAGTCACCCCCTTGGTCTCGCCTTCAGTCACTCCCTTGGTCTCGCCTCCAGTCACTCCCTTGGTCTCGCCTAAAGTCACTCCCTTGGTCTCGTCGCAAGTCACTCCCTTGGACTACCCTCCAGTCACTCCCTTGGTCTCGCCTCCAGTCACTCCCTTGGTCTCGCCTCCAGTCACTCCCTTGGTCTCGTCTCCAGTCACTCCCTTGGTCTCGCCTCAAGTCACTCCCTAGATCTCGTCTCCATTCACGCTCTTCGTCTCGCCTCCAGTCACTCCCTTGGTCTCCCCTCCAGTCACTCCCTTGGTATCATCTCCAGTCACTCCCTTGGTCTCGTCGCAAGTCACTCCCTTGGTCTCGTCGCAAGTCACTCCCTTGGTCTACCCTCCAGTCACTCCCTTGGTCTCGCCTCCAGTCACTCCCTTGGTCTCGCCTCCAGTCACTCCCTTGGTCTCGTCTCCAGTCACTCCCTTGGTCTCGCCTCCAGTCACTCCCTTGGTCTCGCCTCCAGTCACTCCCTTGGTCTCGTCTCCAGTCACTCCCTTGGTCTCGTCTCTAGTTACTCCCTTGGTCTCGCCTCGAGTCACTCCCTTGGTCTCACCTCGAGTCACTCTCTTCGTCTCGACTCCAGTCACTCCCTTGGTCTCCCCTCCAGTCACTCCCTTGGTATCATCTCCAGTCACTCCCTTGGTCTCGTCGCAAGTCACTCCCTTGGTCTACCCTCCAGTCACTCCCTTGGTCTTGCCTCCAGTCACTCCCTTGGTCTCGCCTCCAGTCACTCCCTTGGTCTCGTCTCCAGTCACTCCCTTGGTCTCGCATCAAGTCACTCCCATGGTATCATCTCCAGTCACTCCCTTGGTTTCGTCGCAAGTCACTCCCTTGGTCTCGTCGCAAGTCACTCCCTTGGTCTACCCTCCAGTCACTCCCTTGGTCTCGCCTCCAGTCACTCCCTTGGTCTCCCCTCCAGTCACTCCCTTGGTATCGCCTCCAGTCACTCCCTTGGTCTCGCCTCCAGTCACTCCCTTACTCTCGCCTCCAGTCACTCCCTTGGTCTCGCTTCCAGTCACTCCCTTGGTCTCGCCTCCAGTCACTCCCTTGGTCTCGCCTCCAGTCACTCCCTTGGTCTTTCCTCAAGTCACTCCCTTGGTCTCGTCTCCAGTCACTCCCTTGTTCTCGTCTTCAGTCACTCCCTTGGTCTCGCCTCCAGTCACTCCCTTGGTCTCGCATCCAGTCACTCCCTTAGTCTATCCTGCAGTCACTCCCTTGGTATCGCCTACAGTCACTGCCTTGGTCTCGCGCCAGTCACTCCCTTGGTCTATCCTCCAGTCACTTCCTTGGTCTCGCTTCCAGTCACTCCCTTGATCTCATCTCCAGTCACTCCCTTGGTCTCATCTCCAGTCACTCCCTTGGTCTCGCGCCAGTCACTCCCTTTGTCTATCCTCCAGTCACTCCCTTGGTCTCACCTTTAGTCACTCCCTTGGTCTCGCCTCCAGTCACTCCCTTGTTCTCGTCTACAGTCACTCCCTTTGTCTCGCCTCCAGTCACTCCCTTGGTCTTACCTCAAGTCACTCCCTTGGTCCCGTCTCCAGTCACTCCCTTGGTCTCGTCTCCAGTCACTCCCTTGTTCTCGCCTCGAGTCACTCCCTTGGTGTCCCCTCCACTCACTCCCTTGGTATTGCCTACAGTCACTCCCTTGGTATCGCCTACAGTCACTCCCTTGTTCTCGCCTCCAGTCACTCCCTTGGTCTCGGCTCCAGTCACTCCCTTGGTCTCCCCTCCAGTCACTCCCTTGGTCTCGCCTCCAGTCACTCCCTTGGTCTCCCCTCCAGTCACTCCCTTGGTATCGCCTCCAGTCACTCCCTTGGTCTCGCCTCCAGTCACTCCCTTGGTCTCCCCTCCAGTCACTCCCTTGGTATCGCCTCCAGTCACTCCCTTGGTCTCGCCTCCAGTCACTCCCTTGGTCTCGCTTCCAGTCACTCCCTTGGTCTCGCCTTCAGTCACTCCCTTGGTATCATCTCCAGTCACTCTCTTGGTCTCGTCGCAAGTCACTCCCTTGGTCTACCCTCCAGTCACTCCCTTGGTCTCGTCTCCAGTCACTCCCTTGGTCTCGCACCAAGTCACTCCCTTGGTCTCGTCTCCAGTCACTTCCTTGTTCTCGTCTTCAGTCACTCCCTTAGTCTCAACTGCAGTCACTCCCTTGGTCTCATCTCCAGTCACTCCCTTGGTCTCATCTGCAGTCACTCCCTTGGTCTCGCGCCAGTCACTCCCACTGTCTATCCTCCAGTCACTCCCTTGGTCTCGTCTTCAGTCACTTCCTTGGTCTCGCCTCCAGTCACAACCTTGGTCTCGCCTCCAGTCACTCCCTTGTTCTCTTCTCCAGTCACTCCCTTGGTCTTACCTCAAGTCACTCCCTTGGTGTCCCCTCCACTCACTCCCTTGGTATCCCCTACAGTCACTCCCTTGGTATCGCCTACAGTCACTCCCTTGGCCTCGCCTCCAGTCACTCCCTTAGTCTCGGCTCCAGTCACTCCCTTGGTCTCCCCTCCAGTCACTCCCTTGGTCTCGCCTCCAGTCACTCCCTTGGTCTCGCCTCCAGTCACTCCCTAGGTCTGGCCTCAAGTCACTCCCTTGGTCTCGTCTCCAGTCACTCCCTTGGTCTCGCCTCGAGTCACTCCCTTGGTCTCCCCTCCAGTCACTCCCTTGGTCTCGCCTCCAGTCACTCCCTTGGTCTCCCCTCCAGTCACCTCCTTGGTATCGCCTCCAGTCACTCCCTTGGTCTCGTCTCCAGTCACTCCCTTGGTCTCGCCTCGAGTCACTCCCTTGGTCTCCCCTCCCCTCAGTCCCTTGGTATCGCCTACAGTCACTCCCTTGGTATCGCCTACAGTCACTCCCTTGGCCTCGCCTCCAGTCACTCCCTTAGTCTCGGCTCCAGTCACTCCCTTGGTCTCCCCTCCAGTCACTCCCTTGGTCTCGCCTCCAGTCACTCCCTTGGTCTCGCCTCCAGTCACTCCCTAGGTCTGGCCTCAAGTCACTCCCTTGGTCTCGTCTCCAGTCACTCCCTTGGTCTCGCCTCGAGTCACTCCCTTGGTCTCCCCTCCCCTCACTCCCTTGGTATCGCCTACAGTCACTCCCTTGGTATCGCCTACAGTCACTCCCTTGGCCTCGCCTCCAGTCACTCCCTTGGTCTCGCCTCCAGTCACTCCCTTGGTCTCCCCTCCAGTCACTCCCTTGGTCTCGCATCCAGTCACTCCCTTGGTCTCCGCTCCAGTCACTCCCTTGGTATCGCCTACAGTCACTCCCTTGGTCTCGCCTCCAGTCACTCCCTTGGTCTCGCCGCTAGTCACTCCCTTGTTCTCGCGCCAGCCACTCCATTGGTCTCGCCTCCAGTAACCCCCTTATTTTCGCCTCCAGTCACTCCCTTTTTCTCGCCTCCAGTCACTTCCTTGGTCTCGCTTCCAGTCACTCCCTTGGTCTCATCTCCAGTCACACCCTTGGTCTCGCGCCAGTCACTCCCTTGGTCTATCCTCCAGTCACTCCCTTGGTCTCGCCTTCAGTCACTCCCTTGGTCTCGCCTCCAGTCACTCCCTTGGTATCGCCTACACTCACTCCCTTGGTATCGCCTTGAGTCACTCCCTTGGTCTCGCCTCCAGTCACTCCCTTGGTCTCGCCTCCAGTCACTCCCTTGGTCTCCCCTCCAGTCACTCCCTTGGTCTCGCCTCCAGTCACTCCCTTGGTCTCGCCTCCAGTCACTCCCTCGGTATCGCCTACACTCACTCCCTCGGTCTCGCGCTAGTCACTCCCTTGGTATCGCCCCAGTCACTCCCTTGGTCTCGCCTCGAGTCACTCCTTTGGTATCGCCCCAGTCACTCCCTTGGTCTCGCCTCGAGTCACTCCCTTGGTCTCCCCTCCACTCACTCCCTTGGTATCGCCTATAGTAACTCCCTTGCTCTCGCCTCCAGTCACTCCCTTGGTCTCGTCTCCAGTCACTCCCTTGGTCTCGCCTCCAGTCACTCTCTTCGTCTCGCCTCCAGTCAATCCCTTAGTCTCCCCTCCAGTCACTCCCTTGGTCTCGTCGCAAGTCACTCCCTTGGTCTCGTCGCAAGTCACTCCCTTGGTCTCGTCACAAGTCACTCCCTTGGTCTACCCTCCAGTCACTCCCTTGGTCTCGCCTCCAGTCACTCCCTTGGTCTCGCCTCCAGTCACTCCCTTTGTCTCGTCCCAAGTCACTCCCTTGGTCTCGCCTCGAGTCACTCTCTTGGTCTCGCCTCCAGTCACTCCCTTGGTCTCGTCTCCAGTCACTCCCTTGGTCTCGTCTCAAGTTACTCCCTTGGTCTCGCCTCGAGTCATTCACTTGGTCTCGCCTCCAGTCACTCTCTTCGTCTCGACTCCAGTCACTCCCTTGGTCTCCCCTCCAGTCACTCCCTTGGTATCATCTCCAGTCACTCCCTTGGTCTCGTCGCAAGTCACTCCCTTGGTCTACCCTCCAGTCACTCCCTTGGTCTCGCCTCCAGTCACTCCCTTGGTCTCGCCTCCAGTCACTCCCTTGGTCTCGTCTCCAGTCACTCCCTTGGTCTCGCATCAAGTCACTCCCTTGGTCTCCCCTCCAGTCACTCCCTTGGTATCATCTCCAGTCACTCCCTTGGTCTCGTCGCAAGTCACTCCCTTGGTCTACCCTCCAGTCACTCCCTTGGTCTCGCCTCCAGTCACTCCCTTGGTCTCGCCTCCAGTCACTCCCTTTGTCTCGTCCCAAGTCACTCCCTTGGTCTCGCCTCGAGTCACTCCCTTGGTCTCGCCTCCAGTCACTCCCTTGGTCTCGTCTCCAGTCACTCCCTTGGTCTCGCCCCAGTTACTCCCTTGGTCTCGCCTCCAGTCACTCCCTTGGTCTTGCATCCAGTCACTCCCATGGTCTATCCTCCAGTCACTCCCTTGGTATCATCTCCAGTCACTCCCGTGGTCTCGTCGCAAGTCACTCCCTTGGTCTACCCTCCAGTCACTCCCTTGGTCTCGCCTCCAGTCACTCCCTTGGTCTCCCCTCCAGTCACTCCCTTGGTCTCGCCTACAGTCAGTCCCTTGGTCTCGCCTCCAGTCACTCCCTTGGTCTCCCCTCCAGTCATTCCCTTGGTCTCGCATCCAGTCACTCCCTTAGTCTCACCTCCAGTCACTCTCTTGGTATCGCCTACAGTCACTCCCTTGGTCTCGCGCCAGTCACTCCCTTGGTATATCCTCCAGTCACTCCCTTGGTCTCGCTTCCAGTCACTCCCTTGGTCTCATCTCCAGTCACTCCCTTGGTCTCATCTTCAGTCACTCCCTTGGTCTCGCGCCAGTCACTCCCTTTGTCTATCCTCCAGTCACTCCCTTGGTCTCGCCTTCAGTCGCTCCCTTGGTCTCGCCTCCAGTCACTCCCTTGTTCTCGCCTCCAGTCACTCCCTTGGTCTTACCTCAAGTCACTCCCTTGGTCTCGTCTCCAGTCACTCCCTTGGTCTTGTCTCCAGTCACCCCCTTGGTCTCGCATCGAGTCACTCCCTTGGTGTCCCCTCCACTCACTCCCTTGGTATTGCCTACAGTCACTCCCTGGGTATCGCCTACAGTCACTCCCGTGTTCTCCCCTTCAGTCACTTCCTTGGTCTCGACTCCAGTCACTCCCTTGGTCTCCCCTCCAGTCACTCCATTGGTCTCGCCTCCAGTCACTCCCTTGGTCTCCCCTCCCGTCACTCCCTTGGTATCGCCTCCAGTCACTCCCTTGGTCTCGCCTCCAGTCACTCCCTTACTCTCGCGTCCAGTCACTCCCTTGTCTCGCCTCCAGTGACTCCCTTGGTCTCGCTTCCAGTCACTCCCTTGGTCTCGCCTCCAGTCACTCCCTTGGTCTGGCCTCAAGTCACTCCCTTGGTCTCGTCTCCAGTCACTCCCTTGGTCTCGTCTCCAGTCACTCCCTTGGTCTCGCCTCGAGTCACTCGCTTGGTCTCCCCTCCACTCACTCCCTTGGTATCGCCTATAGTCACCCCCTTGTTATCGCCTACAGTCACTCCCTTGGTCTCGCCCCCAGTCACTCCCTTGGTCTCTCCTCCAGTCACTCCCTTGGTATCGCCTACAGTCACTCCCTTGGTCTCGCCTCCAGTCACTCCCTTGGTCTCGCCGCTAGTCACTCCCTTGTTCTCGCGCCAGTCACTCCCTTGGTCTCGCCTCCAGTCACTCCCTTGATCTCGCTTCCAGTCACTCCCTAGGTCTCATCTCCAGTCACTCCCTTGGTCTCGCGCCAGTCACTCCCTTGGTCTATCCTCCAGTCACTCCCTTGGTCTCGCCTTCAGTCACTCCCTTGGTCTCGCCTCCAGTCACTCCCTTGGTCTCGTCGCAAGTCACTCCCTTGGTGTCGTCACAAGTCACTCCCTTGGTCTACCCTCCAGTCACTCCCTTGGTCTCGCCTCCAGTCACTCCCTTGGTCTCCCCTCCAGTCACTCCCTTGATATCGCCTCCAGTCACTCCCTTGTTCTCGCCTCCAGTCACTCCCTTACTCTCGCCTCCAGTCACTCCCTTGGTCTCGCTTCCAGTCACTCCCTTAGTCTCTCCTCCAGTCACTGCCTTGGTCTCGTCTCCAGTCACTCCCTTGGTCTTGCCTCAAGTCACTCCCTTGGTCTCCCCTCCACTCACTCCCTTGGTATCGCCTAAAGTCACTCCCTTGGTATCGCCTACAGTCACTCCCTTGGTCTCGCCTCCAGTCACTCCCTTGGTCTCGCATCCAGTCACTCCCTTGGTCTCTCCTGCAAACACTCCCTTGGTATCGCCTACAGTCACTCCATTGGTCTCGCGCCAGTCACTCCCTTGGTCTCCCCTCCACTCACTCCCTTGGTATCGCCTAAAGTCACTCCCTTGGTATCGCCTACAGTCACTCCCTTGGTCTCGCCTCGAGTCACTCCCTTGGTCTCGCCTCCAGTCACTCCCTTGGTCTCGTCTCCAGTCACTCCCTTGGTCTCGCCCCAGTTACTCCCTTGGTCTCGCCTCCAGTCACTCCCTTGGTCTTGCATCCAGTCACTCCCATGGTCTATCCTCCAGTCACTCCCTTGGTATCATCTCCAGTCACTCCCGTGGTCTCGTCGCAAGTCACTCCCTTGGTCTACCCTCCAGTCACTCCCTTGGTCTCGCCTCCAGTCACTCCCTTGGTCTCCCCTCCAGTCACTCCCTTGGTATCGCCTCCAGTCACTCCCTTGGTCTCGCCTACAGTCACTCCCTTGGTCTCGCCTCCAGTCACTCCCTTGGTCTCCCCTCCAGTCATTCCCTTGGTCTCGCATCCAGTCACTCCCTTAGTCTCACCTCCAGTCACTCTCTTGGTATCGCCTACAGTCACTCCCTTGGTCTCGCGCCAGTCACTCCCTTGGTATATCCTCCAGTCACTCCCTTGGTCTCGCTTCCAGTCACTCGCTTGGTCTCATCTCCAGTCACTCCCTTGGTCTCATCTTCAGTCACTCCCTTGGTCTCGCGCCAGTCACTCCCTTGGTCTATCCTCCAGTCACTCCCTTGGTCTCGCCTTCAGTCGCTCCCTTGGTCTCGCCTCCAGTCACTCCCTTGTTCTCGCCTCCAGTCACTCCCTTGGTCTTACCTCAAGTCACTCCCTTGGTCTCGTCTCCAGTCACTCCCTTGGTCTTGTCTCCAGTCACCCCCTTGGTCTCGCATCGAGTCACTCCCTTGGTGTCCCCTCCACTCACTCCCTTGGTATTGCCTACAGTCACTCCCTGGGTATCGCCTACAGTCACTCCCGTGTTCTCCCCTTCAGTCACTTCCTTGGTCTCGACTCCAGTCACTCCCTTGGTCTCCCCTCCAGTCACTCCATTGGTATCGCCTCCAGTCACTCCCTTGGTCTCGCCTCCAGTCACTCCCTTACTCTCGCGTCCAGTCACTCCCTTGTCTCGCCTCCAGTGACTCCCTTGGTCTCGCTTCCAGTCACTCCCTTGGTCTCGCCTCCAGTCACTCCCTTGGTCTGGCCTCAAGTCACTCCCTTGGTCTCGTCTCCAGTCACTCCCTTGGTCTCGTCTCCAGTCACTCCCTTGGTCTCGCCTCGAGTCACTCGGTTGGTCTCCCCTCCACTCACTCCCTTGGTATCGCCTATAGTCACCCCCTTGTTATCGCCTACAGTCACTCCCTTGGTCTCGCCCCCAGTCACTCCCTTGGTCTCTCCTCCAGTCACTCCCTTGGTATCGCCTACAGTCACTCCCTTGGTCTCGCCTCCAGTCACTCCCTTGTTCTCGCCGCTGGTCACTCCCTTGTTCTCGCGCCAGTCACTGCCTTGGTCTCGCCTCCAGTCACTCCCTTGATCTCGCTTCCAGTCACTCCCTAGGTCTCATCTCCAGTCACTCCCTTGGTCTCGCGCCAGTCACTCCCTTGGTCTATCCTCCAGTCACTCCCTTGGTCTCGCCTTCAGTCACTCCCTTGGTCTCGCCTCCAGTCACTCCCTTGGTCTCGTCGCAAGTCACTCCCTTGGTGTCGTCACAAGTCACTCCCTTGGTCTACCCTCCAGTCACTCCCTTGGTCTCGCCTCCAGTCACTCCCTTGGTCTCCCCTCCAGTCACTCCCTTGATATCGCCTCCAGTCACTCCCTTGTTCTCGCCTCCAGTCACTCCCTTACTCTCGCCTCCAGTCACTCCCTTGGTCTCGCTTCCAGTCACTCCCTTAGTCTCTCCTCCAGTCACTGCCTTGGTCTCGTCTCCAGTCACTCCCTTGGTCTTGCCTCAAGTCACTCCATTGGTCTCCCCTCCACTCACTCCCTTGGTATCGCCTAAAGTCACTCCCTTGGTATCGCCTACAGTCACTCCCTTGGTCTCGCCTCCAGTCACTCCCTTGGTCTCGCATCCAGTCACTCCCTTGGTCTCTCCTGCAAACACTCCCTTGGTATCGCCTACAGTCACTCCATTGGTCTCGCGCCAGTCACTCCCTTGGTCTATACTCCAGTCACTCCCTTGGTCTCGCTTCCAGTCACTCTCTTGGTCTCATCTCCAGTCACTCCCTTGGTCTCATCTCCAGTCACTCCCTTGATCTCTCGCCAGTCACTCCCTTGGTCTATCCTCCAGTCACTCCCTTGGTCTCGCCTCCAGTCACTCCCTTGGTCTCGCCTCCAGTCACTCCCTTGGTCTCGCTTCCAGTCACTCCCTTGGTCTCGCCTCCAGTCGTTCCCTTGGTCTCGCCTCCAGTCACTCCCTTGTTCTGGCCTCAAGTCACTCCCTTGGTCTCGTCTCCAGTCACTCCCTTGGTCTCGTCTCCATTCACTCCCTTGGTCTCCCCTCGAGTCACTCCCTTGGTCTCCCCTCCACTCACTCCCTTGGTATCGCCTACAGTCACTCCCTTGGTATCGCCTACAGTCACTCCCTTGGTCTCGCCTCCAGTCACTCCCTTGGTCTCGCCTCCAGTCACTCCCTTGGTCTGGCCTCAAGTCACTCCCTTGGTCTCGCATCCAGTCACTTCCTTGGTCTCTCCTCCAGTCACTCCCTTGGTATCGCCTACAGTCACTCCCTTGGTCTCGCCTCCAGTCACTCCCTTGGTCTCGCCGCTAGTCACTCCCTTGGTCTCTCCTCCAGTCACTCCCTTGGTCTCGCATCCAGTCACTTCCTTGGTCTCTCCTCCAGTCACTCCCTTGGTATCGCCTCCAGTAACTCCCTTACTCTCGCCTACAGTCACTCCCTTGATCTCGCCTCCAGTCACTCCCTTTGTCTCATCTCCAATCACTCCCTTGGTCTCGCGCCAGTCACTCCCTTGGTCTATCCTCCAGTCACTCCCTTGGTCTCGCCTTCAGTCACTCCCTTGGTCTCGCCTACAGTCACTCCCTTGGTCTCGCGCCAGTCACTCCCTTGGTAGCGCCCCAGTTACTCGCTTGGTCTCGCCTCCAGTCACTCCCTTGGTCTCGCATCCAGTCACTCCCAAGGTCTATCCTCCAGTCACTCCCTTGGTATCATCTCCAGTCACTCCCTTGGTCTCGTCGCAAGTCACTCCCTTGGTCTACCCTCCAGTCACTCCCTTGGTCTCGCCTCCAGTCACTCCCTTGGTCTCCCCTCCAGTCACTCCCTTGGTCTCGCCTCCAGTCACTCCCTTACTCTCGCCTCCAGTCACTCCCTTGGTCTCGCTTCCAGTCACTCCCTTGGTCTCCCCTCCAGTCACTCCCTTGGTATCGCCTCCAGTCACTCCCTTACTCTCGCGTCCAGACACTTCCTTGGTCTCGCCTCCAGTCACTCCCTTGGTCTCGCCTCCAGTCACTCCCTTGGTCTCGCCTCCAGTCACTCCCTTGGTCTGGCCTCAAGTCACTCCCTTGGTCTCGTCTCCAGTCACTCCCTTGGTCTCGTCTCCAGTCACTCCCTTGGTCTCGCCTCGAGTCACTCCCTTGGTCTCCCCTCCACTCACTCCCTTGGTATCGCCTACAGTCACTCCCTTGGTATCGCCTACAGTCACTCCCTTGTCTCGCCTCCAGTCACTCCCTTGGTCTCGCCTCCAGTCACTCCCTTGGTCTCCCCTCCAGTCACTCCCTTGGTCTCGCATCCAGTCACTCCCTTGGTCTCTCCTCCAGTCACTCCCTTGGTATCGCCTACAGTCACTCCCTTGGTCTCGCGCCAGTCACTCCCTTGGTCTATCCTCCAGTCACTCCCTTGGTCTCGTCTCCAGTCACTCCCTTGGTCTCGTCTCCAGTCACTCCCTTGGTCTCGTCTCGAGTCACTCCCTTGGTGTCCCCTCCACTCACTCCCTTGGTATTGCTTACAGTCACTCCCTGGGTATCGCCTACAGTCACTCCCGTGTTCTCCCCTTCAGTCACTTCCTTGGTCTCCCCTCCAGTCACTCCATTGGTCTCGCCTCCAGTCACTCCCTTGGTCTCCCCTCCCGTCACTCCCTTGGTATCGCCTCCAGTCACTCCCTTGGTCTCGCCTCCAGTCACTCCCTTACTCTCGCGTCCAGTCACTCCCTTGTCTCGCCTCCAGTCACTCCCTTGGTCTCGCTTCCAGTCACTCCCTTGGTCTCGCCTCCAGTCACTCCCTTGGTCTGGCCTCAAGTCACTCCCTTGGTCTCGTCTCCAGTCACTCCCTTGGTATCGCCTCCAGTCACTCCCTTACTCTCGCGTCCAGACACTTCCTTGGTCTCGCCTCCAGTCACTCCCTTGGTCTCGCCTCCAGTCACTCCCTTGGTCTCCCCTCCAGTCACTCCCTTGGTCTCGCATCCAGTCACTTCCTTGGTCTCTCCTCCAGTCACTCCCTTGGTATCGCCTACAGTCACTCCCTTGGTCTCGCCTCCAGTGACTCCCTTGGTCTCGCCGCTAGTCACTCCGTTGTTCTCGCGCCAGTCACTCCCTTGGTCTCCCCTCCAGTCACTCCCTTGGTCTCGCATCCAGTCACTTCCTTGGTCTCTCCTCCAGTCACTCCCTTGGTATCGCCTCCAGTAACTCCCTTACTCTCGCCTACAGTCACTCCCTTGGTCTCGCCTCCAGTCACTCCCTTTGTCTCATCTCCAATCACTCCCTTGGTCTCGCGCCAGTCACTCCCTTGGTCTATCCTCCAGTCACTCCCTTGGTCTCGCCTTCAGTCACTCCCTTGTTCTCGCCTACAGTCACTCCCTTGGTCTCGCGCCAGTCACTCCCTTGGTAGCGCCCCAGTTACTCGCTTGGTCTCGCCTCCAGTCACTCCCTTGGTCTCGCCTCCAGTCACTCCCTTACTCTCGCCTCCAGTCACTCCCTTGGTCTCGCTTCCAGTCACTCCCTTGGTCTCCCCTCCAGTCACTCCCTTGGTATCGCCTCCAGTCACTCCCTTACTCTCGCGTCCAGACACTTCCTTGGTCTCGCCTCCAGTCACTCCCTTGGTCTCGCCTCCAGTCACTCCCTTGGTCTCGCCTCCAGTCACTCCCTTGGTCTGGCCTCAAGTCACTCCCTTGGTCTCGTCTCCAGTCACTCCCTTGGTCTCGTCTCCAGTCACTCCCTTGGTCTCGCCTCGAGTCACTCCCTTGGTCTCCCCTCCACTCACTCCCTTGGTATCGCCTACAGTCACTCCCTTGGTATCGCCTACAGTCACTCCCTTGTCTCGCCTCCAGTCACTCCCTTGGTCTCGCCTCCAGTCACTCCCTTGGTCTCCCCTCCAGTCACTCCCTTGGTCTCGCATCCAGTCACTCCCTTGGTCTCTCCTCCAGTCACTCCCTTGGTATCGCCTACAGTCACTCCCTTGGTCTCGCGCCAGTCACTCCCTTGGTCTATCCTCCAGTCACTCCCTTGGTCTCGTCTCCAGTCACTCCCTTGGTCTCGTCTCCAGTCACTCCCTTGGTCTCGTCTCGAGTCACTCCCTTGGTGTCCCCTCCACTCACTCCCTTGGTATTGCTTACAGTCACTCCCTGGGTATCGCCTACAGTCACTCCCGTGTTCTCCCCTTCAGTCACTTCCTTGGTCTCGACTCCAGTCACTCCCTTGGTCTCCCCTCCAGTCACTCCATTGGTCTCGCCTCCAGTCCCTCCCTTGGTCTCCCCTCCCGTCACTCCCTTGGTATCGCCTCCAGTCACTCCCTTGGTCTCGCCTCCAGTCACTCCCTTACTCTCGCGTCCAGTCACTCCCTTGTCTCGCCTCCAGTCACTCCCTTGGTCTCGCTTCCAGTCACTCCCTTGGTCTCGCCTCCAGTCACTCCCTTGGTCTGGCCTCAAGTCACTCCCTTGGTCTCGTCTCCAGTCACTCCCTTGGTCTCGTCTCCAGTCACTCCCTTGGTCTCGCCTCGAGTCACTCGCTTGGTCTCCCCTCCACTCACTCCCTTGGTATCGCCTATAGTCACTCCCTTGTTATCGCCTACAGTCACTCCCTTGGTCTCGCCCCCAGTCACTCCCTTGGTCTCTCCTCCAGTCACTCCCTTGGTATCGCCTACAGTCACTCCCTTGGTCTCGCCTCCAGTCACTCCCTTGGTCTCGCCGCTGGTCACTCCCTTGTTCTCGCGCCAGTCACTCCCTTGGTCTCGCCTCCAGTCACTCCCTTGATCTCGCTTCCAGTCACTCCCTAGGTCTCATCTCCAGTCACTCCCTTGGTCTCGCGCCAGTCACTCCCTTGGTCTATCCTCCAGTCACTCCCTTGGTCTCGCCTTCAGTCACTCCCTTGGTCTCGCCTCCAGTCACTCCCTTGGTCTCGTCGCAAGTCACTCCCTTGGTGTCGTCGCAAGTCACTCCCTTGGTCTACCCTCCAGTCACTCCCTTGGTCTCGCCTCCAGTCACTCCCTTGGTCTCCCCTCCAGTCACTCCCTTGATATCGCCTCCAGTCACTCCCTTGTTCTCGCCTCCAGTCACTCCCTTACTCTCGCCTCCAGTCACTCCCTTGGTCTCGCTTCCAGTCACTCCCTTAGTCTCTCCTCCAGTCACTGCCTTGGTCTCGTCTCCAGTCACTCCCTTGGTCTTGCCTCAAGTCACTCCCTTGGTCTCCCCTCCACTCACTCCCTTGGTATCGCCTAAAGTCACTCCCTTGGTATCGCCTACAGTCACTCCCTTGGTCTCGCCTCCAGTCACTCCCTTGGTCTCTCCTGCAAACACTCCCTTGGTATCGCCTACAGTCACTCCATTGGTCTCGCGCCAGTCACTCCCTTGGTGTATACTCCAGTCACTCCCTTGGTCTCGCTTCCAGTCACTCTCTTGGTCTCATCTCCAGTCACTCCCTTGGTCTCATCTCCAGTCACTCCCTTGATCTCTCGCCAGTCACTCCCTTGGTCTATCCTCCAGTCACTCCCTTGGTCTCGCCTCCAGTCACTCCCTTGGTCTCGCGCCAGTCACTCCCTTGGTAGCGCCCCAGTTACTCGCTTGGTCTCGCCTCCAGTCACTCCCTTGGTCTCGCATCCAGTCACTCCCAAGGTCTATCCTCCAGTCACTCCCTTGGTATCATCTCCAGTCACTCCCTTGGTCTCGTCGCAAGTCACTCCCTTGGTCTACCCTCCAGTCACTCCCTTGGTCTCGCCTCCAGTCACTCCCTTGGTCTCCCCTCCAGTCACTCCCTTGGTCTCGCCTCCAGTCACTCCCTTACTCTCGCCTCCAGTCACTCCCTTGGTCTCGCTTCCAGTCACTCCCTTGGTCTCCCCTCCAGTCACTCCCTTGGTATCGCCTCCAGTCACTCCCTTGGTCTGGCCTCAAGTCACTCCCTTGGTCTTGTCTCCAGTCACTCCCTTGGTCTCGTCTCCAGTCACTCCCTTGGTCTCGCCTCGAGTCACTCCCTTGGTCTCCCCTCCACTCACTCCCTTGGTATCGCCTACAGTCACTCCCTTGGTATCGCCTACAGTCACTCCCTTGTCTCGCCTCCAGTCACTCCCTTGGTCTCGCCTCCAGTCACTCCCTTGGTCTCCCCTCCAGTCACTCCCTTGGTCTCACATCCAGTCACTCCCTTGGTCTCTCCTCCAGTCACTCCCTTGGTATCGCCTACAGTCACTCCCTTGGTCTCGCGCCAGTCACTCCCTTGGTCTATCCTCCAGTCACTCCCTTGGTCTCGTCTCCAGTCACTCCCTTGGTCTCGTCTCCAGTCACTCCCTTGGTCTCGTCTCGAGTCACTCCCTTGGTCTCCCCTCCACTCACTCCCTTGGTATCGCCTACAGTCACTCCCTTGGTATCGCCTACAGTCACTCCCTTGGTCTCGCGCCAGTCACTCCCTTGGTATATCCTCCAGTCACTCCCTTGGTCTCGCTTCCAGTCACTCCCTTGGTCTCATCTCCAGTCACTCCCTTGGTCTCATCTTCAGTCACTCCCTTGGTCTCGCGCCAGACACTCCCTTGGTCTATCCTCCAGTCACTCCCTTGGTCTCGCCTTCAGTCGCTCCCTTGGTCTCGCCTCCAGTCACTCCCTTGTTCTCGCCTCCAGTCACTCCCTTGGTCTTACCTCAAGTCACTCCCTTGGTCTCGTCTACAGTCACTCCCTTGGTCTTGTCTCGAGTCACTCCCTTGGTCTCGCATCGAGTCACTCCCTTGGTGTCCCCTCCACTCACTCCCTTGGTATTGCCTACAGTCACTCCCTGGGTATCGCCTACAGTCACTCCCGTGTTCTCCCCTTCAGTCACTTCCTTGGGCTCGACTCCAGTCACTCCCTTGGTCTCCCCTCCAGTCACTCCATTGGTCTCGGCTCCAGTCACTCCCTTGGTCTCCCCTCCCGTCACTCCCTTGGTATCGCCTCCAGTCACTCCCTTGGTCTCGCCTCCAGTCACTCCCTTACTTCGCGTCCAGTCACTCCCTTGTCTCGCCTCCAGTCACTCCCTTGGTCTCGCTTCCAGTCACTCCCTTGGTCTCGCCTCCAGTCACTCCCTTGGTCTGGCCTCAAGTCACTCCCTTGGTCTCGTCTCCAGTCACTCCCTTGGTCTCGTCTCCAGTCACTCCCTTGGTCTCGCCTCGAGTCACTCGCTTGGTGTCCCCTCCACTCACTCCCTTGGTATCGCCTATAGGCACTCCCTTGTTATCGCCTACAGTCACTCCCTTGGTCTCGCCCCCAGTCATTCCCTTGGTCTCTCCTCCAGTCACTCCCTTGGTATCGCCTACAGTCACTCCCTTGGTCTCGCCTCCAGTCACTCCCTTGGTCTCGCCGCTGGTCACTCCCTTGTTCTCGCGCCAGTCACTCCCTTGGTCTCGCCTCCAGTCACTCCCTTGATCTCGCTTCCAGTCACTCCCTAGGTCTCATCTCCAGTCACTCCCTTGGTCTCGCGCCAGTCACTCCCTTGGTCTATCCTCCAGTCACTCCCTTGGTCTCGCCTTCAGTCACTCCCTTGGTCTCGCCTCCAGTCACTCCCTTGGTCTCGTCGCAAGTCACTCCCTTGGTGTCGTCGCAAGTCACTCCCTTGGTCTACCCTCCAGTCACTCCCTTGGTCTCGCCTCCAGTCACTCCCTTGGTCTCCCCTACAGTCACTCCCTTGATATCGCCTCCAGTCACTCCCTTGTTCTCGCCTCCAGTCACTGCCTTGGTCTCTCCTCCAGTCACTGCCTTGGTCTCGTCTCCAGTCACTCCCTTGGTCTTGCCTCAAGTCACTCCCTTGGTCTCCCCACCACTCACTCCCTTGGTATCGCCTACAGTCACTGCCTTGGTATCGCCTACAGTCACTCCCTTGGTCTCGCCTCCAGTCACTCCCTTGGTCTCGCATCCAGTCACTCCCTTGGTCTCTCCTGCAAACACTCCCTTGGTATCGCCTACAGTCACTCCATTCGTCACGCGCCAGTCACTCCCTTGGTCTATACTCCAGTCACTCCCTTGGTCTCGCTTCCAGTCACTCTCTTGGTCTCATCTCCAGTCACTCCCTTGGTCTCATCTCCAGTCACTCCCTTGATCTCTCGCCAGTCACTCCCTTGGTCTATCCTCCAGTCACTCCCTTGGTCTCGCCTCCAGTCACTCCCTTGGTCTCGCCTCCAGTCACTCCCTTGGTCTCGCTTCCAGTCACTCCCTTGGTCTCGCCTCCAGTCGTTCCCTTGGTCTCACCTCCAGTCACTCCCTTGTTCTGGCCTCAAGTCACTCCCTTGTTCTCGTCTCCAGTCACTCCCTTGGTCTCGTCTCCATTCACTCCCTTGGTCTCGCCTCGAGTCACTCCCTTAGTCTCCCCTCCACTCACTCCCTTGGTATTGCCTACAGTCACTCCCTTGGTATCGCCTACAGTCACTCCCTTGGTCTCGCCTCCAGTCACTCCCTTGGTCTCGCCTCCAGTCACTCCCTTGGTCTACCCTCCAGTCACTCCCTTGGTCTCGCATCCAGTCACTTCCTTGGTCTCTCCTCCAGTCACTCCCTTGGTATCGCCTACAGTCACTCCCTTGGTCTCGCCTCCAGTCACTCCCTTGGTCTCGCCGCTAGTCACTCCGTTGTTCTCGCGCCAGTCACTCCCTTGGTCTCCCCTCCAGTCACTCCCTTGGTCTCGCATCCAGTCACTTCCTTGGTCTCTCCTCCAGTCACTCCCTTGGTATCGCCTCCAGTAACTCCCTTACTCTCGCCTACAGTCACTCCCTTGGTCTCGCCTCCAGTCACTCCCTTTGTCTCATCTCCAATCACACCCTTGGTCTCGCGCCAGTCACTCCCTTGGTCTATCCTCCAGTCACTCCCTTGGTCTCCCCTTCAGTCACTCCCTTGGTCTCGCCTACAGTCACTCCCTTGGTCTCGCGCCAGTCACTCCCTTGGTAGCGCCCCAGTTACTCGCTTGGTCTCGCCTCCAGTCACTCCCTTGGTCTCGCATCCAGTCACTCCCAAGGTCTATCCTCCAGTCACTCCCTTGGTATCATCTCCAGTCACTCCCTTGGTCTCGTCGCAAGTCACTCCCTTGGTCTACCCTCCAGTCACTCCCTTGGTCTCGCCTCCAGTCACTCCCTTGGTCTCCCCACCAGTCACTCCCTTGGTCTCGCCTCCAGTCACTCCCTTACTCTCGCCTCCAGTCACTCCCTTGGTCTCGCTTCCAGTCACTCCCTTGGTCTCCCCTCCAGTCACTCCCTTGGTATCGCCTCCAGTCACTCCCTTACTCTCGCGTCCAGACACTTCCTTGGTCTCGCCTCCAGTCACTCCCTTGGTCTCGCCTCCAGTCACTCCCTTTTTCTGGCCCCAAGTCACTCCCTTGGTCTTGTCTCCAGTCACTCCCTTGGTCTCGTCTCCAGTCACTCCCTTGGTCTCGCCTCGAGTCACTCCCTTGGTCTCCCCTCCACTCACTCCCTTGGTATCGCCTACAGTCACTCCCTTGGTATCGCCTACAGTCACTCCCTTGTCTCGCCTCCAGTCACTCTCTTGGTCTCGCCTCCAGTCACTCCCTTGGTCTCCCCTCCAGTCACTCCCTTGGTCTCGCATCCAGTCACTCCCTTGGTCTCTCCTCCAGTCACTCCCTTGGTATCGCCTACAGTCACTCCCTTGGTCTCGCGCCAGTCACTCCCTTGGTCTATCCTCCAGTCACTCCCTTGGTCTCGTCTCCAGTCACTCCCTTGGTCTCGTCTCCAGTCACTCCCTTGGTCTCGCCTCGAGTCACTCCCTTGGTCTCCCCTCCACTCACTCCCTTGGTATCGCCTACAGTCACTCCCTTGGTATCGCCTACAGTCACTCCCTTGGTCTCGCCTCCAGTCACTCCTTTGGTCTCGCCTCCAGTCACTCCCTTGGTCTCCCCTCCAGTCACTCCCTTGGTCTCGCATCCAGTCACTCCCTTGGTCGCTCCTCCAGTCACTCCCTTTGTATCGCCTACAGTCACTCCCTTGGTCTCGCGCCAGTCACTCCCTTGGTCTATCCTCCAGTCACTCCCTTGGTCTCGCTTCCAGTCACTCCCTTGGTCTCATCTCCAGTCACTCCCTTGGTCTCCCCTCCAGTCACTCCCTTGGTCTCGCATCCAGTCACTCCCTTGGTCGCTCCTCCAGTCACTCCCTTAGTATCGCCTACAGTCACTCCCTTGGTCTCGCGCCAGTCACTCCCTTGGTCTATCCTCCAGTCACTCCCTTGGTCTCGCCTTCAGTCACTCCCTTGGTCTCGTCTCCAGTCACTCCCTTGGTCTCGCCTCCAGTCACTCCCTTGGTCTTACCTCAAGTCACTCCCTTGGTCTCGTCTCCAGTCACTCCCTTGGTGCTCGTCTCCAGTCACTCCCTTGGTCTCGCCTCGAGTCACACCCTTGGTGTCCCCTCCACTCACTCCCTTGGTATTGCCTACAGTCACTCCCTTGGTATCGCCTACAGTCACTCCCGTGTTCTCCCCTTCTGTCACTTCCTTGGTCTCGGCTCCAGTCACTCCCTTGGTCTCCCCTCCAGTCACTCCATTGGTCTCGCCTCCAGTCACTCCCTTGGTCTCCCCTCCCGTCACTCCCTTTGTATCGCCTCCAGTCACTCCCTAGGTCTCGCCTCCAGTCACTCCCTTACTCTCGCGTCCAGTCACTCACTTGGACTCGCCTCCAGTCACTCCCTTGGTCTCGCTTCCAGTCACTCCCTTGGTCTCGCCTCCAGTCACTCCCTTGGTCTCGCCTCCAGTCACTCCCTTGGTCTGGCCTCAAGTCACCCCCTTGGTCTCGTCTCCAGTCACTCCCTTGGTCTCGTCTCCAGTCACTCCCTTGGTCTCGCCTCGAGTCACTCCCTTGGTCTCCCCTCCACTCACTCCCTTGGTATCGCCTACAGTCACTCCCTTGGTATCGCCTACAGTCACACCCTTGGGCTCGCCCCCAGTCACTCCCTTGGTCTCTCCTCCAGTCATTCCCTTGGTATCGCCTACAGTCACTCCCTTGGTCTCGCCTCCAGTCACTCCCTTGGTCTCGCCGCTAGTCACTCCCTTGTTCTCGCGCCAGTCACTCCATTGGTCTCGCCTCCAGTAACTCCCTTACTCTCGCCTCAAGTCACTCCCTTGGTCTCGCCTCCAGTCACTCCCTTGGTCTCGCTTCCAGTCACTTCCTTGGTCTCGCCTCCAGTCACTCCCTTGGTCTCGCTTCCAGTCACTCCCTTGGTCTCATCTACAGTCACTCCCTTGGTCTCGCGCCAGTCACTCCCTTGGTCTATCCTCCAGTCACTCCCCCTGTCTCGCCTTCAGTCACCCCCTTGGTCTCGCCTCCAGTCACTCCCTTGGTATCATCTCCAGTCACTCCCTTGGTCTCGTCGCAAGTCACTCCCTTCGTCTCGTCGCCAGTCACTCCCTTGGTCTATCCTCCAGTCACTCCCTTGGTCTCGCTTCCAGTCACTCCCTTGGTCTCATCTCCAGTCACTCCCTTGGTCTCATCTCCAGTCACTCCCTTGGTCTCGCGCCAGTCACTCCCTTGGTCTATCCTCCAGTCGCTCCCTTGGTCTCGCCTTCAGTCACTCCCTTGGTCTCACCTCCAGTCACTCCCTTGGTCTCGTCTCCAGTCACTCCCTTGGTCTCGCCTCCAGTCACTCCCTTGGTCTCGCCTCCAGTCACTCCCTTGGTCTCGCTTCCAGTCACTCCCTTGGATTCGCCTCCAGTCACTCCCTTGGTCTCGCCTCCAGTCACTCCCTTGGTCTGGCCTCAAGTCACTCCCTTGGTCTCGTCTCCAGTCACTCCCTTGGTCTCGTCTCCAGTCACTCCCTTGGTCTCGCCTCGAGTCACTCCCTTGCTCTCCCCTCCACTCACTCCCTTGGTATCGCCCACAATCACTGCCTTGGTATCGCCTACAGTCACTCCCTTGGTCTCGCCTCCAGTCACTCCCATGGTCTCACCTCCAGTCACTCCCTTGGTCTCCCCTCCAGTCACTCCCCTTGTATCGCCTACAGTCACTCCCTTGGTATCGCCTACAGTCACTCCCTTGGTCTCGCCTCGAGTCACTCCCTTGGTCTCCCCTCCACTCACTCCCTTGGTATCGCCTACAATCACTCCCTTGGTATCGCCTACAGTCACTCCCTTGGTCTCGCCTCCAGTCACTCCCTTGGTCTCACCTCCAGTCACTCCCTTGGTCTCCCCTCCAGTCACTCCCTTGGTATCGCCTACAGTCACTCCCTTGGTATCGCCTACAGTCAATCCCTTGGTCTCGCCTCCAGTCACTCCCTTGGTCTCGCCTCCAGTCACTCCCTTGGTCTCCCCTCCAGTCACTCCCCTTGTCTCGCGCCAGTCACTCCCTTGGTCACCCCTCCAGTCACTCCCTTGGTCTCGCCTCCAGTCACTACCTTGGTATCGCCTCCAGTCACTCCCTTTGTCTCGCCTCCAGTCACTCCCTTGGTCTCCCCTCCAGTCACTCCCTTGGTCTCGCATCCTGTCACTCACTTGGTCTCTCCTCCAGTCACTCCCTCGGTATCGCCTACAGTCACTCCCTCGGTCTCGCCTCGAGTCACTCCCTTGGTCTCCCCTCCACTCACCCCCTTGGTATCGCCTATAGTCACTCCCTTGGTCTCGCCTACAGTCACTCCCTTGGTCTCCCCTCCAGTCACTCCCCTTGTCTCGCGGCAGTCACTCCCTTGCTCTATCCTCCAGTCACTCCCTTGGTCTCGCTTCCAGTCACTCCCTTGGTCTCATCTCCAGTCACTCCCTTGGTCTCGCGCCAGTCACTCCCTTGGTCTATCCTCCAGTCACTCCCTTGGTCTCGTCTCCAGTCACTCCCTTGGTCTCGCGCCAGTCACTCCCTTGGTCTATCCTCCAGTCACTCCCTTGATCTCGTCTCAAGTTACTCCCTTGGTCTCGCCTCGAGTCACTCCCTTGGTCTCGCATCGAGTCACTCCCTTGGTCTCGCATCAAGTCACTCCCTTGGTCTCACCTCCAGTCACTCCCTTGGTCTCGCCTCGAGTCACTCCCCTGGTCTCCCCTCCACGCACTCCCTTGGTATCGCCTACAGTCACTCCCTTGGTCTCGCCTCCAGTCACTCCCTTGGTCTTGCCTCCACTCACTCCCTTGGTCTCCCCTCCAGTCACTCCCTTGGTCTCGCATCCAGTCACTCCCTTGGTCTCTCCTCCAGTCACTCCCTTGGTATCGCCTACAGTCACTCCCTTCGCTTCGCCTGCAGTCACTCCCTTGGTCTCTCCGCTAGTCACTCCCTTGTTCTCGCGCCAGTCACTCCATTGGTCTCGCCTCCAGTAACTCCCTTACTCTCGCCTCCAGTCACTCCCTTGGTCTCGCCTCCAGTCACACCCTTGGTCTCGCTTCCAGTCACTCCCTTGATCTCATCTCCAGTCACTCCCTTGGTCTCACGCCAGTCACTCCCTTGGTCTATCCTCCAGTCACTCCCTTGGTCTCGCCTTCAGTCACTCTCTTGGTCTCGCCTCCAGTCACTCCCTTGGTCTCGCCTCCAGTCACTCCCTTGGTCTCGCCTCAAGTCACTCCCTTGGTCTCGCCTCAAGTCACTCCCTTGGTCTCGTCTCCAGTCACTCCCTTGGTCTCGTCTCCAGTCACTCCCTTGGTCTCCCCTCCACTCACTCCCTTGGTATCGCCTAGTCACTCCCTTGGTATCGCCTACAGTCACTCCCCTGGTCTCCCCTCCACGCACTCCCTTGGTATCGCCTACAGTCACTCCCTTGGTCTCGCCTCCAGTCACTCCCTTGGTCTTGCCTCCAGTCACTCCCTTGGTCTCCCCTCCAGTCACTCCCTTGGTCTCGCATCCAGTCACTCCCTTGGTCTCTCCTCCAGTCATTCCCTTGGTATCGCCTACAGTCACTCCCTTGGTCTCGCCTCCAGTCACTCCCTTGGTCTCGCCGCTAGTCACTCCCTTGTTCTCGCGCCAGTCACTCCATTGGTCTCGCCTCCAGTAACTCCCTTACTCTCGCCTCAAGTCACTCCCTTGGTCTCGCCTCCAGTCACTCCCTTGGTCTCGCTTCCAGTCACTTCCTTGGTCTCGCCTCCAGTCACTCCCTTGGTGTCGCTTCCAGTCACTCCCTTGGTCTCATCTACAGTCACTCCCTTGGTCTCGCGCCAGTCACTCCCTTGGTCTATCCTCCAGTCACTCCCCCTGTCTCGCCTTCAGTCACCCCCTTGGTCTCGCCTCCAGTCACTCCCTTGGTATCATCTCCAGTCACTCCCTTGGTCTCGTCGCAAGTCACTCCCTTCGTCTCGTCGCCAGTCACTCCCTTGGTCTATCCTCCAGTCACTCCCTTGGTCTCGCTTCCAGTCACTCCCTTGGTCTCATCTCCAGTCACTCCCTTGGTCTCATCTCCAGTCACTCCCTTGGTCTCGCGCCAGTCACTCCCTTGGTCTATCCTCCAGTCGCTCCCTTGGTCTCGCCTTCAGTCACTCCCTTGGTCTCACCTCCAGTCACTCCCTTGGTCTCGCGCCAGTCACTCCCTTGGTCTATCCTCCAGTCGCTCCCTTGGTCTCGCCTCCAGTCACTCCCTTGGTCTCGCCTCCAGTCACTCCCTTGGTCTCCCCTCCAGTCACTCCCTTGGTCTCGCATCCAGTCACTTCCTTGGTCTCTCCTCCAGTCACTCCCTTGGTATCGCCTACAGTCACTCCCTTGGTTTCGCCTCCAGTCACTCCCTTGGTCTCGCCGCTAGTCACTCCGTTGTTCTCGCGCCAGTCACTCCCTTGGTCTCCCCTCCAGTCACTCCCTTGGTCTCGCATCCAGTCACTTCCTTGGTCTCTCCTCCAGTCACTCCCTTGGTATCGCCTCCAGTAACTCCCTTACTCTCGCCTACAGTCACTCCCTTGGTCTCGCCTCCAGTCACTCCCTTTGTCTCATCTCCAATCACACCCTTGGTCTCGCGCCAGTCACTCCCTTGGTAGCGCCCCAGTTACTCGCTTGGTCTCGCCTCCAGTCACTCCCTTGGTCTCGCATCCAGTCACTCCCAAGGTCTATCCTCCAGTCACTCCCTTGGTATCATCTCCAGTCACTCCCTTGGTCTCGTCGCAAGTCACTCCCTTGGTCTACCCTCCAGTCACTCCCTTGGTCTCGCCTCCAGTCACTCCCTTGGTCTCCCCTCCAGTCACTCCCTTGGTCTCGCCTCCAGTCACTCCCTTACTCTCGCCTCCAGTCACTCCCTTGGTCTCGCTTCCAGTCACTCCCTTGGTCTCCCCTCCAGTCACTCCCTTGGTATCGCATCCAGTCACTCCCTTGGTCTCTCCTCCGGTCACTCCCTTGGTATCGCCTACAGTCACTCCCTTGGTCTCGCGCCAGTCACTCCCTTGGTCTATCCTCCAGTCACTCCCTTGGTCTCGTCTCCAGTCACTCCCTTGGTCTCGTCTCCAGTCACTCCCTTGGTCTCGCCTCGAGTCACTCCCTTAGTCTCCCCTCCACTCACTCCCTTGGTCTCGCCTCCAGTCACTCCTTTGGTCTCGCCTCCAGTCACTCCCTTGGTCTCCCCTCCAGTCACTCCCTTGGTCTCGCATCCAGTCACTCCCTTGGTCTCTCCTCCAGTCACTCCCTTGGTATCGCCTACAGTCACTCCCTTGGTCTCGCGCCAGTCACTCCCTTGGTCTATCCTCCAGTCACTCCCTTGGTCTCGCTTCCAGTCACTCCCTTGGTCTCATCTCCAGTCACTCCCTTGGTCTCATCTCCAGTCACTCCCTTGGTCTCGCGCCAGTCACTCCCTTGGTCTATCCTCCAGTCACTCCCTTGGTCTCGCCTTCAGTCACTCCCTTGGTCTCGCCTCCAGTCACTCCCTTGGTCTCGTCTTCAGTCACTCCCTTGGTCTAGCCTCGAGTCACCCCTTGGTCTCCCCTCCACTCACTCCCTTGGTATCGCCTCCAGTCACTCCCTTGGTCTCCCCTCCAGTCACTTCCTTGGTCTCGCCTCCAGTCACTCCCTTACTCTCGCCTCCAGTCACTCCCTTGGTCTCGCTTCCAGTCACTCCCTTGGTCTCCCCTCCAGTCCCTCCCTTGGTATCGCCTCCAGTCACTCCCTTACTCTCGCGTCCAGTCACTCCCTTGGTCTCGCCTCCAGTCACTCCCTTGGTGTCGCTTCCAGTCACTCACTTGGTCTCGCCTCCAGTCACTCCCTTTGTCTCGCCTCCAGTCACTCCCTTGGTCTGGCCTCAAGTCACTCCCTTGGTCTCGTCTCCAGTCACTCCCTTGGTCTCGTCTTCAGTCACTCCCTTGGTCTCGCCTCGAGTCACTCCCTTGGTCTCCCCTCCACTCACTCCCTTGGTATCGCCTACAGTCACTCCCTTGGTCTCGCCTCCAGTCACTCCTTTGGTCTCGCCTCCAGTCACTCCTTTGGTCTCGCCTCCAGTCACTCCCTTGGTCTCCCCTCCAGTCACTCCCTTGGTCTTGCATCCAGTCACTCCCTTGGTCGCTCCTCCAGTCACTCCCTTAGTATCGCCTACAGTCACTCCCTTGGTCTCGCGCCAGTCACTCCCTTGGTCTATCCTCCAGTCACTCCCTTGGTCTCGCTTCCAGTCACTCCCTTGGTCTCATCTCCAGTCACTCCCTTGGTCTCATCTCCAGTCACTCCCTTGTTCTCGCGCCAGTCACTCCCTTGGTCTATCCTCCAGTCACTCCCTTGGTGTCGCCTTCAGTCACTCCCTTGGTCTCGTCTCCAGTCACTCCCTTGGTCTCGCCTCCAGTCACTCCCTTGGTCTTACCTCAAGTCACTCCCTTGGTCTCGTCTCCAGTCACTCCCTTGGTGCTCGTCTTCAGTCACTCCCTTGGTCTCGCCTCGAGTCACACCCTTGGTGTCCCCTCCACTCACTCCCTTGGTATTGCCTACAGTCACTCCCTTGGTATCGCCTACAGTCACTCCCGTGTTCTCCCCTTCTGTCACTTCCTTGGTCTCGGCTCCAGTCACTCCCTTGGTCTCCCCTCCAGTCACTCCATTGGTCTCGCCTCCAGTCACTCCCTTGGTCTCCCCTCCCGTCACTCCCTTTGTATCGCCTCCAGTCACTCCCTAGGTCTCGCCTCCATTCACTCCCTTACTCTCGCGTCCAGTCACTCCCTTGGACTCGCCTCCATTACTCCCTTGGTCTCGCTTCCAGTCACTCCCTTGGTCTCGCCTCCAGTCACTCCCTTGGTCTCGCCTCCAGTCACTCCCTTGGTCTGGCCTCAAGTCACCCCCTTGGTCTCGTCTCCAGTCACTCCCTTGGTCTCGTCTCCAGTCACTCCCTTGGTCTCGCCTCGAGTCACTCCCTTGGTCTCCCCTCCACTCACTCCCTTGGTATCGCCTCCACTCACTCCCTTGGTCTCCCCTCCAGTCACTCCCTTGGTCTCGCATCCAGTCACTCCCTTGGTCTCTCCTCCAGTCACTCCCTTGGTATCGCCTACAGTCACTCCCTTCGTTTCGCCTGCAGTCACTCCCTTGGTCTCTCCGCTAGTCACTCCCTTGTTCTCGCGCCAATCACTCCATTGGTCTCGCCTCCAGTAACTCCCTTACTCTCGCCTCCAGTCACTCCCTTGGTCTCGCCTCCAGTCACACCCTTGGTCTCGCTTCCAGTCACTCCCTTGATCTCATCTCCAGTCACTCCCTTGGTCTCACGCCAGTCACTCCCTTGGTCTATCCTCCAGTCACTCCCTTGGTCTCGCCTTCAGTCACTCTCTTGGTCTCGCCTCCAGTCACTCCCTTGGTCTCGCCTCCAGTCACTCCCTTGGTCTCGCCTCAAGTCACTCCCTTGGTCTCGCCTCAAGTCACTCCCTTGGTCTCGTCTCCAGTCACTCCCTTGGTCTCGTCTCCAGTCACTCCCTTGGTCTCCCCTCCACTCACTCCCTTGGTATCGCCTAGTCACTCCCTTGGTATCGCCTACAGTCACTCCCCTGGTCTCCCCTCCACGCACTCCCTTGGTATCGCCTACAGTCACTCCCTTGGTCTCGCCTCCAGTCACTCCCTTGGTCTTGCCTCCAGTCACTCCCTTGATCTCCCCTCCAGTCACTCCCTTGGTCTCGCATCCAGTCACTCCCTTGGTCTCTCCTCCAGTCATTCCCTTGGTATCGCCTACAGTCACTCCCTTGGTCTCGCCTCCAGTCACTCCCTTGGTCTCGCCGCTAGTCACTCCCTTGTTCTCGCGCCAGTCACTCCATTGGTCTCGCCTCCAGTAACTCCCTTACTCTCGCCTCAAGTCACTCCCTTGGTCTCGCCTCCAGTCACTCCCTTGGTCTCGCTTCCAGTCACTTCCTTGGTCTCGCCTCCAGTCACTCCCTTGGTGTCGCTTCCAGTCACTCCCTTGGTCTCATCTACAGTCACTCCCTTGGTCTCGCGCCAGTCACTCCCTTGGTCTATCCTCCAGTCACTCCCCCTGTCTCGCCTTCAGTCACCCCCTTGGTCTCGCCTCCAGTCACTCCCTTGGTATCATCTCCAGTCACTCCCTTGGTCTCGTCGCAAGTCACTCCCTTCGTCTCGTCGCCAGTCACTCCCTTGGTCTATCCTCCAGTCACTCCCTTGGTCTCGCTTCCAGTCACTCCCTTGGTCTCATCTCCAGTCACTCCCTTGGTCTCATCTCCAGTCACTCCCTTGGTCTCGCGCCAGTCACTCCCTTGGTCTATCCTCCAGTCGCTCCCTTGGTCTCGCCTTCAGTCACTCCCTTGGTCTCACCTCCAGTCACTCCCTTGGTCTCGCGCCAGTCACTCCCTTGGTCTATCCTCCAGTCGCTCCCTTGGTCTCGCCTCCAGTCACTCCCTTGGTCTCGCCTCCAGTCACTCCCTTGGTCTCCCCTCCAGTCACTCCCTTGGTCTCGCATCCAGTCACTTCCTTGGTCTCTCCTCCAGTCACTCCCTTGGTATCGCCTACAGTCACTCCCTTGGTCTCGCCTCCAGTCACTCCCTTGGTCTCGCCGCTAGTCACTCCGTTGTTCTCGCGCCAGTCACTCCCTTGGTCTCCCCTCCAGTCACTCCCTTGGTCTCGCATCCAGTCACTTCCTTGGTCTCTCCTCCAGTCACTCCCTTGGTATCGCCTCCAGTAACTCCCTTACTCTCGCCTACAGTCACTCCCTTGGTCTCGCCTCCAGTCACTCCCTTTGTCTCATCTCCAATCACACCCTTGGTCTCGCGCCAGTCACTCCCTTGGTCTATCCTCCAGTCACTCCCTTGGTCTCGCCTTCAGTCACTCCCTTGG
Organism: Tenodera sinensis; assembly: GCA_030765045.1. Classification (NCBI taxonomy): domain Eukaryota; kingdom Metazoa; phylum Arthropoda; class Insecta; order Mantodea; family Mantidae; genus Tenodera; species Tenodera sinensis. Next base: position 57,007,899 of record CM060964.1, read on the forward strand.
TCTCGCCTACAGTCACTCCCTTGGTCTCGCGCCAGTCACTCCCTTGGTAGCGCCCCAGTTACTCGCTTGGTCTCGCCTCCAGTCACTCCCTTGGTCTCGCATCCAGTCACTCCCAAGGTCTATCCTCCAGTCACTCCCTTGGTATCATCTCCAGTCACTCCCTTGGTCTCGTCGCAAGTCACTCCCTTGGTCTACCCTCCAGTCACTCCCTTGGTCTCGCCTCCAGTCACTCCCTTGGTCTCCCCTCCAGTCACTCCCTTGGTCTCGCCTCCAGTCACTCCCTTACTCTCGCCTCCAGTCACTCCCTTGGTCTCGCTTCCAGTCACTCCCTTGGTCTCCCCTCCAGTCACTCCCTTGGTATCGCATCCAGTCACTCCCTTGGTCTCTCCTCCAGTCACTCCCTTGGTATCGCCTACAGTCACTCCCTTGGTCTCGCGCCAGTCACTCCCTTGGTCTATCCTCCAGTCACTCCCTTGGTCTCGTCTCCAGTCACTCCCTTGGTCTCGTCTCCAGTCACTCCCTTGGTCTCGCCTCGAGTCACTCCCTTGGTCTCCCCTCCACTCACTCCCTTGGTCTCGCCTCCAGTCACTCCTTTGGTCTCGCCTCCAGTCACTCCCTTGGTCTCCCCTCCAGTCACTCCCTTGGTCTCGCATCCAGTCACTCCCTTGGTCTCTCCTCCAGTCACTCCCTTGGTATCGCCTACAGTCACTCCCTTGGTCTCGCGCCAGTCACTCCCTTGGTCTATCCTCCAGTCACTCCCTTGGTCTCGCTTCCAGTCACTCCCTTGGTCTCATCTCCAGTCACTCCCTTGGTCTCATCTCCAGTCACTCCCTTGGTCTCGCGCCAGTCACTCCCTTGGTCTATCCTCCAGTCACTCCCTTGGTCTCGCCTTCAGTCACTCCCTTGGTCTCGCCTCCAGTCACTCCCTTGGTCTCGTCTTCAGTCACTCCCTTGGTCTAGCCTCGAGTCACCCCTTGGTCTCCCCTCCACTCACTCCCTTGGTATCGCCTCCAGTCACTCCCTTGGTCTCCCCTCCAGTCACTTCCTTGGTCTCGCCTCCAGTCACTCCCTTACTCTCGCCTCCAGTCACTCCCTTGGTCTCGCTTCCAGTCACTCCCTTGGTCTCCCCTCCAGTCCCTCCCTTGGTATCGCCTCCAGTCACTCCCTTACTCTCGCGTCCAGTCACTCCCTTGGTCTCGCCTCCAGTCACTCCCTTGGTGTCGCTTCCAGTCACTCACTTGGTCTCGCCTCCAGTCACTCCCTTTGTCTCGCCTCCAGTCACTCCCTTGGTCTGGCCTCAAGTCACTCCCTTGGTCTCGTCTCCAGTCACTCCCTTGGTCTCGTCTTCAGTCACTCCCTTGGTCTCGCCTCGAGTCACTCCCTTGGTCTCCCCTCCACTCACTCCCTTGGTATCGCCTACAGTCACTCCCTTGGTCTCGCCTCCAGTCACTCCTTTGGTCTCGCCTCCAGTCACTCCCTTGGTCTCCCCTCCAGTCACTCCCTTGGTCTTGCATCCAGTCACTCCCTTGGTCGCTCCTCCAGTCACTCCCTTAGTATCGCCTACAGTCACTCCCTTGGTCTCGCGCCAGTCACTCCCTTGGTCTATCCTCCAGTCACTCCCTTGGTCTCGCTTCCAGTCACTCCCTTGGTCTCATCTCCAGTCACTCCCTTGGTCTCATCTCCAGTCACTCCCTTGTTCTCGCGCCAGTCACTCCCTTGGTCTATCCTCCAGTCACTCCCTTGGTGTCGCCTTCAGTCACTCCCTTGGTCTCGTCTCCAGTCACTCCCTTGGTCTCGCCTCCAGTCACTCCCTTGGTCTTACCTCAAGTCACTCCCTTGGTCTCGTCTCCAGTCACTCCCTTGGTGCTCGTCTCCAGTCACTCCCTTGGTCTCGCCTCGAGTCACACCCTTGGTGTCCCCTCCACTCACTCCCTTGGTATTGCCTACAGTCACTCCCTTGGTATCGCCTACAGTCACTCCCGTGTTCTCCCCTTCTGTCACTTCCTTGGTCTCGGCTCCAGTCACTCCCTTGGTCTCCCCTCCAGTCACTCCATTGGTCTCGCCTCCAGTCACTCCCTTGGTCTCCCCTCCCGTCACTCCCTTTGTATCGCCTCCAGTCACTCCCTAGGTCTCGCCTCCAGTCACTCCCTTACTCTCGCGTCCAGTCACTCCCTTGGACTCGCGTCCAGTCACTCCCTTGGTCTCGCTTCCAGTCACTCCCTTGGTCTCGCCTCCAGTCACTCCCTTGGTCTCGCCTCCAGTCACTCCCTTGGTCTGGCCTCAAGTCACCCCCTTGGTCTCGTCTCCAGTCACTCCCTTGGTCTCGTCTCCAGTCACTCCCTTGGTCTCGCCTCGAGTCACTCCCTTGGTCTCCCCTCCACTCACTCCCTTGTTATCGCCTACAGTCACTCCCTTGGTATCGCCTACAGTCACACCCTTGGGCTCGCCCCCAGTCACTCCCTTGGTCTCTCCTCCAGTCATTCCCTTGGTATCGCCTACAGTCACTCCCTTGGTCTCGCCTCCAGTCACTCCCTTGGTCTCGCCGCTAGTCACTCCCTTGTTCTCGCGCCAGTCACTCCATTGGTCTCGCCTCCAGTAACTCCCTTACTCTCGCCTCAAGTCACTTCCTTGGTCTCGCCTCCAGTCACTCCCTTGGTCTCGCTTCCAGTCACTTCCTTGGTCTCGCCTCCAGTCACTCCCTTGGTCTCGCTTCCAGTCACTCCCTTGGTCTCATCTACAGTCACTCCCTTGGTCTCGCGCCAGTCACTCCCTTGGTCTATCCTCCAGTCACTCCCCCTGTCTCGCCTTCAGTCACCCCCTTGGTCTCGCCTCCAGTCACTCCCTTGGTATCATCTCCAGTCACTCCCTTGGTCTCGTCGCAAGTCACTCCCTTCGTCTCGTCGCCAGTCACTCCCTTGGTCTATCCTCCAGTCACTCCCTTGGTCTCGCTTCCAGTCACTCCCTTGGTCTCATCTCTAGTCACTCCCTTGGTCTCATCTCCAGTCACTCCCTTGGTCTCGCGCCAGTCACTCCCTTGGTCTATCCTCCAGTCGCTCCCTTGGTCTCGCCTTCAGTCACTCCCTTGGTCTCACCTCCAGTCACTCCCTTGGTCTCGTCTCCAGTCACTCCCTTGGTCTCGCCTCCAGTCACTCCCTTGGTCTCGCCTCCAGTCACTCCCTTGGTCTCGCTTCCAGTCACTCCCTTGGATTCGCCTCCAGTCACTCCCTTGGTCTCGCCTCCAGTCACTCCCTTGGTCTGGCCTCAAGTCACTCCCTTGGTCTCGTCTCCAGTCACTCCCTTGGTCTCGTCTCCAGTCACTCCCTTGGTCTCGCCTCGAGTCACTCCCTTGGTCTCCCCTCCACTCACTCCCTTGGTATCGCCCACAATCACTGCCTTGCTATCGCCTACAGTCACTCCCTTGGTCTCGCCTCCAGTCACTCCCTTGGTCTCACCTCCAGTCACTCCCTTGGTCTCCCCTCCAGTCACTCCCCTTGTATCGCCTACAGTCACTCCCTTGGTATCGCCTACAGTCACTCCCTTGGTCTCGCCTCGAGTCACTCCCTTGGTCTCCCCTCCACTCACTCCCTTGGTATCGCCTACAATCACTCCCTTGGTATCGCCTACAGTCACTCCCTTGGTCTCGCCTCCAGTCACTCCCTTGGTCTCACCTCCAGTCACTCCCTTGGTCTCCCCTCCAGTCACTCCCTTGGTATCGCCTACAGTCACTCCCTTGGTATCGCCTACAGTCTCACCCTTGGTCTCGCCTCCAGTCACTCCCTTGGTCTCGCCTCCAGTCACTCCCTTGGTCTCCCCTCCAGTCACTCCCCTTGTCTCGCGCCAGTCACTCCCTTGGTCTCCCCTCCAGTCACTCCCTTGGTCTCGCCTCCAGTCACTACCTTGGTATCGCCTCCAGTCACTCCCTTTGTCTCGCCTCCAGTCACTCCCTTGGTCTCCCCTCCAGTCACTCCCTTGGTCTCGCATCCTGTCACTCACTTGGTCTCTCCTCCAGTCACTCCCTCGGTATCGCCTACAGTCACTCCCTCGGTCTCGCCTCGAGTCACTCCCTTGGTCTCCCCTCCACTCACCCCCTTGGTATCGCCTATAGTCACTCCCTTGGTCTCGCCTACAGTCACTCCCTTGGTCTCCCCTCCAGTCACTCCCCTTGTCTCGCGGCAGTCACTCCCTTGCTCTATCCTCCAGTCACTCCCTTGGTCTCGCTTCCAGTCACTCCCTTGGTCTCATCTCCAGTCACTCCCTTGGTCTCGCGCCAGTCACTCCCTTGGTCTATCCTCCAGTCACTCCCTTGGTCTCGTCTCCAGTCACTCCCTTGGTCTCGCGCCAGTCACTCCCTTGGTCTATCCTCCAGTCACTCCCTTGATCTCGTCTCAAGTTACTCCCTTGGTCTCGCCTCGAGTCACTCCCTTGGTCTCGCATCGAGTCACTCCCTTGGTCTCGCATCAAGTCACTCCCTTGGTCTCGCCTCCAGTCACTCCCTTGGTCTCGCCTCGAGTCACTCCCCTGGTCTCCCCTCCACGCACTCCCTTGGTATCGCCTACAGTCACTCCCTTGGTCTCGCCTCCAGTCACTCCCTTGGTCTTGCCTCCAGTCACTCCCTTGGTCTCCCCTCCAGTCACTCCCTTGGTCTCGCATCCAGTCACTCCCTTGGTCTCTCCTCCAGTCACTCCCTTGGTATCGCCTACAGTCACTCCCTTCGTTTCGCCTGCAGTCACTCCCTTGGTCTCGCCGCTAGTCACTCCCTTGTACTCGCGCCAGTCACTCCATTGGTCTCGCCTCCAGTAACTCCCTTACTCTCGCCTCCAGTCACTCCCTTGGTCTCGCCTCCAGTCACACCCTTGGTCTCGCTTCCAGTCACTCCCTTGATCTCATCTCCAGTCACTCCCTTGGTCTCACGCCAGTCACTCCCTTGGTCTATCCTCCAGTCACTCCCTTGGTCTCGCCTTCAGTCACTCCCTTGGTCTCGCCTCCAGTCACTCCCTTGGTCTCGCCTCCAGTCACTCCCTTGGTCTCGCCTCAAGTCACTCCCTTGGTCTCGCCTCAAGTCACTCCCTTGGTCTCGTCTCCAGTCACTCCCTTGGTCTCGTCTCCAGTCACTCCCTTGGTCTCCCCTCCACTCACTCCCTTGGTATCGCCTACAGTCACTCCCTTGGTATCGCCTACAGTCACTCCCCTGGTCTCCCCTCCACGCACTCCCTTGGTATCGCCTACAGTCACTCCCTTGGTCTCGCCTCCAGTCACTCCTTTGGTCTTGCCTCCAGTCACTCCCTTGGTCTCCCCTCCAGTCACTCCCTTGGTCTCGCATCCAGTCACTCCCTTGGTCTCTCCTCCAGTCATTCCCTTGGTATCGCCTACAGTCACTCCCTTGGTCTCGCCTCCAGTCACTCCCTTGGTCTCGCTTCCAGTCACTCCCTTGGTCTCATCTACAGTCACTCCCTTGGTCTCGCGCCAGTCACTCCCTTGGTCTATCCTCCAGTCACTCCCCCTGTCTCGCCTTCAGTCACCCCCTTGGTCTCGCCTCCAGTCACTCCCTTGGTATCATCTCCAGTCACTCCCTTGGTCTCGTCGCAAGTCACTCCCTTCGTCTCGTCGCCAGTCACTCCCTTGGTCTATCCTCCAGTCACTCCCTTGGTCTCGCTTCTAGTCACTCCCTTGGTCTCATCTCCAGTCACTCCCTTGGTCTCATCTCCAGTCACTCCCTTGGTCTCGCGCCAGTCACTCCCTTGGTCTATCCTCCAGTCGCTCCCTTGGTCTCGCCTTCAGTCACTCCCTTGGTCTCACCTCCAGTCACTCCCTTGGTCTCGTCTCCAGTCACTCCCTTGGTCTCGCCTCCAGTCACTCCCTTGGTCTCGCCTTCAGTCACTCCCTTGGTCTCGCTTCCAGTCACTCCCTTGGATTCGCCTCCAGTCACTCCCTTGGTCTCGCCTCCAGTCACTCCCTTGGTCTGGCCTCAAGTCACTCCCTTGGTCTCGTCTCCAGTCACTCCCTTGGTCTCGTCTCCAGTCACTCCCTTGGTCTCGCCTCGAGTCACTCCCTTGGTCTCCACTCACTCCCTTGGTATCGCCCACAATCACCGCCTTGGTATCGCCTACAGTCACTCCCTTGGTCTCGCCTCCAGTCACTCCCTTGGTCTCACCTCCAGTCACTCCCTTGGTCTCCCCTCCAGTCACTCCCTTGGTCTCCCCTCCAGTCACTCCCCTTGTCTCGCGCCAGTCACTCCCTTGGTCTCGCCTTCAGTCACTCCCTTGGTCTCGCTTCCAGTCACTCCCTTGGATTCGCCTCCAGTCACTCCCTTGGTCTCGCCTCGAGTCACTCCCTTGGTCTCCCCTCCACTCACTCCCTTGGTATCGCCTACAATCACTCCCTTGGTATCGCCTACAGTCACTCCCTTGGTCTCGCCTCCAGTCACTCCCTTGGTCTCACCTCCAGTCACTCCCTTGGTCTCCCCTCCAGTCACTCCCTTGGTATCGCCTACAGTCACTCCCTTGGTATCGCCTACAGTCACTCCCTTGGTCTCGCCTCCAGTCACTCCCTTGGTCTCGCCTCCAGTCACTCCCTTGGTCTCCCCTCCAGTCACTCCCCTTGTCTCGCGCCAGTCACTCCCTTGGTCTCCCCTCCAGTCACTCCCTTGGTCTCGCCTCCAGTCACTACCTTGGTATCGCCTCCAGTCACTCCCTTTGTCTCGCCTCCAGTCACTCCCTTGGTCTCCCCTCCAGTCACTCTCTTGGTCTCGCATCCTGTCACTCACTTGGTCTCTCCTCCAGTCACTCCCTCGGTATCGCCTACAGTCACTCCCTCGGTCTCGCCTCGAGTCACTCCCTTGGTCTCCCCTCCACTCACCCCCTTGGTATCGCCTATAGTCACTCCCTTGGTCTCGTCTACAGTCACTCCCTTGGTCTCCCCTCCAGTCACTCCCCTTGTCTCGCGGCAGTCACTCCCTTGCTCTATCCTCCAGTCACTCCCTTGGTCTCGCTTCCAGTCACTCCCTTGGTCTCATCTCCAGTCACTCCCTTGGTCTCGCGCCAGTCACTCCCTTGGTCTATCCTCCAGTCACTCCCTTGGTCTCGTCTCCAGTCACTCCCTTGGTCTCGCGCCAGTCACTCCCTTGGTCTATCCTCCAGTCACTCCCTTGATCTCGTCTCAAGTTACTCCCTTGGTCTCGCCTCGAGTCACTCCCTTGGTCTCGCATCGAGTCACTCCCTTGGTCTCGCATCAAGTCACTCCCTTGGTCTCGCCTCCAGTCACTCCCTTGGTCTCGCCTCGAGTCACTCCCCTGGTCTCCCCTCCACGCACTCCCTTGGTATCGCCTACAGTCACTCCCTTGGTCTCGCCTCCAGTCACTCCCTTGGTCTTGCCTCCAGTCACTCCCTTGGTCTCCCCTCCAGTCACTCCCTTGGTCTCGCATCCAGTCACTCCCTTGGTCTCTCCTCCAGTCACTCCCTTGGTATCGCCTACAGTCACTCCCTTCGTTTCGCCTGCAGTCACTCCCTTGGTCTCGCCGCTAGTCACTCCCTTGTTCTCGCGCCAGTCACTCCATTGGTCTCGCCTCCAGTAACTCCCTTACTCTCGCCTCCAGTCACTCCCTTGGTCTCGCCTCCAGTCACACCCTTGGTCTCGCTTCCAGTCACTCCCTTGATCTCATCTCCAGTCACTCCCTTGGTCTCACGCCAGTCACTCCCTTGGTCTATCCTCCAGTCACTCCCTTGGTCTCGCCTTCAGTCACTCCCTTGGTCTCGCCTCCAGTCACTCCCTTGGTCTCGTCTCCAGTCACTCCCTTGGTCTCCCCTCCACTCACTCCCTTGGTCTCCCCTCCACTCACTCCCTTGGTATCGCCTACAGTCACTCCCTTGGTATCGCCTACAGTCACTCCCTTGGTCTCGCCTCCAGTCACTCCCTTGGTCTCCCCTCCAGTCACACCCTTGGTCTCGCCTCCAGTCACTCCTTTGGTCTCGCCTCCAGTAACTCCCTTGGTCTCCCCTCCAGTCTGTCCCTTGGTCTCGCATCCAGTCACTCCCTTGGTCTCTCCTTCAGTCACTCCCTCGGTATCGCCTACAGTCACTCCCTCGGTCTCGCGCTAGTCACTCCCTTGGTATCGCCCCAGTCACTTCCTTGGTCTCGCCTCGAGTCACTCCCTTGGTCTCCCCTCCACTCACTCCCTTGGTCTCGCCTCCAGTCACTCCCTTGGTCTCCCCTCCACTCACTCCCTTGGTATCGCCTACAGTCACTCCCTTGGTCTCGCGCCAGTCACTCCCTTGGTCTATCCTCCAGTCACTCCCTTGGTCTCGCTTCCAGTCACTCCCTTGGTCTTACCTCAAGTCACTCCCTTGGTCTCGTCTCCAGTCACTCCCTTGGTCTCGTCTCCAGTCACTCCCTTGGTCTCGCCTCGAGTCACTCCCTTGGTGTCCCCTCCACTCACTCCCTTGGTATTGCCTACAGTCACTCCCTTGGTATCGCCTACAGTCACTCCCTTGTTCTCGCCTCCAGTCACTTCCCTGATCTCGGCTCCAGTCACTCCCTCGGTCTCCCCTCCAGTCACTCCCTTGGTCTCGCCTCCAGTCACTCCCTTGGTCTCCCCTCCAGTCACTCCCTTGGAATCGCCTCTAGTCACTCCCTTGGTCTCGCCTCCAGTCACTCCCTTACTCTCGCGTCCAGTCACTCCCTTGGTCTCGCCTCAAGTCACTCCCTTGGTCTCGTCTCCAGTCACTCCCTTGGTCTCGTCTCCAGTCACTCCCTTGGTCTCGCCTCGAGTCACTCCCTTGGTCTCCCCTCCACGCTATCCCTTGGTATCGCCTACAGTCACTCCCTTGGTCTCGCCTCCAGTCACTCCCTTGGTCTCGCCTCCAGTCACTCCCTTGGTCTGGCCTCAAGTCACTCCCTTGGTCTCGTCTCCAGTCACTCCCATGGTCTCGTCTCCAGTCACTCCCTTGGTCTCGCCTCGAGTCACTCCCTTGGTCTCCCCTCCAATCACTCCCTTGGTATCGCCTACAATCACTCCTTTGGTATCGCCTACAGTCACTCCCTTGGTCTCGCCTCCAGGCACTCCCTTGGTCTCACCTCCAGTCACTCCCTTGGTCTCCCCTCCAGTCACTCCCTTTGTATCGCCTACAGTCACTCCCTTGGTATCGCCTACAGTCACACCCTTGGTCTCGCCTCGAGTCACTCCCTTGGTCTCCCCTCCACTCACTCCCATGGTATCGCCTACAATCACTCCCTTGGTATCGCCTACAGTCACTCCCTTGGTCTCGCCTCCAGTCACTCCCTTGGTCTCCCCTCCAGTCACTCCCTTGGTATCGCCTACAGTCACTCCCTTGGTATCGCCTACAGTCACTCCCTTGGTCTCGCCTCCAGTCACTCCCTAGGTCTCCCCTCCAGTCACTCCCTTGGTCTAGCGCCAGTCACTCCCTTGGTCTCCCCTCCAGTCACTCCCTTGGTCTCGCTTCCAGTCACTACCTTGGTATCGCCTCCAGTCACTCCCTTTGTCTCGCCTCCAGTCACTCCCTTGGTCTCCCCTCCAGTCACTCCCTTGGTCTCGTATCCTGTCACTCACTTGGTCTCTCCTCCAGTCACTCCCTCGGTATCGCCTACAGTCACTCCCACGGTCTCGCGCTAGTCACTCCCTTGGTATCGCCCCAGTCACTCCCTTGGTCTCGCCTCGAGTCACTCCCTTGGTCTCCCCTCCACTCACCCCCTTGGTATCGCCTATAGTCACTCCCTTGGTCTCGTGTACAGTCACTCCCTTGGTCTCGCGGCAGTCACTACCTTGCTCTATCCTCCAGTCACTCCCTTGGTCTCGTCTCCAGACACTCCCTTGATCTCGTCTCAAGTTACTCCCTTGGTCTCGCCTCGAGTCACTCCCTTGGTCTCGCATCAAGTCACTCCCTTGGTCTTGCCTCCAGTCACTCCCTTGGTCTCGCCTCGAGTCACTCCCTTGGTCTCCCCTCCACGCACTCCCTTGGTATCGCCTACAGTCACTCCCTTGGTATCGCCTACAGTCACTCCCTTGGTCTCGCCTCCAGTCACTCCCTTGGTCTCGCCTCCAGTCACTCCCTTGATCTCCCCTCCAGTCACTCCCTTGGTCTCGCATCCAGTCACTCCCTTGGTCTCTCCTCCAGTCACTCCCTTAGTATCGCCTACAGTCACTCCCTTGGTCTCGCCTGCAGTCACTGCCTTGGTCTCGCCGCTAGTCACTCCCTTGTTCTCGCGCCAGTCACTCCATTGGTCTCGCCTCCAGTAACTCCCTTACTCTCGCCTCCAGTCACTCCCTTGGTCCTGCCTCCAGTCACACCCTTGGTCTCGCTTCCAGTCACTCCCTTGATCTCATCTCCAGTCACTCCCTTGGTCTCGCGCCAGTCACTCCCTTGGTCTCGCCTCCAGTCACTCCCTTGGTCTCGCCTCAAGTCACTCCCTTGGTCTCGCCTCAAGTCACTCCCTTGGTCTCGTCTCCAGTCACTCCCTTGGTCTCGTCTCCAGTCACTCCCTTGGTCTCCCCTCCACTCACTCCCTTGGTATCGCCTACAGTCACTCCCTTGGTATCGCCTACAGTCACTCCCTTGGTCTCGCCTCCAGTCACTCCCTTGGTCTCCCCTCCAGTCACACCCTTGGTCTCGCCTCCAGTCACTCCTTTGGTCTCGCCTCCAGTCACTCCCTTGGTCTCCCCTCCAGTCTGTCCCTTGGTCTCGCATCCAGTCACACCCTTGGTCTCTCCTCCAGTCACTCCCTCGGTATCACCTACAGTCACTCCCTCGGTCTCGCGCTAGTCACTCCCTTGGTATCGCCCCAGTCACTCCCTTGGTCTCGCCTCGAGTCACTCCCTTGGTCTCCCCTCCACTCACTCCCTTGGTCTCGCCTCCAGTCACTCCCTTGGTCTCGCATCCAGTCACTCCCTTGGTCTCTCCTGCAGTCACTCCCTTGGTATCGCCTACAGTCACTCCCTTGGTCTCGCGCCAGTCACTCCCTTGGTCTATCCTCCAGTCACTCCCTTGGTCTCGCTTCCAGTCACTCCCTCGGTCTTACCTCAAGTCACTCCCTTGGTCTCGTCTCCAGTCACTCCCTTGGTCTCGTCTCCAGTCACTCCCTTGGTCTCGCCTCGAGTCACACCCTTGGTGTCCCCTCCACTCACTCCCTTGGTATTGCCTACAGTCACTCCCTTGGTATCGCCTACAGTCACTCCCTTGTTCTCGCCTCCAGTCACTTCCCTGGTCTCGGCTCCAGTCACTCCCTCGGTCTCCCCTCCAGTCACTCCCTTGGTCTCGCCTCCAGTCACTCCCTTGGTCTGGCCTCAAGTCACTCCCTTGGTCTCGTCTCCAGTCACTCCCTTGGTCTCGTCTCCAGTCACTCCCTTGGTCTCGCCTCGAGTCACTCCCTTGGTCTCCCCTCCACTCACTCTCTTGGTATCGCCCACAATCACTGCCTTGCTATCGCCTACAGTCACTCCCTTGGTCTCGCCTCCAGTCACTCCCTTGGTCTCACCTCCAGTCACTCCCTTGGTCTCCCCTCCAGTCACTCCCCTTGTATCGCCTACAGTCACTCCCTTGGTATCGCCTACAGTCACTCCCTCGGTATCGCCTACAGTCACTCCCACGGTCTCGCGCTAGTCACTCCCTTGGTATCGCCCCAGTCACTCCCTTGGTCTCGCCTCGAGTCACTCCCTTGGTCTCCCCTCCACTCACCCCCTTGGTATCGCCTATAGTCACTCCCTTGGTCTCGTGTACAGTCACTCCCTTGGTCTCGCGGCAGTCACTACCTTGCTCTATCCTCCAGTCACTCCCTTGGTCTCGTCTCCAGTCACTCCCTTGATCTCGTCTCAAGTTACTCCCTTGGTCTCGCCTCGAGTCACTCCCTTGGTCTCGCATCAAGTCACTCCCTTGGTCTTGCCTCCAGTCACTCCCTTGGTCTCGCCTCGAGTCACTCCCTTGGTCTCCCCTCCACGCACTCCCTTGGTATCGCCTACAGTCACTCCCTTGGTATCGCCTACAGTCACTCCCTTGGTCTCGCCTCCAGTCACTCCCTTGGTCTCGCCTCCAGTCACTCCCTTGATCTCCCCTCCAGTCACTCCCTTGGTCTCGCATCCAGTCACTCCCTTGGTCTCTCCTCCAGTCACTCCCTTAGTATCGCCTACAGTCACTCCCTTGGTCTCGCCTGCAGTCACTCCCTTGGTCTCGCCGCTAGTCACTCCCTTGTTCTCGCGCCAGTCACTCCATTGGTCTCGCCTCCAGTAACTCCCTTACTCTCGCCTCCAGTCACTCCCTTGGTCCTGCCTCCAGTCACGCCCTTGGTCTCGCTTCCAGTCACTCCCTTGATCTCATCTCCAGTCACTCCCTTGGTCTCGCGCCAGTCACTCCCTTGGTCTCGCCTCCAGTCACTCCCTTGGTCTCGCCTCAAGTCACTCCCTTGGTCTCGCCTCAAGTCACTCCCTTGGTCTCGTCTCCAGTCACTCCCTTGGTCTCGTCTCCAGTCACTCCCTTGGTCTCCCCTCCACTCACTCCCTTGGTATCGCCTACAGTCACTCCCTTGGTATCGCCTACAGTCACTCCCTTGGTCTCGCCTCCAGTCACTCCCTTGGTCTCCCCTCCAGTCACACCCTTGGTCTCGCCTCCAGTCACTCCTTTGGTCTCGCCTCCAGTCACTCCCTTGGTCTCCCCTCCAGTCTGTCCCTTGGTCTCGCATCCAGTCACACCCTTGGTCTCTCCTCCAGTCACTCCCTCGGTATCACCTACAGTCACTCCCTCGGTCTCGCGCTAGTCACTCCCTTGGTATCGCCCCAGTCACTCCCTTGGTCTCGCCTCGAGTCACTCCCTTGGTCTCCCCTCCACTCACTCCCTTGGTCTCGCCTCCAGTCACTCCCTTGGTCTCGCATCCAGTCACTCCCTTGGTCTCTCCTGCAGTCACTCCCTTGGTATCGCCTACAGTCACTCCCTTGGTCTCGCGCCAGTCACTCCCTTGGTCTATCCTCCAGTCACTCCCTTGGTCTCGCTTCCAGTCACTCCCTCGGTCTTACCTCAAGTCACTCCCTTGGTCTCGTCTCCAGTCACTCCCTTGGTCTCGTCTCCAGTCACTCCCTTGGTCTCGCCTCGAGTCACACTCTTGGTGTCCCCTCCACTCACTCCCTTGGTATTGCCTACAGTCACTCCCTTGGTATCGCCTACAGTCACTCCCTTGTTCTCGCCTCCAGTCACTTCCCTGGTCTCGGCTCCAGTCACTCCCTCGGTCTCCCCTCCAGTCACTCCCTTGGTCTCGCCTCCAGTCACTCCCTTGGTCTGGCCTCAAGTCACTCCCTTGGTCTCGTCTCCAGTCACTCCCTTGGTCTCGTCTCCAGTCACTCCCTTGGTCTCGCCTCGAGTCACTCCCTTGGTCTCCCCTCCACTCACTCTCTTGGTATCGCCCACAATCACTGCCTTGCTATCGCCTACAGTCACTCCCTTGGTCTCGCCTCCAGTCACTCCCTTGGTCTCACCTCCAGTCACTCCCTTGGTCTCCCCTCCAGTCACTCCCCTTGTATCGCCTACAGTCACTCCCTTGGTATCGCCTACAGTCACTCCCTTGGTCTCGCCTCGAGTCACTCCCTTGGTCTCCCCTCCACTCACTCCCTTGGTATCGCCTACAATCACTCCCTTGGTATCGCCTACAGTCACTCCCTTGGTCTCGCCTCCAGTCACTCCCTTGGTCTCACCTCCAGTCACTCCCTTGGTCTCCCCTCCAGTCACTCCCTTGGTATCGCCTACAGTCACTCCCTTGGTATCGCCTACAGTCTCTCCCTTGGTCTCGCCTCCAGTCACTCCCTTGGTCTCGCCTCCAGTCACTCCCTTGGTCTCCCCTCCAGTCACTCCCCTTGTCTCGCGCCAGTCACTCCCTTGGTCTCCCCTCCAGTCACTCCCTTGGTCTCGCCTCCAGTCACTACCTTGGTATCGCCTCCAGTCACTCCCTTTGTCTCGCCTCCAGTCACTCCCTTGGTCTCCCCTCCAGTCACTCCCTTGGTCTCGCATCCTGTCACTCACTTGGTCTCTCCTCCAGTCACTCCCTCGGTATCGCCTACAGTCACTCCCTCGGTCTCGCCTCGAGTCACTCCCTTGGTCTCCCCTCCACTCACCCCCTTGGTATCGCCTATAGTCACTCCCTTGGTCTCGCCTACAGTCACTCCCTTGGTCTCCCCTCCAGTCACTCCCCTTGTCTCGCGGCAGTCACTCCCTTGCTCTATCCTCCAGTCACTCCCTTGGTCTCGCTTCCAGTCACTCCCTTGGTCTCATCTCCAGTCACTCCCTTGGTCTCGCGCCAGTCACTCCCTTGGTCTATCCTCCAGTCACTCCCTTGGTCTCGTCTCCAGTCACTCCCTTCGTCTCGCGCCAGTCACTCCCTTGGTCTATCCTCCAGTCACTCCCTTGATCTCGTCTCAAGTTACTCCCTTGGTCTCGCCTCGAGTCACTCCCTTGGTCTCGCATCGAGTCACTCCCTTGGTCTCGCATCAAGTCACTCCCTTGGTCTCGCCTCCAGTCACTCCCTTGGTCTCGCCTCGAGTCACTCCCCTGGTCTCCCCTCCACGCACTCCCTTGGTATCGCCTACAGTCACTCCCTTGGTCTCGCCTCCAGTCACTCCCTTGGTCTTGCCTCCAGTCACTCCCTTGGTCTCCCCTCCAGTCACTCCCTTGGTCTCGCATCCAGTCACTCCCTTGGTCTCTCCTCCAGTCACTCCCTTGGTATCGCCTACAGTCACTCCCTTCGTTTCGCCTGCAGTCACTCCCTTGGTCTCGCCGCTAGTCACTCCCTTGTACTCGCGCCAGTCACTCCATTGGTCTCGCCTCCAGTAACTCCCTTACTCTCGCCTCCAGTCACTCCCTTGGTCTCGCCTCCAGTCACACCCTTGGTCTCGCTTCCAGTCACTCCCTTGATCTCATCTCCAGTCACTCCCTTGGTCTCACGCCAGTCACTCCCTTGGTCTATCCTCCAGTCACTCCCTTGGTCTCGCCTTCAGTCACTCCCTTGGTCTCGCCTCCAGTCACTCCCTTGGTCTCGCCTCCAGTCACTCCCTTGGTCTCGCCTCAAGTCACTCCCTTGGTCTCGCCTCAAGTCACTCCCTTGGTCTCGTCTCCAGTCACTCCCTTGGTCTCGTCTCCAGTCACTCCCTTGGTCTCCCCTCCACTCACTCCCTTGGTATCGCCTACAGTCACTCCCTTGGTATCGCCTACAGTCACTCCCCTGGTCTCCCCTCCACGCACTCCCTTGGTATCGCCTACAGTCACTCCCTTGGTCTCGCCTCCAGTCACTCCCTTGGTATCGCCTACAGTCTCTCCCTTGGTCTCGCCTCCAGTCACTCCCTTGGTCTCGCCTCCAGTCACTCCCTTGGTCTCCCCTCCAGTCACTCCCCTTGTCTCGCGCCAGTCACTCCCTTGGTCTCCCCTCCAGTCACTCCCTTGGTCTCGCCTCCAGTCACTACCTTGGTATCGCCTCCAGTCACTCCCTTTGTCTCGCCTCCAGTCACTCCCTTGGTCTCCCCTCCAGTCACTCCCTTGGTCTCGCATCCTGTCACTCACTTGGTCTCTCCTCCAGTCACTCCCTCGGTATCGCCTACAGTCACTCCCTCGGTCTCGCCTCGAGTCACTCCCTTGGTCTCCCCTCCACTCACCCCCTTGGTATCGCCTATAGTCACTCCCTTGGTCTCGCCTACAGTCACTCCCTTGGTCTCCCCTCCAGTCACTCCCCTTGTCTCGCGGCAGTCACTCCCTTGCTCTATCCTCCAGTCACTCCCTTGGTCTCGCTTCCAGTCACTCCCTTGGTCTCATCTCCAGTCACTCCCTTGGTCTCGCGCCAGTCACTCCCTTGGTCTATCCTCCAGTCACTCCCTTGGTCTCGTCTCCAGTCACTCCCTTGGTCTCGCGCCAGTCACTCCCTTGGTCTATCCTCCAGTCACTCCCTTGATCTCGTCTCAAGTTACTCCCTTGGTCTCGCCTCGAGTCACTCCCTTGGTCTCGCATCGAGTCACTCCCTTGGTCTCGCATCAAGTCACTCCCTTGGTCTCGCCTCCAGTCACTCCCTTGGTCTCGCCTCGAGTCACTCCCCTGGTCTCCCCTCCACGCACTCCCTTGGTATCGCCTACAGTCACTCCCTTGGTCTCGCCTCCAGTCACTCCCTTGGTCTTGCCTCCAGTCACTCCCTTGGTCTCCCCTCCAGTCACTCCCTTGGTCTCGCATCCAGTCACTCCCTTGGTCTCTCCTCCAGTCACTCCCTTGGTATCGCCTACAGTCACTCCCTTCGTTTCGCCTGCAGTCACTCCCTTGGTCTCGCCGCTAGTCACTCCCTTGTACTCGCGCCAGTCACTCCATTGGTCTCGCCTCCAGTAACTCCCTTACTCTCGCCTCCAGTCACTCCCTTGGTCTCGCCTCCAGTCACACCCTTGGTCTCGCTTCCAGTCACTCCCTTGATCTCATCTCCAGTCACTCCCTTGGTCTCACGCCAGTCACTCCCTTGGTCTATCCTCCAGTCACTCCCTTGGTCTCGCCTTCAGTCACTCCCTTGGTCTCGCCTCCAGTCACTCCCTTGGTCTCGCCTCCAGTCACTCCCTTGGTCTCGCCTCAAGTCACTCCCTTGGTCTCGCCTCAAGTCACTCCCTTGGTCTCGTCTCCAGTCACTCCCTTGGTCTCGTCTCCAGTCACTCCCTTGGTCTCCCCTCCACTCACTCCCTTGGTATCGCCTACAGTCACTCCCTTGGTATCGCCTACAGTCACTCCCCTGGTCTCCCCTCCACGCACTCCCTTGGTATCGCCTACAGTCACTCCCTTGGTCTCGCCTCCAGTCACTCCCTTGGTCTTGCCTCCAGTCACTCCCTTGGTCTCCCCTCCAGTCACTCCCTTGGTCTCGCATCCAGTCACTCCCTTGGTCTCTCCTCCAGTCATTCCCTTGGTATCGCCTACAGTCACTCCCTTGGTCTCGCCTCCAGTCACTCCCTTGGTCTCGCTTCCAGTCACTCCCTTGGTCTCATCTACAGTCACTACCTTGGTCTCGCGCCAGTCACTCCCTTGGTCTATCCTCCAGTCACTCCCCCTGTCTCGCCTTCAGTCACCCCCTTGGTCTCGCCTCCAGTCACTCCCTTGGTATCATCTCCAGTCACTCCCTTGGTCTCGTCGCAAGTCACTCCCTTCGTCTCGTCGCCAGTCACTCCCTTGGTCTATCCTCCAGTCACTCCCTTGGTCTCGCTTCCAGTCACTCCCTTGGTCTCATCTCCAGTCACTCCCTTGGTCTCATCTCCAGTCACTCCCTTGGTCTCGCGCCAGTCACTCCCTTGGTCTATCCTCCAGTCGCTCCCTTGGTCTCGCCTTCAGTCACTCCCTTGGTCTCACCTCCAGTCACTCCCTTGGTCTCGTCTCCAGTCACTCCCTTGGTCTCGCCTCCAGTCACTCCCTTGGTCTCGCCTTCAGTCACTCCCTTGGTCTCGCTTCCAGTCACTCCCTTGGATTCGCCTCCAGTCACTCCCTTGGTCTCGCCTCCAGTCACTCCCTTGGTCTGGCCTCAAGTCACTCCCTTCGTCTCGTCTCCAGTCACTCCCTTGGTCTCGTCTCCAGTCACTCCCTTGGTCTCGCCTCGAGTCACTCCCTTGGTCTCCCCTCCACTCACTCCCTTGGTATCGCCCACAATCACCGCCTTGGTATCGCCTACAGTCACTCCCTTGGTCTCGCCTCCAGTCACTCCCTTGGTCTCACCTCCAGTCACTCCCTTGGTCTCCCCTCCAGTCACTCCCTTGGTCTCCCCTCCAGTCACTCCCCTTGTCTCGCGCCAGTCACTCCCTTGGTCTCGCCTTCAGTCACTCCCTTGGTCTCGCTTCCAGTCACTCCCTTGGATTCGCCTCCAGTCACTCCCTTGGTCTCGCCTCGAGTCACTCCCTTGGTCTCCCCTCCACTCACTCCCTTGGTATCGCCTACAATCACTCCCTTGGTATCGCCTACAGTCACTCCCTTGGTCTCGCCTCCAGTCACTCCCTTGGTCTCACCTCCAGTCACTCCCTTGGTCTCCCCTCCAGTCACTCCCTTGGTATCGCCTACAGTCACTCCCTTGGTCTCCCCTCCAGTCACACCCTTGGTCTCGCCTCCAGTCACTCCTTTGGTCTCGCCTCCAGTAACTCCCTTGGTCTCCCCTCCAGTCTGTCCCTTGGTCTCGCATCCAGTCACTCCCTTGGTCTCTCCTCCAGTCACTCCCTCGGTATCGCCTACAGTCACTCCCTCGGTCTCGCGCTAGTCACTCCCTTGGTATCGCCCCAGTCACTTCCTTGGTCTCGCCTCGAGTCACTCCCTTGGTCTCCCCTCCACTCACTCCCTTGGTCTCGCCTCCAGTCACTCCCTTGGTCTCCCCTCCACTCACTCCCTTGGTATCGCCTACAGTCACTCCCTTGGTCTCGCGCCAGTCACTCCCTTGGTCTATCCTCCAGTCACTCCCTTGGTCTCGCTTCCAGTCACTCCCTTGGTCTTACCTCAAGTCACTCCCTTGGTCTCGTCTCCAGTCACTCCCTTGGTCTCGTCTCCAGTCACTCCCTTGGTCTCGCCTCGAGTCACTCCCTTGGTGTCCCCTCCACTCACTCCCTTGGTATTGCCTACAGTCACTCCCTTGGTATCGCCTACAGTCACTCCCTTGTTCTCGCCTCCAGTCACTTCCCTGATCTCGGCTCCAGTCACTCCCTCGGTCTCCCCTCCAGTCACTCCCTTGGTCTCGCCTCCAGTCACTCCCTTGGTCTCCCCTCCAGTCACTCCCTTGGAATCGCCTCTAGTCACTCCCTTGGTCTCGCCTCCAGTCACTCCCTTACTCTCGCGTCCAGTCACTCCCTTGGTCTCGCCTCAAGTCACTCCCTTGGTCTCGTCTCCAGTCACTCCCTTGGTCTCCCCTCCACTCACTCCCTTGGTCTCGCCTCCAGTCACTCCCTTGGTCTCCCCTCCACTCACTCCCTTGGTATCGCCTACAGTCACTCCCTTGGTCTCGCCTCCAGTCACTCCCTTGGTCTATCCTCCAGTCACTCCCTTGGTCTCGCTTCCAGTCACTCCCTTGGTCTTACCTCAAGTCACTCCCTTGGTCTCGTCTCCAGTCACTCCCTTGGTCTCGTCTCCAGTCACTCCCTTGGTCTCGCCTCGAGTCACTCCCTTGGTGTCCCCTCCACTCACTCCCTTGGTATTGCCTACAGTCACTCCCTTGGTATCGCCTACAGTCACTCCCTTGTTCTCGCCTCCAGTCACTTCCCTGATCTCGGCTCCAGTCACTCCCTCGGTCTCCCCTCCAGTCACTCCCTTGGTCTCGCCTCAAGTCACTCCCTTGGTCTCGTCTCCAGTCACTCCCATGGTCTCGTCTCCAGTCACTCCCTTGGTCTCGCCTCGAGTCACTCCCTTGGTCTCCCCTCCACTCACTCCCTTGGTATCGCCTACAATCACTCCTTTGGTATCGCCTACAGTCACTCCCTTGGTCTCGCCTCCAGTCACTCCCTTGGTCTCACCTCCAGTCACTCCCTTGGTCTCCCCTCCAGTCACTCCCTTTGTATCGCCTACAGTAACTCCCTTGGTATCGCCTACAGTCACACCCTTGGTCTCGCCTCGAGTCACTCCCTTGGTCTCCCCTCCACTCACTCCCATGGTATCGCCTACAATCACTCCCTTGGTATCGCCTACAGTCACTCCCTTGGTCTCGCATCCAGTCACTCCCTTGGTCTCTCCTGCAGTCACTCCCTTGGTATCGCCTACAGTCACTCCCTTGGTCTCGCGCCAGTCACTCTATTGGTATCGCCCCAGTCACTCCCTTGGTCTCGCCTCCAGTCACTCCCTTGGTCTCGCCTCCAGTCACTCCCTTGATCTCCCCTCCAGTCACTCCCTTGGTCTCGCATCCAGTCACTCCCTTGGTCTCTCCTCCAGTCACTCCCTTAGTATCGCCTACAGTCACTCCCTTGGTCTCGCCTGCAGTCACTCCCTTGGTCTCGCCGCTAGTCACTCCCTTGTTCTCGCGCCAGTCACTCCATTGGTCTCGCCTCCAGTAACTCCCTTACTCTCGCCTCCAGTCACTCCCTTGGTCCTGCCTCCAGTCACACCCTTGGTCTCGCTTCCAGTCACTCCCTTGATCTCATCTCCAGTCACTCCCTTGGTCTCGCGCCAGTCACTCCCTTGGTATCGCCTCAAGTCACTCCCTTGGTCTCGCCTCAAGTCACTTCCTTGGTCTCGCCTCAAGTCACTCCCTCGGTCTCGTCTCCAGTCACTCCCTTGGTCTCGTCTCCAGTCACTCCCTTGGTCTCCCCTCCACTCACTCCCTTGGTATCGCCTACAGTCACTCCCTTGGTATCGCCTACAGTCACTCCCTTGGTCTCGCCTACAGTCACTCCCTTGGTCTCCCCTCCAGTCACACCCTTGGTCTCGCCTCCAGTCACTCCTTTGGTCTCGCCTCCAGTCACTCCCTTGGTCTCCCCTCCAGTCTGTCCCTTGGTCTCGCATCCAGTCACACCCTTGGTCTCTCCTCCAGTCACTCCCTCGGTATCACCTACAGTCACTCCCTCGGTCTCGCGCTAGTCACTCCCTTGGTATCGCCCCAGTCACTCCCTTGGTCTCGCCTCGAGTCACTCCCTTGGTCTCCCCTCCACTCACTCCCTTGGTCTCGCCTCCAGTCACTCCCTTGGTCTCGCATCCAGTCACTCCCTTGGTCTCGCCTCGAGTCACTCCCTTGGTCTCCCCTCCTTTCACTCCCTTGGTCTCGCCTCCAGTCACTCCCTTGGTCTCGCATCCAGTCACTCCCTTGGTCTCTCCTGCAGTCACTCCCTTGGTATCGCCTACAGTCACTCCCTTGGTCTCGCGCCAGTCACTCCCTTGGTCTATCCTCCAGTCACTCCCTTGGTCTCGCCTCCAGTCACTCCCTTGGTCTGGCCTCAAGTCACTCCCTTGGTCTCGTCTCCAGTCACTCCCATGGTCTCGTCTCCAGTCACTCCCTTGGTCTCGCCTCGAGTCACTCCCTTGGTCTCCCCTCCACTCACTCCCTTGGTATCGCCTACAATCACTCCTTTGGTATCGCCTACAGTCACTCCCTTGGTCTCGCCTCCAGTCACTCCCTTGGTCTCACCTCCAGTCACTCCCTTGGTCTCCCCTCCAGTCACTCCCTTTGTATCGCCTACAGTAACTCCCTTGGTATCGCCTACAGTCACACCCTTGGTCTCGCCTCGAGTCACTCCCTTGGTCTCCCCTCCACTCACTCCCATGGTATCGCCTACAATCACTCCCTTGGTATCGCCTACAGTCACTCCCTTGATCTCGCCTCCAGTCACTCCCTTGGTCTCCCCTCCAGTCACTCCCTTGGTATCGCCTACAGTCACTCCCTTGGTATCGCCTACAGTCACTCCCTTGGTCTCGCCTCCAGTCACTCCCTTGGTCTCCCCTCCAGTCACTCCCTTGGTCTCCCCTCCAGTCTGTCCCTTGGTCTCGCATCCAGTCACACCCTTGGTCTCTCCTCCAGTCACTCCCTCGGTATCACCTACAGTCACTCCCTCGGTCTCGCGCTAGTCACTCCCTTGGTATCGCCCCAGTCACTCCCTTGGTCTCGCCTCGAGTCACTCCCTTGGTCTCCCCTCCACTCACTCCCTTGGTCTCGCCTCCAGTCACTCCCTTGGTCTCGCATCCAGTCACTCCCTTGGTCTCGCCTCGAGTCACTCCCTTGGTCTCCCCTCCACTCACTCCCTTGGTCTCGCCTCCAGTCACTCCCTTGGTCTCGCATCCAGTCACTCCCTTGGTCTCTCCTGCAGTCACTCCCTTGGTATCGCCTACAGTCACTCCCTTGGTCTCGCCTCCAGTCACTCCCTTGGTCTCGTATCCTGTCACTCACTTGGTCTCTCCTCCAGTCACTCCCTCGGTATCGCCTACAGTCACTCCCACGGTCTCGCGCTAGTCACTCCCTTGGTATCGCCCCAGTCACTCCCTTGGTCTCGCCTCGAGTCACTCCCTTGGTCTCCCCTCCACTGACCCCCTTGGTATCGCCTATAGTCACTCCCTTGGTCTCGTGTACAGTCACTCCCTTGGTCTCGCGGCAGTCACTCCCTTGCTCTATCCTCCAGTCACTCCCTTGGTCTCGTCTCCAGTCACTCCCTTGATCTCGTCTCAAGTTACTCCCTTGGTCTCGCCTCGAGTCACTCCCTTGGTCTCGCATCAAGTCACTCCCTTGGTCTTGCCTCCAGTCACTCCCTTGGTCTCGCCTCGAGTCACTCCCTTGGTCTCCCCTCCACGCACTCCCTTGGTATCGCCTACAGTCACTCCCTTGGTATCGCCTACAGTCACTCCCTTGGTCTCGCCTCCAGTCACTCCCTTGGTCTCGCCTCCAGTCACTCCCTTGATCTCCCCTCCAGTCACTCCCTTGGTCTCGCATCCAGTCACTCCCTTGGTCTCTCCTCCAGTCACTCCCTTAGTATCGCCTACAGTCACTCCCTTGGTCTCGCCTGCAGTCACTCCCTTGGTCTCGCCGCTAGTCACTCCCTTGTTCTCGCGCCAGTCACTCCATTGGTCTCGCCTCCAGTAACTCCCTTACTCTCGCCTCCAGTCACTCCCTTGGTCCTGCCTCCAGTCACACCCTTGGTCTCGCTTCCAGTCACTCCCTTGATCTCATCTCCAGTCACTCCCTTGGTCTCGCGCCAGTCACTCCCTTGGTATCGCCTCCAGTCACTCCCTTGGTCTCGCCTCAAGTCACTTCCTTGGTCTCGCCTCAAGTCACTCCCTTGGTCTCGTCTCCAGTCACTCCCTTGGTCTCGTCTCCAGTCACTCCCTTGGTCTCCCCTCCACTCACTCCCTTGGTATCGCCTACAGTCACTCCCTTGGTATCGCCTACAGTCACTCCCTTGGTCTCGCCTCCAGTCACTCCCTTGGTCTCCCCTCCAGTCACACCCTTGGTCTCGCCTCCAGTCACTCCTTTGGTCTCGCCTCCAGTCACTCCCTTGGTCTCCCCTCCAGTCTGTCCCTTGGTCTCGCATCCAGTCACACCCTTGGTCTCTCCTCCAGTCACTCCCTCGGTATCACCTACAGTCACTCCCTCGGTCTCGCGCTAGTCACTCCCTTGGTATCGCCCCAGTCACTCCCTTGGTCTCGCCTCGAGTCACTCCCTTGGTCTCCCCTCCACTCACTCCCTTGGTCTCGCCTCCAGTCACTCCCTTGGTCTCGCATCCAGTCACTCCCTTGGTCTCTCCTGCAGTCACTCCCTTGGTATCGCCTACAGTCACTCCCTTGGTCTCGCGCCAGTCACTCTATTGGTATCGCCCCAGTCACTCCCTTGGTCTCGCCTCCAGTCACTCCCTTGGTCTCGCCTCCAGTCACTCCCTTGATCTCCCCTCCAGTCACTCCCTTGGTCTCGCATCCAGTCACTCCCTTGGTCTCTCCTCCAGTCACTCCCTTAGTATCGCCTACAGTCACTCCCTTGGTCTCGCCTGCAGTCACTCCCTTGGTCTCGCCGCTAGTCACTCCCTTGTTCTCGCGCCAGTCACTCCATTGGTCTCGCCTCCAGTAACTCCCTTACTCTCGCCTCCAGTCACTCCCTTGGTCCTGCCTCCAGTCACACCCTTGGTCTCGCTTCCAGTCACTCCCTTGATCTCATCTCCAGTCACTCCCTTGGTCTCGCGCCAGTCACTCCCTTGGTATCGCCTCCAGTCACTCCCTTGGTCTCGCCTCAAGTCACTTCCTTGGTCTCGCCTCAAGTCACTCCCTTGGTCTCGTCTCCAGTCACTCCCTTGGTCTCGTCTCCAGTCACTCCCTTGGTCTCCCCTCCACTCACTCCCTTGGTATCGCCTACAGTCACTCCCTTGGTATCGCCTACAGTCACTCCCTTGGTCTCGCCTACAGTCACTCCCTTGGTCTCCCCTCCAGTCACACCCTTGGTCTCGCCTCCAGTCACTCCTTTGGTCTCGCCTCCAGTCACTCCCTTGGTCTCCCCTCCAGTCTGTCCCTTGGTCTCGCATCCAGTCACACCCTTGGTCTCTCCTCCAGTCACTCCCTCGGTATCACCTACAGTCACTCCCTCGGTCTCGCGCTAGTCACTCCCTTGGTATCGCCCCAGTCACTCCCTTGGTCTCGCCTCGAGTCACTCCCTTGGTCTCCCCTCCACTCACTCCCTTGGTCTCGCCTCCAGTCACTCCCTTGGTCTCGCATCCAGTCACTCCCTTGGTCTCGCCTCGAGTCACTCCCTTGGTCTCCCCTCCACTCACTCCCTTGGTCTCGCCTCCAGTCACTCCCTTGGTCTCGCATCCAGTCACTCCCTTGGTCTCTCCTGCAGTCACTCCCTTGGTATCGCCTACAGTCACTCCCTTGGTCTCGCGCCAGTCACTCCCTTGGTCTATCCTCCAGTCACTCCCTTGGTCTCGCTTCCAGTCACTCCCTCGGTCTTACCTCAAGTCACTCCCTTGGTCTCGTCTCCAGTCGATCCCTTGGTCTCGTCTCCAGTCACTCCCTTGGTCTCGCCTCGAGTCACACCCTTGGTGTCCCCTCCACTCACTCCCTTGGTATTGCCTACAGTCACTCCCTTGGTATCGCCTACAGTCACTCCCTTGTTCTCGCCTCCAGTCACTTCCCTGGTCTCGGCTCCAGTCACTCCCTCGGTCTCCCCTCCAGTCACTCCCTTGGTCTCGCCTCCAGTCACTCCCTTGGTCTCCCCTCCAGTCACTCCCTTGGAATCGCCTCTAGTCACTCCCTTGGTCTCGCCTCCAGTCACTCCCTTACTCTCGCGTCCAGTCACTCCCTTGGTCTCGCCTCCAGTCACTCCCTTGGTCTCGCCTCCAGTCACTCCCTTGGTCTCGCTTCCAGTCACTCCCTTGGTCTCGCCTCCAGTCACTCCCTTGGTCTCGCCTCCAGTCACTCCCTTGGTCTGGCCTCAAGTCACTCCCTTGGTCTCGTCTCCAGTCACTCCCTTGGTCTCGTCTCCAGTCACTCCCTTGGTCTCCCCTCCACGCACTCCCTTGGTATCGCCTACAGTCACTCCCTTGGTATCGCCTACAGTCACTCCATTGGTCTCGCCTCCAGTAACTCCCTTACTCTCGCCTCCAGTCACTCCCTTGGTCTCGCCTCCAGTCACTCCCTTGGTCTCGCCTCCAGTCACTCCCTTGGTCTCGCTTCCAGTCACTCCCTTGGTCTCGTCGCAAGTCACTCCCTTGGTCTACCCTCCAGTCACTCCCTTGGTCTCGCCTCCAGTCAATCCCTTGGTCTCGCCTCCAGTCACTCACTTGGTCTCGTCTCCAGTCACTCCCTTGGTCTCGCATCAAGTCACTCCCTTGGTTACGCCTCCAGTCACTCCCTTGGTCTCGCCTCCAGTAACTCCCTTGGTCTCCCATCCAGTCACTCCCTTCGTCTCTCCAGTCACTCCCTTGGTATCGCCTACAGTCACTCCCTTGGTCTCGCGCCAGTCACTCTATTGGTATCGCCCCAGTTACTCCCTTGGTCTCGCCTCCAGTCACTCCCTTGGTCTCGCATCCAGTCACTCCCATGGTCTATCCTCCAGTCACTCCCTTGGTATCATCTCCAGTCACTCCCTTGTTCTCGTCGCAAGTCACTCCCTTGGTCTCGTCGCAAGTCACTCCCTTGGTCTACCCTCCAGTCACTCCCTTGGTCTCGCCTCCAGTCACTCCCTTGGTCTCCCCTCCAGTCACTCCCTTGGTATCGCCTCCAGTCACTCCCTTGGTCTCGCCTTCAGTCACTCCCTTACTCTCGACTCCAGACACTCCCTTGGTCTCGCTTCCAGTCCCTGGCTTAGTCTTGCCTCCAGTCACTCCCTTGGTCTCGCCTCCAGTCACTCCCTTGGTCTTGCCTCCAGTCACTCCCTTGGTCTCGCGCCAGTCACTCCCTTGGTCTATCCTCCAGTCACTCCCTTGGTCTCGCCTCCAGTCACTCCCTTGGTCTCGCCTCCAGTCACTCCCTTGGTCTCCCCTCCAGTCACTCCCTTGGTCTCGCCTCAAGTCACTCCCTTGGTCTCGTCTCCAATTACTCCCTTGGTCTCGCCTCCAGTCACTCCCTTGGTCTCGCGCCAGTCACTCCCTTGGTCTATCCTCCAGTCACTCCCTTGGTCTCGCCTTCAGTCATTCCCTTGGTCTCGCGTCCAGTCACTCCCTTGGTCTCGCCTCCAGTCACTCCCTTGATCTCGTCTCAAGTTACTCCCTTGGTCTCGCCTCGAGTCACTCCCTTGGTCTCGCATCAAGTCACTCCCTTGGTCTTGCCTCCAGTCACTCCCTTGGTCTCGCCTCGAGTCACTCCCTTGGTCTCCCCTCCACGCACTCCCTTGGTATCGCCTACAGTCACTCCCTTGGTATCGCCTACAGTCACTCCCTTGGTCTCGCCTCCAGTCACTCCCTTGGTCTCGCCTCCAGTCACTCCCTTGATCTCCCCTCCAGTCACTCCCTTGGTCTCGCATCCAGTCACTCCCTTGGTCTCTCCTCCAGTCACTCCCTTAGTATCGCCTACAGTCACTCCCTTGGTCTCGCCTGCAGTCACTCCCTTGGTCTCGCCGCTAGTCACTCCCTTGTTCTCGCGCCAGTCACTCCATTGGTCTCGCCTCCAGTAACTCCCTTACTCTCGCCTCCAGTCACTCCCTTGGTCCTGCCTCCAGTCACACCCTTGGTCTCGCTTCCAGTCACTCCCTTGATCTCATCTCCAGTCACTCCCTTGGTCTCGCGCCAGTCACTCCCTTGGTCTCGCCTCCAGTCACTCCCTTGGTCTCGCCTCAAGTCACTCCCTTGGTCTCGCCTCAAGTCACTCCCTTGGTCTCGTCTCCAGTCACTCCCTTGGTCTCCCCTCCACTCACTCCCTTGGTATCGCCTACAGTCACTCCCTTGGTATCGCCTACAGTCACTCCCTTGGTCTCGCCTCCAGTCACTCCCTTGGTCTCCCCTCCAGTCACACCCTTGGTCTCGCCTCCAGTCACTCCTTTGGTCTCGCCTCCAGTCACTCCCTTGGTCTCCCCTCCAGTCTGTCCCTTGGTCTCGCATCCAGTCACACCCTTGGTCTCTCCTCCAGTCACTCCCTCGGTATCACCTACAGTCACTCCCTCGGTCTCGCGCTAGTCACTCCCTTGGTATCGCCCCAGTCACTCCCTTGGTCTCGCCTCGAGTCACTCCCTTGGTCTCCCCTCCACTCACTCCCTTGGTCTCGCCTCCAGTCACTCCCTTGGTCTCGCATCCAGTCACTCCCTTGGTCTCTCCTGCAGTCACTCCCTTGGTATCGCCTACAGTCACTCCCTTGGTCTCGCGCCAGTCACTCCCTTGGTCTATCCTCCAGTCACTCCCTTGGTCTCGCTTCCAGTCACTCCCTCGGTCTTACCTCAAGTCACTCCCTTGGTCTCGTCTCCAGTCACTCCCTTGGTCTCGTCTCCAGTCACTCCCTTGGTCTCGCCTCGAGTCACACCCTTGGTGTCCCCTCCACTCACTCCCTTGGTATTGCCTACAGTCACTCCCTTGGTATCGCCTACAGTCACTCCCTTGTTCTCGCCTCCAGTCACTTCCCTGGTCTCGGCTCCAGTCACTCCCTCGGTCTTCCCTCCAGTCACTCCCTTGGTCTCGCCTCCAGTCTCTCCCTTGGTCTCCCCTCCAGTCACTCCCTTGGAATCGCCTCTAGTCACTCCCTTGGTCTCGCCTCCAGTCACTCCCTTACTCTCGCGTCCAGTCACTCCCTTGTTTTCGCCTCCAGTCACTCCCTTGGTCTCGCCTCCAGTCACTCCCTTGGTCTCGCTTCCAGTCATTCCCTTGGTCTCGCCTCCAGTCACTCCCTTGGTCTCGCCTCCAGTCACTCCCTTGGTCTGGCCTCAAGTCACTCCCTTGGTCTCGTCTCCAGTCACTCCCTTGGTCTCGTCTCCAGTCACTCCCTTGGTCTCCCCTCCACGCACTCCCTTGGTATCGCCTACAGTCACTCCCTTGGTATCGCCTACAGTCACTCCCTTGGTCTCGCCTCCAGTCACTCCCTTGGTCTCGCCTCCAGTCACTCCCTTGGTCTCCCCTCCAGTCACTCCCTTGGTCTCGCATCCAGTCACTCCCTTGGTCTCTCCTCCAGTCACTCCATTGGTCTCGCCTCCAGTAACTCCCTTACTCTCGCCTCCAGTCACTCCCTTGGTCTCGCCTCCAGTCGCTCCCTTGGTCTCGCCTCCAGTCACTCCCTTGGTCTCGCTTCCAGTCACTCCCTTGGTCTCGTCGCAAGTCACTCCCTTGGTCTACCCTCCAGTCACTCCCTTGGTCTCGCCTCCAGTCAATCCCTTGGTCTCGCCTCCAGTCACTCACTTGGTCTCGTCTCCAGTCACTCCCTTGGTCTCGCATCAAGTCACTCCCTTGGTTACGCCTCCAGTCACTCCCTTGGTCTCGCCTCCAGTAACTCCCTTGGTCTCGCGCCAGTCACTCTATTGGTATCGCCCCAGTTACTCCCTTGGTCTCGCCTCCAGTCACTCCCTTGGTCTCGCATCCATTCACTTCCATGGTCTATCCTCCAGTCACTCCCTTGGTATCATCTCCAGTCACTCCCTTGTTCTCGTCGCAAGTCACTCCCTTGGTCTCGTCGCAAGTCACTCCCTTGGTCTACCCTCCAGTCACTCCCTTGGTCTCGCCTCCAGTCACTCCGTTGGTCTCCCCTCCAGTCACTCCCTTGGTATCGCCTCCAGTCACTCCCTTGGTCTCGCCTTCAGTCACTCCCTTACTGTCGACTCCAGACACTCCCTTGGTCTCGCTTCCAGTCCCTGGCTTAGTCTTGCCTCCAGTCACTCCCTTGGTCTCGCCTCCAGTCACTCCCTTGGTCTTGCCTCCAGTCACTCCCTTGGTCTCGCGCCAGTCACTCCCTTGGTCTATCCTCCAGTCACTCCCTTGGTCTCGCCTCCAGTCACTCCCTTGGTCTCGCCTCCAGTCACTCCCTTGGTCTCCCCTCCAGTCACTCCCTTGGTCTCGTCTCTAATTGCTCCCTTGGTCTCGCCTCCAGTCACTCCCTTGGTCTCGCGCCAGTCACTCCCTTGGTCTATCCTCCAGTCACTCCCTTGGTCTCGCCTTCAGTCATTCCCTTGGTCTCGCGTCCAGTCACTCCCTTGGTCTCGCCTCCAGTCACTCCCTTGGTCTCGTCGCAAGTCACTCCCTTGGTCTACCCTCCAGTCACTCCCTTGGTCTCGCCTCCAGTCACTCCCTTGGTCTCGATTCCAGTCACTCCCTTGGTATCGCCTCAAGTCACTCCCTAGGTCTCGTCTCCAGTCACTCCCTTGGTCTCGCCTCCACCCACTCCCTTGGTCTCCCCTCCACTCACTCCCTTGGTATCGCCTACAGTCACTCCCTTGGTCTCGCATCCAGTCACTCCCTTGGTCTCGCCTCCAGTCACTCCCTGGTCTCCCCTCCAGTCACTCCCTTGGTCTCGCCTCCAGTCACTCCCTGGTCTCCCCTCCAGTCACTCCCTTGGTCTCGGCTCCAGTCACTCCCTTGGTCTCGCCTCCAGTCACTCCCTTGGTCTCCCCTCCAGTCACTCCCTTGGTCTCGCCTCCAGTCACTCCCCTGGAATCGCCTCCAGTCACTTCCTTGGTCTCCCCTCCAGTCACTCCATTGGTCTCGCCTCTAATCACTCCCTTGGTCTCCCCTCCGGTCACTCCCTTGGTCTCCCCTCCAGTCACTTCCTTGGTCTCCCCTCTAGTCACTCCCTTGGTCTCGTCTCCAGTCACTCCCTTGGTCTCGTCTCCAGTCACTCCCTTGGTCTCTTCTCCAGTCACTCCCTTGGCCTCGCCTCAAGTCACTCCCTTGGTCTCCCCTCCAGTCACTCCCTTACTCTCGCCTCCAGTCACTCCCTTGGTCTATCCTCCAGTCACTCCCTTGGTCTCCCCTCCAGTCACTCCCTTGGTCTCCCCTACAGTCACTCCCTTGGTCTCGCCTCCAGTCACTCCCTTGGTCTCGCCTCCAGTCACTCCCTTGGTCTCGCCTCCAGTCACTCCCGTCGTTTCGCCTCCAGTCACTCCCTTGGTATCGCCTCCAGTCACTCCCTTGGTCTATCCTCCAGTCACTCCCTTGGTATCGCCTCCAGTCACTCCCTTGGTATCGCCTCCAGTCACTCCCTTGGTCTCGCCTCCAGTCACTCCCTTGGTCTCCCCTCCGGTCACTCCCTTGGTGTCGCCTCCAGTCACTCCCTTGGTCTCGCCTCCGGTCACTCCCTTTGTCTCGCCTCCGGTCACTCCCTTGGTCTGCCCTCCAGTCACTCCCTTGGTCTCGCAACCAGTAAATCCCTCGGTCTCACCTCCAGTCATTCCCTTGGTCTCGCCTCCAGTCACTCCCTTGGTTTCGCCTCCAGTCACTCCCTTGTTCTCCCGCCAGTCACTCCCTTGGTCTCCCCTCCAGTCACTCCCTTGGTCTCGTCTCCAGTCACTCCCTAGGTCTCGCCCACAGTCACTCCGTTACTCTCGCCTGCAGTCACTCTCTTGGTCTGGCCTCCAGTCACTCCCTTGGTCTCCCCTCCAGTCACTCCCTTGGTATCGCCTCCAGTCACTAGCTTGGTATCGCCTCCAGTCACTCCCTTGGTCTATCCTCAAGTCACTCCCTTGGTCTCGCCTCCAGTCACTCCCTTGGTCTCCACTCCAGTCACTCCCTTGGTCTCCCCTACAGTCACTCCCTTGGTATCGCCTCCAGTCACTCCCTTGGTCTCGCCTCTTGTCACTCCCTTGGTCTCCCCTCCAGTCGCTCCCTTGGTCTCGCCTCCAGTCACTCCATTGGTCTCGCCTCCAGTCACTCCGTTGGTCTCCCCTCCAGTCACTCCATTCGTATCGCCTCCAGTCACTCCCTTGGTATCGCTTCCAGTCACTCCCTTGGTCTATCCTGTAGTCACTCCCTTGGTCTCGCCTCCAGTCCCTCCCTTGGTCTCGCCTGCAGTCACTCCCTTGGGCTCGCCTCCAGTCACTCCCTTGGTCTCCCCTCCAGTCACTCCATTCGTATCGCCTCCAGTCACTCCCTTGGTATCGCTTCCAGTCACTCCCTTGGTCTATCCTCCAGTCACTCCCTTGGTCTCGCCTCCAGTCACTCCCTTGGTCTCGCCTCCAGTCACTCCCTTGGTATCGCCTCCAGTCACTCCCTTGGTCTCCCCTCCAGTCACTCCATTGGTCTCGCCTCTAGTCACTCCCTTGGTCTCTTCTCCAATCACTCCCTTGGTCTCCCCTCCAGTCACTCCCTTTGTCTCGTCTCCAGTCACTCCTTTACTCTCGCCTCCAGTCACTCCCTTGCTCTCGCCTCCAGTCACTCCCTTGGTCTCGCCTCCAGTCACTCCCTTGGTCTGGCCTCCAGTCACTCCCTTGGTCTCGCCTCCAGTCACTCCCTTGGTCTCCCCTCCAGTCACTCCCTTGGTCTCGCCTCAAGTCACTCCCTTGGTCTCGCCTCAAGTCACTCCCTTGGTCTCGCCTCCAGTCACTCCCTTGTTCTCGCCTCCAGTCACTCCCTTGGTCTCCCCTCCAGTCACTCCCTTATTATCGCCTACAGTCACTCCCTTGTTCTCGCCTCCAGTCACTTCCTTGGTCTCGGTTCCAGTCACTCCCTTGGTCTCCGCTCCAGTCACTCCCTTGGTCTCGCCTCCAGTCACTCCCTTGGTCTCGCCTCCAGTCACTCCCTTGGTCTCGCCTCCAATCACTCCCTTGGTCTCGCCTCCAGTCACTCCCTTGGTCTGGCCTCAAGTCACTCCCTATGTCTCGTCTCCAGTCACTCCCTTGGTCTCGCCTCGAGTCACTCCCATGGTCTCGCCTCCAGTCACTCCCTTGGTCTCCCCTCCAGTCACTCCCTTGGTCTCGCATCCAGTCACTCCCTTGGTCTCTCCTCCAGTCACTCCCTTGGTATCGCCTACAGTAACTCCCTTACTCTCGCCTCCAGTCACTCCCTTGGTCGCGCCTCCAGTCACTCCCTTGGTCTCGCTTCCAGTCACTCCCTTGGTCTCATCTCCAGTCACTCCCTTGGTCTCGCGCCAGTCACTCCCTTGGTCTATCCTCCAGTCACTCCCTTGGTCTCGCCTTCAGTCACTCCCTTGGTCTCGCCTCCAGTCACTCCCTTGGTATCATCTCCAGTCACTCCCTTGGTCTCGTCGGGAGTCACTCCCTTGGTCTCGTCGCAAGTCACTCCCTTGGTCTACCCTCCAGTCACTCCCTTGGTCTCGCCTCCAGTCACTGCCTTGGTCTCCCCTCCAGTCACCCCCTTGGTATCTCCTCCAGTCACGCCCTTGGTCTCGCCTCCAGTCACTCCCTTACTCTCGCCTCCAGGCACTCCCTTGGTCTCGCTTCCAGTCACTCCCTTAGTCTCGCCTCCAGTCACTCCCTTGGTCTCGCCTCAAGTCACTCCCTTGGTCTCGTCTCCAGTCACTCCCTTGTTCTCGTCTTCAGTCACTCCCTTGGTCTCGCCTCCAGTCACTCCCTTGGTCTCGCATCCAGTCACTCCCTTTGTCTCTCCTCCAGTCACTCGCTTGGTATCGCCTACAGTCACTCCCTTGGTCTCGCGTCCAGTCACTCCCTTGGTCTCGCCTCCAGTCACTCCCTTGGTCTCGCCTCCAGTCACCACCTTGGTCTCCCCTCCAGTCACTCCCTTGGTCTCGCCTCAAGTCACTCCCTTGGTCTCGTCTCCAGTCACTCCCTTGGTCTCGCGCCAGTCACTCCCTTGGTCTATCCTCCAGTCACTCCCTTGGTCTCGCCTCCAGTCACTCCCTTGGTCTCGCCTCCAGTCACTCCCTTGGTCACCCCTCCAGTCACTCCCTTGGTCTCGCCTCAAGTCACTCCCTTGGTCTCGCCTCCAGTCACTCCCTTGGTCTCGCCACCAGTCACTCCCTTGGTCTCGCCTCCAGTCACTCCCGTCGTTTCGCCTCCAGTCACCCCCTTGGTATTGCCTCCAGTCACTCCCTTGGTCTATCCTCCAGTCACTCCCTTGGTATCGCCTCCAGTCACTCCCTTGGTCTCGCCTCCAGTCACTCCTTTGGTCTCCCCACCAGTCACTCCCTTGGTCTCGCCTCCAGTCACTCCCTTGGTCTCGCCTCCAGTCACTCCCTTTGTCTCGCCTCCGGTCACTCCCTTTGTCTGCCCTCCAGTCACTCCCTTGGTCTCGCCTCCAGTCACTCCCTTGGTCTCGCCTCCAGTCACTCCCTTGGTGTCGCAACCAGTAAATCCCTCGATCTCTCCTCCAGTCACTCCCTTGGTCTCACCTCCAGTCACTCCCTTGGTTTCGCCTCCAGTCACTCCCTTGTTCTCCCGCCAGTCACTCCCTTGGTCTCCCCTCCAGTCACTCCCTTGGTCTCCCCTCCTGTCACTCCCTTGGTCTCGTCTCCAGTCACTCCCTAGGTCTCGCCTCCAGTCACTCCCTTACTCTCGCCTGCAGTCACTCCCTTGGTCTCGCCTCCAGTCACTCCCTTGGTCTCCCCTCCAGTCACTCCCTTGGTATCGCCTCCAGTCACTCCCTTGGTATCGCCTCCAGTCACTCCCTTGGTCTATCCTCAAGTCACTCCCTTGGTCTCGCCTCCAGTCACTCCCTTGGTCTCCACTCCAGTCACTCACTTGGTCTCCCCTACAGTCACTCCCTTGGTATCGCCTCCAGTCACTCCCTTGGTCTCGCCTCTTGTCACTCCCTTGGTCTCCCCTCCAGTCGCTCCCTTGGTCTCGCCTCCAGTCACTCCCTTGGTCTCCCCTCCAGTCACTCCATTCGTATCGCCTCCAGTCACTCCCTTGGTATCGCTTCCAGTCACTCCCTTGGTCTATCCTCCAGTCACTCCCTTGGTCTCGCCTCCAGTCACTCCCTTGGTCTCGCCTCCAGTCACTCCCTTGGTATCGCCTCCAGTCACTCCCTTGGTCTCCCCTCCAGTCACTCCATTCGTATCGCCTCCAGTCACTCCCTTGGTATGGCTTCCAGTCACTCCCTTGGTCTATCCTCCAGTCACTCCCTTGGTCTCGCCTCCAGTCACTCCCTTGGTCTCCCCTCCAGTCACTCCCTTGGTCTCGCCTCCAGTCCCTCCCTTGGTCTCGCCTGCAGTCACTCCCTTGGGCTCGCCTCCAGTCACTCCCTTGGTCTCCCCTCCAGTCACTCCATTCGTATCGCCTCCAGTCACTCCCTTGGTATCGCTTCCAGTCACTCCCTTGCTCTATCCTCCAGTCCCTCCCTTGGTCTCGCCTGCAGTCACTCCCTTGGGCTCGCCTCCAGTCACTCCATTGGTCTCGCCTCTAGTCACTCCCTTGGTGTCCCCTCCAGTCACTCCCTTGGGCTCGCCTCCAATCACTCCCTTGGTCTCCCCTCCAGTCACTTCCTTGGCCTCCCCTCTAGTCACTCCCTTGGTCTCGTCTCCAGTCACTCCCTTGGTCTCGCCTCAAGTCACAACCTTGGTCTCCCCTCCAGTCACTCCCTTGGTCTCGTCTCCAGTCACTCCCTTACTCTCGCCTCCAGTCACTCCCTTGCTCTCGCCTCCAGTCACTCCCTTGGTCTCGCCTCCAGTCACTCCCTTGGTCTGGCCTCCAGTCACTCCCTTGGTCTCGCCTCCAGTCACTCCCTTGGTCTCGCCTCCAGTCACTCCCTTGGTCTCGCCTCAAGTCACTGCCTTGGTCTCGCCTCAAGTCACTCCCTTGGTCTCGTCTCCAGTCACTCCCTTGGTCTCGTCTCCAGTCACTCCCTTGGTCTCCCCTCCACTCACCCCCTTGGTATCGCCTCCAGTCACTCCCTTGGTCTCGCCTCCAGTCACTCCCTGGTCTCCCCTCCAGTCAATCCCTTGGTCTCGCCTCCAGTCACTCCCTTGGTGTCGCCTCCAGTCACTCCCTTGGTCTCCCCTCCAGTCACTCCCTTGGTCTCGCCTCCAGTCACTCCCTTGATCTCGCCCCCAGTCACTCCCTTGGTCTCGCCTCCAGTCACTCCCTTGGTATCGCCTCCAGTCACTTCCTTGGTCTCCCCTCCAGTCACTCCATTGGTCTCGCCTCTAGTCACTCCCTTGGTCTCATCTCCAGTCACTCCCCTTGTCTCCCCTCCAGTCACTTCCTTGGTCTCCCCTCTAGTCACTCCCTTGGTCTCGTGTCCAGTCACTCCCTTGGTCTCGTCTCCAGTCACTCCCTTGGTCTCGCCTCAAGTCACTCCCTTGGTCTCCCCTCCAGTCACTCCCTTACTCTCGCCTCCAGTCACTCCCTTGCTCTCGCCTCCAGTCACTCCCTTGGTCTCGCTTCCAGTCACTCCCTTGGTCTCCCCTCCAGTCACTCCCTTGGTATCGCCTCCAGTCGCTCCCTTGGTATCGCCTCCAGTCACTCCCTTGGTCTATCCTCCAGTCACTCCCTTGGTCTCCCCTCCAGTCACTCCCTTGGTCTCCCCTACAGTCACTCCCTTGGTCTCGCGTCCAGTCACTCCCTTGTTCTCGCCTCCAGTCACTCCGTTGGTCTCCCCTCCAGTCACTCCCTTGGTCTCGCCTCCAGTCACTCCCTTGGTCTCGCCTCCAGTCACTGCCTTGGTCTATCCTCCAGTCACTCCCTTGGTATCGCCTCCAGTCACTCCCTTGGTCTATCCTCCAGTCACTCCCTTGGTATCGCCTCCAGTGACTCCCTTGGTCTCGCCTCCAGTCACTCCCTTGGTCTCCCCTCCAGTCACTCCCTTGGTCTCGCCTCCAGTCACTCCCTTGGTCTCGCCTCCAGTCACTCCCTTTGTCTCGCCTCCGGTCACTCCCTTGGTCTGCCCTCCAGTCACTCCCTTGGTCTCGCCTCCAGTCACTCCCTTAGTCTCGCCTCCAGTCACTCCCTTGGTCTCGCCTCCAGTCACTCCCTTGGTCTCGCCACCAGTAACTCCCTCGGTCTCACCTCCAGTCACTCCCTTGGTCTCGCCTCCAGTCACTCCCTTCGTCTCGCCTCCAGTCACTCCCTTGTTCTCCCGCCAGTCACTCCCTTGGTCTCCCCTCCAGTCACTCCCTTGGTCTCGTCTCCAGTCACTCCCTATGTCTCGCCTCCAGTCACTCCCTTACTCTCGCCTGCAGTCACTCCCTTGGTCTCGCCTCCAGTCCCTTGGTATTGCCTCCAGTCACTCCCTTGGTATCGCCTCCAGTCACTCCCTTGGTCTATCCTCAAGTCACTCCCTTGGTCTCGCCTCCAGTCACTCCCTTGGTCTCCCCTTCAGTCACTCCCTTGGTCTCCCCTACAGTCACTCCCTTGGTATCGCCTCCAGTCACTCCCTTGGTCTCGCCTCTTGTCACTCCCTTGGTCTCCCCTCCAGTCGCTCCCTTGGTCTCGCCTCCAGTCACTCCCTTGGTCTCGCCTCCAGTCACTCCCTTGGTCTCCCCTCCAGTCAGTCCCTTGGTATCGCTTCCAGTCACTCCCTTGGTCTATCCTCCAGTCACTCCCTTGGTCTCGCCTCCAGTCACTCCCTTGGTCTCCCCTCCAGTCACTCCCTTGGTCTCGCCTCCAGTCCCTCCCTTGGTCTCGCCTGCAGTCACTCCCTTAGGCTCGCCTCCAGTCACTCCCTTGGTCTCCCCTCCAGTCACTCCATTCGTATTGCCTCCAGTCACTCCCTTGGTATCGCTTCCAGTCACTCCCTTGGTCTATCCTCCAGTCACTCCCTTGGTCTCGCCTCCACTCACTCCCTTGGTCTCCCCTAAAGTCACTCCCTTGGTCTCGCCTCCAGTCCCTCCCTTGGTCTCGCCTCCAGTCACTCCCTTCGGCTCGCCTCCAGTCACTCCCTTGGTCTCCCCTCCAGTCACTCAATTGGTCTCGCCTCTAGTCACTCCCTTGGTCTCCCCTCCGGTCACTCCCTTGGGCTCGCCTCCAGTCACTTCCTTGGTCTCCCCTCCAGTCACTTCCTTGGTCTCCCCTCTAGTCACTCCCTTGGTCTCGTCTCCAGTCACTCCCTTGGTCTCACCTCAAGTCACTCCCTTGGTCTCCCCTCCAGTCACTCCCTTGGTCTCGTCTCCAGTCACTCCCTTACTCTCGCCTCCAGTCACTCCCTTGGTCTCGCCTCAAGTCACTCCCTTGGTCTCGCCTCCAGTCACTCCCTTGGTCTCCCCTCCAGTCACTCCCTTGGTCTCGCCTCCAGTCACTCCCTTGGTATCATCTCCAGTCACTCCCTTGGTCAAGTCGCAAGTCACTCCCTTGGTCTCGTCGCAAGTCACTCCCTTGGTCTACCCTCCAGTCACTCCCTTGGTCTCGCCTCCAGTCACTCCCTTGGTCTCGCCTCCAGTCACTCCCTTGGTATCATCTCCAGTCACTCCCTTGGTCTCGTCGGGAGTCACTCCCTTGGTCTCGTCGCAACTCACTCCCTTGGTCTGCCCTCCAGTCACTCCCTTGGTCTCGCCTCCAGTCACTCCCTTGGTCTCCCCTCCAGTCACTCCCTTGGTATTGCCTCCAGTCACTCCCTTGGTCTCGCCTCCAGTCACTCCCTTACTTTCGCCTCCAGGCACTCCCTTGGTCTCGCTTCCAGTCACTCCCTTAGTCTCGCCTCCAGTCACTCCCTTGGTCGCGCCTCAAGTCACTCCCTTGGTCTCGTCTCCAGTCACTCCCTTGTTCTCGTCTTCAGTCACTCCCTTGGTCTCGCCTCCAGTCACTCGCTTGGTCTCGCATCCAGTCACTCCCTTGGTCTCTCCTCCAGTCACTCGCTTGGTATCGCCTACACTCACTCCCTTGTTCTCGCGTCCAGTCACTCCCTTGGTCTCGCCTCCAGTCACTCCCTTTGTCTCGCCTCCAGTCACCACCTTGGTCTCCCCTCCAGTCACTCCCTTGGTCTCGCCTCAAGTCACTCCCTTCGTCTCGTCTCCAGTCACTCCCTTGGTCTCGCGCCAGTCACTCCCTTGGTCTATCCTCCAGTCACACCCTTGTTCTCGCCTTCAGTCACTCCCTTGGTCTCGCGTCCAGTCCCTCCCTTGGTCTCGCCTGCAGTCACTCCCTTAGGCTCGCCTCCAGTCACTCCCTTGGTCTCCCCTCCAGTCACTCCATTCGTATTGCCTCCAGTCACTCCCTTGGTATCGCTTCCAGTCACTCCCTTGGTCTATCCTCCAGTCACTCCCTTGGTCTCGCCTCCACTCACTCCCTTGGTCTCCCCTAAAGTCACTCCCTTGGTCTCGCCTCCAGTCCCTCCCTTGGTCTCGCCTCCAGTCACTCCCTTCGGCTCGCCTCCAGTCACTCCCTTGGTCTCCCCTCCAGTCACTCAATTGGTCTCGCCTCTAGTCACTCCCTTGGTCTCCCCTCCGGTCACTCCCTTGGGCTCGCCTCCAGTCACTTCCTTGGTCTCCCCTCCAGTCACTTCCTTGGTCTCCCCTCTAGTCACTCCCTTGGTCTCGTCTCCAGTCACTCCCTTGGTCTCACCTCAAGTCACTCCCTTGGTCTCCCCTCCAGTCACTCCCTTGGTCTCGTCTCCAGTCACTCCCTTACTCTCGCCTCCAGTCACTCCCTTGGTCTCGCCTCAAGTCACTCCCTTGGTCTCGCCTCCAGTCACTCCCTTGGTCTCCCCTCCAGTCACTCCCTTGGTCTCGCCTCCAGTCACTCCCTTGGTATCATCTCCAGTCACTCCCTTGGTCAAGTCGCAAGTCACTCCCTTGGTCTCGTCGCAAGTCACTCCCTTGGTCTACCCTCCAGTCACTCCCTTGGTCTCGCCTCCAGTCACTCCCTTGGTCTCGCCTCCAGTCACTCCCTTGGTATCATCTCCAGTCACTCCCTTGGTCTCGTCGGGAGTCACTCCCTTGGTCTCGTCGCAACTCACTCCCTTGGTCTGCCCTCCAGTCACTCCCTTGGTCTCGCCTCCAGTCACTCCCTTGGTCTCCCCTCCAGTCACTCCCTTGGTATTGCCTCCAGTCACTCCCTTGGTCTCGCCTCCAGTCACTCCCTTACTTTCGCCTCCAGGCACTCCCTTGGTCTCGCTTCCAGTCACTCCCTTAGTCTCGCCTCCAGTCACTCCCTTGGTCGCGCCTCAAGTCACTCCCTTGGTCTCGTCTCCAGTCACTCCCTTGTTCTCGTCTTCAGTCACTCCCTTGGTCTCGCCTCCAGTCACTCGCTTGGTCTCGCATCCAGTCACTCCCTTGGTCTCTCCTCCAGTCACTCGCTTGGTATCGCCTACACTCACTCCCTTGTTCTCGCGTCCAGTCACTCCCTTGGTCTCGCCTCCAGTCACTCCCTTTGTCTCGCCTCCAGTCACCACCTTGGTCTCCCCTCCAGTCACTCCCTTGGTCTCGCCTCAAGTCACTCCCTTCGTCTCGTCTCCAGTCACTCCCTTGGTCTCGCGCCAGTCACTCCCTTGGTCTATCCTCCAGTCACACCCTTGTTCTCGCCTTCAGTCACTCCCTTGGTCTCGCGTCCAGTCACTCCCTTGGTCTCGCCTCCAGTCACTCCCTTGGTCTCGTCGCAAGTCACTCCCTTGTTCTCGCTTCCAGTCACTCCCTTGGTCTCATCTCCAGTCACTCCGTTGGTCTCGCGCCAGTCACTCCCTTGGTCTATCCTCCAGTCACTCCCTTGGTCTCGTCTCCAGTCACTCCCTTGGTCTCCCCTCCACTCACTCCCTTGGTATCGCCTACATCACTCCCTTGGTATCGCCTACAGTCACTCCCTGGGTCTCGCCTCCAGTCACTCCCTTGGTCTCGCCTCCAGTCACTCCCTTGGTCTCCCCTCCAGTCACTCCCTTGGTCTCGCCACCAGTCACTCCCTTGGTCTCGCCTCCAGTCACTCCCTTGGTCTCCCCTCCAGTCACTCCCTTGGTCTCGCCTCAAGTCACTCCCTTGGTCTCGTCTCCAATTACTCCCTTGGTCTCGCCTCCAGTCGCTCCCTTGGTCTCGCGGCAGTCACTC
This sequence comes from Tenodera sinensis, assembly GCA_030765045.1. Lineage (NCBI taxonomy): Eukaryota > Metazoa > Arthropoda > Insecta > Mantodea > Mantidae > Tenodera > Tenodera sinensis. Next base: position 57,047,609 of record CM060964.1, read on the forward strand.
CCTTGGTCTATCCTCCAGTCACTCCCTTACTCTCGCCTGCAGTCACTCCCTTCGTCTCGCCTCCAGTCACTCCCTTGGTCTCCCCTCCAGTCACTCCCTTGGTATCGCCTCCAGTCACTCCCTTGGTATCGCCTCCAGTCACTCCCTTGGTCTATCCTCAAGTCACTCCCTTGGTCTCGCCTCCAGTCACTCCCTTGGTCTCCACTCCAGTCACTCCCTTGGTCTCCCCTACAGTCACTCCCTTGGTATCGCCTCCAGTCACTCCCTTGGTCTCGCCTCTTGTCACTCCCTTGGTCTCCCCTCCAGTCGCTCCCTTGGTCTCGCCTCCAGTCACTCCATTGGTCTCGCCTCTAGTCACTCCCTTGGTCTCCCCTCCAGTCACTCCATTCGTATCGCCTCCAGTCACTCCCTTGGTATCGCTTCCAGTCACTCCCTTGGTCTATCCTCCGGTCACTCCCTTGGTCTCGCCTCCAGTCACTCCCTTTGTCTCCCCTCCAGTCACTCCCTTGGTCTCGCCTCCAGTTCCTCCCTTGGTCTCGCCTGCAGTCACTCCCTTGGGCTCGCCTCCAGTCACTCCCTTGGTCTCCCCTCCAGTCACTCCATTCGTATCGCCTCCAGTCACTCCCTTGGTATCGCTTCCAGTCACTCCCTTGGTCTATCCTCCAGTCACTCCCTTGGTCTCGCCTCCAGTCACTCCCTTGGTCTCGCTTCCAGTCACTCCCTTAGTCTCGCCTCCAGTCACTCCCTTGGTCGCGCCTCAAGTCACTCCCTTGGTCTCGTCTCCAGTCACTCCCTTGTTCTCGTCTTCAGTCACTCCCTTGGTCTCGCCTCCAGTCACTCCCTTGGTCTCGCATCCAGTCACTCCCTTGGTCTCTCCTCCAGTCACTCGCTTGGTATCGCCTACACTCACTCCCTTGTTCTCGCGTCCAGTCACTCCCTTGGTCTCGCCTCCAGTCACTCCCTTTGTCTCGCCTCCAGTCACCACCTTGGTCTCCCCTCCAGTCACTCCCTTGGTCTCGCCTCAAGTCACTCCCTTCGTCTCGTCTCCAGTCACTCCCTTGGTCTCGCGCCAGTCACTCCCTTGGTCTATCCTCCAGTCACACCCTTGTTCTCGCCTTCAGTCACTCCCTTGGTCTCGCGTCCAGTCACTCCCTTGGTCTCGCCTCCAGTCACTCCCTTGGTCTCGTCGCAAGTCACTCCCTTGTTCTCGCTTCCAGTCACTCCCTTGGTCTCATCTCCAGTCACTCCGTTGGTCTCGCGCCAGTCACTCCCTTGGTCTATCCTCCAGTCACTCCCTTGGTCTCGTCTCCAGTCACTCCCTTGGTCTCCCCTCCACTCACTCCCTTGGTATCGCCTACATCACTCCCTTGGTATCGCCTACAGTCACTCCCTGGGTCTCGCCTCCAGTCACTCCCTTGGTCTCGCCTCCAGTCACTCCCTTGGTCTCCCCTCCAGTCACTCCCTTGGTCTCGCCTCCAGTCACTCCCTTGGTCTCGCCTCCAGTCACTCCCTTGGTCTCCCCTCCAGTCACTCCCTTGGTCTCGCCTCAAGTCACTCCCTTGGTCTCGTCTCCAATTACTCCCTTGGTCTCGCCTCCAGTCGCTCCCTTGGTCTCGCGGCAGTCACTCCCTTGGTCTATCCTCCAGTCACTCCCTTACTCTCGCCTGCAGTCACTCCCTTGGTCTCGCCTCCAGTCACTCCCTTGGTCTCCCCTCCAGTCACTCCCTTGGTATCGCCTCCAGTCACTCCCTTGGTATCGCCTCCAGTCACTCCCTTGGTCTATCCTCAAGTCACTCCCTTGGTCTCGCCTCCAGTCACTCCCTTGGTCTCCACTCCAGTCACTCCCTTGGTCTCCCCTACAGTCACTCCCTTGGTATCGCCTCCAGTCACTCCCTTGGTCTCGCCTCTTGTCACTCCCTTGGTCTCCCCTCCAGTCGCTCCCTTGGTCTCGCCTCCAGTCACTCCATTGGTCTCGCCTCTAGTCACTCCCTTGGTATCGCCTCCAGTCACTCCCTTGGTATCGCCTCCAGTCACTCCCTTGGTCTATCCTCAAGTCACTCCCTTGGTATCGCTTCCAGTCACTCCCTTGGTCTATTCTCCAGTCACTCCCTTGGTCTCGCCTCCAGTCACTCCCTTTGTCTCCCCTCCAGTCACTCCCTTGGTCTCGCCTCCAGTCCCTCCCTTGGTCTCGCCTGCAGTCACTCCCTTGGGCTCGCCTCCAGTCACTCCCTTGGTCTCCCCTCCAGTCACTCCATTCGTATCGCCTCCAGTCACTCCCTTGGTATCGCTTCCAGTCACTCCCTTGGTCTATCATCCAGTCACTCCCTTGGTCTCGCCTCCAGTCACTCCCTTGGTCTCGCCTCCAGTCACTCCCTTGGTATCGCCTCCAGTCACTCCCTTGGTCTCCCCTCCAGTCACTCCATTGGTCTCGCCTCTAGTCACTCCCTTGGTCTCCCCTCCAGTCACTCCCTTGGGCTCGCCTCCAGTCACTCCCTTGGTCTCCCCTCCAGTCACTTCCTTGGTCTCGCCTCCAGTCACTCCCTTGGTCTCGCCTCAAGTCACTCCCTTGGTCTCGCCTCAAGTCACTCCCTTGGTCTCGTCTCCAGTCACTCCCTTGGTATCGCCTACAGTCACTCCCTTGGTCTCGCCTCCAGTCACTCCCTTGGTCTCGCCTCCAGTCACTCCCTGGTCTCCCCTCCAGTCACTCCCTTGGTCTCGCCTCCAGTCACTCCCTTGGTCTCGCCTCCAGTCACTCCCTTGGTCTCCCCTCCAGTCACTCCCTTGGTCTCGCCTCCAGTCACTCCCTTGGTCTCGCCCCCAGTCACTCCCTTGGTCTCGCCTCCAGTCACTCCCTTGGTATCGCCTCCAGTCACTTCCTTGGTCTCCCCTCCAGTCACTCCATTGGTCTCGCCTCTAGTCACTCCCTTGGTCTCATCTCCAGTCACTCCCTTGGTCTCCCCTCCAGTCACTTCCTTGGTCTCCCCTCTAGTCACTCCCTTGGTCTCATCTCCAGTCACTCCCTTGGTCTCGTCTCCAGTCACTCCCTTGGTCTCGCCTCAAGTCACTCCCTTGGTCTCCCCTCCAGTCACTCCCTTACTCTCGCCTCCAGTCACTCCCTTGCTCTCGCCTCCAGTCACTCCCTTTGTCTCGCCTCCAGTCACCACCTTGGTCTCCCCTCCAGTCACTCCCTTGGTCTCGCCTCAAGTCACTCCCTTCGTCTCGTCTCCAGTCACTCCCTTGGTCTCGCGCCAGTCACTCCCTTGGTCTATCCTCCAGTCACACCCTTGTTCTCGCCTCCAGTCACTCCCTTGGTCTCCCCTCCAGTCACTCCATTGGTCTCGCCTCTAGTCACTCCCTTGGTCTCCCCTCCAGTCACTCCCTTGGGCTCGCCTCCAGTCACTCCCTTGGTCTCCCCTCCAGTCACTTCCTTGGTCTCGCCTCCAGTCACTCCCTTGGTCTCGCCTCCAGTCACTCCCTTGGTCTCGCCTCAAGTCACTCCCTTGGTCTCGCCTCAAGTCACTCCCTTGGTCTCGTCTCCAGTCACTCCCTTGGTCTCGTCTCCAGTCACTCCCTTGGTCTCCCCTCCACTCACCCCCTTGGTATCGCCTACAGTCACTCCCTTGGTCTCGCCTCCAGTCACTCCCTTGGTCTCGCCTCCAGTCACTCCCTGGTCTCCCCTCCAGTCACTCCCTTGGTCTCGCCTCCAGTCACTCCCTTGGTCTCGCCTCCAGTCACTCCCTTGGTCTCCCCTCCAGTCACTCCCTTGGTCTCGCCTCCAGTCACTCCCTTGGTCTCGCCCCCAGTCACTCCCTTGGTCTCGCCTCCAGTCACTCCCTTGGTATCGCCTCCAGTCACTTCCTTGGTCTCCCCTCCAGTCACTCCATTGGTCTAGCCTCTAGTCACTCCCTTGGTCTCTTCTCCAGTCACTCCCTTGGTCTCCCCTCCAGTCACTTCCTTGGTCTCCCCTCCAGTCACTCCCTTGGTCTCGTCTCCAGTAACTCCCTTGGTCTCGTCTCCAGTCACTCCCTTGGTCTCGCCTCAAGTCACTCCCTTGGTCTCCCCTCCAGTCACTCCCTTACTCTCGCCTCCAGTCACTCCCTTGCTCTCGCCTCCAGTCACTCCCTTTGTCTCGCCTCCAGTCCCCACCTTGGTCTCCCCTCCAGTCACTCCCTTGGTCTCGCCTCAAGTCACTCCCTTCGTCTCGTCTCCAGTCACTCCCTTGGTCTCGCGCCAGTCACTCCCTTGGTCTATCCTCCAGTCACACCCTTGTTCTCGCCTTCAGTCACTCCCTTGGTCTCGCGTCCAGTCACTCCCTTGGTGTCGCCTCCACTCACTCCCTTGGTATCGCCTACATCACTCCCTTGGTATCGCCTACAGTCACTCCCTGGGTCTCGCCTCCAGTCACTCCCTTGGTCTCGCCTCCAGTCACTCCCTTGGTCTCCCCTCCAGTCACTCCCTTGGTATCGCCTCCAGTCACTCCCTTGGTCTATCCTCAAGTCACTCCCTTGGTCTCGCCTCCAGTCACTCCCTTGGTCTCCACTCCAGTCACTCCCTTGGTCTCCCCTACAGTCACTCCCTTGGTATCGCCTCCAGTCACTCCCTTGGTCTCGCCTCTTGTCACTCCCTTGGTCTCCCCTCCAGTCGCTCCCTTGGTCTCGCCTCCAGTCACTCCATTGGTCTCACCTCTAGTCACTCCCTTGGTCTCCCCTCCAGTCACTCCATTCGTATCGCCTCCAGTCACTCCCTTGGTATCGCTTCCAGTCACTCCCTTGGTCTATCCTCCAGTCACTCCCTTGGTCTCGCCTCCAGTCACTCTCTTGGTCTCCCGTCCAGTCACTCCCTTGGTCTCGCCTCCAGTCGCTCCCTTGGTCTCGCCTGCAGTCACTCCCTTGGGCTCGCCTCCAGTCACTCCCTTGGTCTCCCCTCCAGTCACTCCATTCGTATCGCATCCAGTCACTCCCTTGGTATCGCTTCCAGTCACTCCCTTGGTCTATCCTCCAGTCACTCCCTTGGTCTCGCCCCCAGTCACTCCCTTGGTCTCGCCTCCAGTCACTCCCTTGGTATCGCCTCCAGTCACTCCCTTGGTCTCCCCTCCAGTCACTCCATTGGTCTCGCCTCTAGTCACTCCCTTGGTCTCCCCTCCAGTCACTCCCTTGGTCTCCCCTCCAGTCACTTCCTTGGTCTCGCCTCCAGTCACTCCCTTGGTCTCGCCTCCAGTCACTCCCTTGGTCTCGCCTCAAGTCACTCCCTTGGTCTCGCCTCAAGTCACTCCCTTGGTCTCGTCTCCAGTCACTCCCTTGGTCTCGTCTCCAGTCACTCCCTTGGTCTCCCCTCCACTCACCCCCTTGGTATCGCCTACAGTCACTCCCTTGGTCTCGCCTCCAGTCACTCCCTTGGCCTCGCCTCCAGTCACTCCCTGGTCTCCCCTCCAGTCACTCCCTTGGTCTCGCCTCCAGCCATTCCCTTGGTCTCGCCTCCAGTCACTCCCTTGGTCTCCCCTCCAGTCACTCCCTTGGTCTCGCCTCCAGTCACTCCCTTGGTCTCGCCCCCAGTCACTCCCTTGGTCTCGCCTCCAGTCACTCCCTTGGTATCGCCTCCAGTCACTTCCTTGGTCTCCCCTCCAGTCACTCCATTGGTCTCGCCTCTAGTCACTCCCTTGGTCTCATCTCCAGTCACTCCCTTGGTCTCCCCTCCAGTCACTTCCTTGGTCTCCCCTCTAGTCACTCCCTTGGTCTCGTATCCAGTCACTCCCTTGGTCTCGCCTCAAGTCACTCCCTTGGTCTCCCCTCCAGTCACTCCCTTACTCTCGCCTCCAGTCACTCCCTTGCTCTCGCCTCCAGTCACTCCCTTGGTCTCGCTTCCAGTCACTCCCTTGGTCTCCCCTCCAGTCACTCCCTTGATATCGCCTCCAGTCGCTCCCTTGGTATCGCCTCCAGTCACTCCCTTGGTCTATCCTCCAGTCACTCCCTTGGTCGCCCCTCCAGTCACTCCCTTGGTCTCCCCTACAGTCACTCCCTTGGTCTCGCGTCCAGTCACTCCCTTGTTCTCGCCTCCAGTCACTCCGTTGGTCTCCCCTCCAGTCACTCCCTTGGTCTCGCCACCAGTCACTCCCTTGGTCTCGCCTCCAGTCACTGCCTTGGTCTATCCTCCAGTCACTCCCTTGGTATCGCCTCCAGTCACCCCCTTGGTATCGCCTCCAGTCACTCCCTTGGTCTATCCTCCAGTCACTCCCTTGGTATCGCCTCCAGTCACTCCCTTGGTCTCGCCTCCAGTCACTCCCTTGGTCTCCCCTCCAGTCACTCCCTTGGTCTCGCCTCCAGTCACTCCCTTGGTCTCGCCTCCAGTCACTCCCTTTGTCTCGCTCCGGTCACTCCCTTGGTCTGCCCTCCAGTCACTCCCTTGGTCTCGCCTCCAGTCACTCCCTTGGTCTCGCCTCCAGTCACTCCCTTGGTCTCGCCACCAGTAACTCCCTCGGTCTCACCTCCAGTCACTCCCTTGGTCTCGCCTCCAGTCACTCCCTTCGTCTCGCCTCCAGTCACTCCCTTGTTCTCCCGCCAGTCACTCCCTTGGTCTCCCCTCCAGTCACTCCCTTGGTCTCGTCTCCAGTCACTCCCTATGTCTCGCCTCCAGTCACTCCCTTACTCTCGCCTGCAGTCACTCCCTTGGTCTCGCCTCCAGTCACTCCCTTGGTCTCCCCTCCAGTCACTCCCTTGGTATCGCCTCCAGTCACTCCCTTGGTATCGCCTCCAGTCACTCCCTCGGTCTATCCTCAAGTCACTCCCTTGGTCTCGCCTCCAGTCACTCCCTTGGTCTCCCCTCCAGTCACTCCCTTGGTCTCCCCTACAGTCACTTTCTTGGTATCGCCTCCAGTCACTCCCTTGGTCTCGCCTCTTGTCACTCCCTTGGTATCGCCTACAGTCACTCCCTGGGTCTCGCCTCCAGTCACTCCCTTGGTCTCGCCTCCAGTCACTCCCTTGGTCTCCCCTCCAGTCACTCCCTTGGTATCGCCTCCAGTCACTCCCTTGGTCTATCCTCAAGTCACTCCCTTGGTCTCGCCTCCAGTCACTCCCTTGGTCTCCACTCCAGTCACTCCCTTGGTCTCCCCTACAGTCACTCCCTTGGTATCGCCTCCAGTCACTCCCTTGGTCTCGCCTCTTGTCACTCCCTTGGTCTCCCCTCCAGTCGCTCCCTTGGTCTCGCCTCCAGTCACTCCATTGGTCTCACCTCTAGTCACTCCCTTGGTCTCCCCTCCAGTCACTCCATTCGTATCGCCTCCAGTCACTCCCTTGGTATCGCTTCCAGTCACTCCCTTGGTCTATCCTCCAGTCACTCCCTTGGTCTCGCCTCCAGTCACTCTCTTGGTCTCCCGTCCAGTCACTCCCTTGGTCTCGCCTCCAGTCGCTCCCTTGGTCTCGCCTGCAGTCACTCCCTTGGGCTCGCCTCCAGTCACTCCCTTGGTCTCCCCTCCAGTCACTCCATTCGTATCGCATCCAGTCACTCCCTTGGTATCGCTTCCAGTCACTCCCTTGGTCTATCCTCCAGTCACTCCCTTGGTCTCGCCCCCAGTCACTCCCTTGGTCTCGCCTCCAGTCACTCCCTTGGTATCGCCTCCAGTCACTCCCTTGGTCTCCCCTCCAGTCACTCCATTGGTCTCGCCTCTAGTCACTCCCTTGGTCTCCCCTCCAGTCACTCCCTTGGTCTCCCCTCCAGTCACTTCCTTGGTCTCGCCTCCAGTCACTCCCTTGGTCTCGCCTCCAGTCACTCCCTTGGTCTCGCCTCAAGTCACTCCCTTGGTCTCGCCTCAAGTCACTCCCTTGGTCTCGTCTCCAGTCACTCCCTTGGTCTCGTCTCCAGTCACTCCCTTGGTCTCCCCTCCACTCACCCCCTTGGTATCGCCTACAGTCACTCCCTTGGTCTCGCCTCCAGTCACTCCCTTGGCCTCGCCTCCAGTCACTCCCTGGTCTCCCCTCCAGTCACTCCCTTGGTCTCGCCTCCAGCCATTCCCTTGGTCTCGCCTCCAGTCACTCCCTTGGTCTCCCCTCCAGTCACTCCCTTGGTCTCGCCTCCAGTCACTCCCTTGGTCTCGCCCCCAGTCACTCCCTTGGTCTCGCCTCCAGTCACTCCCTTGGTATCGCCTCCAGTCACTTCCTTGGTCTCCCCTCCAGTCACTCCATTGGTCTCGCCTCTAGTCACTCCCTTGGTCTCATCTCCAGTCACTCCCTTGGTCTCCCCTCCAGTCACTTCCTTGGTCTCCCCTCTAGTCACTCCCTTGGTCTCGTATCCAGTCACTCCCTTGGTCTCGCCTCAAGTCACTCCCTTGGTCTCCCCTCCAGTCACTCCCTTACTCTCGCCTCCAGTCACTCCCTTGCTCTCGCCTCCAGTCACTCCCTTGGTCTCGCTTCCAGTCACTCCCTTGGTCTCCCCTCCAGTCACTCCCTTGATATCGCCTCCAGTCGCTCCCTTGGTATCGCCTCCAGTCACTCCCTTGGTCTATCCTCCAGTCACTCCCTTGGTCGCCCCTCCAGTCACTCCCTTGGTCTCCCCTACAGTCACTCCCTTGGTCTCGCGTCCAGTCACTCCCTTGTTCTCGCCTCCAGTCACTCCGTTGGTCTCCCCTCCAGTCACTCCCTTGGTCTCGCCACCAGTCACTCCCTTGGTCTCGCCTCCAGTCACTGCCTTGGTCTATCCTCCAGTCACTCCCTTGGTATCGCCTCCAGTCACCCCCTTGGTATCGCCTCCAGTCACTCCCTTGGTCTATCCTCCAGTCACTCCCTTGGTATCGCCTCCAGTCACTCCCTTGGTCTCGCCTCCAGTCACTCCCTTGGTCTCCCCTCCAGTCACTCCCTTGGTCTCGCCTCCAGTCACTCCCTTGGTCTCGCCTCCAGTCACTCCCTTTGTCTCGCTCCGGTCACTCCCTTGGTCTGCCCTCCAGTCACTCCCTTGGTCTCGCCTCCAGTCACTCCCTTGGTCTCGCCTCCAGTCACTCCCTTGGTCTCGCCACCAGTAACTCCCTCGGTCTCACCTCCAGTCACTCCCTTGGTCTCGCCTCCAGTCACTCCCTTCGTCTCGCCTCCAGTCACTCCCTTGTTCTCCCGCCAGTCACTCCCTTGGTCTCCCCTCCAGTCACTCCCTTGGTCTCGTCTCCAGTCACTCCCTATGTCTCGCCTCCAGTCACTCCCTTACTCTCGCCTGCAGTCACTCCCTTGGTCTCGCCTCCAGTCACTCCCTTGGTCTCCCCTCCAGTCACTCCCTTGGTATCGCCTCCAGTCACTCCCTTGGTATCGCCTCCAGTCACTCCCTCGGTCTATCCTCAAGTCACTCCCTTGGTCTCGCCTCCAGTCACTCCCTTGGTCTCCCCTCCAGTCACTCCCTTGGTCTCCCCTACAGTCACTTTCTTGGTATCGCCTCCAGTCACTCCCTTGGTCTCGCCTCTTGTCACTCCCTTGGTCTCCCCTCCAGTCGCTCCCTTGGTCTCGCCTCCAGTCACTCCCTTGGTCTCGCCTCCAGTCACTCCCTTGGTCTCCCCTCCAGTCACTCCATTCATATCGCCTCCAGTCACTCCCTTGGTATCGCTTCCAGTCACTCCCTTGGTCTATCCTCCAGTCACTCCCTTGGTCTCGCCTCCAGTCACTCCCTTGGTCTCCCCTCCAGTCACTCCCTTGGTCTCGCCTCCAGTCCCTCCCTTGGTCTCGCCTGCAGTCACTCCCTTGGGCTCGCCTCCAGTCACTCCCTTGGTCTCCCCTCCAGTCACTCCCTTGGTCTCGCCTCCAGTCCCTCCCTTGGTCTCGCCTCCAGTCACTCCCTTCGGCTCGCCTCCAGTCACTCCCTTGGTCTCCCCTCCAGTCACTCCATTGGTCTCGCCTCTAGTCACTCCCTTGGTCTCCCCTCCAGTCACTCCCTTGGGCTCGCCTCCAGTCACTTCCTTGGTCTCCCCTCCAGTCACTTCCTTGGTCTCCCCTCTAGTCACTCCCTTGGTCTCGTCTCCAGTCACTCCCTTGGTCAAGTCGCAAGTCACTCCCTTGCTCTCGTCGCAAGTCACTCCCTTGGTCTGCCCTCTAGTCACTCCCTTGGTCTCGCCTCCAGTCACTCCCTTGGTCTCCCCTCCAGTCACTCCCTTGGTATCGCCTCCAGTCACTCCCTTGGTCTCGCCTCCAGTCACTCCCTTACTCTCGCCTCCAGGCACTCCCTTGGTCTCGCATCCAGTCACTCCCTTAGTCTCGCCTCCAGTCACTCCCTTGGTCTCGCCTCAAGTCACTCCCTTGGTCTCGTCTCCAGTCACTCCCTTGTTCTCGCCTCCAGTCACTCCCTTGGTATCGCCTCCAGTCACTTCCTTGGTCTCCCCTCCAGTCACTCCATTGGTCTCGCCTCTAGTCACTCCCTTGGTCTCATCTCCAGTCACTCCCTTGGTCTCCCCTCCAGTCACTTCCTTGGTCTCCCCTCTAGTCACTCCCTTGGTCTCGTCTCCAGTCACTCCCTTGGTCTCGTCTCCAGTCACTCCCTTGCTCTCGTCTCCAGTCACTCCCTTGGTCTCGCCTCAAGTCACTCCCTTGGTCTCCCCTCCAGTCACTCCCTTACTCTCGCCTCCAGTCACTCCCTTGCTCTCGCCTCCAGTCACTCCCTTGGTCTCGCTTCCAGTCACTCCCTTGGTCTCCCCTCCAGTCACTCCCTTGGTATCGCCTCCAGTCGCTCCCTTGGTATCGCCTCCAGTCACTCCCTTGGTCTATCCTCCAGTCACTCCCTTGGTCGCCCCTTCAGTCACTCCCTTGGTCTCCCCTACAGTCACTCCCTTGGTCTCGCGTCCAGTCACTCCCTTGTTCTCGCCTCCAGTCACTCCGTTGGTCTCTCCTCCAGTCACTCCCTTGGTCTCGCCACCAGTCACTCCCTTGGTCTCGCCTCCAGTCACTGCCTTGGTCTATCCTCCAGTCACTCCCTTGGTATCGCCTCCAGTCACTCCCTTCGTATCGCCTCCAGTCACTCCCTTGATCTATCCTCCAGTCACTCCCTTGGTATCGCCTCCAGTCACTCCCTTGGTCTCGCCTCCAGTCACTCCCTTGGTCTCCCCTCCAGTCACTCCCTTGGTCTCGCTTCCAGTCACTCCCTTGGTCTCGCCTCCAGTCACTCCCTTTGTCTCGCCTCCGGTCACTCCCTTGGTCTGCCCTCCAGTCACTCCCTTGGTCTCGCCTCCAGTCACTCCCTTGGTCTCGCCACCAGTAACTCCCTCGGTCTCACCTCCAGTCACTCCCTTGGTCTCGCCTCCAGTCACTCCCTTCGTCTCGCCTCCAGTCACTCCCTTGTTCTCCCGCCAGTCACTCCCTTGGTCTCCCCTCCAGTCACTCCCTTGGTCTCGTCTCCAGTCACTCCCTATGTCTCCCCTCCAGTCACTCCCTTACTCTCGCCTGCAGTCACTCCCTTGGTCTCGCCTCCAGTCACTCCCTTGGTCTCCCCTCCAGTCACTCCCTTGGTATCGCCTCCAGTCACTCCCTTGGTATCGCCTCCAGTCACTCGCTTGGTCTATCCTCAAGTCACTCCCTTGGTCTCGTCTCCAGTCACTCCCTTGGTCTCCCCTCCAGTCACTCCCTTGGTCTCCCCTACAGTCACTCCCTTGGTATCGCCTCCAGTCACTCCCTTGGTCTCGCCTCTTGGCACTCCCTTGGTCTCCCCTCCAGTCGCTCCCTTGGTCTCGCCTCCAGTCACTCCCTTGGTCTCGCCTCCAGTCACTCCCTTGGTCTCCCCTCCAGTCACTCCATTCGTATCGCCTCCAGTCACTCCCTTGGTATCGCTTCCAGTCACTCCCTTGGTCTATCCTCCAGTCACTCCCTTGGTCTCGCCTCCAGTCACTCCCTTGGTCTCCCCTCCAGTCACTCCCTTGGTCTCGCCTCCAGTCGATCCCTTGGTCTCGCCTGCAGTCACTCCCTTGGGCTCGCCTCCAGTCACTCCCTTGGTCTCCCCTCCAGTCACTCCATTCGTATCGCCTCCAGTCACTCCCTTGGTATCGCTTCCAGTCACTCCCTTGGTCTATCCTCCAGTCACTCCCTTGGTCTCGCCTCCAGTCACTCCCTTGGTCTCCCCTCCAGTCACTCCCTTGGTCTCGCCTCCAGTCCCTCCCTTGGTCTCGCCTCCAGTCACTCCCTTCGGCTCGCCTCCAGTCACTCCCTTGGTCTCCCCTCCAGTCACTCCATTGGTCTCGCCTCTAGTCACTCCCTTGGTCTCCCCTCCGGTCACTCCCTTGGGCTCGCCTCCAGTCACTTCCTTGGTCTCCCCTCCAGTCACTTCCTTGATCTCCCCTCTAGTCACTCCCTTGGTCTCGTCTCCAGTCACTCCCTTGGTCTCGCCTCAAGTCACTCCCTTGGTCTCCCCTCCAGTCACTCCCTTGGTCTCGTCTCCAGTCACTCCCTTACTCTCGCCTCCAGTCACTCCCTTGGTCTCGCCTCAAGTCACTCCCTTGGTCTCGCCTCCAGTCACTCCCTTGGTCTCCCCTCCAGTCACTCCCGTGGTCTCGCCTCCAGTCACTCCCCTGGTATCATCTCCAGTCACTCCCTTGGTCAAGTCGCAAGTCACTCCCTTGGTCTCGTCGCAAGTCACTCCCTTGGTCTACCCTCCAGTCACTCCCTTGGTCTCGCCTCCAGTCACTCCCTTGGTCTCGCCTCCAGTCACTCCCTTGGTATCATCTCCAGTCACTCCCTTGGTCTCGTCGGGAGTCACTCCCTTGGTCTCGTCGCAAGTCACTCCCTTGGTCTGCCCTCTAGTCACTCCCATGGTCTCGCCTCCAGTCACTCCCTTGGTCTCCCCTCCAGTCACTCCCTTGGTATCGCCTCCAGTCACTCCCTTGGTCTCGCCTCCAGTCACTCCCTTACTCTCGCCTCCAGGCACTCCCTTGGTCTCGCATCCAGTCACTCCCTTAGTCTCGCCTCCAGTCACTCCCTTGGTCTCGCCTCAAGTCACTCCCTTGGTCTCGTCTCCAGTCACTCCCTTGTTCTCGTCTTCAGTCACTCCCTTGGTCTCGCCTCCAGTCACTCCCTTGGTCTCGCATCCAGTCACTCCCTTGGTCTCTCCTCCAGTCACTCGCTTGGTATCGCCTACAGTCACTCCCTTGTTCTCGCGTCCACTCACTCCCTTGGTCTCGCCTCCAGTCACTCCCTTTGTCTCGCCTCCAGTCACCACCTTGGTCTCCCCTCCAGTCACTCCCTTGGTCTCGCCTCAAGTCACTCCCTTGGTCTCGTCTCCAGTCACTCCCTTGGTCTCGCGCCAGTCACTCCCTTGGTCTATCCTCCAGTCACTCCCTTGGTCTCGCGTCCAGTCACTCCCTTGGTCTCGCCTCCAGTCACTCCCTTGGTCTCGTCGCAAGTCACTCCCTTGGTCTCGCTTCCAGTCACTCCCTTGGTCTCATCTCCAGTCACTCCGTTGGTCTCGCGCCAGTCACTCCCTTGGTCTATCCTCTAGTCACTCCCTTGGTCGCGTCTCCAGTCACTCCCTTGGTCTCGTCTCCAGTCACTCCCTTGGTCTCCCCTCCACTCACTCCCTTGGTATCGCCTACAGTCACTCCCTTGGTATCGCCTACAGTAACTCCCTGGGTCTCGCCTCCAGTCACTCCCTTGGTCTCGCCTCCTGTCACTCCCTTGGTCTCCCCTCCAGTCACTCCCTTGGTCTCGCCTCGAGTCACTCCCTTGGTCTCGCCTCCAGTCACTCCCTTGGTCTCCCCTCCAGTCACTCCCTTGGTCTCGCCTCAAGTCACTCCCTTGGTCTCGTCTCCAATTACTCCCTTGGTCTCGCGCCAGTCACTCCCTTGGTCTATCCTCCAGTCACTCCCTTGGTCTCGCCTTCAGTCACTCCCTTGGTCTCGCGTCCAGTCACTCCCTTGTCTCGCCTCCAGTCACTCCCTTGGTCTCGTCGCAAGTCACTCCCTTGGTCTACCCTCCAGTCACTCCCTTGGTCTCGCCTCCAGTCACTCCCTTGGTCTCGATTCCAGTCACTCCCTTGGTCGCGCCTCAAGTCACTCCCTAGGTCTCGTCTCCAGTCACTCCCTTGGTCGCGCCTCAAGTCACTCCCTTGGTCTCCCCTCCAGTCACTCCCTTGGTCTCGCCTCCAGTCACTCGCTTGGTCTCGCCTCCAGTCACTCCCTTGGTCTCGCCTCAAGTCACTCCCTTGGTCTCGCCTCAAGTCACTCCCTTGGTCGCGCCTCAAGTCACTCCCTAGGTCTCGTCTCCAGTCACTCCCTTGGTCTCGCCTCCACCCACTCCCTTGGTCTCCCCTCCAGTCACTCCCTTGGTCTCGCCTCCAGTCACTCGCTTGGTCTCGCCTCCAGTCACTCCCTTGGTCTCGCCTCAAGTCACTCCCTTGGTCTCGCCTCAAGTCACTCCCTTGGTCTCGCCTCCAGTCACTCCCTTGGTCCCGTCTCCAGTCACTCCCTTGGTCTCCCCTCCACTCACTCTCTTTGTATCGCCTACAGTCACTCCCTGGTCTCCCCTCCAGTCACTCCCTTGGTCTCCCCTCCAGTCACTCCATTGGTCTCGCCTCTAGTCACTCCCTTGGTCTCCCCTCCAGGCACTCCCTTGGGCTCGCCTCCAGTCACTCCCTTGGTCTCTCCTCCAGTCACTTCCTTGGTCTCCCCTCTGGTCACTCCCTTGGTCTCGTCTCCAGTCACTCCCTTGGTCTCGCCTCAAGTCACTCCCTTGGTCTCCCCTCCAGTCACTCCCTTGGTCTCGTCTCCAGTCACTCCCTTGCTCTCGCCTCCAGTCACTCCCTTGCTCTCGACTCCAGTCACTCCCTTGTTCTCGCCTCCAGTCACTCCCTTGGTCTCGCCTCCAGTCACTCCCTTGGTCTCGCCTCCAGTCACTCCCTTGGTCTCGCCTCAAGTCACTCCCTTGGTCTCCCCTCAAGTCACTCAATTGGTCTCGTTTCCAGTCACTCCCTTGGTCTCGTCTCCAGTCACTCCCTTGGTCTCCCCTCCACTCACTCCCTTGGTATCGCCTACAGTCACTCCCTTGGTCTCGCCTCCAGTCACTCCCTTGGCCTCGCCTCCAGTCACTCCCTTGGTCTCCCCTCCAGTCACTCCCTTGGTCTCACCTCCAGTCACTCCCTTGGTCTCGCCCCCAGTCACTCCCTTGGTCTCGCCTCCAGTCACTCCCTTGGTATCGCCTCCAGTCGCTTCCTTGGTCTCCCCTCCAGTCACTCCATTGGTATCGCCTCTAATCACTCCCTTGGTCTCCCCTCCAGTCACTCCCTTGGTCTCCCCTCCAGTCACTTCCTGGTCTCCCCTCTAGTCACTCCCCTTGGTCTTGTCTCCAGTCACTCCCTTGGTCTCGTCTCCAGTCACTCCCTTGGTCTCGTCTCCAGTCACTCCCTTGGTCTCGCCTCAAGTCACTCCCTTGGTCTCCCCTCCAGTCACTCCCTTACTCTCGCCTCCAGTCACTCCCTTGCTCTCGCCTCCAGTCACTCCCTTGGTCTCGCCTCCAGTCACTCCCTTGGTCTCCCCTCCAGTCACTCCCTTGGTATCGCCTCCAGTCGCTCCCTTGGTATCGCCTCCAGTCACTCCCTTGGTCTATCCTCCAGTCACTCCCTTGGTCTCCCCTCCAGTCACTCCCTTGGTCTCCCCTACAGTCACTCCCTTGGTCTCCCCTACAGTCACTCCCTTGGTCTCGCCTCCAGTCACTCCCTTGGTCTCGCCTCCAGTCACTCCCTTGGTCTCGCCTCCAGTCACTCCCTTGGTCTCGCCTCCAGTCACTCCCGTCGTTTCGCCTCCAGTCACTCCCTTGGTATCGCCTCCAGTCACTCCCTTGGTCTATCCTCCAGTCACTCCCTTGGTATCGCCTCCAGTCACTCCCTTGTTCTCGCCTCCAGTCACTCCCTTGGTCCCCCCTCCAGTCACTCCCTTGGTCTCGCCTCCAGTCACTCCCTTGGTCTCGCCTCCGGTCACTCCC
Source organism: Tenodera sinensis (assembly GCA_030765045.1). Classification (NCBI taxonomy): domain Eukaryota; kingdom Metazoa; phylum Arthropoda; class Insecta; order Mantodea; family Mantidae; genus Tenodera; species Tenodera sinensis. The sequence goes on from CM060964.1 coordinate 57,063,526, forward strand.
TTGGTCTGCCCTCCAGTCACTCCCTTGGTCTTGCCTCCAGTCACTCCCTTGGTCTCGCCTCCAGTCACTTCCTTGGTCTCCCCTCCAGTCACTTCCTTGGTCTCCCCTCTAGTCACTCCCTTGGTCTCGCCTCTTGTCACTCCCTTGGTCTCCCCTCCAGTCGCTCCCTTGGTCTCGCCTCCAGTCACTCCCTTGGTCTCGCTTCCAGTCACTCCCTTGGTCTCCCCTCCAGTCACTCCATTCATATCGCCTCCAGTCACTCCCTTGGTATCGCTTCCAGTCACTCCCTTGGTCTATCCTCCAGTCACTCCCTTGGTCTCGCCTCCAGTCACTCCCTTGGTCTCCCCTCCAGTCACTCCCTTGGTATCGCCTCCAGTCCCTCCCTTGGTCTCGCCTGCAGTCACTCCCTTGGGCTCGCCTCCAGTCACTCCCTTGGTCTCCCCTCCAGTCACTCCATTCGTATCGCCTCCAGTCACTCCCTTGGTATCGCTTCCAGTCACTCCCTTGGTCTATCCTCCAGTCACTCCCTTGGTCTCGCCTCCAGTCACTCCCTTGGTCTCGCCTCCAGTCACTCCCTTGGTATCGCCTCCAGTCACTCCCTTGGTCTCCCCTCCAGTCACTCCATTGGTCTCGCTTCTAGTCGCTCCCTTGGTCTCCCCTCCAGTCACTCCCTTGGGCTCGCCTCCAGTCACTCCCTTGCTCTCCCCTCCACTCACTTCCTTGGCCTCCCCTCTAGTCACTCCCTTGGTCTCGTCTCCAGTCACTCCCTTGGTCTCGCCTCAAGTCACTCCCTTGGTCTCCCCTCCAGTCACTCCCTTGGTCTCGTCTCCAGTCACTCCCTTACTCTCGCCTCCAGTCACTCCCTTGGTCTCGCCTCCAGTCACTCCCTTGGTCTCGCCTCCAGTCACTCCCTTGGTCTCGCCTCCAGTCACTCCCTTGGTCTCGCCTCCAGTCACTCCCTTGGTGTCGCCTCAAGTCACTCCCTTGGTCTCGCCTCAAGTCACTCCCTTGGTCTCGTCTCCAGTCACTCCCTTGGTCTCGTCTCCAGTCACTCCCTTGGTCTCCCCTCCACTCACTCCCTTGGTATCGCCTACAGTCACTCCCTTGGTCTCACCTCCAGTCACTCCCTTGGTCTCGCCTCCAGTCACTCCCTGGTCTCCCCTCCAGTCACTCCCTTGGTCTCGCCCCCAGTCACTCCCTTGGTCTCGCCTCCAGTCACTCCCTTGGTATCGCCTCCAGTCACTTCCTTGGTCTCCCCTCCAGTCACTCCATTGGTCTCGCCTCTAGTCACTCCCTTGGTCTCATCTCCAGTCACTCCCTTGGTCTCCCCTCCAGTCACTTCCTTGGTCTCCCCTCTAGTCACTCCCTTGGTCTCGTCTCCAGTCACTCCCTTGGTCTCGTCTCCAGTCACTCCCTTGGTCTCGCCTCAAGTCACTTCCTTGGTCTCCCCTCCAGTCACTCCCTTACTCTCGCCTCCAGTCACTCCCTTGCTCTCGCCTCCAGTCACTCCCTTGGTCTCGCCTCCAGTCACTCCTTTGGTCTCCCCTCCAGTCACTCCCTTGGTATCGCCTCCAGTCGCTCCCTTGGTATCGCCTCCAGTCACTCCCTTGGTCTATCCTCCAGTCACTCCCTTGGTCTCCCCTCCAGTCACTCCCTTGGTCTCCCCTACAGTCACTCCCTTGGTCTCGCCTCCAGTCACTCCCTTGTTCTCGCCTCCAGTCACTCCGTTGGTCTCCCCTCCAGTCACTCCCTTGGTCTCGCCTCCATTCACTCCCTTGGTCTCGCCTCCAGTCACTCCCGTCGTTTCGCCTCCAGTCACTCCCTTGGTATCGCCTCCAGTCACTCCCTTGGTCTATATTCCAGTCACTCCCTTGGTATCGGCTCCAGTCACTCCCTTGGTATCGCCTCCAGTCACTCCCTTGGTCTATCCTCCAGTCACTCCCTTGGTATCGCCTCCAGTCACTCCCTTGGTCTCGCCTCCAGTCACTCCCTTTGTCTCGCCTCCGGTCACTCCCTTGGTCTGCCCTCCAGTCACTCCCTTGGTCTCGCCTCCAGTCACTCCCTTGGTCTCGCCTCCAGTCACTCCCTTGGTCTCGCCACCAGTAACTCCCTCGGTCTCACCTCCAGTCACTCCCTTGGTCTCGCCTCCAGTCACTCCCTTGGTCTCGCCTCCAGACACTCCCTTGTTCTCCCGCCAGTCACTCCCTTGGTCTCCCTTCCAGTCACTCCCTTGGTCTCGTCTCCAGTCACTCCCTATGACTCGCCTCCAGTCACTCCCTTACTCTCGCCTGCAGTCACTCCCTTGGTCTCGCCTCCAGTCACTCCCTTGGTCTCCCCTCCAGTCACTCCCTTGGTCTCCCCTACAGTCACTCCCTTGGTATCGCCTCCAGTCACTCCCTTGGTCTCGCCTCTTGTCACTCCCTTGGTCTCCCCTCCAGTCGCTCCCTTGGTCTCGCCTCCAGTCACTCCCTTGGTCTCGCCTCCAGTCACTCCCTTGGTCTCCCCTCCAGTCACTCCATTCGTATCGCCTCCAGTCACTCCCTTGGTATCGCTTCCAGTCACTCCCTTGGTCTATCCTCCAGTCACTCCCTTGGTCTCGCCTCCAGTCACTCCCTTGGTCTCCCCTCCAGTCACTCCCTTGGTCTCGCCTCCAGTCCCTCCCTTGGTCTCGCCTGCAGTCACTCCCTTGGGCTCGCCTCCAGTCACTCCCTTGTACTCCCCTCCAGTCACTCCATTCGTATCGCCTCCAGTCACTCCCTTGGTATCGCTTCCAGTCACTCCCTTGGTCTATCCTCCAGTCACTCCCTTGGGCTCGCCTCCAGTCACTCCCTTGGTCTCCCCTCCAGTCACTCCCTTGGTCTCGCCTCCAGTCCCTCCCTTGGTCTCGCCTGCAGTCACTCCCTTGGGCTCGCCTCCAGTCACTCCCTTGTACTCCCCTCCAGTCACTCCATTCGTATCGCCTCCAGTCACTCCCTTGGTATCGCTTCCAGTCACTCCCTTGGTCTATCCTCCAGTCACTCCCTTGGTCAAGCCTCCAGTCACTCCCTTGGTCTCCCCTCCAGTCACTCCCTTGGTCTCGCCTCCCGTCCCTCCCTTGCTCTCGCCTGCAGTCACTCCCTTGGGCTCGCCTCCAGTCACTCCCTTGGTCTCCCCTCCAGTCACTCCATTGGTCTCGCCTCTAGTCACTCCCTTGGTCTCCCCTCCGGTCACTCCCTTGGGCTCGCCTCCAGTCACTTCCTTGGTCTCCCCTCCAGTCACTTCCTTGGTCTCCCCTCTAGTCACTCCCTTGGTCTCGTCTCCAGTCACTCCCTTGGTCAGGCCTCAAGTCACTCCCTTGGTCTCCCCTCCAGTCACTCCCTTGGTCTATCCTCCAGTCACTCCCTTGGTCTCCCCTCCAGTCACTCCCTTGGTCTCCCCTACAGTCACTCCCTTAGTCTCGCCTCCAGTCACTCCCTTGTTCTCGCCTCCAGTCACTCCGTTGGTCTCCCCTCCAGTCACTCCCTTGGTCTCGCCTCCAGTCACTCCCTTGGTCCCGCCTCCAGTCACTCCCGTCGTTTCGCCTCCAGTCACTCCCTTGGTATCGCCTCCAGTCACTCCCTTGGTCTATCCTCCAGTCACTCCCTTGGTATCGCCTCCAGTCACTCCCTTGGTATCGCCTCCAGTCACTCCCTTGGTCTATCCTCCAGTCGCTCCCTTGGTATCGCCTCCAGTCACTCCCTTGGTCTCGCCTCCAGCACTCCCTTTGTCTCGCCTCCGGTCACTCCCTTGGTCTGCCCTCCAGTCACTCCCTTGGTCTCGCCTCCAGTCACTCCCTTGATCTCGCCTCCAGTCACTCCCTTGGTCTCGCCACCAGTAACTCCCTCGGTCTCACCTCCAGTCACTCCCTTGGTCTCGCCTCTAGTCACTCCCTTGGTCTCGCCTCCAGTCACTCCCTTGTTCTCCCGCCAGTCACTCCCTTGGTCTCCCCTCCAGTCACTCCCTAGGTCTCGTCTCCAGTCACTCCCTATGTCTCGCCTCCAGTCACTCCCTTACTCTCGCCTGCAGTCACTCCCCTGGTCTCGCCTCCAGTCACTCCCTTGGTCTCCCCTCCAGTCACTCCCTTGGTGTTGCCTCCAGTCACTCCCTTGGTATCGCCTCCAGTCACTCCCTTGGTCTATCCTCAAGTCACTCCCTTGGTCTCGCCTCCAGTCACTCCCTTGGTCTCCCCTCCAGTCACTCCCTTGGTCTCCCCTACAGTCACTCCCTTGGTATCGCCTCCAGTCACTCCCTTGGTCTCGCCTCTTGTCACTCCCTTGGTCTCCCCTCCAGTCGCTCCCTTGGTCTCGCCTCCAGTCACTCCCTTGGTCTCGCCTCCAGTCACTCCCTTGGTCTCCCCTCCAGTCACTCCATTCGTATCGCCTCCAGTCACTCCCTTGGTATCGCTTCCAGTCACTCCCTTGGTCTATCCTCCAGTCACTCCCTTGGTCTCGCCTCCAGTCACTCCCTTGGTCTCCCCTCCAGGCACTCCCTTGGTCTCGCCTCCAGTCCCTCCCTTGGTCTCGCCTGCAGTCACTCCCTTGGGCTCGCCTCCAGTCACTCCCTTGTACTCCCCTCCAGTCTCTCCATTCGTATCGCCTCCAGTCACTCCCTTGGTATCGCTTCCAGTCACTCCCTTGGTCTATCCTCCAGTCACTCCCTTGGTCTCGCCTCCAGTCACTCCCTTGGTCTCCCCTCCAGTCTTTCCCTTGGTCTCGCCTCCAGGCCCTCCCTTGCTCTCGCCTGCAGTCACTCCCTTGGGCTCGCCTCCAGTCACTCCCTTGGTCTCCCCTCCAGTCACTCCATTGGTCTCGCCTCTAGTCACTCCCTTGGTCTCCCCTCCGGTCACTCCCTTGGGCTCGCCTCCAGTCACTTCCTTGGTCTCCCCTCTAGTCACTCCCTTGGTCTCGTCTCCAGTCACTCCCTTGGTCTCGCCTCAAGTCACTCCCTTGGTCTCACCTCCAGTCACTCCCTTGGTCTCGTCTCCAGTCACTCCCTTACTCTTGCCTCCAGTCACTCCCTTGGTCTCGCCTCAAGTCACTCCCTTGGTCTCGCCTCCAGTCACTCCCTTGGTCTCCTCTCCAGTCACTCCCTTGGTATCGCCTCCAGTCGCTCCGATGGTATCGCCTCCAGTCACTCCCTTGGTCTATCCTCCAGTCACTCCCTTGGTCTCGCCTCCAGTCACTCCCTTGGTCTCCCCTCCAGTCACTCCCTTGGTCTCCCCTACAGTCACTCCCTTGGTCTCGCCTCCAGTCACTCCCTTGGTCTCGCCTCCAGTCACTCCCTTGGTCTCCCCTCCAGTCACTCCCTTGGTCTCGCCTCCAGTCACTCCCTTGGTCTCGCCTCCAGTCACTCCCTTGGTCTCGCCTCCAGTCACTCCCTTGGTCTCCCCTCCAGTCACTCCCGTCGTATCGCCTCCAGTCACTCCCTTGGTATCGCCTCCAGTCACTCCCTTGGTCTATCCTCCAGTCACTCCCTTGGTCTCACCTCCAGTCACTCCCTTGGTCTCCCATCCAGTCACTCCCTTGGTCTCCCCTACAGTCGCTCCCTTGGTCTCGCCTCCAGTCACTCCCTTGGTCTCGCCTCCAGTCACTCCCTTGGTCTCCCCTCCACTCACTCCCTTGGTCTCGCCTCCAGTCACTCCCTTGGTCTCGCCTCCAGTCACTCCCTTGGTCTCGCCTCCAGTCACTCCCTCGGTCTCGCCTCTAGTCACTCCCTTGGTCTCCCCTCCAGTCACTCCCTTGGTCTCGCCTCTAGTCACTCCCTTGGTCTCCCCTCCAGTCACTCCCTTGGGCTCGCCTCCAGTCACTCCCTTGGTCTCCCCTCCAGTCACTCCCTTGGTCTCGCCTCCAGTCACTCCCTTGGTCTCCCCTCCAGTCACTCCCTTGGTCTCGTCTCCAGTCACTCCCTTGGTCTCGCCTCAAGTCACTCCCTTGGTTGTCCCCTCCAGTCACTCCCTTGGTCTCGCCTCCAGTCACTCCCTTAGTCTCGCCTCCAGTCACTCCCTTGGTCTCGTCTCCAGTCACTCCCTTGGTCTCGCCTCCAGTCACTCCCCTGGTCTCCCGCCAGTCACTCCCTTGGTCTCGCCTCCAGTCACTCCCTTACTCTCGCCTCCAGTCACTCCCTTGGTCTCGCCTCCAGTCACTCCTTTGGTCTCGCCTCCACTCACTCCCTTGGTCTCGCCTCCAGTCACTCCCTTGGTCTCCCATCCAGTCACTCCCTTGGTCTCGCGCCAGTCACTCCATTTGTCTCGCCTCCAGTCACTCCCTTGGTCTCCCGCCAGTCACTACCTTGGTCTCGCCTCCAGGTACTCCGTTGGTCTACCGTCCAGTCACTCCCTTGGTATCGCCTCCAGTCACTCTCTTGGTCTCGTCGCAAGTCAGTCCCTTGGTCTATCCTCCAGTCACTCCCTTGGTCTCGCCTACAGTCACTCCCTTGGTCTATCCTCCAGTCACTCCCTTGGTCTCGCCTCCAGTCACTCCCTTGGTCTCGCCTCCAGTCACTCCCTTGGTCTCGCCTCCAGTCACTCCCTTGGTCTCCCGCCAGTCACTCCCTTGGTCTCCCGCCAGTCACTCCCTTGGTCTCGCCTCCAGTCACTCCCTTACTCTCGCCTCCAGTCACTCCCTTGGTCTCGCCTCCAGTCACTCCCTTGTTCTCCCCTCCAGTCACTCCCTTGGTCTCCCCTCTAGTCACTCCCTTGGTCTCGTCTCGTCACTCCCTTGGTCTCGCCTCGAGTCACTCCCTTGGTCTCCCCTCCAGTCACTCCCTTGGTCTCGCCTCCACTCACTCCCTTGGTCTCGCCTCCAGTCACTCCCCTGATCTCGCCTCCAGTCACTCCCTTGGTCTCGCCTCCAGTCACTCCCTTGGTCTCGCCTCCAGTCACTCCCTTGTTCTCGCCTCCAGTCACTCCCTTGGTCTCGCCTCCAGTCACTCCCTTGGTCTCGCCTCTTCACTGTGGGGCATTTCACTTCCGCAGAGTATTCTTCAGGTCTTGTTACACATTATAGTTTACCCAAGGAAGGTACACAGGAAAGAAATGACAACATGTTTTTACTTAAATAACATACGTTTTACATGACACTAATCTGTATTGGATTTTATCAATAGTAGTTACTTATGTAATACAGTTGTAATGTAATTCACAAATGGTTGTTCTGGTTGCACTGAATATTGGAATCAGTACAGAATTCAATACTTACCTGTATTTAAGGTGCTTTTGAGGTCCCCTTCTTTAAGCAATGCCCCTCCTCGCATTGCCTTGTGGCAGCCAACCAGATTCTATTCTTTATTCTGCCTCCTCTGTAATTTCTTCTCTTCCATCTTCTCACAACTTTTTTAGATGTGGACAGAACCTTTATTAAGGTTCATGAATATGGTTGAGGCAGTGTATTATCACATTTTCTGTATTCCCAAAGCTCCTCATCAATCTCCTTTTAAGTTTTCTTGTGTTATCAGCAGGTCAATATCTTTTCTAGTTTCTTCCAAAGGTAGTTTTGAGTTTATGTTCTTGATTGCTGCATTGTCGTCCACATTCCAGCAGTCTGCATCAGGTTGAGGATGGGAGAAAATGAGCTCACCAGATATTTCCCATTTTTAAAACATGTAAGTGATGGTAGTATCAGTAAATTGAACCACTTGTACTGCCTGGTAGTGGGTACTCTATATAAATTATCTGGCAATGCAGTGTAATTAATTTATTTGGTGAGATATATATTTTCTAGATATGCATTCCAGTTTGACGGGTATTAATTATAGCACATCTTACTTTATAATATCACTCTGCTTCTCTTTGATATTTATGCATGCTGTTATCGATATATAAATTTATTGGGCCTGGTTAAAAAGGTGTATCCTATTTCAAGATAAATCCTTCTGTAATTCTTTTGACTCTAAAACCATTCCTTTTATCTCTCCTCAGTTGTCACTACACCTCAAAACAATAACACTTCACCTAACTTTGTCGCAGATGTCTCCTCTTCACTACACATCACTTCACTAACCTATGGAACTCATCATGTATTGTTACTGGTGTTTGTGTTTCATAATAGTGTATGGATGTAGAATAAATGTAAGACATTATTTATAATGTTGATAGAATTTGTCTTAGAACATATTACTCATGGTTATAAGTAATACCTCATTACAAAAGCACTTAGTAAAAGAATGAAATTTGCATTCATGAAAATAATTAATCAGACTGCTTTAACTGATTACACTGAATATTGCAATAGTTACAGCTTGAAGCACTTACCTCCCATCAAATGAGTTATATTATCCTCTTCTTTAAGCAATGCCCCACCACGCATTGCTCAGTGGTGGTCAACCAAATTCTAATACTTATTCCACCTCCTCAGAGACTTTTCTTATCCGTGCCGCTCCGACAAATCCCTTAGTCACTCCTACAGTGCATTAAATTCTTCATAATTAAATTCATTTTGTCAGATTCATATGCGGGCCCTAATGATCTAGTTGTCGACGGGCCCGTAAACCCCACTACTCACTCACTCACTCACTTTGTAGGCTGAGGTTTTTAGCTGTTCACAGTTTTTAGTTGTTATTTTAAGGTTCAACTTTTAGCCAGAAAAGTTAATGAGTGTTTTTAAATTTTAAACTTTGACCTAGGGCCCAAATGACCTAGCTGTCGACGGGCCCTTAAACCCCACTCACTCACTCACTCAGATTCATATGCTCACAATGCATGTAAAGTTCCCTGATAACTTTGTTAAACCAATATTGTAAAACTCCTCAATGATGATCAAAACACTTCCATTAGTAACTGTGTGGCATCTACATTTTAAGTCAGATTCTTTGATCTTCACTCCTTTAATGCTTAGATTCCTAAGTTATTCTTTGATGTTGCAGCAGATCAGATTCACCACTATGTGCAAGCAAATACATTACTCCAGTAAATGTAGACCCTGCACAGTTCTCAACACATTCTGTTTCAGTTACAATTCCTTCTGCAACAGACTAAAACTCCAAACATTCAGTGACTCACTTCACAAATGCTGCAGATTAGTCACTTCATCACACTAGTTAAGAAGTCTTCACGACACCACAGCGCGCATCGAGTCCTTTTCTCTTAATGGATCAATGCTTTATTGTTGACTAATAAGAGAAATGCATAAAGTTTTCATACTCATATAATTATAACCCACTTCTCACTCTTTAATTTAATCTTTCGGATTTCCATTTCACCTACTAGTTAATAGTTGAAATAGGGACATCTCCAAATATTTTTAAAGGCTTTGGAACTATGAGACCCATTTCTCTTCCTATAGCATACAGCAGAACCTAATATGCTTGATTTGGGACCATTTGTGAACATAGTCATAATTGGAAAGTACCTTAACAAAAGGACACTGAAAAGGAAGACCGTTGCTTGAAAATTCAAAAGATTACTAAAAAGATTAAATAACAACATCGGATGACGTATTCTCTATACTAAGTAAAAAAACAGCACATGTGCGGGCAGTCACCATCCAAATTGTTGTTTAGGGAACATTAGCTAGTAAGCGAAACTAAGGTAGTAGCATAATTCCCTCTATACTGGTTGAGAGGCAACAGACGCTGAGTGCACTTGGCATTGAAAGTATGGTGAAAGACATCATAATCTTGTAAGGTGTAAGAAAACACAATTAATCAATTGCCAAATACTGACTATGTACATAGTAGATAACGCTAGTAGTTGGCGTTGAAAAAGCTCGCATAACTCAATTAACCGACTCAACAAAATTAATGACTAATCCTCACCCACTGTATACTGAGTAGACACACCACAGATGAATGTGGTAACTGGCAGTGAAAGAATTGTCCAAACTGGTAAGTGAAGCTATACTGTAATCATCCACTGTAGACTATTATGCACATAGAAGAATTTTGTGGCAATTGTATCTAAAGAATTGTACTAACTAACTTAACCTACTAAGTAAAACTATAGTCTAATAACCATCTGCTGTATACTTAGTAGGCACACAGCAGATGAAAGTGATAATTGTATCCAAAGGTTATCCGAACTAACTTAACTTACTAAGTCAAACTATAGTGTATTCACCATCTGCTGTATACCGAGTGGGCACACAGCAGAAGAATGCGATAGTAGTATCCAAACTTTCTCTAAACTGACTTAACCAACTACGTCAAACTATAGTGTAATCACCAACTACTGTATACTGAGTAGGCACAGAGCAGATGAATGTGATAGCTATATCCCAAGGACATTCAAACTAACTTAACTTAGTAATTGAAACTATAGTGTAATCACCATCCTCCATGTAGTGAGTGGGCACAAAGCAGAGGATTGCAATAATTGCTTTTCAAAGTGTACTCTAAAGAAATTTAATCTAGTCAGTGAAACTATAGGGTAAAAATAGTTAACGGTAATCTGAGTAGGCACACAGCAGATGAATGTAATAATTGTATCCAGAGTTTCTCTAAACTAACTTAACCAATTAAGTCAAACTATAGTGTAAATACCAAGCACTGTATACTGAGTAGGCACACAGCAGATGAATATGATAATTGTATCCAGAGTTTCTCTAAACTAACTTAACCAATTAAGTCAAACTATTGTGTAATCACCATCCACTGTATACTGAGTAGGCACAGAGCAAATGAATATGATAATTGTATCCAACGTTACTCTAAACTCACTTAACCAACTAAGCCAAACTATAGCGTAATCACCATCCACTGTATACTGAGTAGGCACACAGCAGATGAATATGATAATTGTATCCAAGGTTTCTCTAAACTAACTTAACCAATTAAGTCAAACTATTGTGTAATCACCATCCACTGTATACTGAGTAGACACAGAGCAAATGAATATGATAATTGTATCCAAGGTTACTCTAAACTCACTTAACCAACTAAGCCAAACTATAGCGTAATCACCATCCACTGTATACTGAGTAGGCACACAGCAGATGAATGTGACAATTGTATCTAAAGTTTCTCTAAACTAACTTAACCAATTAAGTCAAACTACAGTATAATCACCAACCACTGTATACTGAGAAGGCACACAGCAGATAATTGTAATAATTGTATCCAAAGTGCTGTCTAAACTAAGTTAACCTGTTAAATGTAACTGTAGTGAAATCACAATCCACTGCACACTGAGTAGGCACATGGCAGATGATTGTGGTAATTTTTATCCCAAGGGTTGTCCAAACTGATTGAACCTAGTAGGTGAAACTATAGTGTAATCACCATTGAGTTAATATTCAGTAGGCACACAGCAGAGGATGGTGGTAATTATTATCCAAAGAGTTGTCCATACTATCTTAATGTAGATAGTTTAAGTTTTGTGTAATCACCATCCACTGTGTACTGAGGGCACACAGCAGGTGATTGTGGTATTTGTTATCTAAAGAATTCTCTAAATTTACCTAATGTAGCAAGCGAAGGTAAAGTGGCACCTTAATTCTACTGTACACTGAGTAGGCACGCAGCAGATGATTGTGGTAATTGTTATCTAAAGAGTTGTCCAAACTAACTTGACCTATGTTCTTCAAAATCTTCGTGTCGCATCCTTGAAAGACATTAAACTTAAATATCAACTTTGGTTTTTAAGCGACTTTTCATTTTTGAGTTATGCTATCCACAGACTGACACACACACACACACATACACACACATGGACCTTTTTCTAAAAATGGTTTTTTTTTTTTTTTTGTTTCAGGGGGTCTCAAAACATATATTTCCGTTGGGGTGGAATACAATACTTCCTCAGTAGAGAAAGTAAAAGTTAGAGCAATCTAAACAAAACTAAGCTTTCAAAAATATAAGATTTTAAGAATTATTTACAAGTCATCTATTTATACGAACATTTATTATTAAGAAACATTTCTAATTTTGTTGTACATTGGTTGCCAGTTGTTCAACGTCATTTGGCAATTAGTGAACATAATTACACCTTGAAAATGTACACCTTTTTATCAGATATTTTTTTACTGAAAGCTGTTCTAAAATAATCTATATTACGTCTTGTACAGTTATGATGGGTATTGTTTGCTTTGTTTTCATTTTGTACTGCAAATATCACTGGCTTTATTCACATACAGTGAATATAGCGTCAATATGCTGTTATTGATGGATACATCTACATATCTAAAGATCTGATGTGTTACATTCACACGACTTTCTCTACTCTTGTACTAACCATTCTTACAAACTCTTATTCCTACATCTTCTTCGTGTTAGTCGAGATAAACATTTGCAGAAATTATGTTGTTGTTTATTTCCTTGTAGGTGCAAGGGGAATATTAGAATACAGTAAGCTTTGAGCAATAGTCAAATCTTTTAAAGCTTTCAAATTTCATTCTCTTTGCACGGCTAATATATAAAAATGAATAACAATGTTTCATTTTACGAAAGTTTAAGCTTTCCAAAGCCCACACAAATAACAATGAATATCTCTGAAATGGTTCACTCTACAAACAAATTTTGTGCACATAAATAGTGTGTTTTAGCAAGATCTAACTTTTTTATGTAGTAAGATTTGGTCTCTCTTAGAGTTTACGAGCTATTCAAAAGTCATCCAGAGTAAACAGGACTACATAGGCTATAGGCAGAAAATTCAAGGAATACATTTAGATTGTCATAAAATATCTTAAATACATGGCATTTTAATTAAGATCATTAGAGCAATTTTGAAAAAAATCAACATTTTAGAAAAATTTTCTTTGTAAAGGGTAGCTCAGGGTGGAGGAATTTTCTTCAAAATCTTCCTGTCGCACCCTTAAAAGATGTTAAACTTAAACACCAACTTCGGTTTTTAACTGACTTTTTATTTTTGAGTTATCTGTTCACAGACTGACAGACACAGAGACACATACACACAGACCTTTTTCTAAAAATGCTTTTCTTGGATTCAGGAGGTCTCAAAACATATATTTCCAGTGAAATCTTGACGTCGAATTCTTAGGTGGAATACAACACTTCCTTTACTTACTACACGTAGTAGAGTAGATAAAAATGCTTTAAAGAGAAAGTCATGTGAATACAATCTATGAAGTGTTTATGAAATTGGTGGGTATTTTGTTGTTTGGTTGCAAAACTTTCCATTAATTAATTTTAATCTTGTAGCACATAATTTTTGAGGTTGTAAGAAAAGTTTTTAAAAGTACTTTCATTTGAATTTACAGCGGTTATTTTTACAACTTTTGGAATTTGGAGCCAGTTATCTTTCTGGTTCAAAGCTGATACCAGACAAGATACCTGGTCACATCTATAGTTGTTGAGACTATAACTAACTGATCACTTTCATACATCTTTGGCCGATGTGATGAGCCTGAAAGAGATCACATTTACTCTGCACACATTATTGTCTAGGTGCAATGGTTGGCATGCATGGGAATTATTAAAAACATCTGAGTTGTGGCTACAGTTAGAGGTCCAATTGGAGCTGAGGTACATCGGTAGACTGTGTCACATTACCCCCCATCCCACGCTGCTGAGAGACGTGAGACAGTAAACTACTTACAGGCTACCCAACCTGAAAGAGAATACAACCTGGAGGGCGGAGGACCAACTACCAGGGTCATGTGAAGGAGTCTACGTACCTCAGCCTTGCTTTATGTGCCTGGGCCACCATCCACCCGCCTTACTGCCCCCAGGTGGGGTCAACCTGGTTGACAGCAGGCAAAGTTTGTGCCATAGAAGCCACAAAGCTCTTTCCGAGATATACGTCACTAAATACGTATAATAAGATATTGAACCAATAACCTCACATTAGCCAGTTCAAGATGTTATACAGACCTTTTGACGTCTTCAGAGTTGGACCCACCTGCAAAAAGATAAAAACAAAGCGTAAATTCAGAGCAGTAAATATGCAAAAGTAAAGCAAAATAAAGTGAAGCAACGTAAACTGGAACTCTGTTTTATAAGAATCCTTGAAGACTCATGCAATTCTATGTATCGAGAATCATTATGTGGAATGCAATAACACAAAATACTGCAGTGCACAGCAAAAATACATATATTCAGTTTAGACAAAGAATAAGTTAAGGAATATATGAGGGTGGATTGGAAAGTAACACACAATTTTTTCTACCTTGGTATTGTGGGTGGGAGGTTGACATTTCATCAAGTTACAGTTAGAAGTTTTCACTGAAGATGCTATTTGTTTTTCATGTGTTGCTCTAGCGAGAGAAGCATATACTATGCAACAAAAATGTTACTCTTATCAACTTGCAAAGAGCAGCAAAGTGTGGCCAAGATAACCTTTGTGATTCACCACATTCCAAATGGCCGGTAACAGCTGCAACTCCACAGAATACCAGTCATTGAGGCAGCAATTTTGAAAGTTACTACAGGCACACACACCATACAGTCCAGATCTGGCACTGTCAGACTTTCATCTGTTTGGTCTAATGAAGATATTCCTGGCCAATCAATACTTTGCTACAGTTGTAGAGCTGAAATCAGCGGTCTGCAGATGGCTAAACTCTAACCAAATTGACTTCTTTGAGCAGGGTGTTTTGAAACTGGTATCACGAAGGGAGAAATATGTTGAGAAAGTTGGCAACTATATAGAAAAGTAAGTATTTAAAAGATGTCAGTTCATTTGTATGTTATTTGTTTTTGTGTTTTTATGTATTGAACTTCTAAAATTTGTCGTATGGAAGTGGCGACCCCTTGCCCAGTGGGAAACCACTGCAAACAGCCTCACAAGTTTAATTTAAAAGGTGAGTTAATTAATAACACTGAACAACACTTACAACATATTTTTCCAGGACACGTTTCGAAGGTTAACTTTCCTCCATTATCAACCGGACAATAGCTGGGTTTCCATGGTGTTTCATGGTGCAGATGGTGATGCTTTTTCTGGTGTTTCTTCTGGTGGCGGTTCAACTTACTGAAAATGTCTCTCTGAGGAATGTCGAAATTAAATACTCGGTTTCTATTTTTTAAAATAAAGATTTGTTCCCATGTGGACAGTTCTTGTTTTCCGGTTATGTGTTTGAGAAGTTTTGGTTCTAGCTTTATGTCATGATTTTTTGTCCAAAAGTGAAATGCAACCGCTGATTTTTCTAATTGTTTACTGTTAATGTTTCTAACGTGTTCCTTGGATCTAATTTCCAAATTTCTTTTGGTTTTTCCTATATATATTTCATTACAATCACTGCATTCAATTTGGTATATGCCAGATTTTTTGTTAGGTGGAATAGCATCTTTGATGTTTGAAAGTAGTAGGTTTTTTATGGAGTAATGGTTTACTGCTGCTAGCTGAATGTTGTATTCCTTGAACACCTTTTTAAATTTATCAAAGGCCCATGGATGATATGTGAATTTTTTGAATATCATTTTTGTTTTTGCTGCTGTGAGAGTTGTAGTTTCTTTTAATAATTTTTTCTTTTCTGCTTGTTTTACCTTTTTATCTACTAATTCTTTGGGAAAGCCATTTTTTTGTGCTATTTCAATTATTTTGTATTCTTCTGCTGAAAGAGGGATGTTCACCAATCTATGTGTTAAACTATTAAAAATTACTTGTTTGTGGCTTCTTGGATTGTAACTATTAGCTTTTATGTAGTTGTCTGTCTGCATTGGTTTTCTGTGAATACCGAAATTTATTCAATCCTTGTTTTTGATTAATTTTAGATCTAAAAATGGTAATTTATTATCTTTTTCTACTTCCACTGTGAAATTTATACTTTTGTCCTGTATGTTCAGAAGTTTTAATGCGTCACTGATGTGTCTTTTTGGAACTATTGCAAATATATCATCCACATATCGCTGCCAGAGTTTGAACATCCACGGGAAACCTTTTGTGATCCTTATTTCCAATGAACTCATGTAAATATCTGCTAAGAATGGCGAGAGAGGGTTGCCCATTGCTAAACCTGAAGTTCAACGGAAATACTTTGTTTGGAACTGGAAGAAATTTTGTTCTGTGCATAATTTGGTGAGTTCTATGTATTCTGCAATTTCTGATGATGACATTCCAAGTGATTTGAGCCAATTTTTGATCAGTGATGGGAGCTTTTCTATTGGTATACTGGGAAATAGTGACTTTACGTCAAAGGAGACAAGGGTGTCCTCGTCTGTTAATTTGAAGTCTTTGATGTGTTCTATTAGTTCATAACTGTTTCTTATGCTTAAACTTTCAAATTTAGGAAATGAATTAAATTTATTACATAGCCATTTTGCCAGTTTGTAAATTGGTGAATCTATGCTGCTAATTATGGGTCTCATGGTAGTCTGGCTTGTGTATTTTGGATAAACCATAGATTCTGGTATGGTTGGATTATTTGGTTTAATTGCATATTTGTTTGGTATTATGCTTGAATTTTGTATAGTTTTTTCAAAGGTTTGAACACAAGTGGTTAGCGAAGATAGGAAGATAGCCTCACAAGTACTGGCAGGAAAACCAAAACCTTTCGGGGTTGGAAGGAAATGCCTAATCCCTACCTCAAGAACTGAGGATTTATCTGAGTACCCTTGGGGATAAAACAGCGACCTGAAGCATTGGGCTAATCCACCTTAAGTAAAGTCGGATTCAAAAGAAAAATGTGAGCCTCGGATCTGAGGTGAACCCTGACACCACAATAGTGGTAGAACAAGGAAGTGGAAGAAGACCTTTAAAAAAAGTTATTCTGTGTCACTTGTTGATCAACTGTTTATAATCAGCAAGCCTAGTACAAATTATCTGAAATTTTATTTAAGTGATGGAATTTGGCAGGGACTGGCAGCTAGTACAGTTTATCCAAGTTCAAATTAACAGGGGTCACTGTATAGCTAACAAGGTTAAAGTTTACCATGTGTTTACATCACTAGTACAACTTATTCAACTTTTATGTTGTTCTTATCTTAGCTGTTTCTTTACATAACCTGAATATATCTTCAGCAAACATTAGTTCCATCACTTTTTAATCCTGGAAGTTAATGACAGTATTGTTGGAATCCACTAAGAGTGAAAACTGAGTTGACTGGTGACCCTTAACACTCAATTTTTAAATTTCCTGGAACATGTTTCAGAGTCTATTTACCTCCATTATCAACCAGACATCAACTGATCTTAGTGGTGAAACTGATCTATCTGTAGACTGCTCTGGTGGTGGTTCCAGGAACTTGTACAATGTCTTTAGTTTCGACATTGGCCAAAGTGATCCATTGAAGATATTCCTATAATCACCACCTGTGTGGATGTGCCACTCCCATTGTGGCGGATAGGGGAAAGCTCACCAGATATGGTGGGTACCGGGAAAATAAAATACCCGGGGCAGACCAAAGGTGAAGACCACAATGGCAGCCTTCGGTGGAGATATAGTATATCAGTATGGCGAGAGTGGCGGAAGTGGCAACCTGTCACTCATGGCAAATTAGAGGGAAACCGCTGCTTTGCGGTGAAGAGGGATCTTCAAAGGCTAAGGGAGACAACCCCAACAGAAAAACAGCATGCTTGGAGGCTTAAGGTGGCAGTCCCAGCACCAAGCTCGGGTGCTGTGGGCCAATAGCTCGCACACCTTAAATTAAACTATTAAAGAAACATCAACAAGGAAAAACCAGACTAATTTAAAGTTGACGACTTTTGGCCTGAGAAGGTTAATGAAAATTGGGTTTTGGAAGGTAAGATCTCTGCAGGAAAGTGGAAGACTAAGGCAGGCGGTGGCAGGCATGAAGAGTTAAGCCAATGAGAGAGAAGCATTGGAGTGGAACCCGCAGGGAAGGAGGAACAAGGAAGATCCTGACAAACATGGCAAAGATCTGTCCATATGGAAGCAATGGAAGAAGGCAAGACCTGGAGTGAGGTGAAGAGGATGACTGTCAGCAGGACCTGATGGCGATGCTTTGTTGATGCCCTGTGTTCCACGAGGGACAACAGGAATTAATACTATAATCACCACCAGAGCAGTCTACACATAGGGAAGAATTCAAACAATCCAAATGATGTTATGACTGCTGTCTTAGGAACATTATCTGGTTCAACTGGAATGTAATGATAGGCTCTCACTAAGTCAATTTTAAAAATGATCCGTTTTTCATCTAGTTGACTATTAAAATCTAGCAAATTAGATATAAGTCATGAGGTGAGACATGAGCGATTCCCATAATTGCACAGTGGCACTTCTCACCTGGAAGGCTGATGGTGGGGAAAGTTGCACAATCATGTACATGCAGAAGTCATAACGTTTCTGTCTACGAAGGAGTGAAGTTCGCTACATCAGCTTTAGTCATATTGCTAATGACATTATATATATAACAATTAGCTTTATAACAAAGCGTTGGCCATGTGCCAACAATTACTTTCATGTGAACTGCAATTGTTTCAACTGTGCGCTGTTGTAGTGTTTATTCATTCACTGCAAACTGACACGCCTATTCCCCTCTCCCTCTCAGCCATTGCAGAGAAGGAGGGAAAGCAGCTCCCCCTAAGCGCAAGAATTGTTCAGGTCTTACCTCATGGCTATACAGGGTATGTGTCTGATTTAGTGATGTTAAGGGCAGAGTAATCTTCACAAGGTCTCCAGACAGCATCCTTTTTGGGAATTAAATAGAGAGGGCTTGCCCAACAATTTTGAGAAGTTTGACATATTTCTAAGTTAACCATTTCCTGGAACTCAGCCTTAGCTACCTTTAATTTATCAGGTGTACCTTTGTTGTAACCAAATGTGTTTCAGTGATAATGGTGTGCCTGACTATAGTAGATGGAATGTTCAGATGAATGTTCTCTTGCCACTAGTTAGGAAAGTTCTTGCAGATGTCAGCTTATTTCTTATTTGAAGGCATAACATGAACAAATCCAATGCCTCAGACTTCAGTGGATGTTGCTGCTGACATTGTTGCGTCAATAAGCCATCTGTTCTGTAGGTCTACCAGGTGCTTATAGGATGAAGAAAAACCACACTGATGATAGGTGAGAGCAAGTCTGCTGCCAAAAAATTCACGAGAAATTACGTGAAATTAAGGTGAAGTCTTAATAGATGTTCTCCAAAGGCCTTAATGCATGTACCATAAGCTCCACAAAGTTTCCGTTCAGACTTGTGATGGTCAGTGTTCTATGGAGGAGTTACAGGTATATCAGCACCTATATACATTAAATATTTGCATCTGCTGGATTGTCATTAAAGAATAGACAGCAGGAAATACGGCATCCAACCAGGGTTGCCAATGTTTAAAAGTAAAATTATCATACCAGCCATTCAAAATTATAGAATCGGATTCAAAATTATCGTACATCATAAACCAAATGCAACAACAATAAATGTATCAGTATAACACTTATGATAATGTAGTACTGATGTTTATGGTAACCCACTGTTAAAAGAGTAACACCATTGCCAATAGGCAAGGCCGCCGATATGATGCCTACAGTTAAAGGTGGGATATAAATGGAACACTAGAGAAAAAAGTATTACCTTTATAAACATGACAAGATATAATATCCAATTTTAAAATATATTTGTTTTAAAAATTGCTCAGACATTTTGTTACCAGTGGTGATCACAAAGTACCCCTCTCCCCCCCCCCCCCCCCCATTGATAGTACAACTTCTATAATAAGACTGGGTGTTGTTAGGGTTAATCTGGTGTGAATAAACATTCTGAGGTTGGCACTATTATCGTAAGCACAATTAGAAGTATGAGTTGAGCTTTAGGTATCCCTGAGTGACTCGAATTATTTCGAATTATTTACTGGTGTACTGACTTGCTGCATTCCTGCCAGGGACCATGAGCTGGCGAACAAACAGTATGCAGCTTAGCAAGATGTGGCAAACCTCTACTGGATTTTGTGTTGAACAGCTCCTCCTGAAAGGCTCATTAAATTTTGTGTCAGCCATTGGAATACGCATTGATGACAATCTGAGTCAGAAACCACATATTAATGAATTAATTAAAAGACTCGGTCAAATCTGCTTCCAAATTAACACTCAATGAGTAAAAATACACTTAGAGTCATGTATTTCTCAAAATTTCACTAATTCCACACAGAATATCACTGTGGGAAAATAGTAGCAAAGCAATTAAATTCAAGTTACAAAAAGAGGTGATTAGACTTATGTTCAGTTTACACTTTGTTGTTAGGTGCAAAAGGTTAAACACTTTGCCATTACCTTATATATATATAGGATGTCCCAAAATTAAACGGAAAAACTTTGGGAGCTAGTAGATAACATTATTTTAAACACCTTTTGTCGTGGTGTTTCGTTAAGTGTTAGATGAGTTAATATCATAGATTACTACCTCCCACCCAGTTTAAGTATTTACGGCAAAATCAACAATGCAAATTAGTATTGCATTTATCTTAGTAAGACGCACAATCTTAATCCAAGAAACAAACAAAGAACACAATAACAAAACACAAACATTTCATTGTTTACAGTTAATCACAGCTTTACTATTGAAAATTAGGCTGACAAACTTTTAAACCAGAGAAATGGTTGGTGTCTTTGTGAGCATATGGCAGAATACGATGCACTCTTTGTGTTAATCACAATGGACGTGCATTCCAACATTTACTTTGAACAGTAAAGCTGTGATTAATTGTAAACAATGAGATGTTTGTGTTTTGTTTTTGTGTTCTGTGTTTGCTTCTTGGATTAAGATTGTGTGCCTTACTAAGATAAATGCAGCACTAATTTGCATTGTTGATTTTGCAGTAAATACTTAAGCTGGGTGGGAAGCAGTAGGCAATGACATTAACATGTCTAGCACTTAAATAAAGCACCGAAGCAAAAAACTTTATTGAACAAAAAGTGTTTAAAATAATGTTTTCTATCAGCTCCCAAGGTTTGTCAGTCTAATTTTGGGATACCTATATTTATATGAAACAATTGTACAAATGCAAACACACAAAAAATCTTACCATAAATTCTGAGATTCATTGTCATAATACAAGAGAAAAATCAGAATTAAATATAACCCCACACACACAAAAAAATTATTTTAAAATAGTTTTTATTAAGAGGCATATGTTATAACAAATCACCTGTTGAAATAAAACTTATTCATTGTTTCAAGAAATATCTCAAAAAGTTCTTAATTGAAAAATGCTATTATTCAACTGATGAGTTTTGCATTAGTAAGTTAATCAACTGTATTTTTGACAACTTATAAGTTTAATGTACATATACAGTATAATTTTAAGTAATTATGTTTAAAAATTATTTGTTCTTCCACACTAGCCATGTGTAGGTCAAGGTTGCAAAGGGGTAGTGTGAGACTCAAAAATTCTGAGCTTAGAGCAAATGGACAGACTGGAAGATCCTTGGTTCAAATCCTGGTTATGGTACTGAATTTTTACTTTCTCTACTGGTAAGTATTGTATTCCACTCAAAAATTTGATGTCAAGGTTTCACAGGAGATATATGTTTTGAGACCCCCGGAATCCAAAATAAGCATTTTTAGAAAAAGGTCTCTGTGTGTGTGTGTGTGTGTGTGTGTGTGTGTGTGTGCGCGCGTGCATGGGTGTGTGTGTGTGTGTGTGTGTGTGTGTGTGTGTGTGTGTGTCTGCCTGTCAGTCTGTGGATAGCATAACTCAAAAACGAAAAGTCGGTTAAAAACCTAAGTTGGCAGTTTGTCTTTTAAGGATGAGACACAAAGATTTTGAAGAAAACAGCCCCACCCTAAACTACCCTTTCAATGGAAAATTTTGATTTTCTTGAAAATGACTAACGATTTAGATTAAAATGCCATATGTTTAAGATATTTGTATGACAAAATGTATATTTCGAATTTTCTGGCTATAACCTATATAGTCGTGTTTACTCTGGATGACTTTTGAATAACTCATAAACCGTAAGAGATAGACCAAATCTTACTATACAAAAAATGTAGATCTTGCTAAAATACACAATTTATGTCTGAATAAATTTTTTTGCAGAGTGAACCATTTCAGAGATATTCCTTTTATTTGTGTCAGTGTAGGAAAACTTAGATTTCTGTGAAATGGAACATTGTTGTTCATTCTTTTATATGTTAAGCATGCAGAGGGAACAGGATCTCAAAGCTTTAAAAGATTTGACTATCGCTCAAAGCCTATTGTATTCTAATATTCCCCTTGTACCTGCAAGGAAATGAGCAATAAGATAATTTCTGCAAATGTTGATCTCAACTAACATGAAGAAGATATAGGAATAAGAGTTTGTAAGAATGGTTAGTACAAGAGTAGAGAAAGTCATGTATGTAAGTGCAACACATCAGATTTTTTAATCTTGCCCAACCCTTTTACAATTATGTTTGACTTTTACAATATTATACTTTGACCTTTTATAATACTGGATGAATCCACAACATACATATGTTCTATTGGATGAATAAATTGAACTGAATTGAATGAATTGAATTGAACTGAACTGAATTGAATGAAAGCTGAGCTTAACTACAAAATTTGGTATTTAACCAACATTTTGTCTATACACTTTACCTTGAGTAGATATTTTAGTGTCAAATTGAAGAACTGTTATTTTCTTCCCTGCAACTACACAGCCAGTTTTGGAATAGTTCCACCATGAGAACTGTTCCAAAATGGCGTTCACATTGTTCCTTTCCTACCTCTTTATTGTATTGCACTGGAACTCACATACCTCGGGTTGACAGGTGGGCCACAGTCCTGGAAATAATGGAGAACGCTGTTAAACTCCAGTGTAATTACAACATGAAATTTTATCATAAATTGTAAAATATTTGTAGTAAAAAATGTATTGTAACTTAACAAGAACTGTAAAATCATTTTTATATATACCCTATTACATAAGGGATTAATGATAGGGAAATTTTTGTGACTCATCAAAGATTTTTTGCAATGTTCAAATAATTGCGTGGTACTATTCCTGAAAACAAAAGTGATCGGCTCAGTGGATCTTTCGAACAGAACCTAAGCCTATCACAGTCAGACAAATTTGCAGTGCTACTGGTTTCTCTCACTCTGTTTCTTCTCTCTACCTCACTCACTCTCTTTATCTTTTCTCTCTCTCTCTCTCTCTCTCTCTCTCTCTCTCTCTCTCTCTCTCTCTTCCTTTCTTCCTATCTTTTCACTTTATTTCCTTCTTTCTCCCTTCCTCTCTTACTCTTTCTTCCTCTCTTCTTCCCTTCCTCTCTCCCTTTCTGTCTGAAAGAGACATATTGCTACTATAACATTAGAAGATATATGTAGCATTACTGCAACTGGTACACAAATGTCTGTTTACTGTAATTTTTTGAAAAAGTTAGAAAAAACGCCCAAAGGAGAAATAATTTTGCATCGTGACAATGCATCCTCACATACAGCAAAACTAACAACTGAGTATGTGGATGTCCTAGATGTCAGCACCATGAACCCTCCACCACACATTCCTGATATAGCACCTTGTGATTTGATTTTGTTTCAAAAAAATTATATAAAATACTTGGAATCACTTCTTCATCTTCAGATGAAGCAGTAGGACATTATAAAAATCTGGTTTCCAAAATGTCTCAGGAAGAGTGGCATCATTGATTTAACGACTGGTTTTATCCAATGCAAAAGTTTATTGATGTTAAAGAAGTATATTTTGAAAAGGAATAGAACACTTTAAAAATTAAAAAACTAATCCTTGTTTCATTTTTAAGAAGTGTCTAGGATCACCCTTGTGTGCTCAAAGAACTGCCATACGGCCTCACAGTCCACATTCCCACAAAAACTTTATATAAATAGAAATAGGTGGCACAGGAAGGCAACTATGCAACTAACATCTGCTCTCCAACAACACAATGACCATGTGTATGCTCAAAGAACAACCAGAGGTTCAGAATCACAAAGGCAACATTCCACCAAAAACTGAATATAAATACAAAGAGATGGTACAGGAAGGCCACTATGCAATTAACTTCACCTATCCAGCAGTACCAAAATCACTATAAAACTACCAGCAGTTTCAGAGCCCGAAGTCCACATTTTATAAATAGATGGTACAGGAAGGCAATTACACAACTAACGTCAGCTAATCAGCATCACACTGAATACGTGTACACTCAAAGAAATGCCAGAAGTTACACAACAGCAAAGTTCACATTTCTAAAACACTAAATAGCAGCAACAATAGTTGATACAGGAAGGCGACTACGCGACTAAGATAAGCTAAGTAAGTTCCTCAAGCAGGTGCCAACTACCACTTATATGGCATACGCTGGCTCCAGTGAAATAAGATACCTATAGTAACAAAGAGGTTAAAGCTAAACTTCAAAAATAAAACAAATAAAATAAAAGTCATAACTTTTGTGATGCTATTATTGCTAGTGTAATTTTAATGACTGCCAGTCGGTTGTTCCGAGTTGCGTTACAGTGCTACATTAAATGATTAAAACGATAAGGACTAAAAATTGCATTTTTGTTCACATTTTTACCTTCTCTACTACGTATAGTAAGTAGAGGAAGTATTGTATCCCACCCAAAAATTCGATTTCGAGATTTCACCGAAAATATGTGTTTTGAGGCTCCTTGAATAAAAAAAAGCGCTTTTACAAAAAGGTCCGCGCGCGCATAAATCAAAAACGAAAACTACTCCTTTTTTTAACCGTGTTTTTTAGGGGGGGGGGGAGAAAATACTTATTTAAACTTAAAAAGAAAAATGTTAATTAAATAATCTTTTTCATCGTAGTTGTTGGAGTCATTTCCGTGACGATACCTTTAATATGGCTTTTTTTGTTGAAATTGGCCCATTAACAAAGAAATTGTGGTCAAAATAAGGTTTGGAGTAATTGTGACTGTTACGCGTAAAATCGCGGTTTTGTTTTTTTTTTTTTTTTTTTTTTTTTTTTTTTTTTTTTTTTTTTTTTTTTTTTTTTTTGTTTCCAGCAATTACACCTATAGAGATAAATTAATAAGGAAACCCCTGTCTGAATACAAAATTTGATGGAAATCGTTAGAGCCGTTTCCAAGTTGCGCGAAATATATTTTAGCCGTGTAAAGAGAACGGAATCTCAAAGCTTTACATTTGACTATCGCTCAAAGTCTACTGTATTCTAATATTCCCCTTGTACCTACAAGGAAATAAGCAATAAGATAATTTCTGAAAATGTTTATCTCAACTAACACGAAGAAGATATAAGAATAAGAGTGTAAGAATGGTTAGTACAAGAGTAAAGAAAGTCATGTGAGTGCAACACATATTTTTATCCACAGCAACAAGCGTTTATGAAAAATATTTTTGTAATAATTGTAGGAGTATGGTGCCCGCCTCGGTAGCGTGATAGTTAACGTGTCTGCCTCACATCCAAGAGGCCGCGAGTTCGAACCTCGCTTAGAGTAAGTTATCCGGTTAATGTTATTTTTTTAACGAGGTTTTCCCTTATCCCGAGAACGCGAATGTCGGGTAACTTAAAGCTCTATGGACCTCGGGCTCATTTGAGCACCATTTCACCCGTTTCATTCATTCACTGTCCGATATGACATTACATTGGAGGACGTTAATTTCTTTTTTTAAAAAAAGTAGGAGTTCGGAGGAATTGCAGACCTTATGAATAAGAGCGCCAGCCAAGAAAGTTTAAAACCAATTAACATAATTAACTCCGTCGAAAACAGGAGGGGGGTGGGGGACAGAGGATCAATTCCCCATACCCAATATGATGCGAGAATTACTTAGACTGATTATTGCTCAACCACAAAAATTTTAAACAATTTTTGATACAAGTGTTTCACATTTAAGAAATAACTTTGAGATTACATTTGTCGTTAGAAATTCATATGCAAATTAGGGAAATTGCTTCAGGCGAGTTCTCCCCGGCAGGAATTGAAATAATAATAATAATAATAATAATAATAATAATAATAATAATAATAATAATAATAATAATAATAATAATAATAATAATAATAATAATAATAATAATAATAATAATAATAATAATAATAATAATAATAATAATAATAATAATAATAATAATAATAATAATAATAATAATAATAATAATAATAATAATAATAATAATAATAATAATAATAATAATAATAATAATAATAATAATAATAATAATAATAATAATAATAATAATAATAATAATAATAATAATAATAATAATAATAATATTTTGTTGTTTAACGACGCTGTCAATTTCCAGGATCACATCAGCGTCGCCGGTGTGACGGAATTTTGTCCCGCAGTTCTTTTACGTGCCAGTAAATCTACTGACATGGAGCTGTCGTTTTTAAGCACCCTTAAAAACCACCAGTCTGGGCCGGATTTGAACCCGCGACCTTAGGATCAGTAGGCGAGCGTCTAACCAACTGAGCCACCCAGACCGACAGAAGAACAAATTGAACTGACACTCTTGGTCGAAAGCAGGGGCGTCATTGATGGGGATGGGTAAGGGGG
Source organism: Tenodera sinensis (assembly GCA_030765045.1). Taxonomy (NCBI): domain Eukaryota; kingdom Metazoa; phylum Arthropoda; class Insecta; order Mantodea; family Mantidae; genus Tenodera; species Tenodera sinensis. Next base: position 57,089,816 of record CM060964.1, read on the forward strand.
TCAATTCACTCTCCTTTCCCCAAGTTACGGAAGAGATTAATATTGCTTTGCCAAAAAAAATTACTAATGTTCTTTTAAAACAAATGTTTCACTTTTAAGATATTAAAAATGATCTCAAAGCTCAATTTGTCGTTAGAAATTCACATGAAATTTTAGAAAACTGCCTAAGAGAATATTTTTCTCGCCCTCCCCCCCCCCCCCCCCCCCCCCCTTGGAAAAGAAAATCCTACAATAAATAAATTACTCGAAACACTAGTAATAGCCGATTGCAGTTAAACCAAACTATATTTGATTTATAATACAGCGTTGCCTCTTTGCAATGAATCTGTATTATCCAAGATGTCCTGGAAACGATTTTACTTAAGACGCTTCGCAACTATTCTCGTCAGCTGTATAACTTTCGCGTTTACACAGGAATTAATACTCGCCTTCACCATTGTTCTGTTCCTCGAAATATAATCGTTACATGAAACCACCCGGCTTGCTGAAATGGCATGATCGGGGTGTGAGGGGGAAGAAATCCGACGCCATGATGCTGCCAGGCGCGGCGTGCGTAAATGGAAGTTGCCAACACTGCGGAATGTTCACTCCAACTTACTGATTCATAAATGACAAGAAGCAAGTCGGATGTTGTAGGTATTAAGTGTTTAAAAAGCTGTTTGAAATAGTGTTTTCCCAGCATTATGATCAATCTCTCCCTATCATTTTCTCTTGCGGTTTAATACGTATTAGTTTACCAAGAAGATTGAAAATATACACAAAGAATACATCTTAGTGTATTACATAAAAAATTATATCTTAGAATTCTGCTTCTGAAATAATTACCAAATAAATGTTCTGTATCGTACAGTTTCGAAATAAAATGATTACAAACTTTAAAATATCTACACCTTTTCTAATACTCGATTTCTTCTTCATATGATGATGATGATGATGATGATGATGATGATGATGATTATAATTATTATTATTATTATTATTATTATTATTATTATTATTATTATTATTATTATTATTATTATTATTATTATTATTATTATTATTATTATTATTATTATTATTATTATTATTATTATTATTATTATTATTATTATTATTATTATTATTATTATTATTATTATTATTATTATTATTATTATTATTATTATTATTATTATTATTATTATTATTATTATTATTATTATTATTATTATTATTATTATTATTATTATTATTATTAATTATAATTATTATTAATTATTATTGGAACTTTCTCGTTCTGGTTATCGTTGCCATGGGCGTCGCGAAATGGGGGCAAGGGGGGGGGCGCGGCCCCCCCTTGGAAGTTGGTGAGCTAAATGTGCAGCCAGTTACTAACTATTAAACTATTATTTTAATTTTGATGTAGAGAACAATTTTTATTTAGCACAAATTAATACGGTTATCTGCAACAAATATTATAAATTTTGACTATAAAATAATGATTTAATATTATATGATTGCAAATTTACAACATGTGCCCCCCCCCCTGGAAAAAAGTCTGTCGACACTCATGATCGTTGCCCTATCAGCCGTAACTCACACTAACCGAGTTTCAAACTCAGGGCATCTTGAATGTGAACGGACTCACACTACCGAGACAGGTTACTGTAGTTGCCTCATACCTATAAAGAAATGTGTATTGCCCACCTCTGTGGCGTGGGGTAGCGTCTCTGCCTCATTCAAGAGTCCCGAGTTCGGATCTCGATTAGGTTGAGCTACCTGGATAAGATTTTCTGAAAGATGTATGAAACTCCAAGCTCTATTGACCTCGGGGTCATCTGAGCATCATTTCACCCATTTTATTCTCCCTCCAATATGACGACTGGTTAAAGGACGTTAAACTTTTTTTTTTTTTTTTTTTTTTTTTTTTGTAATGAAGATGTATTCCCATTAAGAAGAAATACATAGAAATAAAATCTTTTACAAGAAGAATTAGTAGAAAGTGAGTAGACAGCACATCACATGTATTTATGTATGTAATACTTTTAATGTGAATGACTGCTTATCCTTTTAAGAACTATTATATTTTACCGACTTCAAATCTACTGTCGTCAGCCATATTAACTTTCGCGTTTGCGTAGGAATTAATATTCGCCTTTACCATTGTGCGGTTCTTTGAACCATTCTCGTTACATGAAACCGCCCGGCTTGCAGAAATAACTTGATCAAGAGAGGCAGCAGGAGAAGTAATACGACGCCATATTGCTGCTTCCACGAGTGGCGTGGGTAGGCTGATGTAACCGGAGTTGCCAACACTGCATTTGCTAACTACCTTAAGCGTAACCGACCAAATCTGAGTTTTTGCATCTGGTGTTTTAAAAGAACTGTACAGTCTATGACCAATCTCTAGCGTTAATTTCCTCTTGCGCTTGAATAATTTAATCACTAACGTGTATTATGAGGGTTGGGTAATAATAATAATAATAATAATAATAATAATAATAATAATAATAATAATAATAATAATAATAATAATAATAATAATAATAATAATAATAATAATAATAATAATAATAATAATAATAATAATAATAATGATGATGATGATGATGATGATGATGATGATGATGATGATAATGATAATGATAATGATAATGGTAATGATAATGGTAATGATAATGGTAATAATAATAATAATAATAATAATAATAATAATAATAATAATAATTATTATTATTATTATTATTATTATTATTATTATTATTATTATTATTATTATTATTATTATTATTATTTACTTAAAGTTAATCGACATAAACATTTGTAGGTATATGTTTGATGCATATGCGTCTGTAAGAATAGTTCTACAAGACTGGGTAGAGAAAGTCATGTGAGTGCAACTGTTCAGAATTTTTGCTCTGGCCATGCAAAGAAACTACAATTTCAAAGCCATCATATGCCGATCAGGTCTTAATAGAGTTGACCCGCTTACGCCTACTATATTCTCCTATTCGCATTGTAATTTCAAAGAAATGTGAGATAAACTGTCTCTAGGAACATTTATCTCAATACGAAGCACATAGGAGGAACAGTATTTTACTGATAAGTAGGGTAAGCAAGTACTGGTAAGTAGGGGAAGTGTTGTATTCCACCTAAAAATTCGATGTCGATATTTCACTGGAAATACAGGGTTTGGGACCTCCTGAATAAAAAAATAAAAAAGAAAGTCTTAGAAAAAGGTCCGCGCGCGCGCGCGCGCGCATGTGTCAGTCTGTGGACAGCATAACTAAAAAATGAAAAGTCGGTTAAAACCCAAAGTTAGTATTTAAGTTTAATATCTTTCAAAGATACGACACGGACATTTTGAAGCAAGTAGCCCCACCCTAAACTATCCTTTATATGGAACATTTTTCGAAAATTTTGATTTTCTTGAAAATGGCTCTAACGATTTTGATTACAGTGTCATATGTTTAAGATATTTGTATGACAAATTAAATGTATATTTTGAATTTTCTGGCTATAGCCTATGCAGTTCTGTTTACTCTCGTGAATAACTCGTAAACCGTAAGAGATAGACAAATTCTTAATATACAAAAAATGTAGATCTCACTAAAACACACAATTTATGTTCAAAAAATTTTTATAGAGTGAACCATTACGGAAATATGTCTTGTTATTTGTGTCAGTTTCGGAAAACTAAAAACTTTCGTGAAATGGAACATCGTTGCTCATTTTTTATGTTAAGCGTGCAAAGAGAACGGGATCTCAAAGCTTTAAAAGACTTAACTATCACTTATAGCCTAATTCTCTTAATTCTAATATTCCCCTTACACCTACAAGGAAATAAGCAATAAGATAATTTGTACGAATGCTTATCTCAACTAACACGAAGAAGATAAGAGGATTAAGAGTTTCTAAGAATGGTTAGAACAAGAGTAGAAAAAGTCATGTGAATGCAACACATCAGATTTTTATAAATAGTTTGTATAAGAGTAGAGAATTGTTATGTAAAGACAACGGAATTTCAAAACCAACACATAGCAACGCGCTCATAAAACATTTGTCGCTTAAACCAGGACTGGGCAACTGGTGCTCACTCACTGCAGCCTGCTCATGGCCTTGCGCTGATAACTGCATGTTTAGCAGTTGAAAAGAATGAAGCTAGCTCAAGGTATTCCGTGAATTGCCCTGGCCTGGCTTAAAGCCTACTTTATCTCCCTATTAACATTGTATCTATAGGGAAATATACAATAAAAGGATTCATACAAATGTTTTTTCTCAGTTAACCTGAAGTAGAAAAAAGTTCCCGGTGTTTCGAATTAGGTAGCATCTTGATTTCGAAGAACTAGAAAATGAAATAAAAATGTTCAAAAGCAGAACTTGCGATTCAGCAGCGCTATCTAATTCAGTATGAAGGTTTATCTTCATTAACAAGAAATACGGAGAAGAGTAAGCTTATACAAGAATAGTAGAGAAAGTCATGTGAATGCAGCATTATTTGTGTAATGCTTTTATTGAGAACGAGTGCTATCAGTTTAAAAGGTCGAAGAGGTGAGCGGATATGGCATCACTATGAAATAGTTGCAGGTGACGCCGTTCTTTGAATTTCCCCCTGCAGTAACATGAGGCCAATGACACGGTCACAAATGGAACGCTCCAAGAGGGGAGTTCGGGAAATAACGTCGAGCAAGGTGAAGAAGGCATGTGAGGAAAAAAACTAATAGCCTGTTGGAATAGACATTAAAGTATTTCCTTTCTCTTGTATGTACAAGGCAAGACAAATGCTAGCACATTAAACATTTGAATTTTGATTATGCTCTGGTAACAAACGACACGCTCAAATTGAGCATCATGTCATTCATCGTCCGGTATGACCTCACTGGTTAAAGGGCGTAACTTTTTATTGTAATGAAGATGCATCCATTTACAAGAAATAAATAAAAACATAAACTTTTACAACAAGAATTTGTAAACACATACGTAGAAAATGCCATGTGAATGTAGCACATCACATACATTTATGTAATACTTTTAATGTGAACGATTGCTTGTCCTTTCAAAAATATTGTGCTTCACCTGCTCAGTCTTCTCTGGTATTGACTTTCGCGTTTATGCAGAAATTAATATTCGCCTTTGCCATTGTGGGGTTGTTGAACTATTCTGGTTATCTGAAACCACCCGGCTTGCAAGAATTGGCATGCCCAGAGAGCCGGCAGGGGAAGAAATTCGACGCCATATTTCTGCCACTAGCGGCGTAGGTAGATTGAAGTAGCCGGAGTTGCCAACACTGCGACATTTTCATCGAATGCATCTGCTGCCTCAAGCGTAAACGAGCACATTTCCATTTTGTATCTGTTTTAAAAGAACTGTGCAAATTGTGTTTTGCCAGCATTATGACCAATCACTAAGTTTAATTTTTTCTAGGGTTTTAATAATGCATTACCGAGTAGGCTGGCTCAGGCGGCACGCATTCGTGAGGTTGCCGGTTCGACTCCCGTGACCGACCTTCCTGACCAATGGGTTTTTTAGAAGTTTTTTTTTTTTTTTTTTTTTTTTCTTACTTTAATAATATAGTCATTTTGGCAGCCCTGCATTTAAGGGAAGATTAAATCATAAAATAAACTTTTGGAATTTCCTTCAGAAATAGTACACAAATAAATGCATTGTATCGTACAGCTCTAATAATAATAATAATAATAATAATAATAATAATAATAATAATAATAATAATAATAATAATAATAATAATAATAATAATAATAATAATAATAATAATAATAATAATAATAATAATAATAATAATAACAATAATAATAACAACAATAACAACAACAATAACAACAATAATAATAATAATAATAATAATAATAATAATAATAATAATAATAATAATAATAATAATAATAATAATAATAATAATAATAATAATAATAATAATAATAATAATAATAATAATAATAATAATAATAATAATAATAGTCGGTAGACCACACCTGCATGCTGTTCAAGAGGTCCGGGTTCGATTCCCGGCTGGAAGGTTGTGAATTTTTCTTTAACTAGCATTATTCCCCATTCTCCGTATAGTCTGGAAATATGATTGGGAGTGTGTGTGTGTGTGTGTGTGTGTGTGTGTGTGTGTGTGTGTGTGTGTGTGTGTGTGTGTGTTTGTGAATTTAATGTAATAAACAGGGCGCTGATGCTTATGACCTAAAAATGTTGGGAAATATGCAAGCAATTATGACCGAAAGTTGGAAAACATGACTATAAATATCACCTGACATTTTTGGGTGCATTTTCGAAATCCTCAAAAATTTAATATTGTTTAAAGTAACATTATATTGAAAATCTACTTTAAAATCTAGCACACTCGATAATAAATAAATAATATTAATTTCAATGTTGTATTCTGAATTTATTTAATTGCTCAGTCCAAAGCCAACCCTATGCTCTGCACGTAATTAAATAAATGTCACATTTTGAAGGGCGAGAAGAAAGAAGAATTACAGTAACAGATTACATACATTTTGAAGTTTTAAAAAAGGAACGAGCTTCTATTTGCACGCAACATTGTAACGGGGGAAAAATGCCTAATAATTATTACAAACAAGAATTAGGAGATGTGAAAAATCTTCTTTGGGACGACTTCAAGCACATGTAGAAACATAAAAATGACAAAAATAGGAAAATTTAAGAGAGAATTTGACTATAATATGAAAAAGATAAGAAAATGACAAAAATAGTTAAGAAAAGACCAAAATACGACTTTATATGACCTATGAGAGTTGCATAATTTTAATCACCATTGTTAAAATCGTGCTTTGCTTATATTTTCCTCGAAAAAAAAAGAAAAAAAAACTGACATGTCATAAACATCCAGGTCCTGATAATAAATTAATCCAAAGTAATAGAAACCCAAGGATCAAAACCACCGCTAAGCAAGTTACTGTTGAGCAATATTTTCAAAAGGTAAAAAACAACAATAATAATATTGATGATAACGGTAATAAAATAATAACATAACAATACTACTACTATTACTAACAACAACAACAATAATAATAATAATAATAATAATAATAATAATAATAATAATAATAATAATAATAATAATAATAATAATAATAATAATAATAATAATAATAATAATAATAATAATAATAATAATAATAATAATAATAATAATAATAATAATAATAATAATAATAATAATAATAATAATAATAATAATAATAATAATAATAATAATAATAATAATAATAATAATAATAATAATAATAATAATAATAATAATAATAATAATAATAATAATAATAATAATAATAATAATAATAATAATAATAATAATAATAATAATAATAATAATAATAATAATAATAATAATAATAATAATAATAATAATAATAATAATAATAATAATAATAATAATAATAATAATAATAATAATAATAATAATAATAATAATAATAAGTGTACAACTCCAAAGGGTGTATATAAATGCATAAACTGCATAAATTATAACAAACATAACCAAACACAGCCAGTAGACATCAACCACACAGCTCTAGACAAAAAATGTGGATGTCATAAAATAGCCTTGAATAATTATATAAAGAATATTGATTACTGAAATGAATATCCCACAACAAACCATGATACATACAATACCCAATAAACCACTTAAATGTCAACAGATTAACCTTCAACATTCACGAGCAGCAGTTAGCAACCTAGCCCAACAAATTGTAGAAAACAAACTTGATTTGATATTTGTACAGGAACCTTACTTAATTCGCAACAACCCAGCTGGGATTCCAAAATCAATTAAAATTCTTACACAGGGAAATGGAAGGAAAAGAGCAGCTATCCTCGTGAACAATAATAAGCTTGACGTTATTACTATAAATCAGCTCTCAGATGAGGATTGTGTAGTTGCAGAAGTTCACATCCATCGGAAAAAAATGTATATCGTAAGCAAGTACTGCGATATAGAGGAAAATATGGAAAGAACGATAAATAAAATTGAAACCATAATGAACTATGCTAACGGAGCAAATGTATTATTGGCTATGGATACAAATGCGAGGAGTAAAATGTGGCACGACACGACAACAAATCACCGAGGGAAAATATTAGAAGAATTTATAACAGGCAGTAACCTATTCATACTTAATGAAGCTAACGGTATTCCAACATTTCAGTCAAATAAAGGCAAGAGCTATATAGACCTAACTATTACAAACAGTAGTATGGTCAATAGGGTCACAAATTGGAGATGTGGAGAAATAGAAAGTTGCTCTGACCATACAGCAATAACATTTAACGTGATAACAAATACCTTGAATAGAAACTTTGGATCTGATAACACCCATAGCATAGGTATAAGATACATAGTTAAAATTGATAATATTCCTAATTTCCTGGAGGAAGTAAGAAAAGAATTCATTACAAAATTTAATTGTGAATATCAGAGCAGTGATCTTACTAAACTGGACAACGACCTCAGTGAAAAAACCAAGAAACAAATGGAAACAGAATTATTATGTGAAAATCTCACCAGCTGTATAACTTCTGCATGCAAAACAGCATTCAACTATTCCTTACAAAAGAAAAATTCAACTAAGTACAGAACGGTACCGTGGTGGAACGAAGAATTAAAAATTAAACGGAACAAGATCAATGCTATGAGACGGCGATACCAACGGACACAACATAATGAAGCCCTGAGAGAAGAAAGGAAAACTCAGTATCTCGTCGAAAAGCGACAGTATCAGAACAATTTACAAACAGCAAAAATGAATTCTTGGAAATTATTCTGTACTGCCAGCGATAGTTCAAATCCCTGGAATAAAGTATACAAGATTGCAGCAGGGAAACTCAGAGATAAAACCATTTTGACAACAATACAAAAACCCGATGGAACATATACCGAAGATCTCAACAGCACGTTAAAATATATGATAGACTATTTCATTCCTGATGATAAAGAAGATGAGGACTCTGAGCTTCAACGGAATATAAGAATAATGGCTAAGGAGCCTCCTAACACAGATGAAGACACAGAATTCACTGTAGAGGAAGTTAGAGCAGTAATAAAGAGCTTTAACCCCAACAAAGCTCCAGGAGAAGATGGAATTACAAGTGTGATCCTTCTACAAGTGTTCAATCATTTCCCATCTTTTCTTACTGCAGTGTACAATAATTGCCTTAAAAAAGGCTGCTTTCCAACACAATGGAAAAAATCAAATATATTACCTATAATTAAACCAGGAAAGCAACATAGTGAAGAAGTGACAAAGTATCGACCAATCAGTCTTCTAAATGTTGGAGGAAAGGTATTGGAGAAACTTTTGATCAACAGAATATTGCATCAGATAAACATCAACAACTTGTTAAATGCAAACCAGTTTGGCTTCACACCTCAGAAAGGGACAGTGGATGCAGCCATGGCTGTGAAACACTTCACAGAGGAAAGCCTTCGAGCAAAAAAATGTGTTGTATCCGTTAGCTTAGATGTACGTGGCGCTTTTGATTCAGCCTGGTGGCCACGTATTTTGCTCAACCTCAAAGAACTTCAATGCCCAAAAAATTTATACAGGTTGACAGGCAGCTACTTCAGTAACAGAACAGCGACCTTACAAACAAATGAATGCAAGATCACAAAGGAGGTAACCAGGGGATGTCCACAGGGTTCAAGCTGCGGTCCTGGTCTGTGGAACATAATGTACAATTCAGTTCTCAACTTGAAACTAACAAACCAATCAAAAGTAGTGGCTTTTGCAGATGATCTACTTCTACTTACAAGAGGTAACAGCAACAAAGAAGCAGAAAACTATGCAAACTCAGACTTAAAGAAAGTAGAGAACTGGGCAAAGCAAAACAAACTGAAATTTAACGACTCAAAATCAATGGTTCTATTAATATCAAGGAGAAGGAAAGCTGGTAATGAACCAATCAAGGTATACTTGAATTACAAACCACTTGAGCAGGTTAGAGAACTTAGATACCTAGGGATAACCCTAGATGAAAAATTCAACTTCAGTAGACACATTAACAACATAACGGACAAGGCACTCCTACTAACAAACATGCTAACCAAAGTTGCAAGACTACAGTGGGGACTCGGCCACCAGTCTCTTAGAACTATATACAGAGGAGCAATAGCACCTATACTAACGTACGGTTCACCAGTCTGGGAACAGGCACTAGAGAGGAAGAAAAATATAAAGATACTTCAGAGAACACAGAGAATAATTAATATCAAAATTGCCAAAGCATACAGAACCATATCTTTTGATGCGTCATGTGTAGTAGCTGGAGTGAAGCCTATCTATATTAAAATAGCAGAAGCAGCAAAACTATACAAGATAACACATGGAATGACACCAGAATCGTCATATTATGATGCACCCTTACATATAGCAAAATGGCCCCATCCAGCGGAGTGTATTCCTATGGAAGAAGTCATTGAAGGAAAATATTATGAAATAGAAATCTTCACAGACGGTAGTAAAATCCATGGAAAAGTTGGAGCTGCAGCAGTAATATTTAAACACGGAGAAATTATACATAAAATCAAGGCTAAATTACATGACAGATGCTCCAATAACCAGGCAGAGCAAGTGGCAATCATTAGAGGATTAGCAACACTTCAGGATATGAACATAAGTGTACAAGAAAGAATAACTGCAGTGTATACAGATAGCAAAATTACCCTAGATCTAATCAGAAATAATTCAAAACATAATAAATTAATAGAAGAAATTCAAAAGAATCTCAAAAGCCTTAAAGAACAGAAGTGGATCATACATTTTGCCTGGATCAAAGCACATGCTGGATATCTTGGCAATGAATTAGCTGATAAACTAGCTAAGGAGGCTGCGATTGATAATGCTACGGACTATGTGTACAACAAAAAACCAAAAACAACATATGTCAGTGAAATCCAAGAACAAGGGATGCAGAAGTGGCAAGAAGAGTGGACTAATACAACGAAAGGAGCAGCCTGCAAGGAGTTCATCCCATCAGTTGTTCGAAGAATGAGCATACAAATTAACTTGAATTTCACACTGACAGCAATGATTACGGGACACGGACTAACTAAATCCTACTTACACCGGCTGGGAATAATACAGGACTCTAGATGCATCTGTCTACAAGAAGAGCAAACAGTAGAACATCTGATATATCGATGTGGCAAACTAAAACAGCAAAGGGAAGTAATGAAGAAAGCCATTGAATCTAATAACAACAAATGGCCAGTGACTAAAGAGCAGCTAATCACAAACAACATAAGGGCTTTCAAAACATTTATTCAAAGCATTAATTTTGGTGAATTAAAATAGTATATTCCAACTGCTAATAGGAAGATAGTGGAAGTGATATGGTGTAGTGATATAAAATAAACAAAGGACCAGATATAAATACAGCAAGTTCAATTTAAAGGACAACTGGAAGATAGTAGAAGTGATAGTGACAGTGAATATAGAAATAAATGTAATAGGTATCAATGTAATAGCATGTAGTATCGCTTACTGCGATGGGGCATGCTTGTTATAGCTAATAAAAAAAAAAAAAAAATAAAAAAAAAAAAAAAAATAATAATAATAATAATAATAATAATAATAATAATAATAATAATAATAATAATAATAATAATAATAATAATAATAATAATAATAATAATAATAATAATAATAATAATAATAATAATAATAATAATAATAATAATAATAATAATAATAATAATAATAATAATAATAATAATAATAATAATAATAATAATAATAATAATAATAATAATAATAATAATAATAATAATAATAATAATAATAATAATAATAATAATAATAATAATAATAATAATAATAATAATAATAATAATAATAATAATAATAATAATAATAATAATAATAATAATAATAATAATAATAATAATAATAATAATAATAATAATAATAATAATAATAATAATAATAATAATAATAATAATAATAATAATAATAATAATAATAATAATAATAATAATAATAATAATAATAATAATAATAATAATAATAATAATAATAATAATAATAATAATAATAATAATAATAATAATAATAATAATAATAATAATAATAATAATAATAATAATAATAATAATAATAATAATAATAATAATAATAATAATAATAATAATAATAATAATAATAATAATAATAATAATAATAATAATAATAATAATAATAATAATAATAATAATAATAATAATAATAATAATAATAATAATAATAATAATAATAATAATAATAATAATAATAATAATAATAATAATAATAATAATAATAATAATAATAATAATAATAATAATAATAATAATAATAATAATAATAATAATAATAATAATAATAATAATAATAATAATAATAATAATAATAATAATAATAATAATAATAATAATAATAATAATAATAATAATAATAATAATAATAATAATAATAATAATAATAATAATAATAATAATAATAATAATAATAATAATAATAATAATAATAATAATAATAATAATAATAATAATAATAATAATAATAATAATAATAATAATAATAATAATAATAATAATAATAATAATAATAATAATAATAATAATAATAATAATAATAATAATAATAATAATAATAATAATAATAATAATAATAATAATAATAATAATAATAATAATAATAATAATAATAATAATAATAATAATAATAATAATAATAATAATAATAATAATAATAATAATAATAATAATAATAATAATAATAATAATAATAATAATAATAATAATAATAATAATAATAATAATAATAATAATAATAATAATAATAATAATAATAATAATAATAATAATAATAATAATAATAATAATAATAATAATAATAATAATAATAATAATAATAATAATAATAATAATAATAATAATAATAATAATAATAATAATAATAATAATAATAATAATAATAATAATAATAATAATAATAATAATAATAATAATAATAATAATAATAATAATAATAATAATAATACTTTTTGCTCTCCCGTATAATCTGACGGAAAATATTTGCAATATTCCAAATTTTGAACATGCTTCCGATAAGCGTTTCAACGTTGTTTCTGTACGTTCTTGCATTTTTTGTTCTGATTCAATATTTTTTCGGCGTTTTATTCAGAGAATATGTTACAGTTTGTACACAAGTAACGGTTTTACTATTAGCTATACAGTTATAATATTATCAACAAGATAGTTGATTTAAATTATTATTATTAATTATTATTATTAATTATTATTAATTATTATTATTATCATTATCATTATTATTATCATTATCATTATTATTATCATCATCATTTATTTGTGCAAATATTTTTCTCTTGCTTTAATCATTTCCCAGAAGTATCTGTTATTGGTTTGTATTTTGAAATACATCATGCTTTTTTTCGAATGCAGTCGCTATTCCTTTGTTATGCACAGAGATAAAGTTTCAAAACCTGTGTGATGCAATCTCTGTCCCAGGATAGGATATCTCTTTGCGTGACAAAGGAATAGCATTCGAAAAAAGTATTAATTATTTCACGTACAACCAATAACAAACAGTTCTGAGAAATGGTTAAAGCAAGAGAAAAATAAATGGTGATGGGCAGTGGTGGGGAGCGGCGATGGTGGCGGTGGTGGTGAGGGGGGCTGTTGGCGGTAGTGGTGGGGGCGGTGGTGATGGGTGGCGGGGGCGGCGGCGGTGGTGTTGTGGGGCGGTGGGGGATGGTGGTGGTGGGGGGCGATTGTGGTGGTAGGGGGCGGTGGCTGTGGAGGCGGTGGTGATAGGGAACGGTGGTGGGGGGCGGTGGTGCTGGGAGCGGGGGCGGTGGTGGTGATAGGGAACGGTGGTGGCGGGGGCGGTGGTGATTATTGTGTACAGACTCCATACAAGTTTCAGACATGGCCAGATTCTGCATTAACAATGGATATACTTACATCAATTTTTTACAGAGGTTACATCAAGAGTTTCAAAACCGTCAGATAGCTCTCTGCTTTCTCTGCCATGTTACATGTGTCCGCGTAGTAATCAATTAGTATTACATTTCACCCTAAATATGATATGAGGATTTAAATAAATATATTTTGAGGCCCCATGAATAAATTTAAAAAGTCATTCTTTTTAGGCGCGTATTTTTATGAATGTGTTAAATAAGTATAAATATTGATACATACAAGCTTGGCAGTTAAATTTAGGACTTCCAAAGACGTAATACAAACATTTTTATAGAGCTACCCTTAACATGAAAAAGATTTCGATACTTTTTATTTTCTCAATAATCTCTCTGATTTTTATTGAAATGTAATAGTCTAAGATATACAAAATGTATGTGTTGAATTTTATGGGAATAACCTGCAAAGAGCTCTTTATTTCAAAGAATGTTGGATAATTTTGTGTAAATGTTAAGCCACGAGAGCTAGATAAAAACTTACAATATAAACACATAGATTTCCTTAAAACACGATTTATTTCAAATATATTTTTTGCATCAGCCATTCTGGAGCGATCAGTTATTTTAGTTTTCCAATACTGTCGTGTTTACTGTCTCTGCTACATAAAGCAGAGGAAGTTTTGTATTCCACTAAAAAGCTCAATACCAAGATTTCACCTGTACTATTGTTTTAAGATTCCCAAAGTAAAAAAAAAAAAATGTGTTGCACTCACATGACTTTCTCTACTCTTGTACTAACCATTCTTACAAACTCTTATTCCTATATCTTTGTGTTAGTTGAGATGAACATTTGTAGAAATTATCTTATTGCTTATTTCCTTGTAGGCACAAGAGGAACATGGAAACACAGTAGGCTTTGAGCGATAGTCAAATCTTTTAGATATTTCAAATTCCATTCTCTTTGCGCGGTTAACATATATAAAAAAAGACAGAAGTATAAGTTCTCCAAAACTCACACAAATAACAAGGAATATCTCCGAAATGGTTCTCTAAAAAAAATTTATGGAGAAATAAGTTGTGTGTTTTAGCAAGTTCTACATTTTTTGTACAGCAAGATTTGGTCTAACTCTTACGGTTTACCAGGAATGCAAAAGTCATCCAGAGTAAACAAAACTACATGGGCTATAGCAAGAAAATTCAAGATATACATTTCATTTGTCATAAAAATATCTCTTAACATATGACATTTTAATCAAAATAGAACTATTTTCAAGAAAATAAACATTTTCGAAAAATTTTCCATGTAAAGGGTAGCTTAAGGTGGGGCTATTTTCTTCAAAATCTTCGTGTTGCATCCTTGAAAGACATTAAACGCAAATACCAAATTTGGTTTTTAACCGACTTTTCGTTTTTGAGTTGTACTGTCCACAGCCTGGCAGACACACGTACCTTTTTCTAAAAATGTTTTCAGGGGGCCTCAAAACATATATTTCACATAGAATTTTTGGGTGAAACACAATACTTCCTCTACTTACCAGTAGAGAAGGTAAAAATGAAAGGTCGTCAAATACCAAAACTACGACTACTCTTTACATGGAACATATTTTTGGAAACTTTGATTTTCCCAAAAATGACTAACGGTTATGATTAAAACACTATGTTTTTTGAAAATTTTGATTTTCTCAAAAATGGCTCGAACGCTTATGATTAGATTACCGTACGTTTTTGAAAACTTTGATTTTCTCAAAAATGGCCCTAACGGTTTTGATTAAAATACCGCACATTTTTGGAAAACTTGAGAACGAAATTTCAGTCATCTCATGGTTATTAGCTTTAAAGGATTTTAACTATCGCTTAACGCATATTCCCAAGTAAATATGCACTAAGACAATTTCTGCAAAAGTTTGTCTGGGTAAACGAGCTAAATAGAAGATGCATAATACCTAGACGCAGAAATATAGTGAAAAAAGCTTTAATAATAGTGAATTAAGTTCACAGGTTCCAGATAAATAAATCACATTCAATTATGTTAAAAAATCCAAAACTTAAGAATGGGAAGAGCAAATTTTGAAATTATATAATGATTTATTGCTTAATCGCACCTGGAGCTCTGCAGAAGTTGCTATGGGAACGCAATCACTTGTTACTGAAGTATAATGTCGATGAATAAACAGATTCATAAACTTGACATTGCGAAACAAAGAATATAATAAATAGTTATTCTAATCAGTAATTAAGTACTGTTTTATTTAGATCATACGTAAAACTGAAAATCACTAAAAAGAAAACAAACTTAAGAATTTGCAATTGGTACATACCTTTCAGCAAGCGGGCAAGGCACTGCGTATTCTTGAGGTCATCGTATATAAAGTTACAGACAGATTTACGAATAACTATTATGATAAGAATAATTCAGTATTTAATAACAAGAATACTAGACTTTAAATTCAAAGATAAAACACTAAAACACGCGATCTGCAACTTTTGTATGGCACTCCGAAGCAACAGGTCCTGTCCATCCAGAAGCAAGTTTTATAATGACGCTTTCTTTCTTCACTCTTGATGAAGTGGTAAATCCATTCGCCTCCCTCACCTTAGCCAAGTGGCTAAGATTGATGCAAAGTACATTAATTGGCGCGCATCTGATTTTAAAACATCCATTTTAATCAATGAAATTCACAAATATTAAGTCATATAAATTTATATCACGTCAAAATACTATAGTAGGTACATTATAATATTATGTGTAGCTAAATGGTATTCTGTTTATAAATAGAACTTTCGTCGCACTATATGATTTAGCGGAAGAACATCAATAAAGATGTATATTGCAAATATGGCGATTGGCAATGAATATGAAAATTATTATAATTGCATCATCTTATACGAGAAACCTGTGAGTACGAAGATGCAAATATGTTTAACATCCTTTAACATATCGGACGATGAATGAATGGGTGAAGTGATGCTCAAATGACCCCGGGGTTTATAGAGCTGGGAATATACCACTGAAATTTAGTAGAAATCTCCAAAAATTGATATTTGCGTTTCCATGATTTTAAAATTACATAGGGACCATAAATTCAAAATGTCTTCTACTTTTTATATTACAAATACCAATATTTATATAAGACTGACTCCTTAGTGCAGTGGTAGCGCGCCTGCCTCTGGCACGGAGGACCCAGGTTCGATCTCCTGTAGCGGCGCGGGGGATTTTTTCCCCGCTGGGAGGTCTAGCATGGGATGCACTCAGCCTCATTAGGTTCCTGAGGGGCCAGTTGAGAAGCTATTTGTTTGAGAAGTAGTGGCCCCTGGTCGAGAAGATCGCATAACCGGTCGGGAAGGACCGGATCGCTGAGTACGTCCCACTTCCAGTACTGCACCCCACTCATGACGCCTGAAGTGGGCAGAGGCGGGGGACGCAGTGGTTGGGCGGCAGGCCTTGGCTCGGATGGCCTGTTGTTCCACGGAGTTTTATATTTATATAACGTGTGTTAAAAATACAGAATAAACGTTCTTTTCATTTTGAAATATAAGGTTTTTGCAATTTTTTTTCACTATATTCACTTTTTGAAAATGTTACGCACGATGCAGTTTTCATCTAATTATTCTCAAATTTCTCATGGAGATTTCCACAACAAACAAGTAAATACTTTTTTCCCCCTCTTTTGAACGATCTTTGAGTTATTCATTTTTAAAGCTGTATAAAACTTAACCAGAACTAGAAATTTCAAATGACAGAATTTAAAAATTATGTTCTTTTGAATTAAGACTTAAGGCGGCACCGTGGCCGAGCGGTTAGAGCGTTCGCCTACCACTTAGACGGCCCGGGTTCGATCCCAGGAACCAGCATGTGGTATTCGTGATGGATGAGGCGGCGTTAGGGCGTTTTTCTTTGGGTTCTGCGGTTTCCTCCGCCACTCATTCCACCAATTGCTCCATCATTACCTTTCCAATCATCGATGTCGCCTGCATTTCATATCATCCTCTTCCTCACTCTCATACCTGGTGCTTGGCTGACTTCCAGGTCTTCACTCTGTCCGGTCCATAGGTTCCTGTGCTTCCCGATAGACGTCTGACCCTAGGCACTGGCTTGTAAGTCCTATATAAGGGGAGGATAATCAGGTAAAGATTAAAGATTCTTTTCCATACTAAACTTTCTTATGCATCCTGTTCATGGTAAATTATTAACTTTTACTTTATTTGCAACCTTGTATATATGGAAATCCATTTTAAATAGCATTTTATATATGCCATCACTAATGTGTTGTTCATTCTTCTCATTTCTTAATTTCCATTGTTTTTAAGCATTTTATTCACAATAATTATTTACTGAACAGCTACCGTTTTGTATGATGCTGATATTGATAATCTTGGTTACCAAAGCTTAGCAACAATGTTTTTTTCCTATTCTTCTTCACCAATACTGGCTATGCTTTTATATATACTAGGCCAATAGTTTTTGACATAATATTAATATGAACGAAATTTAATATATATGACAAATATTAACACAATATTGTTACACATTAAATGCACATAATAAATATCAGCATGAATCAAATAAATCTTTTGTGTATATAATTTCCATCATAAATTGATATACAATATTACGAGTTATGCTTATACAAACATTCGACAGTAATGAGGTTTGTATAAGCAAAGCATTGAGGGAAGTATTTAGAACAGAATAAACTGTGTTTTTTGGACAACATATAACTGGAAGAAGGAACATTTTACTAAAATCAGAATAATGATTGAATTAGCCAAATATCTATGAATAATATTTTAAAAAGTGATACATTCACATGGGTTTCTCTATCAAAGACAATTCACATATTTCCATTATTAATTATAGTGTTCATACAAAAGAGTAGGTTACAGTCATAGCTCACATGATTCAAAAAATACAAAAAACAATGGAGTGGAGTAGAGCAAAGTGGAGTGGACCGGAGTGGAGTGGATTAGAGTAGAATAGAACAGAATCTTTATTGTCATACAATGTTTACAATGTCAGCCTAGGCTGGTAAACTGGTGATTCATCAATTATATAAAACTATTATTTATTTATATATAAAACTAATTTTAAAATCAAAGAGAAAACTAATTCTAATGTATAGTATGAGGTATTGTCAATTACAAGTAATGCAGGGTACTTATTATATTGTATCACCCATGAATTCATGTATGGAGTAGTATATCTTAACTAATAACAATTCTTTTACACTTTTATTAAACAATTTTAAGGTCTTTATCTCCTTGAATTGTTGAGGCAATTTATTATACATTTTTATACCGATATAGTAGGGTGTTTTTTCATATAGTGTTAGTCTATGCATAGGGTATTTTATGCTGGACTCTTTCTGAGTGCTGTAATGATGATGATTTTGCTTTTTCATGAATTTGTCATAATTTTTATATACGTAGGTGAGTAACTCTAAAATGTATATTGAGGGCATTGGTAAAATTTTCAATTTTTTAAATAATGGTTTGCATGAATCTTTAAAGCTAGCAGGTGCCATTATGCGTATTATCTGTTGTTGAATTTTAAAAACTGTTTCCCATCCAGATGCATTTCCCCATAGTATTATTCTGTAGGCCAAGATTGTATTATTATTGCTGTTGTTATTGTTATTGTTGTTATTATTATTATTGTTGTTGTTGTCGTCTAAGTTATTTTGTTTCAAATTAGCATTAGCACTAGCAGCAGTTTTAAATTGTATAATACTAGTATTTGTTTTATTTAAGTTCATACCATTGTCAGTGAACCATTTATCTAAGTTGTTTAATGTGTTACTTATATCAGTTTGAAAATTATGATGACTTATATTCTTTAAAATAACTCATGTGTTATCTGCATACAATATTGGATTCCCACTTATACCTTGAGGTAAATCGTTAGTGTACAGTATACAAGCAGAGGTCCCAGCACAGAACCTTGTGGTACACCACTGGTATTTGTTCTCCATTTTGATTTATAAACTCCAGAGCTACGTTTAGTACTTACACTTTGTTTGCAATTGGACAGGTATGAATGAAACCACTTTAAGTTTTGATCTTTTATATTATAATATTCTAGTTTTTTAAAGAAGAATTTGATGACTTACACAGTCAAAAGCCTTTGAAATATCACAAACTACTGCAGCAGTATTATTTTTTTGTAAATCGAAATATAGTGCTATTTCATTAACTATTGTGGTTATAGCTATAATTGTTGATACATTTTTTTTCTGAAACCATGTTGGCAATCGTTTAATATTTTATTTTTTTCCAAAAAATCTTTTAGTCTGACATATACTAATTGGTAGCACTATGTTACAACTCAGTTTTTTGCATAGAATATGATTCTGGAGAAATTTGGTTTCATTTCTCATTTGATCCATGTTTAAATAGGTGACAAACTTCCCGGTTTATGTCAAAAGTCTTATGATCCTTTGGATCTTGTGAGTTATGTTCCATCGCTTTTTCGACCAATCAGCGATCGGTAATTCCCTTACCTCCCTTTACCCTTCGCCAAAGTATCACTCTGTACTTAGGTTAAGGAAGGACTGTGCTCTCAATTTTTTATAAATACCATGAAGTTCAGCGATTAATCTGTAAAGATTTTTAATATAGTGATACAAGAAAAGGTGTCACCTGTTGCACCATGGAAACGTGGAGCTGCTCCTGAAATGTGGAAAAGAAATCAAGTCAAATTAGCAAGGCTGCCAGCGGAAGTTGCTATCTATGAAGTTGCAAAGATAAAATAATCTTTAATGTTCCTAAACATTTGTTTAATTAATTTTAATTTATTCTTTCATTTATTTCAGTGGTCAGCTAGCTCCTTTTGTTGGTGACATTCAAGTGTTGTTCTTAAACGTTTACCATAAAATCTCACAGTTCCAAAAGGGTACTTTTCAAAACTCTCATAATAGAGTCAAAACTCACATGATTCATAATTTAAAGCCCAATAAGTTTCATTCTTTCACAAGCAAACACAATTTGAAAGGCAATTCATAATATTTGGGCATACCTTTTCATAATAAAAGTGTCCACCCAAATGGAAATTGAGTTTAACCAATGCAAATTTGTTTTCAGTTGTTTACCAAAACTTAGGCTGTTGGATCATGTGAGTTATGACTTTAACCCACTCAAAAGTTATTTTTGTATGCATGTTACATTAAAAAATATTTTTCTCCAAGAATGACTTTCAAATTAAGCAACTCTTAAGTGAAATTACAAGATTGCATAGAAAGCAAATATTAATGTAATATAGTTAATTACACTGTCCTCAGTTACCAGTAAAAATATCTGCACTTATACCCAACATCCTGCATGATGCTTTTGCCTCATCTATGCCAGTTCATTCTTCCTTTGTATATTAAGTGCTTTTAAACAGTTATCTTGGAAAAGTACTGCCCCTTAAGCATATATTAAACTATATGGAATATGGTTTTAGAAGGCACATGAGCTCAACCAATGCATGCACACGGTGGCTGCACTGCTGCAAAGTGATGCACCAGAGAACGGAAGTTACGAGGAGGGAACGAGGAATGAAACATTTGTTGTGTCACAAATTGTCATATCGTAAACTTACGCAGCAAAGGATAATGATGATAACATTATAAACTGTAACACTTAATATTAATGTACTTATTTACGAGCACTTCCTCAGATGCCAATTCCTTAAAAAAACTGTACAGTTTAAAAATAATATTTCTGGCCTGAGAGAGGAGTACTTCACCCTTAGTACCTGCGTCACTGGAACAGGCTTTAAAAGTGACATTGTTAACACTTCACTAAACACAATGTAAACATGTGAATTTTCTGCTTATTGTCACAGTTACACAAAGCACAATTTGTGTTACAAATTGGTCTTGAACCAAACTAAAGAATTTGCACGCGACTGTAGTGATCCGTGGTCATTTAATGTATGAACTAAATATACGCAGTTCCTAACGCCACTTTGTAATGTCTTACTCCATAATTCTGTGTAATAAAAAGGAATAAAACACACAGGCAAGATTGGAAGTTACATACATAAACATAAACATGGGAGTCAGTTGTTTATTCTCGAAGCGATAACTCGAGAACCATACGTCGTAGAAAAATGGCCTTTGTACAGGCTGCTTCAAAATTTCTTGCCGCATACACCAAAGCATATTAGAATGTCAAATTTCCAGTAATAATTTTGGGTCCATGAAAAAGAGAAATCTCTGTTGCTCACGCTTGTGCTGTGCATTCCAAACTATGCAATGCTGCATGACTATGATAGGACAGTCGCTCTATGCAAGCCCTCTCTTGCTCCGCCTGATGTGCCTTCTAATACCATATGCCTTATAGCAACATCTATCTAGCAAAAGGGCTGATCTTGGATATCTAGTCAAAACATAACAGAGTTTGAAACTCTTGACCAGTGCAGACGGAGGATCGTGCTACCCTGATGATGCCAAGCGCAGTACTTGGCAAAACGTTGGTATCTACCATACCTTCTAGACCACAGCCTACAAGCCTGGAAGAACTAAACAATTCGAACAGTCATAAATTGTCTGTGTTAGCAAGATCCACATTTTTTGTGTAGTAAGATTTGGTCTAACTCTTATGGTTTACCAGTTATGCCAAAGTCATCCAGAGAGAACAGGCTATAGCCAGAAAATTCAAAATAAACATTTCATTTGCCATAAAAATATCTCGAACATATGGCATTTTAATCAAAATCGTTTGAGCCGTTTTCGAGAAAGTTAAAATTTTCAAAACATTTTCCATGTAAAGGGTAGTTTAGACTGGGGAAATTTTTTTTCAAAATCTTTGTGTCACGTTTTTGAAGGATATTAAACTTACCAACTTGGTTTTTAACGAACTTTTCATTTTTGAGTTATACTGTTCACAAACACACACATATGGTAATTATTATTTATTTATGCCAACAAACTTACTGTTGGTGTTTTTAAACACACAAGCCGTGTGTGGGCAAAGTTTAAGAGGTAGAACTGGAACTTAAAAATTCAATGCCACAACTGGGATTTGAACCACAGACCTTCCGCAGTTTGTCACAATAGCTCAGTGGTTAGAGCATCCGCCCGGCAAGCGGAAGGTCTCTGGTTCAAATCCCAGTTGTGGCATTGAATTTTTAAGTTCCAGTTCTACCTCTTAAACACACATATGGACCTTTTTCTAAAAATGCTTTTTGGGGGGGGGTGGATTCAGGGGGCTTCAAAACATATATTTCCAGGGAAATCTCAACATCAAATTTTTGGCTGGAATACAATGCTTTCTCTACTTATTATAAATAGTAGAGATAGTAAAAATCACATTAAATTTCTTGACATAACATTTCATTACAGATTAACTTGGAAAAATAGTTTGCTGCCACAATTAAATGGATAGACAATGTTTTTAGATATCTTGTGAGAAAAGAAAGGGGAGCTCAATCCTCCCTTCTAACAATAAGTTTTGAATAATTTAGTGGAACCCCAAGCTGCATATGGTTGCACTCACGTGACTTTCTCTACTCACTTTTGTACAAACTATTCTTAAAAAAAAACTTCTCATCTATCCACTTCATGTTAGTTAAGATAGACATTTGTAGAAATGTAGAATGATTTTGTTATATGCTTCCTTGTCAGTACAATGAGAAAAGGAGAATACAGTAGATTTAACTGATAACAAATCTTTTAACAGCCAATTGCTACGTAATGCTTTTGAGATTCCATTCTTTTAGCATCTCCAAGACAAAAAAACAAATGACTTCCCATTTGAGAAAAGTATAAGTATTGAAAATTCAAACAAATAAGGAATATCTCAGAAATGGTTCACTCCACAGAACGAGATCTACATTTTTCGTGTGGTAAGATTTATGATTTACCAATTATGCAAAAGTCATCTGAAATGAAGAGGACTTCTGAGGTCATTCCCAGAAAATTCATTTGGCTGAAAATATCTCAAAACGTATGGTGTATCAAACTCATTAGAGCCATTTTTTCAAAAATAAAAATTTTCAAGAAATGTTCACATGCATACATGTACATGTGTACAGAGCTTTCCCTAAATCCTTTTTTTTTTTTTTTTTTTTTTTTTTTTTTTTTTGATTCATTGAATTTCAAAACATGTAGTTCTGGTAAAATCTTGATATAAAATTAAATTTTTTAGTGGAATAAAATACTTCCTCCACTTACTGTACATAGGGTAAAATCCCAATAACACGACTTTCGATAACTCGACAACTGTTTTTATTTTTATTATTTTTTTACCATTAAACAT
Organism: Tenodera sinensis; assembly: GCA_030765045.1. Taxonomy (NCBI): domain Eukaryota; kingdom Metazoa; phylum Arthropoda; class Insecta; order Mantodea; family Mantidae; genus Tenodera; species Tenodera sinensis. The sequence goes on from CM060964.1 coordinate 57,113,960, forward strand.
GACTAATAAATTCCAGAATCTACTGTGCAGTATAAATAGTAAATTTTAATTAGTGTACGTATATGACCTATTGCATTCTCCTTCACAGTAACAGAAGGGCAAGCTGCATATTGACCTTTCCTATCTAGTCAGCACATATGCAGCCAGAACGTTGTCATGAAACCAAAAGTTTACTGCTAATAATATAGATACATAGCACAAAGCTTGTTTCGAAGGTTTATTGCTTTAGACAATACAAAGGTATTTTTCAGAGATGACGAATTGTGCAGTGGTTTATGATCAAGTTCCTTTTGCCTCTATAAGACCAAGGGGGTGTCAGATTATCTTTCCAACTTCCATATAGTGCATAAACATTGTGGACTGTGTCATTAAGTACAGTGCCATCTCACATCAGCAACATCTTGTTTATTTCAAGAAAAGAAACAGAGATGCGCCCCACATCATCCACCAGGTCTATAAATACCCCTGCATATGGTAAGATAAACTTTCAGTTACATATTTTTGGTTACAGTGCAGCTTCCAAGATTTTAGGCTTACCGTTAGTGTTGAGTGAGTGAGTGATTGGGGTTTAAGGGCCCGTCGACAGCTATACTCCATCCAGCCTTAGATCCGCACCTTGTATCCCTCCACGATAATCTGATGCTATCACCTGCGACTAACACAAAACAAACACCACGTGGACTCATACCTCGTATTTATGTTGCAACTGAACGATATTTACTCAGGAATTTTAGAAATATCGCGTTACATTTAAGTAGTCTTTACCAGGGTTATCGTACATTTTGAAAACTCACAGATAATCGCCGATATTTAAGGTACTATATTTTATGGTGTGCTTTGGTTTCGGCATATTGCGAGATCGTTGTTGATGGCTTGTGTTTACACCAAGGGCGGATCTAACGGTGGAACGATTATAGGTCATTAGAGCCCCAGCCGTTAGTGTTGTGATGAGTTGTTTGTGCCAATGAAAATGTTGAATGAGAAGGAAAGACAAGTTAATATGACAATGGAAATTAAACTGAATGTATTAAAGAGACTGGACAAAGGAGGACACATTATTATTTAATACATTTTAAAATATGCTATAGATGTAATATATGTGGCGGCACTGTGATCAAGAGGTTAGACCATTTGCCTAACGCCTAGGCGGCCCGGGTTCGATCCCAGGGACCCACATGTAATTTTTGTGGACGAAGTGGCATCTGGGCAAGTTTTCTCTGGGTTCTCCTGTTTCCCCCGCCACTCATTCCACCAATTGCTCCATCACCTACCAAATCATCCATTTTGCCTGTATTTCATATCATCCTCTTCCTCACTCTCATACCTGGAGCTGGGCTGACCATCCGCTTCAAGGTCTTCACTCTGTCTGGTCCATAGGTTTATCTGCTCCCCGACAGGCATCTGACTGTAGGCACAGGCCTAGGCTGTGTAGTCCTACATAAGGGGAGGGTAATCAGATAAAGAAGATACCATGTAATTACATTAAATCATATTTAATCATAAAAATTATATTAATTGTATGTTGAGGAATGAAGATAGTGGGGGCAACCACATCATTCCAGAGGACGGTCAGGGTGGGATGTTGCAAGGAGGAGACATGTGAAGTGAGGCGCAGGGACCTTACAATTCCTCTATTACCGATACTTCTAAAGCGCACAATTTTCCTATCGGTTTTAAAATGCTTTCTTATATAGGAAAAATCATGATATGCCAACAAACCACGGCAACTCTTCGCTGTTGCGCATGAGCGGAAGCGAACACCAACCTAATGGACTGAAGATCGCTTAATTCCTGGATCACTGGGGTTTAGCTTCATAAGTCCTACAGATACAGTGTATCTTCATTCCTGTACTATATCTCTTGACTGTGCTTCTCGGCTTAGGGACCTAAATTGGTTGCAGTTCGCATAAGAATAGCGGTTTTGTTAGTCGTATGTTGGCAAATCTGCATTGTGAATGGAATACAAGCGAAGTGTAACGAGGAAGCAAGGGAACATACTCCACAGGTAAAATTTATCCTAATACTAAAATAACGTAATATATCACTGCATGGATAGTATTTGGAAATCGCTATATAAGAATAACACATTTAAACCATCACCTAACCTCGGATTAATAGGATAATAGTATTCTGTGATTTAATCCTGCCGTGCGCGATTAGTGGCCAGGTACAAGGTTATTTTCTTTGGTAACTACGTGCGATAGCTCTTGCAAGTCCACGTTGGACTATTAATTATCACAGAACATATATTGCGATTATTACTACACGAATTACACCCATATAAAGAACCTACATAAGCTACCAACATCAAATAACTAGTATGTTCTGTGATCATAACTGTATTCACTGTATTTTCTGAGTTATGGTATTCTGCCTGTTACCTGGAAGCACTTCACAGTGCTCCCCTTCTTGAAACCAGGAAGACCTCCCACTTCTCCATCTAACTTTCGACCCATTGCTTTATCCTCTTGCCCCCGCAAAATATTTGAACGCCTCCTCGCCACCCGGCTGTATCATTGGCTGGAACATCGACATTTTTTCCCTAAATGGTACAACGACTTCCGCAGAGGCCGCTCTACTCTCGATAGCTTATCCCTTTTGGTAACAGATATTTACTTATCCTATAAAGATAATACTACTCTAGATGCACTTTTTCTAGATATTGCACGAGGTTTTGATTGTGTTTCGCTGCTCATACTTTTTAAACGGCTGACACAACTCGGTGTTCCAACGCGACTTTGTAACTTATTATATCAGCTGTTTGTGGAGCGCCGCATTACAGTGCGTTCTGGGGGTACTTTGGTTGGGACCCCGGACTACAAGTGAGAGTTTACCACAGGGTTCATGTCTTAGTCCACTCCTATTTCTGGTTTACATCACAGGAATGGCGGAGGTGGTTCTACCTCATGCTCGACTACTGGTGTACGCGGATGACATTGTACTATACGTGCCTGGTGGCAATGTAGCACAACCTCGTGTTTCCTTAAATAACGCCGTGAAAGCCTTGAGAGAGGGGACCGACTCTAACGGACTAACAGTGAATAAAGAGAAAGCTGCTCTTGTACATTTTACCCGCAATCGTCGACACATTTGCCTTCCCCCAATTTACTGGGAATCCCAACCTGTACGTGAGGTTAATACATACACCTTCTTGGGTATCACACTTGATCATCGACTAAACTGGCGGGCACATATTTCTCGCTTACGTAACAGGTTGGACAGTAAGCTCCACTTCTTTCGTGCGCTATTATGGAAAAACTGGGGCTCCCACCCCAAGGTACTTTTGCACCTGTACAAAGCTGTGGTGCAGGGTATGATCACCTATGGAATCTTTCTCTGGGGTATAGCTGCTACAGGTGCACTAATGCCCTTACAAGTCAGCCTCAATCGATTTCTTCGACTTATAGTGGGCTATGCCCACTCGACACCAATAATGGCAATGCACAGAGAACTAGGCCTCACCCCTTTGAAACATCTTGCCCCAGTGGTGGCTTTACGCTATCTTCTCGCCCGCTGGGGCAGTATAACCTTTCCACTATTCCCTAAGTTACAATTATTGTTACTGGAACACTGTCCAGAAGGGCGGCTTCATACGGAAGTTATGACCTTACCACTCATGCTAGCCTACCGCTTTCTGACAAACCACGCCCGGTTTTTACAACGTGCAGAAACTTACCCATGCTATTCTTTTGACTTTGTCACAGGCTTACATACCATTACGTATGTTACGGCCTGTGTGCGCATTTTAGATTATCCTGTAGACTTCCGAGCATGACTATTATTCCAGGCTCCTATTCCTGTGGCAGGAGATGGCCGCCTAACTTTTTTTACCGATGGCTCACGTCAGGGGGGCCCTCCGAGGGTAGGATCAGCTTTTTTCTCACCAGAGTTGGAAATACGACGTACCTTTCGGCTACCGGATTTTTGCTCTAATTATTTTGCAGAGCTTTTCGCCATCTACAAGGTGCTAGACTTTCTTAGAAATACAGAATTCATAACAGCGAATATTTATACTGATTCCTTGAACGTATTGCAGACACTACATAGCCCTTCGTTATCACCCAGTACTTGTTGGTATGTACAGGCACTCAAATCGCTCCATCTTACCCTAGGGATCACAAGGGTGCTCTTTGCTTAGATACCTAGTCATTCTGGTATCTATGGTAACGAGATCGCCGATAAATTAGCCAAATGTGCTTGCTTTTCCGATGAAATCTTTCCAATCACTGTACCCCCACGTGAATTATTTAGATCTGGCAAACATTCTCTTCTTTCTCAATGGATCCAGGACTGGGAAGCCTTTACTAATACAGAACATGTTTTTTGTCCCTGTCTTCCACTCTTGTAGCCCCTCAATCGTCCTTGGTTTGCTTCTTTATGTTACCCGCGTCACTTCATCTCACTGTTCTCGCGGATGCGTGTGGGTCACTGCTACACTCCGGCGTATTTGTTCCGCTATGGTTCTGGGACCACACCCTATTGCAACTGTGGTCAAGGGGCCACCTTAGACCATCTTTTATTAGGATGTCCGAACCTTGCACACAAGGTAGAACGATTTTATTCAGACCTGTACTCCCAACTTATAGTCTTTCCGGTGTCAATTAATTATTTATTGACTATAAAAAATGAGCGCGTTTTATAGGCGATTTTTCGTCATATACAACGTAGTGGTTTTCGATTTTGACATTTTTCTTTCTCTTTATTTTACTCCGAGTTTGTGTTGTGCTTTCCTTGTGTTATTTGTGATGTGTCGGTTCCTGCAAGGTTTGCTGCAAAATGGAACAATTAAAATCACCACGGAGCAGTAGAAGGATTCCCAAGAAAAGGCCCTCAAAGAAGAAATTAGCAGGTTTGTCTGTATTCAAGAAAATGCAATCTATGAATCCAGGATGTCCTGGTGTTACTGTTTCACAATCTGCTAAGTGTAATAATGAAAGCTATTCTGAGCATACAAATGAAGCCATACCTACAGCTTCAGAAAAGAAGTTAGCAGCATTTTCTGAATTTATGCCTAGAACTGACAGGCATATTAATGAAAACTTTGTTGATTTCACTATTGTGCATAATTCTGTCTTTCAAGAGCTAGTAAAGGACCTTCTGTGCAACGATTGTAAAACTAAATCAATCATAATTGACATTACTGAAAGCTTTGGATTCTGTAACAAGCTGTCTGTGAAATGTACCCATTGTAAAGTGGTTCCTACAGAAGTGTACAGTTCTGTTAGGGTTAAAAATTCTGGGTCAACAAGACCCCCATTCTTAGTAAACAGAAGGGCTGTGGAAGCATTTACTAATATGGGGAAAGGTTATAGGAGTATAGAGAAATTTTCAATTCACATAGGCATAAGTAAATTGAGTAAACAATCATTTACAAGCCACTTGGGTGCAATTTTAGAAGAAGGCAAAACAATTAAATTAGAAATTCTGAATATGGCTATGGTGGCAGTGCGCGATGCACATGAAGAAATAAGTAATTCTGTCGGAGCATCTCAATTATTGGACGTGTCTCCTTCGATGGTACTTGGATGAGGCGAGGCCACAATTCAAATTATGGAGTTGGATATATAATTGATACTCTTACTGGCACTGTTGTTGATTATGAAGTACTGTCTAAATTTTGTTTAGGATGTATGATACATTTTAAGCAGTTTGGCAAAGCCTCGATTGAATTTAAGGAATGGTATACTCAGCACCAGAAAGCAGGTAAATGCCAAAAGAACTATGACATGTCATCAAATAGCATGGAAAAAGAAATAGGCAAAATTCTGTGGCAGCGATCAATATCAGAATGTAATATGCGATACACGAGCATGCTCTCTGATGGCGATTCATCCACATGGTCATATATAAATGACATACAGGTATATGGACCAGACATTCATATTGAAAAGGAGGAATGTGTTAATCATATTGCAAAGAGACCTGGTACTCTTAGGAACACTGTAAAAGAATAGCGCACTAAAGGTGTAACTTTAGGTGGTCGGATAGAGGGTAGCCTGAAGGAAAGTACCATTTTAAAATTAACACATTATTACAGGAATGCAATAATAAGTAATATTCCTAAAGTCTCAGAGATGAAGAGTGCTGTGTATGCAACTTTGAAACATTGTACCTCCACAGATGATAATCCTAATCATGGAAGCTGTCCGAAAGGAAAAGATTCTTGGTGTTTTTTTAATAAGCAGACTGCTGAAGGGAAAAAAGTGGAAAGTCATAACAGAATGACTTGCAAAGTTTCACCAGAAATAACAACAAAAATTATACCAATTTATCAGAGACTTGCATCAGATTCCATGTTGCAGAGGTGTATAGGGGGAAAAACACAGAACCCAAATGAAAGTTTACACAGTGTTTTATGGAATCACTGTCCAAAGGAAATTTTCATTTCAAAAAATAAATTAGAATATGGTGTAATGAAGGCTGTAGCTGAATTTAATATGGGATGTAAAAAATCAATAGAGGTAGAACGTACTTTGAGAGGAGAGACCATTTCATCATTTGCATTAGAAGTATGCGAAAAACGCGACAATAGGCGTATTGCACATAGTAAGAGAAGGAGTGACCAGAAGAGTAAAGAACAAAGGAAGAGGGTTAAGATGCTGAAATCATCATGTGAGGAGGTGAAGAAGAAGGTGGAAGGTAAAACATATGGTGCAGGGCAGTTTTAGTGGTGAGTGCAAGCAATTAAATTTTATTTTATCTGTTTCTCAAAACTACATTTTTCCTCGCATAAAAAGTCCCTTGCAGAGCAATTTTGGCCAGATTGTTCTGAAAATTTAAATATAAGCTCTTCAGAACCTATGTTTTATAATTTGGTCTGGAGTTTGATGAGAGTTAGTTGGTTGAGCATTTATGTGACAATAAATGTTAAAAATATGACTTATTTTAAACAAAATTAAAAATTGCAGATAAAAAAAGATTATTGTGCTTTATGCTTTCATTACACAGCAAAACCCAGGCAGAACTTCATTTCTATGTGCATTAAGAACATTTTGACCAAATTTCAGATATGAAATATAAAAACTGTTCCACAAGGAGCATTTTATATAAAACAATTAAATTCTTAATTAAAATATTAATAAAACAGAAAATAATTGGAGTACCAGACTGAAATTTTGCAGAGTGATTACAACAAGCAAAAGAAATGTATATACAAAATTTCAAAGCCTTATCTTTAAAACTGTGGAATTTGAAATTTTCACTTGACTGTCCCCTTAACAAATTAGAACTCGCAATAAAACTCGCGGCAACAAACTGTGTCCCACTAAGATTTAGGCCAAATATCAACACTCGATATCCAACGGATATTAAACTCTTGCACCAAAACCGCAATCGGTTACGCCGCAAGTGGCAAAGGACTAGAAATCCAATCCACCGGCAAGAGTATCTGGATGCGTTGAGCGCAGTGACGGCCCAGACTAGGGAATTCGTGGGGAACGAGTGGAACCAAACTTTGGAAAACCTCAATCCCCAATCCAACGCGGTCTGGAGAATAGCAAAATGTTTGACACGGGCAAAAACGATAATTCCTCCACTAGTAAATATAAATACTAACAGAATCGCTGAACTCCCTCAGGCCAAAGCAGAGGTCTTTGCGTCAACACTTGAGGAAGTATTCAACCCAAATCCGCCACTGGGACAAGCAAATGAAGAAGAAATCGTAAATATCGAACACGAAGTAAACGAAACCGACTACTGGACCACGCACAACAAAATGCGTAAAACAAACGCTGGCGAGATAAGTTGGATAATTAGACACTTGCACAATAGAAAGGCCCGGGGCCGGACAAAATACCAAATGTGGTACTTTAAAATATCCCACAAGCAGCTCTTCGGCTGCTTGCAAAAATTTTCAACTACACTCTGGACAAAGGTAGATTCCCACCACAATGGAAAGAGGCAAAGATTGTCATGCTTCCTAAGCCAAAGAAAAATCTCTCGTTGCCGGCCAACTGCAGGCCAATTAGCCTATTAAACACAATAGGCAAGGTACTTGAGAAAATAATCCTCAAAAGAATTAACGCCCACATCGTCAACAATTTACTAATTGCAGAACAGTTCGGTTTTAGATCGCAACATTCCACAACACTTCAACTACTTCGACTAACAGAGCAAATTACCAAAGGTTATAACACCAATAAATCAACTGGCGCCATTTTCCTGGATATTGAGCGCGCTTTTGATAAAGTTTGGCATGCGGGCCTACTCCATAAGCTAAAAACATACAATTTCTCCGATTCAATGATCGCGCTAATCAAGGACTATATAAGCCCAAGACACTTCCGGGTAGTAGTGAAGGACTGCTCCTCCATTCGAAGGCCCATTAGGGCAGGAGTCCCACAAGGAAGTTTAGTAGGGCCGACGCTTTTTAATCTATATATCAACGATATGCCAGAGTTCACGCGTACTGAAAAATACATATATGTGGACAATACAGCCTTAGTAACGCAATCCACGCAACCTCGGATCATCCACCTGCGCTTGCAGAACGCTCTAAATGAGCTGGAGCCGTGGTTTGCAAAGTGGAGAATCAAAGTAAACACCACTATGTGCCAATCAATCATATTCACTAAACGAATACAGCACAGGCTCCCCAGGCATTCACAACCGCCTCTGGTATATAGAGGCGAGCAAATTGAATGGAAAGACCAAGTCACCTACTTAGGTGTTACTATGGACCAAGGTCTTACCTGGAAAAAGCATATAGACACCATTAGGGCAAAGTTAAACGGCCAATTAAATAAACTCTACCCTATGATAAATAAAAACAGCCAATTACAACTAAATATGGGCCTTACGCTTTACAAATCTCTGATAAGGCCCATCTTAACATACGTGGCCCCCGTTTGGGGCAATGCCACCAAAACACATATTAATAAGCTGCAAACTCTGCAAAACAGAATACGAGGCTAAGCTTCCACAAGTAGCACGTGCTTACCTTATACACAACGAGCTTAAGCTACACTCCATCGAACAGTGCATCAAAGCGCAAAGTGCAAACTTATACGATAAGAAAGATGAAAATCACAACCACCTCATTCGAGAACTAGGTGTGTGTAACCTCGAACATGATACGCACAAAAGACCTCTCTCGCTGTTCGATAGAACAATTGGCCTGAAGGAACCAGAAATAAATATCCAAGAATACTTAACGCGTTAGTAAGATAAAACATCCAGAAATACACAGCCATGGCATGTCCATTCCTTTCCTTCTGCCAGTGGCACTTGAAAGTCCTTGCTCATTGTAGTCAAGGCGGATCTCACTGACAGGGTGCGGTCTAAGTGCAGCTGCGCTCTGATTGGGCAGGTGGCTTAGGCGAAACCCGACACTGACCAACAGCAATCACCATGGACTTACTCTAATGGCATCTCCCGCCTCTACTTGTAAATAGTAAATTAATTCAATGACCCTGCTCCTTATTACAGGAAAGCACAAGCCACAAAAACAAAAAAATTCTCTTAGATAAGTAACCACTGACTTTGATCCTAATTTCAGGAACACATTAACACATCAAATGCATGAAGTGACGTCAGACCTCATGTGGCCTGCGTAAACCAACAAATCCTCTTGACAGATAAATAACCACTGACTTTGTTCCTAATTTCAGGAATGCATAATCGCTTCAACTGCATGATTCAAATAGAATTTCTACAACATATCTAGCACATTAATAACCATTGACTTTGTTCCTACTGCAGTAATGTATAACACAACTACTACATAGACTGACGTCAGACCTCACGGGGCCTGATTAAATCAGAATTTTCACCCTAAATTCTCTTTATTTCAGAACCACTGCAAGACGTCTCCGTCCGGAGACATCTCTAACCTAATACTCCCTCACTTAATTCCCAAGGGCGTGTCCAGGGCCTCGGCAGTGTTCACGTCCTGGCGATCTCTCTCCTGGCTTAGACCCTTGTGGCCGGCCAACAAACCCACACCCTCAATCCACAGGTGCATTAGCGGTACTATCGGATTTCCACTCCTGAATTCACCGGTGGAGGCTTTTTAGTGGAGTAGTAACTTCGGGTGAAGCCCACAGTCCCCTTCTGTGCCTCCCAGCGCATGGGGCTCCGTAAATGGATTTTTCCCCCACTTGAAAAAAAAAGCGGTTCTGTTTGAAAAGGCCTTCTCAACGGCCTGGCACGCGGAGCTCCTATTCAAACTAATCCATCTGAGACTCACAAATAACACAAAGTAACTAGAGACTCACACTTCACTATAATAAATTGAGTTACACTCAATATTTTCCACAATGATCGTTTCTACACCAAATACGTGTCATCATCAGGCGAACTCACCTTATACAATCTTTACATGGTCTAATGCTTCTAAACTAAATATGTTTAAACATACACACCTGAAGCTATTAACAATGAAATAAATTGATCCACAAATATACTTTCAGATTGTATAAGGCAAGTTCGCCTGATGATGACACGTATTTGGTGTCGAAACGATCGTTGTGGAAAATATTGAGTGTAACTCAATTTATTATAGTGAAGTGTGAGTCTATAATTACTTTGTGTTATTTGTGGATCAATTTACTACACTGTTAACAGCTTCAGGTGTGTATATTCCAACTGAGTCTACCTACACAAATAATCAACATCCTACACAGTTTCCTCAGACACCGCACATTTAAAGTCACAGTCGCGGGGAGAACACCTACACTAAGACGAATAAGAGGCGGTGTCCTCGAAGGCTCTGTGCTGTCCCCCACGCTATTCAGCGCCAATATGGCACATTTTCCATCACAACCACAGGCCAGTATAGTCCAATATGTTGATGACGTGTTGTTGTTTTGCACCAATAAACACATTCTCAGAGCCTTCAAACCCATACAGCGACACCTCCACCTCGTCCAAGAGTGGTGCCGGCGTTGGCGAATATCCGTTAACACGAACAAGAGCCACGCAATCCTCTTAACGAGGCGCCACACTCCCGCAGACTGTCTCGCCTTTGAATTTCGAGGACAAAAGATCGAGTGGAGAAACTCCATCAGCTACTTGGGAGTTAAACTGAATAGGGGTCTACCTTTCCGCGAGTACATCAGAGACCTCTCTGCAAGGACACAGGTGGCTATTGCCTCACTGCACCCAATGCTGAGGTTCGAAATTCCAGTTCGCCTGAAGTTACACCTCTTCCGGGTTCTTGTAATCCCCCTTATGCTTTACGCCTGTGAAGTGTGGGGTATGGCCGCAGGCAGTTGAATCCTGTGGCTCCAGAGGGCGCTGAATAGAGGACTCCGGTTCATCTTTTCTGTTCCCGTACCTTTCCCCTTGAGACTACTTCACGAAGCCTCATCTCTTCCATATGTGGAGGATGAAATTAGGCCTCGGGCACCAAAATTCTAGAAGTTACCAACCCATCAAAGCGCCCTGGTTAGGTCTCTTGGGCCTGTGATCCCAAAATACGCCGCTTAGGTCGTACCGGGTTCCGCGCATGGTTTGCGGACATACCCCATAACCAAGGAGCAACTCCATCAGCAGCTAAAGCTGAGCTCCATGTATAGTCCCAACAAAGAGTTGTTCGGCCCTCAAAATTACTCCCCAATCAAAATTCTAAATTGAAAATTTAAAAAAAACTCCATTTTAAAACTTTTTATTCCACCAGAATGCAGACCTTACTGTACCCTATTAGTCATCTGTCAAAGGGCAATGAAGCATCCTTCTTAACCAAAGCAACCTAAAATTATTAAAACACTGCCCTTATATACCCTTCCTAATATTTCCTATCTGCGGTTAAACCCCAGGTAAGCAGAAAAAATTCATCAGATTGAACCTTAGCCTGCCAGCATCTCGTGGTGGAGATTCTGTTGTAACTGAATCTTGGCCGAGAAGAGCAAGACCACGCCACCGATGATGTCCACCGCAGTTGTGGACGAAACGTCTGGACTTTTAAACTCCTGCAGACTACGGCTTCTAAGCTCGGAAGTAATTTCTAACTATAATTACAAATAATATTCACGACCTACTTGTATCAAACGTTAGACATCTCACTCGGAATCAGGAAAGCATGGCAATCAGTGACATTTGCATGTTCCTCCTCCTAGCCCATAGGAGACTAAGCAAGCAAGATTCTTAGTTGTGAGGGACGTGAAAGGATTCTTCGCTGTTGTGACCATCCGAGCACTTGTAGGTGCAAACAGAAAAAATGCTTGAAGACACGTTGTCATAGCACCCATACAACCTAGAGAGAGAGAGAGAGAGAGAGAGGAGAGAGAGACAAAGTTTGACAGAGAGTGTTCCTCATTTCTACTAGTAGGCAGTAGCAGGTGGTTAGAGAGAGATGAGGTATAGGTACACTCTCCTTCTATCAAGTCTCATTTCCCTGTTTCCTAGGAATGCATAAACAATCTTGTGACGTAGTGCAAACTGCAAAGGAGAAACATTGCAATAGGCTAACCCCTGAAAACAGTTAGGCTGAGAATTTTCAAATAAAGATTGACTGCATGACTCCTTAATTTTTAAGCCCAAAGAAGATGAAGAACCCCATCGCTATCTTTACCCCCAAAAAAACCGCCACTGATAACAGCAAATACAATGTTTATAAAAGCTACATAAAATAATGCCCCTGAAAGCCTTGGTCTTAGGCATGTCTTCATATCTGAAGATATACCTAATAAAGCAATATAATGCCGTAGATGTAATTTGAAATTTTGCAAATTATGTGTATGCAGATTAGGTACTTTAATTAGTTGAGGGTATAATTCTTTCCTTTGACAGTAAAATATTGGGGCCATAGTTCAGTTCTATTGTAAGACTGTTACAGTCATGGGCGTCGACAGACTTCTTTTCAGGGGAGGGCCGCATGTTGGAAATTTGTAATCAAACAATATTAATTCATTATTCTGTCGTCAAAATGTATAGTATTTGTTTCGGATAACAATATTAACATGTGCTGAATAATAATTTCTCTTTAGACATAGGCATTGGCAGACTTTTTTTTCAGGGGTGGGCCGCATGTTGGAAGTTTGCAAACAACATTAATTCAAACAGTATTATTCTGTTGCTAAAAACTGTAAAAGATATGGATTATAGCGTTTGTTGCGGATAAGCGTACTAATTTGTGCCAAATAAAATGGTTCTTTACATAAAATTAAAACAATAAATTAAAGTAATTGACTGCACATGAAATTCATATTTCAAAGGGGGTCCGTGGCACTGCTAGGGAAAGATTGTGTTAAACAGAAAAAAATGGCGGCCTAGGCTTGATATTTCCTCACGTGTAATTATACCGATGTTAACTTGTATATTTCTCAATTAAATCGTTACCAGAAACATTCTATTGTTATATTTTAAAGCATATGTATGTAACTACGATCCATTATTGCATTCCTTGATTGATCCGTCCATTGTGGCGACGAAGCTAACAGACAACGTTGGTATTATTGTTACATTGTAGGCGATCGCTGGACCTAGCTGTCAAAATTGGGTGGTTATAGTTCTCAACAATTGCCAGCACTGTTCATACGGTCGTCTGCTATAACATGGTTGTTCTATGGTAACAAGGTTGTTTAGTGTTTGGGAATATTAAGGGGTACAGGATATACATTTAAAAGTAAGTAATTGTATCAATTAAGGTAATTATTTATACTAATTTTAAATTGAAATGTTATAGCGGCATCAGTTTAACCTAAAGGTATAACTGAAAACAATTACGACAGGTTTTTGTAGTCAATGTATTAATTAATAAACGGAAATATCAGATCGATGTATATTTGCTGAAAGCTCGGTAGATTTTTTCACGAACAAGCATAATGTTAGCAAGGACATTGAAATATAGAGATTTAGGGCGTTACATTCTATAAAAATAGATGGTTGCAGAGACAGTTGAATTTGTGTTTGTCTGAAAGGAACGTTTAAGATTACCAGAGGAATGGGCTGTAAACTAATAGTCTAGGGTACAGTTTAGGAGTTTTTTATGGAAATTGCTGATATTTGCTACTTACAGCCAATGCTGTCATGGTAAAATTTTATTGATTTTATTATTTGTCCATTGGTGATAAACAAAGTGACACTTTCATGATTGTACATGAATTAAAAAGTAAGCGAAAGGGAATTTTCTGTAGCAGTTTTTGTGGCATTGCTGAGGCATTTGATAGCATTACCCATAAAGTTCTTTTACAGATATTGAGATTTTATTGCCTAGACAGGCTATTGTTAAATTGGTGTGAACCTGCTTTAAAGAACAATTAAAAACAGTATCAGAGCCTGTAAGTATTAAATGAGGTTTCCTTCTGAACTCTCAAAAGAGGCTTTCACAGTCTTTAGTATTTATAAATACTTGAGGTATGGTATGCGTTATGGAAGAATGTAAAATGAAAGAAATTTGGTGCATTAGAAAAAAAGGGTGTTGATTTTTTGTTACTACGGACCACTACTCAAAAATGATAACATTATCATTGTTCTGGGAGAAGACATGTTTATTATTAAATTATGTCATTCATGATTATGATGCTTCTTAATCAGTTCATGACCACAATGCCAGCATGCTGCTGGCCTGCGTAGTACAAGAAATTTCCTAAAATGAATCAGCTTCTGAATTCATTGAAATAGAGTGTTTCACAGTAACATAAATGGTTCATGAAAGGAATAAAAATATACACATACAATTTAGGTGAATATTTGAACTATGCAAATGCTGCATTTACTAATATATAAGACTGTTTGATTCGAGTTCCATATGGTTAATAGAGCTAAAGTTCTGTATGGCGGTTACTAAAGCTTGAGAAAGACTTATGTTAGTGATTTCAGGGTAGGTGCACATTAAGTCTGAGTTAATAAGGAGTAGTTGGCGATCATTGAGTTTTAGCTACACTGTTGTTTCAGCTTCCGCTTATAAAAAAAGATTCCTTGGCTAAGCTTTGCTTCTTAGGGCCCGCAATATGCTGGCTATGCTTTGCAGCATAGCACCCTCTGTATATTTTGCTATACTTGTTGCTAGTTACGTGTATGCCTTGTAGTTGTTCAATATGTGCATTACAACTCATGAAAGTTCTATTAGTTATATGGCAATGGGGTAATGTGTCGTATCTAGCAAAACACTTCAAGTGGATTTTCCTGACTTTTAACACTATATTGCACTGTGTTATTACACAAGTATTAAGAATACACCTCTAGAAACAATAATTGACACGCATAATATGTTATTTATTTGTGTAAATGTCTGAAAACTGCACTTAATTGAGCCAAGGTGCACAAA
Organism: Tenodera sinensis; assembly: GCA_030765045.1. NCBI lineage: Eukaryota > Metazoa > Arthropoda > Insecta > Mantodea > Mantidae > Tenodera > Tenodera sinensis. The sequence continues at coordinate 57,129,168 of CM060964.1, forward strand.
GTTAAACAATACAATGAAATTCTGTCAACACGCTTCACCCAAGACATCATTGGGGTGTTCCTCTCCTGCTCATGCCTTTCCTCTCCTGTTGAGAGGTTGCCATCATTGACACAACTTGTATTTTCCGTGTTCACGCCTTTTCCTGTGTATGTTGCTGACATAGTTCCTGCATTATGTATGTTGACAATACCACTTTCCCTACCTTCCCCTACCTTGCTTATTCCCCTTCTAAGTGCCTTCTCTATACAGCATCTGCTTTCTCCTTTCTAACAAGGTTTAAAAAAAGGTTATTTGCATGTTTTTAAGAGTTTCAGACGGCAATATCAGTTATCTTAAAACAAGAATAATGTACCGACATTATTTATCGAGGTACCCAACATTCCCTAACAGAAGTATTTATAACGAAAATTGAAATTTGGTAAATATGATACATTATGCCAGAAATTTGACTGCTTGTAATTGATATTTATTGTTCCAACCATGTTATGTGGAGTGCTCATTACTGTTGTTCATGTGTATATTATCATATTTGCATGGTTTTTTTAATAAGGGAATTATGTATGAAGTTTGTTGATTGTAGGCCTATTAAGGATATGGAACATCAACCAATTGTTCCAGAGAAATGTCTTACGTGGTAATGATATTATAGTATGTATAATCTGTTCTTTCCTTGAAATAGTGATACTAAATAGAAAATGATTTGCAATATTTTATGTGCCGATAAGTTGTCATTGCTTCTGAAGGGATAATGTAATAGATGGGTGTACACCAACATATCTTGCTCTTAAAGCATTACAGTTCCACTTTTAAATTAAAGGGGAATGAAACACAAAAATGAATATTTAATTTGCCATATTAGTTGATTTGTCGTCAAGAATAGATAGCAATGCAGGCAAGATGAGTGGTGCTCATGTTAGTGGTGTGTGATGTCATGAGTTCCTCTGAACTCAGATAAGACATGGTGTTCTAAATGACTTAACAAGGCTCACATGTTAATTACCTACTGTGTCGTAAACAGCAGTCCAACATCTGCTTTGAAAAAGAGTGAGCGTGGTATCTGTCCTTATCAGTTTGAACCAAGAAGGTGTAATTTTGAGGATTTTAACCATTCTGATAGCAATTCCGAGACAGTGTGAACACTAGAGGCTGTGCAGGTTGCATCCATTGGTGGAAGTTGAAGTCCATTATTTGAAAAATATATTCTTTTTGGAGCACATCTGTGGCCAAGACTGATGACTTTCCAAACTGCCAATATGTATAAAATGTCTAACATGAGCCAAATCTCTTAAAAAGCTGCTATCCAAAATAATTCTCTTCAGAGCAGGATAGGTGTTTGATTCGCCTTAATCCATAATTTATTTTGTATTCTTCCAATGATTCATCATGTTCACAAAATTTCCATTCACTGTTTTCTATCCATTTACATTCATTTTGTTATATTATGAAGAACTGATGTGGTGAATTTTTCAATTAATATGGCACTGTTCTCATTTTTGTGCCACCCACCTCAAATGGTTATTCATACCAGGGTTCCATAGCATCAGCTATAGGTATTGTTTTTCTACCATTTTAATTTTTTACATTAGACCTTTAGGCAAATGCCATTTGTCACATTTGTGTTGTACTTGTGGATACCAAGGTTTTAACAGGTATCTTACAACTGCTGGTGAGAAAAACTTAAACTCTACACATTTCGTTTCCCAAGCCTAGTCATTATGTTGTCACAAGCAGCCTTTACCATGTGTCTTTGAACACTTCAAACTACAGTAATTTTGTGGGAATTTAAATCCATGGGAGAATAGAGTAAACATTTGGCTGAAAATCCTGGGGAGTCATACTGCCCATCTCCTGCCAACATATAGGTATACCACAACCTTTTAATGAATTCAAGTTCTTTTTTCTTTCTTGAACCAAAATGCTCTAATAGCTGGTTTTAAGGAATGTAGGCCTTGAAAACATTGCCAAACCCAGTGATTTGCAGAAGGACTTAAATTGCTGAAACAATATAGTAAATAATAATAATAATAAAGAACTTGCTATTAAAGCATTTACTTCCGGTTTCTTTCCTGATACATTTTGCGAGTTCCAAGTGACTGTATTACTGCAATGACACACTGTTTTAACATATGGCAATGTCTGTTTAATATAATGAGAAATAGTTCTGTCTTCATTTCTACATAAAATACATACCTTGAAAATAAAATCGGGGATGTCCAAGCAACAGTGAAATATTATGCTGCAGCTTCATTTCCATGTATGATGAAACTCTCTTTTGTTCTGAAGTTTCCGTGTTCATAGACATTTTCATTCAGCTTATCCTGAATATAACAACATATTTCCTTATGATTTTAGTACACCTAGCTCACATTGTACTTCTGAATTCTTATTATCACTTTCTATTCTTAATTCTCTTTCACTATTTGTATCATCATCCCTTTGTTGTTAGTTTTATTGCAAGCAACACCATCACATAACTCAGAAGTAATGCTTTTACGATTTCTGACCTCATGTTATTCAGTTTTTTGTCATTTGCTCTTGGGTGAAGATGGTGAAGGATCTTACTAAAACTTGGTATCTGGAAAGTATCTTTGCTTTTCCTTATAGTAGGAATAGTCCCAAGTTTTAATAAAGGACCTCTGAAATTTTCATACGGCATAAGCTGCTTCTTTTTTTAAAAAAAGAAAAGGAACTGTGTTTATTCAGAATCTTTGGGCCCTAGTGACCCAGCTGTCATCTGGCCTTTAAACCCTACCTAGTCACTCACTATTCATAATCATGCCCTTGAAATGGAAGAAACATAAACAAGTACAAGGACCAGGCAAAAAATCTTTTCTTTGGCAATGTTCTACCCACATCCCACATCTTTTGGGAGATTTGTCTCTGTTTGGAAGTGAGTGAAAATGAATTCTCTTGTATTTTTCATTTCTGACATTGCAGCCATATGCACAACACTGAGGCATTTTATTTTTCATAATATTAAGTTGTTCGAATAACACTGACCAACACCATGAGCAAAACACCACCCTGAAGTACACTACTCTTGAACTTCAATACCAACAAGAACAATTTATGAAAATGTATTAGTGCACATGTAGCAGTAAGCAAGTTGTGAATTTCCACTGGCCTGCAGCACACGGATGGAGATGATGATGTATGAGGTGTTTATTATTTCGCTTGAACAGCGATAACAGTATTGCATAATAAGAAAATAATGTTACTACTGCAGTTTATAAGCCATATCCTTCATTTAGGAAGAAACATAATTTTTGTGCATTGCATTGTGCATTGGTGCACAGCCCACTCCATGTTACTCTATTGTATGGACTGTGATTGATTTGACTATGCTAGTGTTGCTCACAGCAGGTTTAAGGCAGCAACTACTGTGTCTACTATTACGATGGCTATGACTGTCCCTCCTACTTCTCCTGCTACTATGCTTAGCATGTTGGTGTTTGATTTGCTTGATAAATACTATTGCTTGGCTTTTTCTAGAGTTTACTTTAATGCGCCATTTCATGAGCCATGACTCTAGGTCATTTAGCGTATTTTGGAGCCTGGTATGTGTAATCCTTGGCATGGTCGATTGTGTGACTAGTACTGTGCCATCTGCATATAGATATGTCTACTCCTGTTGTTTCTGGAATGTCAATGTAAATATCGAAGAGGGTGGGCCCCAATAGGCTCTGTTGTGTGACCCCTACCCTGATTGGCCATTGTGTCGATGTTACGTTTTCATCTGCCATGCAGAAAGATTAGTTCAATAAATAGTTTTTTATTATGACTATCATGAGTGTGCAAATTCCAGCGATCCAAGTTTTCTGAGGAGACTAGCATGCCACACACAATCAAAGGCCCGTTCAATATCCAAGAAAATGGCACCTGTGGATTGTTTTAGGCTGAATCCTTTCATTATGGATTCGGTCATTTGTAGGAGTTGTAATGTTGTAGAATGTTGTGCCCTGAATCCAAATTGTTTATTAATGATTGTTATTTTTGATGATGTGATTGGTAAGCTGTTTTCGTATTATTTTGTTCAAGATCTTGCTCATTGTATTCAGGAGTCTAGTTGGCCTATAGTTCTCAGGCTGTGATTGGTTCTTTCTCAGTTTGGGGAACAGTAGCATTTTGGCCTCTTTCCACATTGAAAAAGGCTGATTCCCGCCTTTTTCAATGGTGCAATTAAAAATATCTGCCAGCAGTTTCAGTGCTTTGGGTGGCAGATGTTTTAGTGTTATATTCAAGGTTTTAGAAAAGATGATGAAGAAAGGTGTGTTATGAAAGTCTTGACGTGATCTCCTCTTCCTGCTGTGATGTCACACGTTCAACTGGCTTTCGGTGGGAGCATGTGAGTGCAGGACATCGTAATTTTACTGCTGACTGTTTCATTTACGAAATAGCCACAGATTATAAATAATTACATTTCGGCTTTATTAGGTATCTCAGCCTCACCAATATGTGTCCTGTGTAACGATCCAGCAGAAATGAATGAAGACCACTTGAAGACCTGTGAAGCATTAAGATCAGAAGAAACTACAGTTCAAAAGTATTATATCAATTCTAGTTTATGTGAACAGTCATGTTATAACACAAATAGAACAGAAATTATAACTATTTTGCCTGAGCTAGAGGAGAGCTATACAGAACAATTAGGTGGACATTTTCCGACATTTGCCGTTTTGCTTTCCTTTAACTAGTTTGACAGTGTTAGGGCATAATGTACGGTACATTTGTAACTGAAAACCGCATGTTAGATTGTCATCTGACAATATGCTTCAGGATTTTGACTTAGAAAGGTTCATAACAGAAAAGAGTTGTTCGCACACATACGTAGAACCAAACATACATAATATCCGTGCAACAAGGGTATACAACCTCAGAAATCTGGTATGAGGCACATTATTATAAAAATTAGCCAAGTCTTCCTTGTGTTTATATTTGTCCTTCAGCAAATCGTCGCACTGTAAATTTATCAGTTCAATTTGCTAACTGCTAGAAACATTGTTAACGTCCAATGAATACAGGGTCGCAAAGATCTGAAACGTAGTTGACAATGTTTCTATGTCTTGAAGCCTGGTCTCAAACTAGTGTGAAACACGGGGAACAGAACACAAACACAAAACCACAACGCACAACACTACACATCATCAACAAATTAAATACAAGCAAAATAAAAACAAAATTCGCACTAACGCCGTTAGATCCCTCACACAACAAATAGAAAACCTCAGACTAGGCTGAAGAGGGTTCTCCCTAAACAGCCCGGGCATGTTGTAAAAATGCCCAAATAACATGTTTCATATTCATTCAGTTTCATGCAAGTAGTGCCGCTGATCTAGGCAGCATAGCAACACACCGCTCTTCCCTGACGTCACACGAACGTACAAGCTGGCTCTTCGTTTAAATATGTCACGCGGCCCGATGTTGTCTTCCCCTGGTGTAGGCGCATTGTTGTGATGCAAAACAGTCCCTGTGTGGTAGACATTCTTGAAGCTTGGCAAAAACTTTTGGCAAGCAAACTGTGATGTACCAATTAGTGATAACTGTGCTTTCTCCAGAGGAACACTTTGGTGACATTCACATTTGTCAGTGGATTGTCATAAGAAAAGATCCATACCAAATCCAGGTTTCATCATCTTTGATAATGTCAGAAACCCATCTGGAGTTCCCTCCTTTGGATCTTGTCAGCATTTTCTCACACCATTCAACACAGGTATGTTTTTGTTCTTCCGTCAAATTGTGAGATACTCACCAGGATTTGACCTTCCTCACACGAAGGAATTCATGGATGATTTTCAAAACTGCTGGCGAACCAATCTGCAGTGGTGCCTCAGTATTTTTAAATATTATGCAACTATTTTCTTGAAGCATTTTTCTCGATGCTGTGAAGTTTTCCTCAGTCACTGCCATTGTCGGATGTGCACTTCTCTCATCATTTTCCAAAGATGCTGGAATCCTTTTAAATTGCTGAAACCATTGGAAAACTCATAACATGTGAAGGAGCAGTGTCTCCAAAAGCCTGTGGGAAATGTTCAGGACTTTGACACTCGTTTAACCCACTTTTAAGATCATAGAAGGTCGAGCGAAAATGCTCTCTTCCCAGCTCCATTACAGGGACTGACTATCTGTGTGCTGCAGGTTGTTCATCCTTGCATTGCTGGAATTCCTGTAGTGCAAGAGTCACCACCTAATACCAGTTTACTCACAAAGAATGGGGCTATCCTATCCTGTATTCAATTTAATTTTCTCGTCTCAAAACTTTCAGTGACCCTCGTATATGCAAGGAGCCAGAGGGAATATTTCATTATCAGAATGTAATAGAGTAAAGGAGTGGTAGGGGGGGGGGTATGTGTGAAGCAAAATGGCACAAATTAAACAACAAAATTATTGCAATTAAAATGTTGTCTAATACAGGGACAAAAAGGAATAAAAATGATTGGAGAATATATAGGTAGAGTAAGAGTGAAATGGATCAGGGTAGTCAAGAAAGACAAGGAAGAATTCAATAAGGAAATGTAAAAGGTGGGGGGTAGGTCCATTACACAAATGACCAGGGGGTTGAGTGTAATTAACTATTATATGGGTAGATGTTACACTCATTAACATTAGGTATAAAGGATTTTTTCTATGTCATTTATTGTAACCAATTTAGCAAATAGCATTAAGAAATGTAATTGATGATTGTTAACTATGAAATAGGTAATAAACCGTTCATTTATTCATACAAACATTTTACATAAAGCATTTTCAAGATGTGCAAGCTCCTCTCCGTTTAATACACATGTAATTGAATTCTTAAAAGCTTTGCCTGGTTTGTGATAAGTACAAAGTAATCTGCCAGATAAGCTCTAACTTTAATAGCCTTATAATATTATGCAGTTTGAAGGCATAAATTCGTTTAGTCTAAAAATAAAAATCTTTCCCAATTCTCAGCTCAACCCCTGTGCATTTATGACTCTCAGTCTTCGCTTTATAATCATTTTACAGTGACATAGCGAAGTACTGCCATTATCCAGTTGTTTCTCATGAGGTTGTGTAAAGAATATGGAGTTTAATACCAGATAATAGAGACATGACTGTTGAATTTACTTTCTGTTTCATCCATATACCTACATCACAGTCTGTAATTAAACTTCCTCTACGAAGGTTCATCTTGGTTAAATAGGTAGAAAAGTAAGCTTTTGTAGGATTAGTTTGTAGTAACTGTATAAAAATAAACGATAGTGGGTAGAGAAAGCAAGGTGAATGTAATGCATCAGACTTTTTTCTTTATGTACACATGTGGTCAAAATAAATTATAGTTTCAAAAAAAAAAAAAACATGCTTTAATAACAAACCGAACTAAAAAGTAGAAAATAATTTTTACGTATGAAGAGTTTGTTCTACAGCAACATAATCCATCAGTTCATTATAGTTAAAACTGTCTAATGCATTTAAAATAAAAAAAGTTATATTAACAAAATAATAAATTTTAGTGTAGAAAAGTGTGGGGTGCTTTTTACGACATTTTTAGCATATCTTTACTTTTATAAATAGCTACCAATAAACCATGTATAACATTTGATGTCAGGCACTGGTTTGTTATTAAAGAGGGTTTTTTTGTTTGTTTTTTTGAAACTGTAATTTATTTTTAATTATTTTGGTGTTAATTTATCTATTCAAATTTTTTTCAAAATTTTAAATCTCTTTAAAATTTTTGAATTCAACATTTTTTCCAAAATATTTTTTGAAATTTTTTTAAATCATTTCTTTTTGGAACAGTATTAGATTAAAATTACTGTTTTAACTACACTATCAGCTGTTGTGGATTTCCTGGCCCTTGGTAAACTTCGATCCACAATCCTTCCCCAGAAATCTCGTGTCCCTCTCAGGTACTCTCTCTAGACATCTCTGTCTTTCAATATTTTTAAGCGATTCCAAATTCATATGCATGGCAAATAAGAAATATATAGCAAAATGGTTTACCTGTTGTATAATAATTTGAATAGATAAATTAACACCAAAATAATTAAAAATAAATTACAGTTTCAAAAAAACCAAAAAAAAACCCTCTTTAATAACAAACCAGTGCCTGACATCAAATGTTATACATGGTTTATTGGTAGCTATTTATAAAATTAAAGATATGCTAAAAATGTCGTAAAAAGCACCCCACACTTTTCTACACTAAAATTTATAATTTTGTTAATATAACTTTTTTTTTTAATTCGAAATAATTACCTTGGCCCTGGAAGAACTTGATCCACGATATTTCCCCTGGGTCTCGAGTTCCTCTCAAGTCCTTTCTCTGGGCATCCATGTCATCCAATATATAAATATATATTTATTTAATTAAAGTAATTTTCAAGCTGCATGTAGAAAAGTGCCTTAGCAACATCTAAGGTGTAATAATTGTGGTATTTTCTATAACTTTAACTACATCATTTTTATTACCCTGGTGATCCTGGTCAGAACATGAGGACCATGTCATGATATTATCGTATTGTCATCAATCTTGACACCTGTAAATTTTCAAGTCAATCAGATGACTCTAAGTTGGTGAAAATTATGTCAAGAGATTCTGTTACACACACACGCGTGCGCACACACGCACGAAGCTAATAAAAGCATGTTGAAAAAATGGCACAGCTTAACGCCTGGTTTGCACCATCTGCAATATAGTTGCGTAGGTGCAGCAACAAGTTGTCACAAGTTCCAAATCTTTATATTACTAACTCATATGATCAATTAAGGTGCTGTACCATGTAGGACTTAGACGAATTTGGCGTCCAGCCATGACTCTGTGTCCATGGGGGTACACCCTAGGAGGTACATTACAAAAAAAGCAGGCTAAGAGTTGCTGATACCAGTAAAGAAATAACAAAAATAAACTATCCCCTAAGAACTTTGGATGTTCCCATCTCAAGCATCTATAGTTTTGAAGTAAGCATTGTGGTTCTGAAGTTATGATTTTAATTTGTTAGAAACTTTTCTGTGATTCTCATATCTGTTTATTCTACCTTGAAGGCAAAACAGACAGGCCTCTCGCTTAGGATAAGTTATCCGGGTAAGGTTTTTTTCCGAGGTTTTCCCTTATCCTGAGAAGACAAATGTCAGGTAAGCTAAAGCTCCATGGACCTTGGGCTCATTTGAGCACCATTTCACCAGTTTCATTCATTCACCGTCTGAAGTGACGTTACGTTGGAGGACGTTAATAATAATAATAATAATAATAAAAAAAAAACAGACATAAGGTGAATTACTGTGGTGTATTTAAGGGATAGTGAATTTTTCTTTACATTGCATTTAAGGCACTTTTTTATGCTTGACAGACTGTGTATTAGAGATGTGAATTATAATACCCTTTTGTTGCAGATTGTTCCACTGGCTTTAATGTAATTAATTCTGACAATGGAGATATTTGAAAAAAAGCAACAGGTAAAATATCCAGATCTGTTTACCATTAAATTCTACAATAAAATTCTCATGGATAGCCTTTCATGAATTAATTATGCGGTGTTTTTATGTGCATAGCTTCGTCAGGACATCAATGAATCTGTGCGTGTTGTGGTACGATGTAGACCTATGAGTGAAAAAGAAACTACTTCTGGATACAACAGGTAAACCATTTTGCTATATATTTCTTATTTGCCATGCATATGAATTTGGAATGCTGTTGTTAGTTCTTCAGGTGTAGGCATTAACCAACATCAATTATATTGAAGGGTTGTTTATTACAAAATGCTTAGTGGATGACAAGCCGTTAGGAGTAGCTTTAGCAGGAGTATGTATTTGTGTAGCTTTTAAGGCTTGATAATAATAACAATAATAATCATAATAATAAAGAACCTGCTACTTGCTTCCGGTTTCTTTCCTGATACATTTTGCGAGCTCCAAGTGACTATTACTGCAATGACGCACTGTTTCAACATATGGCAATGTCTCTTTAATGTAATGAGTAGACCCCGGATTTTTATGTAATTACACATTTTAAATCCTACATAATATTTCAACGAGAAGTAAAAATGTTTGCGAATTACGTCATTTGGGACTCCCTTACAAATTTTTATTTTACATTTTTTTACATATTTTGCACATTTCTACATATTTTAATGATGTTACATAAAATGTACATATTTTCTGGGTTTCGTTACAATTTTATTATTTTTAGAAAATATTGTAGTCACATTATAAAATGCTGTTTTCAGAAGTTTTTGCTGAAACAACAAAAATGAATCTGCAGAATGGGATGCAAGTTAAATTAAGAATGCGATAATAACTGCCTCGCCTTGTTCTGATTGTTGTCCGCTTATATCAAAGTAAGTGCTGCTCGACAATGTTGACCTCTTGTGTCACAGTTCTCGTAGGGCTTTGGGCATTTACAATAACTAGAAAATTTATTGTTAGCATTGTTGCGGTAGTCGGCATCTTGTAATATAATAGCTGCGAGGAAAGAATGTGAGCCGCTGGACAACCATCAATATAGCGAGTTGATAATACTGCAGATAGTTTCTTGCAAGTCTTAGCAAAATGGCACTGGTTGCGTCCTCGCTATCCTGCAAGTTGAATTCATGGTGAAATTAGATAGCACCTTTACAACCGACGGAAAAGTAATAGTCTGTCAAGCATGCGGTAAAAGAATTGGCTGCTCCATGAAATCTCAATTGTAATAACATATCAAAAGTGCTCTTCACATACGCAACAAACACCTAGTCTTCTAGAAAGCAAGTTCTGTTGACACAAATGCAACAGGAACCGTCCGAAAATGATTTTTTTACAACCTGTGCAGTGCAATGGTTGCAGCTAATATTCTGTGACATAAACTTCAAATTCCTCAGTTTCACTCCTTTCTAGAAAAATATTGCAAGACAGTTATTCCTGACGAATCTACTCTGAGGAAAAAGTATCTTCACATGTGTTATGGAGAAGCAGTTGCTCATATACACAATGAAATTGGAGACTCCTATATTTGGTTTGCGGTCAATGAAACTATACATGACATGGGTCGGTACATAACAAATTAGTAGTAGGAAAACTATATTCCGGAAGTCCAGCAAAACCATTTCTAATCTGTTGCAAGGTGTTAGAACAAACAAATCATTCTACAATAATTGCAAGATTTGTGAATGATGGGATGAAGATTCTGTGGCCAGAGGATGTGTGTGAGGAAAAGGTTTTAATTATGTATTCAGATGCCGCAGCGTACATGATTAAAGCTGCTACTGCCCTTAAGGTTTTCTACCCGAATATACCTGCTTGGCCCATGCATTGCAACGTGTTGCTGAAGTAGTAAGAAGTAATTTTCCCTGTGTGAATAAGTTGATATCAGCAACAAAAGAGGTCTTTGTGAAAGCACCGCACAGAATTCAGTGCTATAAAAATCATCTCTAACATGTCCCTTTGCCTCCTGAGCTAGGACTTACAAGTTAGAAGCTGTGAACTTCTATTGTGAACATTTTGAAGGAGCCCAGTCAGAGGTGAACATGTTCTCTTCAGAAGTAGCTGTTTCCATACGTGAATCTCAAGACATCTAAAGTGTCAAGCTCCTGTGCTTACATCAAAAGTAACTTCGGATGGTTGCCTAGCAGTTGGAAACATCAGGTTCCCTTCTTCACGAATCTATGGATTTAACAGAATGTGGATCACAGAAGCTTAGTGTAGTTGTAGGAAGGAAGGCAGGTGAAAAATTCAAAGCTGTGCTGAACAGGAATCCAGGGTACTTTACACTTATATACATACGTGTCTAAAGTGCTAAATGGTGACAATGTCGATTTACCAAAACATTTCTCTGCAAATCAGATTCCTATGCTAAAATATGCCCCTGTTACTTTGTGTGACGTGGAGAGAAGCTTCTCTGCTTATAAAAACATTTTTTCGATAGGAGACAAACAATGACCCCTGAAAATATGGAAAAGTATATGGTTATTCACTGTACGTTGAAAGAAGCAAAAGACTCAAAATGAAAATGCCTGGTTGTTCATTGTATGTCAAGAGATAGAAAACTGAAAATGCATCCTCATTAGAAAATTTAATTACTTTGAGTTGATTGATTCACTCATTGATAAACTGGTTCAGTAAAAGTAAAATGATTATGTGAAATGAGTAATTTTAATAAATATAATCCAAAACACATTTTTTATTTCGTAATTACCTATTTGAAAATAAATTTTAGGTAAATTCTGCATAAAGCAAAACATTTTCCCTATAATTAATTCTATATTTAGTAAATTTTAACTCATTGTAATTAATTTACATACTTACAGACCCATGAACTTACAAAATTCTGGGTAATTTGCAGTCTGCATTTAGATTTGAGGTGGTAATCTTAGCATTTAGATTACATAATTTTACATATTTTGTTGATATTACATATTTCATTACATATTTTGAGGTTTTTGTTACATAAATATGTACATATTTCGCACCTTGATATTACATAAAAATCCGGGCTCTAGTAATGAGAAATTGTTCTGACTTCATTTCTACATAAAACACATACCTTGAAAATAAAATTGAGGATGCCTAAGCAACAATGAAGTATTATGCTGTAGCTTCATTTCCATGTATGATGAAACTCTCTTATTCATGTTCCTCATCACTTGTATCAAGTTCTGAAGTATCATATTAATAGAAATTTTCATTCAGCTTATTCTGAATATAACAATATATATTTCCTTATGATTTCAGTACACCTAGCTCACATTGTAGTTCTGAATTCTTATTGTTTATCACTTTTTATTCTTAATTCTCTTTCACTATTTTTATCATCATCTCCTTTGTTGTTAGTTTTATTGCAAGCAACACCATCGCACTCAGAAACAATGCTTTTACGATTTCTGGCCTTATGTTCTGTTTTTTTTTTTTTGTCATTTTCTCTTGGGTGAAGATGGTGAAGGAATTTATTAAAACTTGGTATCTGGAAAGTATCTTCGTTTTTCCTTATAGTAGGAATAGTTCCAAGTTTTAATAAACGACTTCTGAAATTTTCATCTGGCATAGGCTGCCTTTTTAATTACTGTGTATGTTCATAATCTGTGTCTTTAAGATGTAAGGAATATAAATGAGTACTAGGGCCAGGCAAAAAATTTCTTCTTTTGCAAAATACTACCCATATTCTATCTCTCTGAGGGATTTGTCACTGTTTGGAAACAAGTGAAAATTTATTCCCTGGTATGTTTCGCTTCTTATATTGCAGCCATATCTGCAACATTGAGGCATTTTATTTTTCACAATACTATATTGTTTGTATAATACTAAACTAATTCAATAACACCAACACCATAAAGTACATAATTCTTGAATTTAAATACCAACAAAAACAATTTATGAAAAGCATTAGTGCACATGCATCAGTAACCAAGGTGTGAAATTCCCAATGCCTTCGGTACACAGATGGAGCTGATGACATATGAGATGTTTATTTTGGTTGCACAGCAATAACAGTATCACACAGTAAAAAACAAAAAAACAGTCTTACCACTGCAGTTTAAAGGCCATATCCTTAATTTAGGAAGAAACATGATTTTTGTGTTCCGTTCCCTTTAAGAGTCTTCAGAGCACTATTATCAACAAATTCACTCTTCACTGTATAAAGCTATAAAGCCATATATTTTCTCTTTTAAACTATGGGTTCTTGTTATGGGGCAATCATGCTTCAGCTCACTCTCTTTATTCTACATAAGAAAGCTGTAGCATTAATATTTAGAGCAACTTCAAAAGCACAAGCCAGCCACTCTATTCACTTAGGAATACTAAACCACCATCAATGTTTGTTCTGGCCTGTCTGCTTTTTTTTAGAAGTAATATAGGTCAATTTAAAGTTTGTTCAACCAATCATGCCAGTACTACAGGCACAAACTCTGATTTGTATGTAAGTAAATGTAAGTATAGTATAAAAGAAAATAGTTTTCCAATAGTATTCTTTAAGTTATTTAATAGTTTACCAACTTCTATTTGGCAGGTTCCAGCAGAAGAAGGATCCAAGCAGCACTGATTTTTACTCCTCTTTGTAGAGTTAATAAGTATTATGAAATGAAAGTATTGTGACAAATGTCTAGTCTTCTCACTTTATATCTTCTAAAACTGAATCACAATCCACAGTTTGTGACCTTGCAACTCACAGCTGTTCTGATGTATCGGCAACTGTTACTGGTTACTTTTCTAGAAATCAAAGTTTCTCGGCTTCTGTTGTAAACAAATTCTGCACATTGAAAGCTTCTAGAAATCTATGCAATGGTATTTGTTCTGAGCCACCCTTTGTCATGTGTTGCATAGTGGCATTGCTTACTAAGGTAGTAGTATTCTGCTGTGAGCCAACCATTATCTACTTCCCAAGCATGAAATTCTCATATGTTAAAGTTTACTGTTGCTGAATGGCTCTTCTTTACAAAGCATTTTTCTGTGAATCTATGAAAGAAAGAAGCAAAGTTCTCAAACTTTAACAGTATACTCTGTTTTAAGGAAGACACCTATATATCTTACATGCATTATGCCCAAGTCAACAAAGACCAGTAGCTTCCATAAAAAACATTGGAAGTGCTCATTAATATTCTATTTCTCTAGTCATCCCATATGAATGCAGACTTTTGTTTGAGAGGTAGAATCGGGACTGAAAAATTCAATGCAATAGCAATGATTCAAATCACGGCTATGGCACTGAGTTTTTCAGTCCCGATTCTACCTCTCAAATGTTGCTCAGGGCTTGTATGTTTAAAACCATCAGTTAGTTGGTTGACATAAAATAATTACCATCTACAGACTTCTGTTTTAATCTAGTTTCGTGACATATTTGATATTTGAAAAGATAATGTGTAAGTGATAACTATGATAAATTGTCAACTTTGCCATGCAAAGACTGCATGTTAATATTTAACAATCGGTACAATTTGACAGATAGCATTTCACTAAGTTTTAACACATTCTCTTTTCTCCTTTTTTTCCAGTATTGTTGACTGTTATTTGGATAGAGGTGTTGTGGAAATAACTAATCCAACCCCTGGAAAGGATGTCAGACAACCCAAAAAAGCCTTTACATTCGATGCTGTGTATGATGGATGGTAGGTATACTTTAAAAAATTATGCTTTATAGAGTAGCAATACGTATAAAGGTACTAATGAAAAGTTGGTGTATTGCTTTGGTGCACATTAATAGCCAAATAGTAAATATTTCTACAACTCTGTAACATTTTAAAGATGCCGAAATCTAGGCATTAAAGTTCAAACCATGAAGTTGTGCTTGTATTGTATTTTATTTCTCCAGTGCAACTACATTTTACAAGGATCATTAAAATTCATTAACATTTGCTGTTTGTACTCTTCTAGGCAATAGAAGGCATTTTCTATCAGATAGACGTAGTGGTTTTTAGTTTTATTGTGATACCGAAATTTAGATTTCAAATCGAATGGGTTTGATAAAGACACGTTTTAGTTTAATTGCCGGATGTGAGATTTGCTATAAGTGTTGAGTAATAACATAGGTAGATAATAGAGTAGGAAGTGTTGTAAGGTGAGCAAGATATGAGTAAATAACAGTCGTTAAATTTGTAGGATAAACACATTATTGGTTTGAAATTAACGAGTCAAGACGTCATACCACATAGTTTAAAAATTCACGGTCAAAATTCAGGTCTGCCAACCTTAAAAGTCGTGCGATATGTTTAATAAAATATAAAGAAAACATCGTTTAATCATAGAAAGGTAATTATATATTCGAAATTCAAAAAAGAACATGTTATAATAGAAAGGGACATTTCTAAATTGTGAAAAGGAATGAAATAGCATTTTGGATACGAGGCTTTCTTTCGAGGACGTCATGACATTTAAAATCGGAAAGAACGTTTTCCTAGCGTGGGTACGCCAGAAAGCGTCACCACTCGCCCCAGACCGGTAGCGAACGTTGTGGTGTACACACGTGAGTGCGATTCCTCTGCGAGTATATATAAGTATCGAAAGTCGGCATAACTCCCGAAAATGTCAAAAGAGTAAAAAATAAATAATCTACAAAAGTTCTTCTGGGGTAATCTATAAAACATACCTACGCATACCCTGGATTAAAGAGATTTCATGCTGAACTAGCCGGAGCAAACATCACCATTCCGCATCAAGTTGCGATCTAACGTGAGCCAACATCATCTTATATTTCGCTACAAATGGCGCCCAACGTGGGGCTCGAACCCACGACCCTGAGATTAAGAGTCTCATGCTCTACCGACTGAGCTAGCCGGGCAAACATCACCATTCCGCATCAAGTTGCAATCTAACGTGAACCAACATCATCTTATATTTTGCTACAATTGTTTGTTTTATTTGAGAAGGCAATGATTGTACATGTCTTTTGGTTATTTTCTATGCATTTGGAATTTAAAGTATTTTTTAAGTTGTGTTTTGTCCTAGTATTGTGGCTGTACAATTTTTTTATTGTTATGACTTTTTACAATAAATTTAATATACAGGGTGGAAGGTAGGTACTGCTTTGGCCATACATTAACCAGGGATTCTACATGATGAGTGTAACAGATACGTCCAATACAATTTTTGTTAATAAAGAACCATTTCACCAAAAAAAATAATTTGTGTCTGACATTTGGAGCCATCTAGCTTCTTGACGAATGTATATAAATGGTTTATTATTTGATTGTTGTGCAGCATTGTGTGAACAATGCTGTAATGCCTTTGTATTTTAATTTAAATGAATTTAGCCACAATTTAATGTTAAAATGTCATACAAAGTTTAATTTCTATGTGAAATATGGCAACGTCGTGGGCCAGTCTAAACGTACTTGTTGTGTGTTCTCACAACAAATTTGACTGCCTGGGGAGGTGTCGCTTAACAGTGTGAAGGTCGCTGAAAGAAGGAAGGGTTAAAGTACAACTTTCTGCAATACAAAAGAATTTATCTTGCAATCATGAACCCGTTCACATCTAGGGAATACTTAGACAGGGTACTACTAATTTCAGGGGGAAATTCCCCTTAAGAATAACAAATAAATAAATTGATACAAAAATAAGAAATACAAAATAAAATTAAAAACAAAACAATGAGGTCACGTAAATAAAGCCAGATATTCCCATTCCTCCTCATCCCTTACCTAGCGAAATAAGTCAATCTTTATCTCCATTTCTTCTGTCTTTTTGTCTTCCAAAAACTTTACACCACATATTCCCATATTGTGACGCCATTAGGTTCTTTCACATGACCACAAGTAGTGTTTCCAAAGTGGTGGACATCAGTGTTTCATTTTGTCACCATGCTGTAATTGAATCCCTTGTTAAAGAGGGAAAATCTGCTGTTAAAATTAACCTCGGACTTGCATACCTATGTAGATGTCTGCATGGGTGCTAGTATTGTTAGGAGATGGGTGAAGCATTTCAAAGATGGGAAAACGAGTATCCAAGATGAGTGTCATAGTGGTCACCCGCACACTGCCTCTGTAGGTAGCAACAAGGAGAAAGTTGATTAGAGCAGATGGACGTGTCACTGTGGATGAAATTACTGCACATCTTGCAGTAGGACACAATGCAGTGCAAGAAATGCTACAAAGCTTAGGTTAT
The DNA here is from genome assembly GCA_030765045.1 of Tenodera sinensis. NCBI lineage: Eukaryota > Metazoa > Arthropoda > Insecta > Mantodea > Mantidae > Tenodera > Tenodera sinensis. The sequence continues at coordinate 57,146,694 of CM060964.1, forward strand.
CAAGAATCCCGTACCTGTTGGGTCTCACATTTGACTGAAGACCACAAACTTCAGAGAAGAACCGTCAGCCAAAACCTTCATAAGAGATTTCAAAATGAAGGTGATGACTTTTTGACGAGTATTGTGACAGGTGATGAAAGCTGGTTTCATCATTATGAGCCTGAAACAAAATGCCAGACAATGGAATGACACGATTTGGATTTGCCATTGAAGAAGAAAGTGAAGACAGTGCCATCTGCTGGGAAAGTTATGGATAGTGTTTTATGGGATGCACAAGATTGCATTCTGGTTGATTTTCTTGTACCTGGACAAACCGTAAATGCTGCCCGCTATATTCAGACACTTTGGAAGCTCCATTGTGCATTGTGTTATGCATTGCATGATAAGGCCCCTGGAAAGATCATCAGCCTGCAGCAGGATAATGCACGTCCTCATACTGCCCGTGTCACAATGGTGAAGATCAGAACATTTGGGTAGGAAACTCTTTGACATCCTTCATACAGTGCCAACTTAGCATCTTCCGACTGTCATCTTTTTGGTTCTGTTAAGAAACACATGCGAGGCCAACATGAAACGGTGGAGGACATTCAAAAAGCAGTGCATTGGTGTGTTCATGCTGCTGAAATGCAGTTTTGTTGTAAGGGTATTTTCAAACTTGCAGAACCATGAGGAAAATGTGTGCAAAGAAATGGAAACTGTTGTAAAGTGAGAGGAATGTCTTTAGGTTACTATGATGTGCTTGATTTATCTAAAAAATAAAAGTAAGAGTTTTTAAAAGTTGTTGCCTTCAGTATGTTGTATGTTCAGTATTGTATGTTGTCCATTTTTAAGTGGCAATAATCCTTAATTTGAAATTAAATTTTTAATTTTAACAGAACTCTCATCTCCCATGTGTACATGATCTTTTCACGTTCTACATATTTTTCTGTAGATACATTTGATCCTTGAATCACCTACTTATCTTAGTTCACTTGAATATGTCAGATTTTTCTTTAGCAATGGCTGTGTATAGGCAAAGGCTGGAAAAATTTAGTTTAATTTTAAAAATTTCGTTGCCTAAATAGTTCTTTGGTGAGGTGATTTGTACACCATACTCATTTTCGTTTAATTGTTTGAAAACATGTTTCAAGAGCTTTTGGTCTCATCAGTTATCAGGTCAGAGGTGGATTTTCATTGTTTCCTCACTCTCACACCTCATTCTCTTCATTATTAGTTAATGCTCATCATTGTCATTGTTGGAGTTCTCTAACAAACGAAACTGTTTCTCAAAGCATCCATCTACCAATAAGCTTTTGAACTTTTTGCACATGCTTGGAAGATTTTCTTCAGTTTATTCTGCTGCTTTTAAAACTGCATTTCGTTATTTTACATTGATGTTCTTAATAAGTCACAAGTTTTCAGTATTATATGGTGTATTTCCATGGAGTGATCTATTCACTAACTTTGAGAATACCTTTTCTTAACTTTATAAGCTCATATTATGTGTTAGAAACCGTAAATTTGCAGTTTAAGACAAAATAATGTACCTAGCCATAATGATTGAGTAGTATTACTGTTTTTGTTACTGTTTAATCCTTAGTGCTGAGTAATTCATTGCCTTTTAAGCTTATTGTGATTTTGGAAACTAGAAACACATTTTAGATGCAGAAAAATCAAATGTTTAGCCTGTAGAGAACTGTATTATTAGATGCCTAAAACTGTATCTTTAGTGCCTGTTTTGTAGTTTTGGGGCATATATTAGGTGTCCAAAATCGAAGGTCTAATGATCACATACAGTATCATTTTGTTTTCAGTTCTTTGCAGGCTGAAATCTATGAAGAAACTGTTAGACCTCTTGTGTCATCTGTACTTAATGGTTTCAATGGTACCATTTTTGCTTATGGACAAACAGGAACTGGCAAAACCTATACCATGGAAGGTGAGTTAATTTTAAATTTACATGTGGTAATACTTCATATATTTTAAATTACTAACTATGGATGTGGAAACTCATTAGGCAAATCTTATCTAAATATCATTTATGTAATCTCTGAATAAGGTTATAATCCTACACAACAAACCATTGTAACCGATGAGGAAAAAACTTACAAACCGACTGCGCACTGTTTTGCCTGTCCACATCATTGGCACTCGTTGCTGTCTGCTGTTATCATAGGTACATGCAGATGAAACCATGCATTTTTGAAACTACTTTTAAAGGCTTTACTTACCAACTTTATGAAAGGAAACTGCCACTGTCGTCCATATATTTTTGGCACCTCTTTAGGAAACTATCCATTACTCGCCGTAGTTCATGTTGAGAAATGCAGGCAGTTCCTTGACAGATATTTTGTTTTAATTCTTCCAGGGTGTGTGCATTTGTCTTGTACACTTTGTTTTAAGTTACCCCAGAGGTAGGAATCACATATTGGAGCTCTGAGAAACCTTTCTCCACTAATGGCATATCATACACCCAGTTTTTGCCATGAAGGAATACTACATGAACAACATTAGATTCTGAGTTATAGGGCCAATTTTTTTCAAGTCAGTAGTTGAGGCCCGTACATATCTGAATACAATGTTGCCCCTTAATTTAGAGAATTAACTGACAGAGAGCATGGTTTTGCCTTTCTTCAACAAGACTCTGCAACAGCTCATGTGGCCAATCTTTCGAAGAGAACAATTGAAAGTGTGTTTTGGGACAGAACTATTGGTAGAGATTTGTGGCCCCTTGTTTCCCCAAAGTAATGGTCCAAAGAGTTTTTAGGTTTTTAGCAGAGTGCAACACGTGTTTGAGGATTTGAAGCTTTATATACCTAATTTTTTATACTCTTTTGACATATTTATAGCTTTGTTTCAATTTTGGCTTTTGCTACTGTTTTTTATATTTATATATATATTCTTTCTTTGGTAGTAATTTTATTTTTTATTGAAATTTATATCTGGCTGTTGCCATGAATTGTTTTTTAAGGGCGCTGATGGACACAACACACACACACTCCTTGGTTCCCTGATCTAACTCACTGATATTTCTATCTCTGGGGTAACTTAAAACAAAATGTGTAGAAGACAGTCCCACACACCCTGGAAGAATTAAAGCAAAATATCTGCCAGGAAATTGCCAGTATTTCTCAACATGAACTATGGTGAGTTATGGATAGTTTCCCAAAGAGGTGACAAAAATATATGGAGAACGATAGTGGCCAGTTTCATCATCTCCTTTCATAAAGTTGGTTAGTAAAGCCTTTAAAAGTAGTTTTAAAAATGTTGTATGATTTCAGTACCTTTCTATGATAACGGAGATGGCAATGAGTGCCAAGGATGTGAACAGGCAAAACAGCATGCAGATGGGTCATAAGTTTTTGCTCTCCCGGTATATCTTAACCGTATGTGTACAAATATTTCTGCAGGAACATCTGCAGGTAGTCTAGTATTCTAGGACTACCAAGTACTAAAAGTCAAGTACTACGAGTACTAAAATAAAAAGAAACTTTCTACCATAAAGGTAGTGTATTAAAAGAAAATATTTTAAGATTGATTATACACTTTTGAAAGCTCTTTCTGCTTTAGAACTAAGAAAACATTTTGGATTGTGTTAATTATTTATATTATTATATTTTATTGAAATAATCAACAACTTCCCACATTTGTGGGTTGTCAAATTGACAAAGTAAACAAAAAGACAAATAACAGTGACTGTTGTATATTGTTTGGGCAACTGTAAAACATTAATTTGCTCAGCCGTTATTAAGAAATTTTGTTATAAATTGTGTCATATTGTTGCATAGCGAAAAAACTTCAGTCTGTTTTCACATTTGAGTTAAAGTAGGTATCAGTGCATTACATAGACCTTGGATTAATGGCTACTTTAGTTATTGTTGTTGCTGAAGTCTAAACATGTGTAAGGGTTATGATGGTAATACTATAACAACTGTTTTAATAACAGTGAGATCAACTCAGTTACAGTCCCAACAGCAAGAGAAGTTAAATTGTGTTGTACCTCAAGAATAAATAAGGGTCTGTCACAGCAGAGTTGAAGTGATTGAAGAAAAACGAGTACTGTATGCCCACGTCAAGAAGGCTAGTGGGGAATGAAGGGCAGAGGGGGCTTGAACTGTTTATCTGCTCCAGTAGCGGATCTGTTTACTAGGAAATGAGTGTCTGAGAGTCACCCACGTTGCCAGATCTAATGCGCTTTGCAGTACTACAGAGATAGGTCAGAGATTTTTTTTAGTATTATGCATTATTTGGCTCTCGCTGCTAACACGCGCTATGGCACTACAGTTATATACTCTTATTTTGTTAGTTTTATTCTTGGCTTAATATTTACATATGGCTGCAGTTTGAAAGAAGGCACAAAGTATTCACAGTGAAGCAAGGGAGCTAATTAGAAAAGTGATAGAAGTATGTGACGAAGAAGCAAAATCAGGACAATTGAAATGTTTATTATCACAAAGAAATTTATGTCTGGCAAATTATTGTGGGATATTGGAACATAGTGTAACAAGAATAAGAAGAGAAGGTGTTAAAGCTGGTGAAAAATCATTTCATACTCCGGGGAAAGAGAGACCAAAGGCCGAGGAATGCAAATTTCATTGTGATGACTTTGATAGAACAGTAATTAAAAATGTAATTCGAGACTTTTATTTGGTTAAAAAACAAGTGTCCACTGTAGCGAAGCTACTTGCAGCAATTAGGGAAAAAATCAATTTTCCTTGGGGAAGAGAAACTCTGCGGAAGCTATTGCACGATATGGATTTCAAATGTAAGCAATGTGGAAGCAAGAGAAAATTACTTATTGAACGTCCAGATATAGTTAACTGGAGAGCTAAATACCTAAGAGCTATAAATGGATACAGCAATGCTGGGAGAAATATCATTTACATTGATGAGTCCTGGGTGGACAATAATTTGACATTTGGGAAGTGCTGGCAGAGTAATGATACCTATGGGATTATGACAAACACTAGCTCTTCAAACCACCTGATTCTTGTAAATGCAGGCAGCAACGAAGGTTTCAGACCCGGAGCTTCTTTGATATTCAAAGCTGGACTTGCTAGTGGTGATTATCATGGCCAAATGAATGGAGGAAATTTCCAGAAATTGTTGGAGGAGAAACTGTTACCTAATATACCATGCAATAGTGTCATCGTGCTTGATAATGCTCCATACCACAGTGTACAAGAAAATAAGCCTCCGTCGAAATATGCTGTAAAGCAAGAAATGGTACAATGGTTGGAGAACAACAATATTTCATATTCTGCTGCAATGCGAAAGACCAACTTGTTTGATTTAATTCAAATACATAAACCAAAGGAAAAAATATACCATATCGACAGAATAATAGAAATGCATGGGCATACGGTTCTTAGATTACCTCATTATATGTGCAAGTTGAACGCTATAGAATTGGCATGGGCAGCAATAAAACGACATTTAAGAGAGCATAATGTAATCGGTGATCTACATTTAAGAAATCTACAGCAGGTGTGTGAAAGTGCAGTGAACTCTGTTACAACAGCTGATTGGGAGGGCCATGTTAGGCACATTAAGAAACTCGAGGATGAGTTCAGGCAAAAGGATGGGCTGGTGGAAGATGCAATAGACAATTTTATTATATCACTAGGAGGCCTGGAGTCTAGTGACGATGCAGAGAGCGGTAGTGACAGCAGCGAAGGTGACTTCTCCGACTCGGATCTTGCACGACAACTGGACTTCCAGGTGAGTTATGTGACAACGCTGTGTATTTTAAATGAACCTAGCATCCTTATCATACTCAGAAACTAGACATAAACACTGTGCGGGAAGCAAAACATGCTTACGCTACACATTCCTAAGACTTGCCTTCTTGTCCTGGGCATACAGTAGTAATAGGAATAGTTTCCAGAAAAATAATAGAACTGCACTTCAGTCTCCTTGTATATTACTCAGTTCGATCTTATTCACTTCTGTGTTTTTGCAGATATATGCTAACTTTTTTGGACACTAAACTTTGTTTATTATTATTATTTAGCTGAGTATACATATTTTGGTTATAAAAATCATATTTTGTTTGTTAACAATGCTGTCAATTGCCAGACATTGTCAGTATGCCAGAATTTCATCTTGCAGGAGTTCTTTTACATGCCAGGAAATCTACTAGCCTGGGGCTGTTGCTTTTAACCACACTTAATAACCATTGACCTGTGTTGGGTTTGAATCCGTACATTTTCTCATTAACATTTCATATTTTTGTGGTCCCCATGTACAAAATATATTTAATTAACCATTTATATATAATGTTTATGCTATGCTAAAATGTTATGCTTGGTTTCTGATTACTGTATTGTGTTATCACAGCAAACCACTAGGCATGTTGGATGAGGCATCAATGTTTTGAAAGATTTTTTAGCTAAAAAGTGTTCTAATATACATAAAAAGACCACCAAACTTACCGTATTGATCCAATTTCATTAAAATTTACAATTTCTTATAACAAAAAACTAGGAACTGAAGAAATGCAATAAAAATACCAGGTTTTGTAGACATAATCAAAAGAAACATACCCAGAGTTTAGTTTATTTGTAACAAATAATATTTTATATGAAGCATTTCTTATACTACACTAAAATAGCAGCAAAAGACCCAATATTTTTTTGCAAAAACTGTTTTTCATAGAAAAGTGGAATTTGGTAGATGTACTAGATATGCTTTGGCACACATGCATACAAATTTTTACATAATTGTGGCAAAAATTGTGGATTTTGTCGTTTTCACAGATGCCTCCCCTTAAGACAATATGTGTTAGAATTTGGTGAAAACATGTTCTCATCTGATGGAAGTGTCTTATTTTGTAAATTATGCGAAATTAAAGTTGCTGCACATAAACAGTTTACCGTGCACCAACATATCGGGTAAGAGAAACATTTACGAGCTGTCGAAAATACAAACAAAAGAAAAGTGTCAACTACTGCTAAAAGAAACTGCTTCCATGTCAAATAGCAAGTATCTTCATTTTATAAAGAATTATTTGAAGGGTTTGTGGGTGCAAATATTTCACTAGGAAAACTAGGCAATTCTAAATTACGTGATTTCTTGGAATGCCACACTGGTCACAATTCCAGATGAGCCCACGTCGTGTAAAGGGTACTTAATGAAGTGTTAGAACAACACGTTAGACAAAATATGTGAAATTGTGAACAGGAAAAAAATGTTTGTACTGATTGATTAAACTACTGATGTGCAGGGCCAGTATGTAGCTAATGTAACGATAGGGACCCTAGAGACAGATAGTCCTGGACAAATTTTTCATCTAACCTCAGAGGTTTTGGAGGTGGTCAATCACACTCAGATATGCAACCTTTTCAATAAAAGCATGTGCTTACTCTGGCCTAATGGTGTACAGCATGAGAACATGCTCCTTCTTGTAACAGATGCCGCGTCTTACATAATAAAGGCAGGGGAATCTATCAAGTCATTTTACAGTAAGATGGTGCATGTTACTTGTCTCACTCACGCTTTACATCGAGTTGCAGAGGAGATATCAAAATTTCCACAAGTAAACAGACTAGTTTCCATAGTAAAGAAAGTCTTTGTGAAAGCTCCATCCCGAATTAAATATCCATAGACAAAGCCCATAATGTGGCTCTGCCCCCACAACCCATTTTAACATGATGGTGTACATGGTTGGTGGCATGCATATATTATTGAGATAGTTTTCAGGTAGTGAGTGAAGCAGTGAATAGCTTTGATAGGAAAGATGCTATGGCAATTAGGAGTGCACAGGCTCTGTTTTCTGATCTTGAAGGATCTGTTTTCTGATCTTGAACTGCAGGGTAAATTGGCAAGTATTAAATCAAATTTGTCATTTTTCCCAAAAACCATAACCAGCTTAGAAGAAAGTGGCATGTCATTGGACAAGTCAGTAGAGTTTGTCAAGAAAGCTGAAGACTCCTTGCAAAATGTAAAGGCTGAAATTGGGGACATCGTTAGGTGGAAAATGAAAAACATACTAGATAAAAACAAAGGATATAAGGCAATGTGGATATAGCCAGTATTTTGTCAGGAGCAAACTTCAGGGTTGACATTTTGAAAGAGGATTTATATGCCAGTGATATTATGTTCTTCAAACACGCTCCCATTACATCTGTAGACATAGAAGTTTCTCCCAGTATAAAACAATGCTAGCTGACAACCGCAGATCCATAACCTTTGAAAACTTGAGGATGATTATGGTGGTGTATTGTAATGCTAAGGTAGACTTACTTAATATTATTTTTATAGAATGACTTACTTGACAGATTATGTTCAGTAATAAGAGGCTAGCATACTAAGAAAAATTATGGTTTTAACAATACAATTACTTGCAAAACATCATTAGACCTAATATTAATTTTTATGATGATAATTTAGAATTTACATTAGGTCATTTTTTAAATTTTTAGCTCATTTTAAGAGAATTTTTGGAACATTATGTAGGTCATTTTTTGCCATTTTTAAGGACAAGTTCCAGGACCTAGTTGATCACCTTCAGTTGTAGGATTTTCTTTGCTGATATTAATAAACATTACAATTCTGGCACAAAATATTACAGTTTTGTTTTCATGGAATCTATTGTGAAAGAGTATTTGATGTTCTTGTTTTAAAGAATAAGTTATTTTAATTTGAAATGTAAGCCAAGTCAATGACATGCAAAATATTGCAATAGTCATTTTATTTTGATTATTGTTTTATTGGTATTGCTATTCATTTATCTAATTTAGTCACAGATAATTAATTTGTATTTCCTTGGTGTGTATGTATGATATAATAAGACTACTGGCATAAATGATAAAATTAATATCATTTTTTAAAACAAAACAACATTTGTATTCCTTAGAAACATTCATGTCATCAGTCCAACTAGTTTTACCAATGGTACCACACATTATACTGTATGATACACCAATTTGGTATTATACCAAAAATACATCTGTTTTAAAGAATGTCACAACTGGGATGAGGATGATAAGCATGGTGGTGATGATGGTGATCATTATTATTGGGCATAGGAATTTACAAGCATTAAACATAAAATGAAAGAAAATTAGGTTGAACTGCTAATGGGCTTTATGCAGTGACATTGCAGATAACAAATAATCCCCAATTCCTGTTGGTATTTGCAGACAGCAGTAGTGAGACTGTGTTTAACTGTCATCAAGTCACCCTTGGCTGCTGTTGTTTACATTCTTTGTATTGATAATGGTTTGAGTGTAGCTATCTAGAAGCCAACAGCTTAGAAATTCCTTTGGGTGATGATAATGATGATGGCAGCAGTGGCAGTGAAGAATTCATTAAGTTGTATTTCCGTGGAGTAAAGCACATGTATTTAGTTTGAATTGGATGAACTGTAATGTACTCAGACTTCTATTGTTTTAAATGTTTGTATTTGCTTAGAAAGGTTACATTTTTAATCTAGAAATGGACTGTACATTATTGGTAAGTCATGGCATTGTAACATATTCTAACATGATACAGTAAGAATGATATAACAGCAGTGTGTTGCAGAAAAAGCTCATTTATCTGGATCTCTGGATTATCTAGACCAGATTTGCAGGTTTTTTTAAAAAAATTTAATATTTGTTGGATAATAAATTTAAGTATGATAGCATGAATGTTACTATGCCAAATATTCACTTTTTAGTTTGATTCAGTGTAGGGTTCGTGCATAAATGGTACAATAAATTATGGTAATACTGTACTGTAATATGCTACCTCTTGAATTTAAGAACATTTAGTAGTGTGTCACACTGTGCTGATGCGATATGTCTCACTAGCTATAAATAGCACTGGAGGAAAGAGTTGACCAAGATCCCTACATCTCCCTCAATCTCCTCAGTTTTACTATTGATTTCAAACGGCATGTATCATTAAGTTTGTGTGTTTTAACCGGATTGTTTTTGTGCCTTATCAAAGTGTTTGGGAATGTAATTAAAACTTTGTTCTAATGCTACATGTATTTAAAACAGAAGATTGTGGAGCTATTCTTTCCAATAGGTGATCCAAAAAATTCTGAACCGGCTGCACTGTGCTTTGCATGTCGCAGATTGCCGCTGACATAGAACAGCGCAAATGAAGCCATACAACATTTTTAAAACTACTTTTAAAGGCTTTACTTACCAATATTACTAAAGGAGATGCTAAAACTGGCCACCGTCATTGTCCACACATTTTGGCACCTCTTTAGGAAATTATCCATCACTCGCCGTAGCTCACATTGAGAAATGCTAGCAATCCTCTAGTGGATATTTTGTTTTAATTCTTCCAGGGTGTGTGGGTTTGTCTTGTACACTTTATGCTTTAAGTTACCCCATAGGTAGAAATCGTAGATCACTTGGAAATCTTTCTGCAAATTTCACTTTCAATTGGCGAGCTGAGTTAACACATACAAATCATAAATACATGCTGTGCAGTAGAAAACAGATGCTGAGCCATAATACACTTTGTGACTAAGTACAGGTCAAAATAATGAAGCACACTGGTAATAACTCAACCACATGTTAGTGCATCAGCTCAATTCTGCACTTTCAGAGCAGAGAAAAACAAGTCAGCTGCTTGTCCTTGGGTACAGCAACTGCATTATAATGCAGTTGCTTATAACCCATGTAATCTGGATTTTTTATTTTCTGGATTGCCTTTGGTCCCAGTTAGTCCGGATAAATGAGGTTTTACTGTAATTCAATGGCAATGTATTTATTACCTAAAATGCAAGAAATTAAAATATAGAATTTGATGGCCTCTGTCTTTTCTTCTTGTTTTTATGCTGTATTCAAGTGGATACTCCATTTTACTGTAAGCAATGTGTACCTTCTATATGAAATACATTTGCCATGTTCCACATCAATGTTCACTTGGAATCTGGGACTGTCAGCTATTTTTGTTGTCCATACTGTGACTGTTGTGTGTTAGATTGTATTCTCTTTGCAAAAGAGAAGCGATGTTTTGTTGTTTGTTGCTAAGGACGCAAATAAAAGATTTTGTTGATCAGAAGCCGAGAGTTATTTTGTGTTTAGATTTTATAAGTTTGCACCATAATTAAGTAAAACTGCACTTCATTTAATTTGTTAACGTGTAATACGTAACATCTGGCGACCGCGACAGGACTGGTTGTGCAGTTATTTTAATTGATGAAAAGAAAACACGAAATATAGACAGGCGTAATAAAATGGTGGAAGTGATCTCGTTAAAAAGAGAAAGAACACAATTACGCCGTTCGTTTTCTCGAGCTTATAATGCATTTCAGAGCAAGATCAAGGAAGTCAATATAGTACATGAAGATATTTTGACATGTTTTAAGATCCTTGAAGACAAAGCTGATAGATTATTCGTACTTGACGAACGAATCCGTGAAGCTTGCGGTGTCCGCGAAGTTGAAAGTGAAGATGAAGCTACGGAGTTTGAAGAAATAGAAGCATACCGTGACAAGTGGGTAATAGCTAAATGTGAGTATGAAAAGTCTGTAAGAGCTGAAGTGCAGTGTGATGCTTCTTCTGTGAGGTCAGTTACGTCCCAATCCAACAGATTGCTCACGAAATTGCCGAAGTTGTCACTTGTCAAATTCTCGGGAGATATTAAGCAATGGCTACCATTCTGGGCACAGTTTAAGAGAATTCATGAAAGTAATGAATTACAGGACGTAGAAAAAATTCTGTATTTAAGAGAATCTATGACCCCAGGCACGAGAGCCTACGAGCTGGTAAATGGATTTCCCCCGACTGCCGAGAATTATTTTAAAGTTGTACAACTATTAGAAGAGCGCTATGGACGTAGAGACTTGCTAATAGAAATTTATGTGAGGGATATAATTAATCTAGTGACAGAAAAGCCGCCGCTTTCAGTTTTGTATGACAAGATTGAGGTTAATGTAAGGTCCTTAGAAACAATGGGATTAACAACAGACAACTACGCTGCATTATTGTTCCCTCTAGTGGAGTCATGTTTAAGTGATGAACTTATCCGCGTTTGGCAAAGAAAAGAAGAAAATATGCGAGAATATGGGTCCCAGGAGAAACTGAAAAATATTTTAAAGTTTTTGAAATCTGAAGTGGAAAATGACGAGTACCTGCAACTTACGAGAAAGATTAGTAACGCTAGTGTAACTGATACAATGAAGAATGTAAAATATTTGAAGAAATGTCCAACTCCTAGTGCACAGGGTTTAGTGGCAACTCTAGGAGTATTAAGTGTCTGTGTTTTCTGTGGTGAAGAGAACCATTTGTCGTCAGGGTGTCCACAGGCTAAAAGGATGACATCTGAAGAAAAGAAGACAAAGTTGTCAAAGAAAGGTGCCTGTTTTAAATGTCTCAAGATTGGACATACTGCTAGAAGATGTCACATGCGTCTCTCGTGTAATGTCTGTAAACGACAGCACTATCCAATCATGTGTGATATCTCCGAAAAGAAATTACAGGAAGAAAGACAGGCAGAATTAAAATCGAAGTCAGTTACTAATTTTTGTATTAATTATTCTTGTGTGTACCTCCAGACAATCATAGTTAAAATAGTTTTTGGATATAAGGTAGAAGTTGTGCGTGCTCTTCTGGATTCAGCATCTCAACATTCATATATCTCAGAAGATTTAGCGTCGAGAATAGGACTTAAAGCAACTCAGAAGATCACTTTGAATCATTCTGTTTTTGGAGGTCGGACCGAATCGGCAGTAGAACACAAAGTATTTAAGGTTGTCCTTCAGAATCTAGATAATTCTAATCAGTTAGAATTAACTGCCCTTGGTCAGCATATTATTTGTACTCATGTACCTCGTCTTACAGCAGAGCAAGTGAAGGAGCTAAGACTTATTCATCTGGATGTAGGAGAGGATAAAGATATCGAGATTCTTATTGGTGCAGACTTCTTGGGATCGGTACTCTCCGACGAGTGCAAAAGAGTAGAAGGGTTGACTGCTATGAAGACTGCTTTAGGGTGGACTGTATTCGGTCATGACGTGTTCATACCAAGTAAGCAGAGTGAGACAACACCTATTCTACTCAACCTAGAAAAGATCTGCAACCTATGGGAATTGGACGTGCTAGGAATACAGGATCCGATAATAGAAAGGAAGAAACAGCAGTTGGAGGAACAAGCAAGGAGGAACTTCATCGAAACAGTAAAGATAAACGAAGATGGAAGGTATGAAGTTCAGCTTCCTTGGTTGAATGATCATCTCCCTTTGGATTCTGCATACGACTTAGCATCAAAACGACTGGAAGTTACTAGAAGAAAACTGGAAGCGAGTGGATACTTAGAAGAATATGATAAAGTTTTTAAATGTTGGCTAGATGAAGGAATAATAGAAGAAATTCCAGCCATTGAGACAGACATTTGTGGTCACTACTTGCCTCATCGACCTGTTATCAAGAATTCATCAACAACACCTATTCGACCAGTCTTTGATGCCTCGGCAAGAAAGGGTAATAGTCCTTCTCTAAATGACTGTTTAGAAAAGGGCCCAAATCTGATTCAGCTTATTCCTTCTCTCCTCATCAAGTTCCGGAAGAAAAAAATTGGTGTTATTGCTGATATTCGTAAAGCCTTTCTTCAGATTTCCGTGGCACCTGAAGATCGTGACTTTCTGAGATTCCTATGGGGAAAAGATAAAATCAGAACATACCGACACAAACGAGTAGTTTTCGGAGTGACATCGAGCCCTTTTCTGCTGGGAGCTGTAATTGAACATCTCTTGCAAAATGCCTTGAAAGATGCACGGGAAAATGAAGATATTTTAACCACTGGCATTATTGAACAACTGAAAGAGAGCTTTTATGTTGACAACTGTGTAACAAGTGTTTCGAATGAAGGTGAACTAGAACTGTTCATTAGAGTTGCCCAAGATGTTCTTGCTCATCACCAATTTGAGCTTAGAGGGTGGGAGAGCTCGTATATTGTGTATGAAGGTGAGGATAAGATGTCGTCTGTTCTGGGAATACGATGGAATCGTGCGGACGATACTCTTAGTTTAAACTGTGATCACCTAAAGGAACTGTCACCAGAGAAGATAACGAAAAGAGTGATGCTGTCAGTTGTACACAAGGTTTACGATCCAATTGGATTTGCAGTTCCGGTTATGTTATTGCCTAAGCTACTGCTCCAAGAACTGCATAAATATTCCTGGGATGCTGAGATACCTAAGGAAATCTTAACTAAGTTTAAAAGGTGGCTCACTGCACTGGAAAAAATCAGTAGACTACAGATTCCTAGGAGGCTTCCAGAGACACATCTGAATTGCAGCCTGCATGCTTTTTGTGATGCCAGTCGAGATGCCTACGCAACAGTGATATTTCTGCGGGCATGCACCGAGACAGGAGTTCGTGTTCAACTCCTCCAAGCGAAATCGAGGGTGGCTCCACTGCCTCGACCTACTATTCCGCGTCTTGAATTAATGGCAGCTACAATTAATACACGTTTGTTATCATCTATAAAAAATGATATTAATGTTGAAGATGTTTATTTGTGGACCGATTCGACAACAGTATTGGCATGGATAAAACGAGAAGTTCTGTGGTCAGTGTTTGTTGAGAACAGAGTTCGAGAGATCAGACAACTGACACAAAAGGAATGTTGGAGACACGTACCAGGTGTGTTGAATCCTGCTGACCTGCCTACCCGGGGATGTACAACAGCAGAACTCCTGGCGTCAAAATGGTGGGAGGGACCATCCTGGCTATACCGTCCCATGAGTGAGTGGCCTACAGACTGTTGTAGCGTAAATGAAGAAGAAATCGTGCTTGAGAGGCGAAAATCCGCTACAGTTCTCTTGGTATCGGAAAATTCACAGGACTCAGACTGGTACTACAAATATTTTTCTCGATTTGAGAAAATAGTCAGGTTCATTGGATGGATTAAAAGATTCGTCTCAAACTGTAAGTCTACAAGTCCACAGCGAGGAGAGCTTACATGTTCAGAGATAGAGGAGAGTGAAAAAACAGTGATTAAGTTGATTCAGAGACAGCATTTCCATGGAATTGAGGATCAGAAACTTACATCAGTGGTTCCATTCCTGGATGAACATGGCATTCTGCGAGTGAAGACAAGAATAATTGAGAGAGATGACATCCCAGAATTCCGACAACCTGCTGTCTTACCTGCAGACAGTCCTGTAGTTCAGCGACTGATTTATGATGTTCATGTTCAACATGGTCATACTGGACCACAGACTCTGTTGGGTATTCTCAGAGAGAAATTTTGGATCCTAAATGGAAGAAGGATTGTGAGGTCAACCATACGAAGATGTGTCATCTGTAGGAGGTACAAGAGAGAACGACTGAAGGTCACTACACCACCTCTACCAAAAGATCGTGTGAGAGATGCAAAGGTTTTTGAAATTGTTGGTGTTGACTTAACTGGCCCATTATTTGTGAAGGATGGTCAGAAGGTATGGATTTGCCTGTTCACATGCGCAGTTTATCGTGCTATACATTTGGAACTACTTACGTCACTATCCACAGATTCATTTCTTCAAGGTTTACGAAGATTTGTTTCACGCCGAGGAAGGCCTTCCACAATCTTCTGTGATAATGGAACGAATTTTAGAGGTGCCCATAATATGATGATTAAACTTGACTGGCATAAAATAGAAATGTATAGCAGCATCCAACGTATCACATGGAAGTTTAATCCACCCACAGCATCCTGGTGGGGTGGGTGGTGGGAGAGATTGATTGGACTTGTGAAAGATGCCCTGCGTAAGGTCCTTGGGAAATCGTGCCTAACTATTGAGGAATTACTGACTCTGCTATGTGAGTGTGAAGCCCTTGTTAACAGCCGCCCTCTGACTGCAGAAACTGAAGATCCTCATGACCTAAGGCCTATCACGCCCGCCCTGTTTTTACAGGAGGTTCAAGAAATAGGTGTAGCAGATCTTGATCAGATAGATGAAGACCGACTTAAAAGAAGGGCAGCATATTGTCTGCAGTTAAGAAATACACTGCGTCAGCGATTCCGTAGAGAGTACCTTGGACAGTTACTGCTCAAGCGGAACCAGCATGATCACGTGAAGAAAGGGGATGTTGTATTAGTTGAAGCAGACAACCTGAAGAGACTTGAGTGGCCGCTCGGAGTAATTGAGGAACTCCTGCCTGGAAAGGATGGGCGAACTCGTGTTGTAAGGGTTCGAACAAAGAATGGAATTATAATGCGTCCTGTTCAACGTTTGGTTCCCTTAGAGTGTTCTACACAATTATCTGAGGAGACTACCCCGAAGACTGATTCCTCAGAACAGAGAGAAGATCTCAATGGGACCTCACAGTGCAGAGATATATTGTCTACTCGTAGTGGGAGATTAGTGAAGCGCCCTGCAAGATTTTATGAATGAGCCTCTCGTGTTGCAATTTTTTGAAGTTCTAAAATTGCAAGGTGGGAGAATGTTGTGTGTTAGATTGTATTCTCTTTGCAAAAGAGAAGCGATGTTTTGTTGTTTGTTGCTAAGGACGCAAATAAAAGATTTTGTTGATCAGAAGCCGAGAGTTATTTTGTGTTTAGATTTTATAAGTTTGCACCATAATTAAGTAAAACTGCACTTCATTTAATTTGTTAACGTGTAATACGTAACAGTGACTGTATGATATTGAGTGTATACCAACATGGCAGTGTGCTAAAAGCAACAACATTACCATACAGTGGGACTTGGACACCGATG
Organism: Tenodera sinensis; assembly: GCA_030765045.1. NCBI lineage: Eukaryota > Metazoa > Arthropoda > Insecta > Mantodea > Mantidae > Tenodera > Tenodera sinensis. The sequence continues at coordinate 57,163,324 of CM060964.1, forward strand.
GAAAAGAGACAGGCGACTTCAGGTTAACCGTGTTCTAGAGTATCTTTAGTGTCTACTGTTTACAATACAAAACTGAGTCCTCCCTGTTCCAGTACATAAAAATCATGGATATGAGAATTTGTGCATAATCAAGGATCTGTTGAAGGAAAATAGTCCTCCTGAGAGTAACAAAGTATATGAACTGGACATCAATATTTATGCTTTGCCCCCCATTACCATCATGTCATGTAAACTTCATATATTATGCTCAAAACAAAAATTGTGATAATAGTCTAGTTCATTCCGTTAACCATGCTAATACATCTAACATTTTAGGTACTATTTTAAATAATCAATTAAAATGGGATGACCACATTCAATACATCTCTAAAATACTAAACAGTGCATGCTTTAACATGTACTGCATAGCTGCACTTATTAACATCGAAACAAGAAAAATAATCTACTTCAGTTATTTTCATAGCATAATGCCATATGGCAGGCATCGGCAAACATGTACTCAATGAGCTATCAGTATGACGTCTCAACATGCAACCCGCGATGCACATGACGTAATGTAGAACAGGGGATGGCATTGACCTTCGTTCAGAGTCAGTGCTGTACTCGCTCGCTACAGAGTACAATAAGGAATAGTACATATACTTGAATCCAGCTATTTTGGTCTACGATACTTTAGATAGGCCTAGATATTTGAGCAATATATTTCAATTCACTTCTCTTTGCAATGTATGATGAAAATCTAGTGATATATCACAAGTAGCCACTCTCAGTATAGCACGCAAATTAACATCTGTTAATCGCGATACAAGATTTTTTTGGATTCAGCTTCTTTTCTTCTACACATTTCTTAAATGCTTGAAATAATTCTGTCCCTGTTGTATGTTCCGTAAGTGGAATGACTTCAAGTATATATTCTTGTATCGAGAGGTTGTTAGTAACTCCACGAGTGCAAATTACCAATTGTGCTGTGTCAATGTTGTCAGTGCTTTCATCCATCACGAGAGAAACGGCTATAAACCATGGACCTCAGTTTGTAGTCTTTTTTTGGTTATTTCTGCTATTTTATGTATCCTTCTCTGTATGGCTCGTGGTGATAATGCAATATTACTAAAAATATATTATTCAGGGCAAATTATGTTGGCAGCTTTACTCTCAAATTTTTTTATGAAATCTCCATCACTAAAACACCTCAGTGACTAACCAATCTCCAAAGCAACAGCATAGCTGACGTGAAGTTGTCTATCAGTTATAATATTTGAATTAATATTGAGTGTATTATCTGAAATTGCTCTTTGAGCTGTTGCAGTTGGTTAGTCCAATCTAGACCTGAAAAAATATAAAATGAATAAAGGACACTACGTCAGTGTTATGCTACTTTAAATCGTGGTGTAAATTTTGAATACATGCTTGTCCATAATTGTATGGTGATCTTATGACATGTATCATAGTGCCACTTGATGTTCCATTGATGAATGCCTTTTTGAACTTTAGAGCACAACAAACACCTTATGTTCCTTACATGAGAGAAGAAATCATCAAAGTGCTATTCTAGATATCAAATTTAATAGACTAGGAATAATTAGATGCACTCTAGTTCTATGAATATACTAAGACTTTAAGTTAAATAAGCTAATATCCTTCAAAGTTATAAATAAAGAAGTTCATCTAATTACACGTTGACAGACATGTTTAGAAGTGCAGGTAAATACGACAGGACAGTTCGTCCGTGATCGGTCTGTATGCAGTGCCAGTTAAGGCTGTGAGGGAGGGGAAGGCAGAGTAAGTGCTGCCCCTGATACGTCATAGTTGCGAGGCCTCATTGAGTACATGTTTGCTGATGCCTGGCATACGGGATCATACTATGGAGAAATGCTTCAGGTTGGGAAACTATTCTTAAAAGCCAAAAAAGAATAATCTGTACAATGACAAGAGCCAAACCTAAAGATTCGTGTAGAAATCTGTTTAAAAAACTAAAAATACTAACTCTCCTTTCACAATATCTCTATCTGATTAAATATATACATGCTAACTATGATACACTATACAATGCACAAATACATCACAGTCATGAAACAGGAATCAAAAACAATCTGAAGCCACTCATGCACAGATTAACATTATATGAAAAATGTCCATTACTAGCTGGGATTAAAGTCTGTTATAGACTTATTATAAAACTACCCAGCACTATTAGATCAATAAGAAACCTGAAATATTTTAACAAAACAATAAAAAACGTACTAATTGACAAGGCCTATTACTCAATGACTGAATACATGAATGATCTAGTATGTAATATTGTGAATTTTACCCTTGCATATTATATTTTGAAAATTATTGTATATATGAAACTTTATATCTATGTTCTGAAGCCGAACAAACTTTTGTACTTGAAATTTTATTATACTTGTACATATATGTAATTTTGTTGAACCACTATCTGCCCAGTCACCTGTTTATAGGACATTTGCCCAATTTTCTTGTAAACATATCTGACAATAAATCAAATTAATTTCATTGGTGAACAAGTTCTGATGTCTAACATTACCTTTCTTTTCTTTTTTTCAAATTATCTCAAAGCATTGGAAAGGGGCCTGAGTTCCTTTCACTAACTATTAATTAAGTAACAGAACCAGGTATTTGCCTTATGTGCAAAACACTTTGAAGTGGTAGATAATTATGCTTGTTTCCACCAGTTACATAAATATAAAAGCAGTTAATATAGAACTTGAAGATTGTGAAGAAACAAAGAGACCAATTTGGCCATTGTTTTGCTGTGCCTGCCAAAAATTAAAAGTGGAGACAACCTGGAAACTGAACAATCTACAGCTTACTGCTAGCAGTGTTGCCACATTTAAGCATTTTTTTCAGATTAGCAAGTTTAGAGTTGACAAGATTCCATTTTATTTGTATGGTAGAAGTGTATCTTTTTGTATATGTATCTTCCTCAAATACTTACTCTTTTAATTACAGGTATTCGATCAGATCCTCTGCAGCGAGGGATCATCCCAAATTCATTTGAGCAAATATTTTCATATATCTCTCGTTCATCAAATGGTGATCAATATCTTGTACGCGCTTCATATATGGAAATCTATAAAGAAGAGATTAGGTAAGGCTGAAACTTCATTATTTGGCCATTCATAGAGTGAGAGTTATGTGTCATCATTTTCTAACTTCACTTAAGTTGCTTTTTGACAAAATATTGAGTTTCGTAAGTGAAATGATTAAATCATTGCTTTAGACTGTTCATGTATTTAAAAACTAGCTGTACTTTTTCGAAGTTACAAAATGCTGTTTTCTTCATTATCTTGAAACAGCAGGTTATCTCAATAAAATAAATAAAAAGATACAGAAAAGAAACCTATATATCTGGTACACACCCCTATAAAAAAATTCAATATATAAAATCTATAAAAATACCTGAGGTGTGTGTATGTGGGTGGGTGGGGGGTGGGAGGGGATCAAATTTGTTGTTAGCTAATGCTGGATTTCTGACAATGAAGTCATTAATCCTCTTGCTCTCCAATATTTTTCACAATGATATTGAAGAGAGCAATAGCAGTAATAGTAACCGTTTTTTAGAGAGCACCATACTTTTATGTTTTGGCGGTCACATCGCTCTCTCACAACCCCCAGAATGTCTGGAGGACCACACCTGTCGTTAGTTTACGGGTCTCACCGACCTGACCGGGAGAGTTATCAAAATAAATTCACTGACCATATCCTCTGATTACCAATCAGAGGACGTATTACATGCCATGACAGGTCAGCATGTTGGGGTTAAGATTTTATAGAGAAATTAGAGAAATGGAGAGGTTGGAAAAATAAAGACTCCCTAGCCCTCAGGAACCCTAATAGCATTGGGGTCATAAGAGAACAAGAGATGACCAAGGTAAGGTCAGGTAGAAAAGTTACAGTGAGGAGCAAAACACCAGTGAGTGGAAGTAATGTTCTGCTCAGCTTGGGTACCTTGTGGTCGCTATTCACATATCCCCTAGACGGAGACCCCTGAGGCCGGGAGGGGATCAAATAGGTCATTATATTATCGTCATCATTATCATTTTTATTGTTCAGACTCAATGTTCATACAAATATGCATTGCCAAAGTCTAACCCTCAATTTAACATAACTAATTACAATTTCAGTTTTCTCAAATAGTGGTTTTATTGACTCACCTGAATTTACACATGCACATGCAAATTATCTGGAGCTATATTAGAACTTTCTCTTTATTTTTTTTTAAATTCCATTGCCAGCTTATATAGTTTGCATTACTAAGTGATTTATATATATATATATATATATATATCTTGAATTGTTTTGGTGCACTGTGAGTTTTCTAAAGACTGCACAGTAGGTCTCCTAGAGGAAGCTATCACTTTCGCTATACTTTATTATTATCTGTCATTCACTTCCGTCGTCATCTATTAGCTGTATGGCAGCAATCATGGGAAGCGCTGACTGACACTCAATTGCAGGGAATTAAGGACTGCGTTCAACCCTGGCTGATCTGCAGGGATTCCAGGTGTGCTGAAGTTATTCTAACCTGCCTGAGGATAGGTCACACACGAACCACTCACAGCCATCTTCTGCGTGGTGACCAGGCACATGTCTGAAAATATTTCTGCGGGTTTCATTGTTCTATGGCATGTGTGCCTAATAAGGACAAAATATGTAATCCTGACAGTATTATCAGGAAAACTTTCTTAAAATCTAAGAATAAATAAGTTTTTACTAATTATTTATTTTCCAAATAACATTAATACAACAGTAGACTTGGGGAAACAGCAAATGCATGGCAATAGAAATGTGGTGTACGTCATTAGAAAAAATAAGAGAAGAGTTGTGTTCACCATTAATTAGAAGGAAAACTACATCAGCTTGGTTATTAAAAACAAGTACTACAAACAGTGAAATTTTTGTGTTGAAATTGCAATGAGTCTTACTATCTTTACACAAACCCTTCACTTACTAAGTTTTTGAACATGGAATATTTTCAAGAGCATTTGTCCTCATCAGCAGCAAGGTGACTGAAGCTGCTCTTACTACCATCATGTTCCTCTCTTGGCTGGACTGGATCCTGCTGCCATTTATTTGTGGAGTAACAAAGCTCTTATAAAGCACACGGTGAGATTTCAAACTTTACGATATTATCTACATTGTTGACAACAAATATTTTCTTCCAGATGGTCAGTTCCATAGCCTGTATAGATGACAGTATGGAATTAAATGGGATATATCTGTCCCTATCTAGCGCATACAAGTTGCCATTAGCTTCGTCCTTTTCTACTCTCGCACTGTTGCCAGGTTCCCAATAGCATGGTGTAAATATTGAGTTGTTATAAATTTCAGGTTTGAATACATAATCCTATGCAGAATTTTTTTTGTCTATAAGTTTATATGCTTTTTAGAGTCATTATACATTTCTATAGGGGTCTCCGTCTAGGGGATATGTGAATAGCGACCACAAGGTACCCAAGCTGAGCAGAACATTACTTCCACTTACTGGTGTTTTGCTCCTCACTGTAACTTTTCTATCTGACCTTACCTTGGTCATCTCTTGTTCTCTTCCGACCCCGATGCTATTAGGGTTCCCGAGGGCTAGGGAGTCTTTATTTTTCCAACCTCTCCATTTCTCTATAAAATCTTAACCCCTAACATGCTGACCTGTCATGGCATGTAATACGTTCTCTGATTGGTGATCAGAGGATATGGTCGGTGAATTTATTTTGATAACTCTCCCGGTCAGGTCAGTGAGACCCGTAAACCAATGACAGGTGTAGTCCTCCAGACATTCTGGGGGTTGTGAGAGAGCGATGTGACCGCCAAAACATAAAAATATGTTGTTGTTGGCTAATGCTGGATTTCTGACAATGAAGTCATTAATCCTCTTGCTCTCCAATATTTTTCACTGATGATATTGAAGAGAGCAATAGCAGTAATAGTAACCGCTTTTTAGAGAGCACCATATTTTTATGTTTTGGTGGTCACATCGCTCTCTCACAACCCCCAGAATGTCTGGAGGACCACACCTGTCGTTGGTTTACGGGTCTCACCGACCTGACCGGGAGAATTATCGAAATAAATTCACCGACCACATCCTCTGATCACCAATCACAGGACGTATTACATGCCATGACAGGTCAGCATGTTGGGGTTAAGATTTTATAGAGAAATTAGAGAAATGGAGAGGTTGGAAAAATAAAGACTCCCTAGCCCTCGGGAACCCTAATAGCATCGGGGTCGGAAGAGAACAAGAGATGACCAAGGCAAGGTCAGATAGAAAAGTTAGAGTGAGGAGTAAAACACCAGTAAGTGGAAGTAATGTTCTGTTCAGCTTGGGTACCTTGTGGTCGCTATTCACATATCCCCTAGACGGAGACCCCTGAGTCAGAACACGAAAATATAAATCCATTTTATGTATTACGATCAATAATACTAGGGAAGTACAATAATGAATAATGAAACACTTCCACTATGTAAGAAAAGAAAAACTTTGCAAATTTCCGAATGTTTCAAAGTCAACATGCCCCCCTTTTTACACAATTTTGTGAATGTCTTTATTTCATTATTTATATTGCCATTTATGAGTCACAAAACAAAGTAATACATCATCACTGTCACTGCTACCAGTTTATCTGATGAAGGAGACCTAATTTAAAACCATTCTGGCAATTCTACGACATGGTTAAAACTGATTAAAATTGAATTCTTGTGAAGGTTTATCAATATCTGACACCTGGCCTATGCAAAAAAAACTTAATTTAAGAACTCTTGTGTCAGTTATATAATTTAATAACATACATCTGTATGTTAGCTCCCTAAACAGGTTTTCCTTAATTAAAATAAGTGACCTAATATTTGAATTGATTTATTTTTTGTTCCCATTTTGATTTCCAACAGTTTCTATGAACTGGTTCTCTTACTTGATCCTTACTCTAATACCTAAAGGTAAATGAATAAATAGAATATTTCACACATACATAAAAATATGGTGCTCTCTAAAAAGCGGTTACTATTACTGCTATTGCTCTCTTCAATATCATCAGTGAAAAATATTGGAGAGCAAGAGGATTAATGACTTCATTGTCAGAAATCCAGCATTAGCTAACAACATATTTTACTAAAAGCCTAAATTTCTTTACCTACTAGGAACCATTTTTACTCCTTAAAATTTATGCCCCTTCTTGAACATCATAATTTTAATTGTGTCCTAATTCTCTTTCAGTCCCCATTCTTCATAATATTTCTCATTTTCATCTATAGGTAATTAAATGTAATAGTAATAGTAATCTTTATTTCCATTTTATTTACAAATTATATACATTTACATACTTGTTACTACATTTAGGTACTGCCCTTGTTCCCATTAGGCTTAAACACTAAGGTCGAGCTAATGGGTCCCCATTTACATCTTATCTAAAATACATCTTCATTTTCGTCATCTTTACTTATTTTCCTTAACCATTTGGCTCTTACTTTGCCCAAAAAGTTCTCAATTTCAATTAAATTTTCCCTAGCTTTTACACTCATTAACTTCATTGCTTGAATTTCATTTGGTAGCCTTGTCCAATCTTTTTTACCTATCCTCCCCCTAAGCAACCTAGTTTCTTCACATTCTAAAAGTAAATGTCATTTTTTATCCCTTTGTTGGCATAATGGACATAATTAAATGTAATTACTATATGTGGATTATACCTTAGCATTTCTTAATTATTATTGTATCAAGATAGTATGTAGTGTTTCCAGGATATTCAAAATGTAATGTCAATAGTGACAGGTTCACATTAGTTTCTATCTTAACACTGCAGTAGTCACATAATGCTTTGCACTGCTATGGGGAAAAATATGGATTTATAATTAAATAACAAAGTACCACAGAATATGCAATTTACTATACTTGAGTTTCAATTTACTAAGTATATACCTTTTATAAAGCAATAAATCCTAATTGTACTGAAACTGTAAATTTCTTAATACCTTACATGTGTTTCAAATACCAAACAGGATGAAATACACATATTGATTACTTCACTCCAGGTTATACATTTCAGTTGCAGTCTTAAACAATTCCTCCCAAAACTCAACAACAATGTTCCTGATTCTCTCAGACTCTTTATTTTATAAGGAACCATTCAGCAAAAGAATTGATAAGATTTATTGACCAGAACATAACAAAACGATGTGACCAAAAGAAAGTAAAATTTTAATAATAAGAAAAATCTTGAGAATACTCCATTGTATTACTACAATAGCTCACCTTCGCTATCTCTCCCATCAGCAGTAATGCAGATTTATTTCCGGTGTTGTTGCTCATATATAGGGTGACCAGATTGCTATAGACCAGTGATATTCAAACTGGGGTTCGCGAAGACTTCTTAGGTGATACGTAAAATATAATTTAATCCTTCTTTGTTTAGTATTAAGTAAGTTATAAATACTATAATTTATTTTAAATATGGTTATGTATAATTTGAATTAATGACAACTCTAGGGTTAGGCTTAGGAGTATGGGCTGAAATGGAAAATTTTCTGTGGGGGTATGCGGAGAAAAAAGGATGAGTACCACTGCTATAGACAAAAATGAGCACTTTTACTGTGAAAAAGTTGGACATTGGAGAAAAAGGAGAACACTTATATCTTGCCAATTAAATTAAAATATAATTATATTACAAATGTTTCTTTAATTTCATAGAACATCCCTCTTATTTTGTAAATACTAATGTGAAGATCAGATTTTTTCCAAAAGTTGAGGCTTCTTTAATAGATATTTTAAAAGTCAATGCAAGAATATTGCCTAAAATTGTACTGCAACCTGAGAAGATCCTTAACAGATTCTATTTTAAATTTGTTTCATCTGCCCATTATGAAAATATTTTCTCTAATTCTGCTATTTTGTGAAGCTTTGAATGGCAGACTACAGATTTGCTTTCTCTGAAATACTTGCATTACTTCTTATTAGAAGTTAAGATATTAAGCCCAGAGCTGCCATTTACAATTTTTAAAATTGTATTCTGTGTTCAAAAATTCAAATTCTTCAGTTTCAAAACTTGCGGGAAGAACAAAGTACAAAATAACCTAAAAAGGATGACATTAACCGATTATCTAAAAATCTGCCTGGACACTGGACAAATCTATTAAAAAGGACATGTCCAGATTAATCTGGACATCTGGTCACCCTACTTACATAGGATGGTCAGCCTGAAATTGTTGACCATTCCAGAACTGCTGGTCAAGTCCATTTGGAACAAAGGAATAGTGTAATACTGCTGATAACAGGAAAGTACTCGTCATGTAATTCCAAAGTACAAAGAGCTTAAGGGTAAAGAAAAGAAATACTTTGTTGCAGACTGTCAGTCTCTGCAACTACTGCAAGGTAAAGCAGATAGCATTAGCTGCTACTAATCTGTGGGTGCTGGCCCCGTAAGCCTTTCTTTTTAATCCTTTGTAGGCATAAAAAGAATTAGAGGAGGGAATGCTTATGCTTTCATTAAATTATTTTTGCTTGTGTTCGTTTCAGAGATCTTCTATCCAAGGATCAAAATCAGAAGCTAGAACTTCGTGAAAAAAGTGGTATTGGAGTATATGTGAAAGATCTTACATCATTTGTATGTAAAAATATTCGTGAAATAGAACATGTAATGATAAGAGGAAATAAAAATAGGAAAATAGGGTGAGTAGCTTTTTCTCAGATTCAGTTTTTAATGTTAATATTCAAGACAGTGATAAAATATTCATTGTGTTAAAGCTCTTGTATAAAATGTGTAACATGACACCTGTGATCTGCTGCACATTTGTTTTGTTAGGACACTTAGTAAATTTAATACTTGTATTGCAGCTAAATAGCCATATAAGAATACAGTTAACATTATATTATTGATTTGCATAGTCACTAATTGATAATTCTCTTTTGCTACAGTTCTAAGTGGTAGCATTCACAAATCTGTTCCACATAATTTACATTCAACAGTTTCTGGTGGTTCATGAAAGGCTGAGTTGTTACAAATCATATGGTTTAAGCTATGTACTGCTATTCTTGTTAGCACATGCCTCATTTCGAAGTTGGCTGCTGTCCACTTCCGATCTACCATGGCCCCTGTTCCATAGAACTCCAACGATATTTCTTCTCTTTTCTTTCCAGTGATTTTAGTAGCTTCTCTGAGGCTACTGTGTTCAGTAGGAGGAAGAAAGTGCCGAGGTCCTCCTCTAAGAATGTTTCTGTTGCGAGGATGTAGATGAGTCCGGATCTGGTAGTTTTTGATACTCCTATAGCTCTTTTGATATATAGCGCTTTTACTCTTTGTAGTACGGCTAGATTCTTTTCATTCAGGTGTGGCCGTACCTGTTACCTATTTCAAAGTTGAGGGTTTTGAATTAATTAGTTTCGTGCATCGCCCCTATAACCTGTGCTGCTTTCTCCGTTACATGTTTTGTGAAACATTTGGTGCTTGTTTTGCAATGGTTATCTTTCTTCCTTTGATGAAGGTTTCCACCAAAGCTGGAGCTTGCTCTCCTTGTCTGAAAACCATCATTTTTGTCTTGGAAGTGTTCATTTCAAACTTGTGCCTGGAGCACCTCTCTTCCATATCACTTATAGCATTTTGTGACTTTATGATGTCTTTGGAACTGACCATTACATCATTGGCACACATGTATACTAATATGTCCCTCTTGTGAGCTATTCTCATAATTTCTTCGATTGCTAGGATGAATAGTATAGGATTTAGTGGGTCACCCTGCAGTACTCCATTTATTTGGAGTATAGGATCTGAGAGGGAGAGGTTGTCTGATATCCTTATTTTGTTCCATTGGGGTAACATGTTTATAACTTGTGTCCACTTGTTTCTGTTCGGAGCATCCAATAACACATAAACAAGAAGTGTTATGTCATCAACGTGCGTTCTTTTTTTGAAAACCTTTAAATATGATACAAATGCTGTGTTATTAAGAAGTTTTCTGCTTAGCCTGCACAAGTTTTAAAATTGTTATTAAGGGTTGATTTTGCATTACTTTCCTTGTTAGTTTAGGAATGCATATTAAATTTGTGTTTACGAGTCCAGTAACATTACTCAACAAAAAACTTTTTTCATACCTCTGCAATAAAAGTAGGTGATTCTTAAGGAAAAAGATATGCTGATTTTGAAAATTGCCACAGAAATCTCCTGTCACATCAGGTTAAAAAGATATGAAGACATTTAGGTTCTCACCTACGAGATTTCAGTTCAGATATTGTCACATTTATAATTGTGATATAATGATGTATGGTATAATACTATATATCATGGTGAATTAAGATTAATTCAGAATGTTGTTATACATGCATCCAATAATATTTGGTCTATATATTTAAGGGACATATCTGTAACTTTGCTTAAAAGTGTTTGGTAGTATGTGATTGCCTCTTGTACTCCTGCTTTCTCTCACAAGAAACCATGTGAATGAAGGAAATGGATTTTCAAAGACTTTCTGCAACCCATGGCTTTGTAGCATTTCAACAGATTTTACACCAAACTTTCAGTTTTTTTTTCCTTTATGTTTCCAAGAAAACCACACACAACCCTTGTAAATGATTACCAAGCTGCTAATTCCACCATTTGTAACATTTTCTGAAACATTTCGTCCTTCATGAGTTTCTGAATTTGAGGTCCAACAAAATTTCCTTCTTTCAATTTTGTGTAAGTTAACTGTGGAAACTTACCTTGCAAATATGCAAATCCACTACTGTCCTTGTCGAGTGCCTTAACAAAATTCATCAGCCCAAGTTTTATATATAAGGGAGGGAAGAGAATCTTATCAGGCTGAATCACTGGTGTTCGTTTTACATTACTCTCCCCTGGGACATATTCCTGCTGCTTACCCTTCTGTTGTACCACATAATGTTTTTGCGTATCACAGCTGTCCCTCAAACACAAAGAACAACAATATTTTGTCAAGCCCCCTTGTAATCCAAGCAGCAAACCAATTATTGTAAGGTCACCACATATCTTCCAACAATGAATCTAATATTTTAAAACACATACTTAGCCATACTTTCATAACTTTCTTTAAGACCTTCAGAGTGGAAAATTGGAAAGATGGAAGTTTATTTCCATTATGAAGTAACACAGCCTGTAAGCTGAACTTTGATGAATCTATATACAATGGTCAGTCATCTGGCTTATGCTCAGTTCCTAACTCACTCATTAAAACCATTGCTGTCTATACAGAAACACATATTCTCTTCCATAGAAAAATATTTTCCAAATTTCTGATGATAAAGGCTTGGTTAATTTGTACAGCATGTTTTCATCTTCACATTTTGTAAGTACCTGCATAAGTAATCGTGTAGGACAAGTGTGGGCAACCTATGACACATGAGTTATTGGCTGGTACACGGACTTGTTTTCGATACTGTATATCTAAAATATCTAAAAATTGTGACATGATGTGCCATTTGCCAGCTTCATTTTCAGAGTTGTCATATGAAAATGGACTAAAAACACATATTATCTTTGTGGCGGTAAATTTCATGTTGGGTAGTGTAATTTCTGCGTATAAGCTCTTAATTTCATTTGGTCTCCCTTATTTCCACTTTTAACTTGGCTCCATCCCTTAACACACGGCAGCATCGTACAGTTCCAGTAGTGGCTAAAGCTCAACTGTCACCAAACTCTGCATCTGCTATAATGTAGTTTAAAATTATCTCCTAGGATGTTGTATTATAAAATCAAATACAGTGCGAGGTAGACCGGATCGACCCACAGCGGTACTGGACCCAACAATGACCGGTGTGCCCTCTGCCGGAGTTACACGTAAATGGCCAGCAAATCATAAGTACGGAACAGTAACTACTGTACTAACTTACATTAGGCTTACCTGCATCACAACAGATGTTGAAATTGATGACCTTCAATGTAAACACATTTCGTATATCTCCAAAAACAATTCTGATTTACCTAAAATATTTATATTATTCATGAACTTCACCACGCTGCTGTTGTTGGGGTTTGGTGTGCAGTAAGTGCGCATAGAATTACCGGTCCCATATTTTATGACACAACAGTTGGTTCACACATTTATGTAAATTCTATTTTAAAATTATTTTTTTTTACTTTAACAAACAAGAAATGAAAGATTGTGTGGCTGGTTTCAGCAGGATTCTGCACTAGCACACACTGCTGCATATTCTATGCATAATGCATCTCGTTCCCCTGACCTGTCTCCATGCAATTTTTATTTATGGGAAATGATTAGATTAGATTGCGTTCAGCAAGTTCACAAGTAGCCATGGAGGCTGGTGAACATCGAACATGTCAATTGTGATGTACAAAATATTGTCAATATACAGAATGAGCACATAAAAAACCCATTATATACAGGAACAAAAAAGAAACAAACAGCAGCAAGGGGGATAATGGAAGCACAATCAAAGCTTACCTGAAATTTGTCAGATAAGAATTGAAACATTGTGTTAGATTTACACTAGGCATTTACAGCCATATTCTACTGTTTAGTTGTAATATAATAATAATAATAATAATAATAATAATAATAATAATAATAATAATAATAATAATAATAATAATAATAATAATAATAATAATAATAATAATAATAATAATAATAATAATAATAATAATAATAATAATAATAATAATAATAATAATAATAATAATAATAATAATAATAATAATAATAATAATAATACTAATAATAATACTAATAATAATACTAATAATAATACTAATAATAATAATAATAATAATAATAATAATAATAATAATAATAATAATAATAATAATAATAATAATAATAATAATAATAATAATAATAATACTAATAATAATACTAATAATACTACTAATAATACTAATACTAATAATACTACTAATAATACTACTAATAATACTACTAATAATACTACTAATAATACTACTAATAATACTAATACTACTAATACTACTAATACTAATACTAATACTACTAATACTAATACTAATACTACTAATACTAATACTACTAATACTACTAATACTAATACTACGAATACTACTACTAATACTACTAATAATACTACTAATAATACTAATACTAATACTACTACTAATAATACTAATACTACTACTAATAATACTAATACTACTGATAATACTAATAATACTAATAATAATAATAAATTCATCTAGAGATCACTTACAGAGGTACATAAGCTTTCACAGGATGATTTGTCATTTAGATTACCTTATACAGAATAAAATGAGTTAAAAATTACTTACAAAGTTACATAAGCATTAACTCGAATAATTTGTCATTTAAATAATCTTATACAGAATAAAATGAGTTAGAAACTACTTGCAAAGCTACTACATAAGTATTAACAGGAATAATTTGTCATTTAATAATCTTACACACAACAAAATGAGTTAGAAACTCCTTACAAAGTTACACAAGCATTAACAGAAATAATTTGTCATTTAAATAACCTTATACAGAATACAATGAGTTAGGAACTACTTGCAAAGCTACATGAGCATTAACAGGAATAATTTGCCATTTAAACAATCTTATACAGAATAAAATGAGTTAGAAACTACATGTAAAGCTACATAAGCATTAACAGAATAAATATTAAAAATAGAAGCACTATTGACAGTGAAGTATTCTTCAATTTGAGGTTATTTTGAGTCACTTATTTACACTTACCTTCACTACTAAACTGCTTTTTTAAAGCGGAAACGTTTTCAGGACCATTCGATCCCATCATCAGCCGTTGGGTAACTGACGTTATCCTCTTGTTCCTTTTCTCTGCTGTCTCTATTCTGCTGCCATCTGGTGTTAGGGGCGCAGAGCTTTAACACTTCATTCAATGCTGGTATTTTGAAATTAATAACTTCATTACTGTTCTTGATGATGTATATTTTTTCCCAAATATTCAGTTCTATTGGTGAATTAATAGATTTTAACAGTTTTATATTAAGGTCGATGTTGTGGTTTTCAGTCCAAAAATGAGCAGACTTTTCAATTTGTTTTAGTTTTATGTTTCTTTGGTGTTCCTTAAGTCTTATATCCAAATTTCTCTTTGTTTTCCCTATGTAGCTTTTGTCACAACTATTACAGTTGATCTGGTAAATCCCCGATTTTTTATTGTATGGGATGGTATTGTTTAGTGGCTTATTAAGCAGGTTTTTTAAACTGTATTGGTTTTGTGGTGCTAGTTTTATGTTTAGTTTCTTGAAGATTTTTTTCAAATTTCTTGAAGGCCCAGGGATGGTACGTGAATTTCCTAAATTTCCAGTGGTTTGTGAGTGGTGTTAATGTAGTGGTTTGCGAAATTATCTTGAGCTTTTCTGCATTTTTTTACATGTTTCTAACTGTGGCTGGGTTGAATCCATTTAATATTGCAATTTCTTCTATGTGTTGTTGTTCTTTCAGAAATTCCTCTTTACTTAACGGGACATTATATAAACAATGTATCAAGCTTCGAAATGCTGCCAGTTGGTGTGAAATTGGGTTGCAATTGTTTTTCTTGATGTAATTGTCTACATGTGTGGGTTTTCTATGTATACCAAATTTTATACTATCTATATTTCTAGTAATTTTGAGGTCCAGGAAAGGTAATGTGTTGTTGTCTTCTATTTCAATTGTAAATTTTATATGGCTGTCCTGTAGATTCAGTAATTTTAGAGAGTCGTCTTTTAGTTTCTGGGGGATTATAGCGAAAATTTCATCCACGTATCTTCTCCAAAATTTGAATATATGTGGAAAGGCTTTAACTAAATGAGATTCAAAAAAGCTCATGTACATGTTTGCTAAAAACGGTGATAGTGGACTCCCCATTGCTAGTCCTTTTGTTTGTCTGTAAAATTTGTGTTAAATGAGTAATTTGGATATAAGACTTAAGGAACACCAAAGAAACATAAAATTAAAACAAATTGAAAAGTCTGCTGTGGCACATCATTTTTGGACTGAAAACCACATCAGCCTTAATATAAAACTGTTAAAATCTATTAATTCACCAATAGAACTGAATATTTGGGAAAAAATATACATCATCAAGAACAGTAATGAAGTTATTAATTTCAAAATACCAGCATTGAATGAAGTGTTAAAGCTCTGCGCCCCTAACACCAGATGGCAGCAGAATAGAGACAGCAGAGAAAAGGAACAAGAGGATAACGTCAGTTACCCAACGGCTGATGATGGGATCGAATGGTCCTGAAAACGTTTCCGCTTTAAAAAAGCAGTTTAGTAGTGAAGGTAAGTGTAAATAAGTGACTCAAAATAACCTCAAATTAACAGGATAATTTGCCATTTAAATAATCTTATACAGAATAAAATGAGCTAGAAACTATTTATAAGGCTAAATAAGCAACAAAGTTACATAGATATTTACAGCATAGTTTGTAATTCACATATTCACATATAGCTACATAGGAATTAATAGGATAATTGGTCATTCAGATAATCTTGTACATAATAAAATGATTTTGAGCATAGGTACTCTTTAGCAGCTGTTCTAAAAGCATTGAAATTGTCAACTTTTCCCTTAAGGTTATTAGGAAGGGCATTAAATATTTTTATGGTTTCATAATATACACCTTTCTGGAAGCAAGAAAAGTTTTGCACTGGGATGATGGATATTACTCTTCTGTACAGTGTTTATTCCATGAATTTCTTTGTTTGTTGTGAATAAGGATCGATTGCATATAAAGAATTTTAGAATCGAGAATATATACATACTGGGTAAGGTTAATATGTTTAATCTTCTGAAAAGATCTTTGCATGAGTGTCTCCTATGGGTGTTGGAAATAATTCTTATAACCTTCTTTTGTATGAGGAATATATGTTTACTGTCTATTGAATTGCCCCAAAATAAAATACCTTATTCCATTATAGAATTAAAATATGCATAGTAAACTAATTTGAGTGTATCTATGGAGCTAACATTTGCCAGCGCTTGGATAGCATAACAGGCAGAACTGAGTTTGGGTAAGATATACTTAATGTGAGCTTTCCAATCTAAATATTTGTCAACTTGAAGACCCAGAAATTTGATGTTATCTATTTGCTCTAATAACATATCGTTAATCCCTATTTCAATTGGAGTGTGTGATGTTTGATGAGTTATGAATTTAATAACTTTTGTTTTATCTAGGTTAACAGATAATTTGTTGGCTTTAAACCAGTAGGACATGCAGTTCAAAACATAATTTGATTTAATTATACATTCATTTAAGTTTTTGCTAGTGACCAGCACACTAGTGTGATCAGCAAACAGTACAGAACTTGCTATATTCTTTATATAAAGTGAAAGGTCATTTATATAGATCAGAAATAATAGAGGCCCTAATACTGAACCTTGGGGTACTCCATGTGCTACTGATTTCCAGTTTGAAGTTTGTTTTCCATTATCAGTATCACTGTTTACTTTAACGCTCTGTTTTCTTTCCTTTAGGTATGATATGAACCAACTTAAATTTTCATTTTTAATTCCGTAGAATTCCAGTTTTGCTAACAGAATGTTATAATTTACACAATCAAATGCCTTTGCTAGGTCACAGAAAATACCTCCTACATGCATTTTATTGTTTAGGGCAGTTAACACTTCATGTGTAAGTTCAAAAGTTGCATTATTTGTTGAGATGCCCTTTCTGAATCCGAACTGATCTTTCACTAGTATCTTGTTATACTCGAGGTATTTATACAACCTGTAGAACATTACTTTTTCAAGAACTTTTGAAAAAAACTGCTAAGAGAGAAATTGGCCTATAGTTAGAAGCATTGTCGCGTTCACCTTTTTTAAAAATGGATTTTACAATCGAGAATTTCACCCTGTCAGGGAAAATTCCGGTCTTAAGTGACTCATTGCACAAATAACTCAGAGGAGTGCTAATTTGGAATGAACATGATTTTACAATTTTTGTTGTTATTTTGTCATAACCATGGGAATTTTTTGTTTTAAAGGAGTTAATAATTTTATTTATTTCTGTAGGTGTCGTCAGATTAGCTTTAAATTCTGGCAGTGCTTCTGTGAAACTTGATCTTAGAAATTCTAGTGCTGCTTCTTTACTTCCATAGTTAATATTTAGATTGTTTGTTACATCTATAAAGAATTTGTTAAAGATTTCTGCAACTTCATGGGGTTTGTTAATTTCTTGATTGTCCACTTTTAATGTTATTGAGTCATTTTGTAATGAAAATTGTAATGCTAAAGAATAAACTGTAAGCATCAAATTCACACACATTACAAGAACTGAAGGACAATATCATGAGGGAAATACAGGCAATCAGTCAACATGAACGTTTGTGAGTAGACCAGAATTGTTTTCAGAGACATAGGGAATATGTTCATGTTGAAGGTAATCAATTTCAACATCTGTTATGATGTAGGTAAGCCTAATGTAAGTTAAGAAATTAGCTAGTGTTCCATACTCATGACTAGGGCTCGGAAGTTCATGCCCTAAAAAACACTCAAATATGCATGCAAATATGCTCTTAAAAACTTGAAAATATGCCAAGAAATATGCACTATTGAATTAAAACAATGTCCCTTTGCAGTAGACAAGGCAAGTTAGTATAAATAATAAAGTTACCTTATTCCTTAGAGGTTGAAACAGAAGTGGTCCCACTGCTAGTATTAACTGCTATATTGCACTTCACAACCAACACTTTGCACAAATTTTCAACTGTAAAACATCGTCTGTTGTCTCGCAAAACACTTTTGTAACGTGAAAAACTTCTCTCCACGTCACAAGATGTTATCGGGGCATATTTAAATGATGTTAATGTTTCACAGAGAGAGTCAAGTCTCTTGGTGTGACAGATGGTTTTCTTTCGAGGATGTCTCGAATATCACACACCTGTTTATAACCAGAATTTTTTGAAATTACATAATTCACTTTCTCTTTCACTTTTTGTCCTATGCTACCAGGAACCGAGCTTAGATCACATATTGTTTTTTAAAAGACAGTAAGTGATTCATGCGATGGAGATCCCACAGCTTCCAATTTCTTTATGGCTGTTGGTAACAAAGAAAAATGGGCAGATATGAAACTAAGATCCTCTTTTAACCCAGTGCCTGATAGAATATTTTGCACAGTTTGTATTGATGAAGCATCTTTCGAGTCCAATGAATTAACAACCTCTTCGACTATTCCTATGTGCTCAGCATAATATAAAACTGCATCGACCATGTTCCCCATCGAGTTAACACTGGTGCAGGAGGAAGTCGGATATTAGGTGCTGTTGATCTAAACAATTTAACTCTTTTAGGAGATTTAATGAAAATTCTCTTTGTACCGGACACAGATCTATCCATCAATGGGAAAGAATCGCGTATTGTCTCAGAAATGTGATGAAGAGCGTGTGTCAAACAAGTTATATGAATTATGTTAGGAAAAATACCTTTCAGAGTTTGTCCTGGTTTTGCCATATAAGGACCTGCATCAGTAACAAATAAAAGTAACCGGTCGTATTTGATTCCACATGGCCATAGTAATTTCAAAGAGTCCATCACAAACTGGGTTACAGGTACATTGTCAGTAGCCGACAATTTGCACACATTAAGAAGATAAGGTGTAGTCTTTTGTTAATTATTTAAAGCACCCACGATTATATTAGCAATAGAACGGCGCTCAGAATCACGGGTTTCATCAACAACCACAATAACTGATCCGCTAATTCATTTTGTATATTTGACAGTACGTTATTGTAACAGTGTCCGACCTAAGTCTTGCGCAGTGCACTTTCTTCAGGCACATGTTGTCGAGTGTACTCGGCAAGAAAGGTTTTAAATGTCGGATTATTAATTTTGGACAAGGGAATATCAGCAACTAAAAATGCTTGGCACAAGTCATAGGAAAATTCAGTAACCCTACTTCCTAAACACTCTACTAGTTGTTTTTGAACAGGTTCTCTGTTTAAGAGGTAGAACTGGAACTTAAAAATTCAATGCCACAACTGGGATTTGAACCACAGACCTTCCGCTTGCCGGGTGGACGCTCTAACCACTGAGCTATTGTGACAAACTGCCAGAATGGCATTAAATTCTCAAGCCAGTTCGTATTTCTCCTGGTAAACCACAAAGGCAGTCTCACATCGGAGACAATTACCCCAATGGTAACTTAAGTAAGTTTGTTGGCATAAATAAATAATAATTACCATGTGAAGGTTATTTAATCCTGGGATATAAAGTACTTGCAATAGTAAGTCACCATTGGGGTAATTGTCTCCGATGTGAGACTGCCTTTGCGGTTTACCAGGAGAAATACGAACTGGCTTGAGAATTTAATGCCATTCTGGCAGTTTGTCACAATAGCTCAGTGGCTAGAGTGTCTGCCCGGCAAGCGGAAGGTCTGTGGTTCAAATCCCAGTTGTGGCATTGAATTTTTAAGTTCCAGTTCTACCTCTTAAACTTTGCCCACACACGGCTTGTGTGTTTAAAAACACCAACAGTAAGTTTGCTGGCATAAATAAATAATAATTAGGTTCTCTGTTTGCTGTTTTCTAATTAAATTAACCTTATGTTTTGCTGTGTTTATGTGCTAACTATTTGAAATCTTTTCTCACTCCCTACATTTTTCTCACACGCTCCACACTATTATCTGTAGATATTAAATCACTCGAAAACTCTTCCTGTAAACTAACTCGAAGTTGGTTTTATTTTCGGCATTTGAAGAGCTCTTTAACATTTTATACACCTAATTTAATTTGGTGGGAACCAATTCACAATACTGTTACGTTTGAAGACCATGCCACAACTATTGGAGGTCAGGTTGCTATAATCGTGCTGTTCAAAACGTTGACCTGCACTTTATCTTTGTTAATATAAACCTTTCAGATAATGTACTGATTATTCTCTGCGCACAAACTTATAATGAAAGGAGGGAAACAGGGAGTTCACTGCATGTCAACATGACTCACCTCGTGAGTTGCATCAACATGTGCATACTACCTATATGAAAAGTATTATACACATGGAAAAAATAATAAAAACCATAAAAATCATTAAAATGTGCAATATATGCAGCTATAATATTGAAATCTTCGTGAGTTGCATCATCATGCACAATACTACCAATATGAAAAATATTATCCAGATGGGAAAAAACAATAAAAACCCATAGAAATCATTAAAATATCCAATATAGGGGCTATAGTACTGAAATATCATGCATTTATCAAAATCAAGAAAATATGCAGTTATATGCACCATAAAATCATGTCCAAATAACTGAAAATTCCATAATTCGTGCACATAATGTAAAAGAATACGTTTTTAACCCCTGTGAAAAAACATGCAAATGCATGAACTTCCTAGCCCTACTCATGACTTACTGGTTGTTTACGTGTAACTCTGGCAGAGGATGCACCAGTCCTCATCCAGGTCTGGCCAATCTACGAACATATTGTACAACTTAAACAATTAAAAAGGGTGTGTAAATAACTTAATAATAATAATACCTAACTCAACTACACACCTAAGAATTCTGAAACTGAGTACTAGCTAACTTACTTTTTAATTAATAACAGTGATATCCAAAGTATACTGGGGTATATTTGTGGAGTCAGTTGTAACACTGCGCCACTTACTTTCATTTATGAGGCACTAGCTTAGGGCCATTGTTTCAGTTTTCAACCTTGGGGATCTGAATTCTGTTACTCATTGTAATTTGGCGGCGCCGTGGCCGAGCGGTTAGCCTGCTCGCCTACCACCTAGGCGGCCCGGGTTCCATCCCAGGGATCCGCATGTGGTATTCCTGGTGGACGAAGCGGCATCAGGGCGGGTTTTCTCCGGGTCCTCTGGTTTCCCCCGCCATCTCATTCCACCGGTGCTCCATCTTCATTCCATGTATCATCAGTGTCACCGCCTGTGGTGCCGTAGTAGTAAAAGCGGGCGTTAAACACAACAACAACAATTGTAGTTGCCAGCAGCCTTTTCACTGGTGGTAAAACTTCATCAGGATGAATTTTGAGATTTATAAAAGTCATAATTTTTCCATATTAAGATGTTTTCACACATTATGAGCTCATTGTGGCCTATCATGCTTCTTAGTAATTTCAGATTTAGATGTGTTTTTTTTTCTTTTATTTTTCCGTTCTAAAAGTGAGATGATACTGCTGACTTGTTTTCTTGCTTTAACTTTCTGAAGTATTCTTTAGTTCTGGTTTTTAGACTTCATTTGGTTTTTCCTTTGTAAAACTTTTCACATTCTGTACCATTAATGGAATACATCGAACCAGCCATGTTCCAGCTATCTACAAGGCAGAAGGACTGGTTTTGTTACAGTTTCCAAGAGAAAAGCAATTGGAAAGGATCATAGTTTCCCAAAGTGCTGGAAGTTCTACAACAGATATACATGGAAACTTGTGTATTAATAGGACGTATTGAAACAGAAGTTCCTACGGAAAAGCAAACTTACGACAGGAGGATATTGATAGACAAGAAATATTTAGTAGTTTGAAAGAAAAGAGCTCTCTGAGGCTTTACATGGAGATAAAAATATAATGGTGCAGGGAAAATTACATGTAGATACCTGATTGAATAAGTTGAGAAGGATTGGCATGGACTAATGTAAGATATTACAAGGATTTAGTAAAATGTCCAGGTGTAGGGAAAAAAATATATTTATTGTACTGCAGTCAAACAAAATTATGGTGAGAACCAATGTAACAACATAATTAAATTATTTAGATGGGAAAATATTAATCCAAAAGGTTGTTGTTGTTGTTTTCTAATGCCTTGCATCTGGCAATGAAGCCATTAGCATTTGTGCTTTCCAATACTTTTGAACTGTAGTTTCTTCTGATCTTAATGCTTCACAGGTCTTCAAGTGGTCTTCGTTCATTTCTGCTGGATCGTTACACAGGACACATATTGGTGAAGCTGAGATACCTATTCTGTAGAGATGACTTGCTAAGCAGTCGTGATTTGTCAGTAGTCGGAAGGCTGCAACCGCTGTTTTCCTTGGTCTCTGGGGGATTATATCTGGGTTGGAAAGTAGCGTAATCCATTTTTTATCTCTGGCATTTGTTTCTATTTCTTGTAGGTATGAATGAGAAAATTTTTTAATGATCAAGCGTTTTATTGAGGAATATGAGAAATTGAATTTAGACTTTTGTTTTATTGTTGTGCCTTTCTTTGCAAGTGAGTCTGCAGCTTCGTTCCCCATGACTCCACAGTGTGCTAGAATCCATTGGAGATGAACAGTCTTATTAACTTTATGGAGTTGTGTTGAGGACTCTCCTTGAGCAGCCCCATTTAGCACCAGCTAACCTTTTCAGGATTTGTAGTTTCTTTTCAACCTTTTCTGAGATGTTTGTTATACGTTTTTTCCAACTTAGGTTTCTGTCGAAAGTGATGCCTAAGTATTTGGCATCAACTGCCTTGAGTGGTTTACCATTATAATTTATTTTAATATTAACTGGTTTGTATTTTAGTGTAAATAATTCATAATTTGTTTTTTCCACATTGATAGTCATGAGGTTTTTGGAGCTCCATTCATGTACTTTGTTTAGGGCTGTTTCTATTCTGTATTTAATTAATTCAGGTTTTTTTTGAGATCCTGGAGTCCAAATGACTACATCGTCAGCAAATAAAGCAATTTTGGTTTCTGAAATTTTTATTATTGATGGAAGGTCATTTATATACATGTTAAAGAGTGTTTTGCTCAGAACAGCACCTTGTGGAAGTCCTCGGTGTGTTTGTTTATATTTGGAAATGTATGTATTATATTTTGTAGCACAAAATCTTTGTGAAATAAACTGAGTTTAATCCAAAAGGTTATAACTGTAAAAAGAAAGAAAAATATAAAAATTGTAGGGAACTATTTTGGCAAAGTTAGAAATGGATAAAAATGATAAAAGGGAAGGTAAATGGTTAGGTAATCCTAGAAGGAAAGTAAGCTAGTTAAGTATAAATAAGAATAGTATAACCACCTGAGGTTGTATCTATTGGGGCCAATAAGTGCAGGCATGCTTCTTCAGAGGAGATAGAGATTGTATCTTCTTAGAGATTGCATACAGTAGGAAGTTACATATGTAATATTGCACCAAGAAAATAAATATCCATATGCCTACAAATGATACTGCTATGTGATAATAGTTTAATACTGGAAATGTAACTAATATAACGCTAAAGCTGTGATGTAAACAGTACAGAAAACTTGCGTTAATATTTAAGTAGTTGAGTGAACTTTGTGTTTCTTTATTCCAGTGCAACGAATATGAATGAACATAGCTCTCGCTCACACACTATATTTTTAATAACTGTTGAGACAAGCACTCATACAGAGCATCGGAAACTGTTTCGAGTTGGGAAACTCAATCTTGTAGACCTAGCAGGGAGTGAGAAACAGTCTAAGACTGGATCAAGAGTGAGTATGTTATCCTAGCTATTCTGTACTTCTTAATTTAGCTGTAAATTTATAATTATATTACAGAGGTAAAATAGCATATCAGTTTAAGATGTATAAAATACATAAGATATATTTGTGTATTTTAAGATGGTCAAAAATGTAAACCCTTGAGTGATTTAACACTTGACATACCGTTTTACTGCATTACATGTTTCTCATGCTGATACAGGCACTTCACTCAAAATATATTTGAACATTCTTGATTGGTTGAGAACAGTTGTTGATGATGCAAGCAATAGCTTGGTGTGCATGAAAAAAGTCAATAAACTTGATTAGTTTTCTGGCATTTGAAAAAGCCATTTATTGTTGGTTACAGTCTTTGACGATACCATATCTAGATTCCATATTTAGTATAAATGAGGACTATTTTAGAGACCAATTTTACTGTGTAGCATACTTTATCTAAAATTCCATTCAACAATAGATTTTTCTAAAATGTTGTTGGGCCTAAGAATTTGCATCAGTTTGAGTGTTATTTTATGTGATTTCAAATTAACAGTAATAGTTTGTGTTGTGTTGCATGAATGTTTCTGTTAAATTGTAATAATAGGTGTAGTGTGACTTCATATCTTAGGTGTTTATTGCTGTGTTTGCCTAATCCACTGTTGTCTTTATTTTTAGGGTGAAAGATTAAGAGAAGCCTCAAAAATCAACCTCTCTCTTTCTGCATTAGCAAATGTAATATCTGCACTCGTGGATGGTAAAGCTACACACATTCCATATAGGGATTCTAAATTGACAAGAATTTTACAAGGTAGGAGTTGAATACACTACAAACAGGAGAGTGTGATTAGCAGTTGGATAGAATTATCTATACAGCCCAGAAACTGAAAGTATTTACAACTTTGCAAGTTGCTTTGGGATATGATTTCTTGAATATTTTAGTTCATCTTGATGGTATACTAAGACACCTGAATAGGTTTAATATGTGTATGTGTATCTCAACATGGTAGCTCAAGCATTAAGAGCACTGGCATACAGCTTAAGATCCATAGTTCAAGTCCTGACCGTGGCATTGCAGTTTTCAAATCTCAGCGTGTCATATACAGAGTGGTATAGAATTTGACTGTTTAATTATGCACACCTCTAGTTATTAATAGTGAAGCAATATAATCCACTAATATCACAATAATGTAGAAACCAACAGCTTCACCTCTGTAAAGTTGAGATATAAACACAACCCAACATGTTTCAGCAGTTCCTGTCTGCCATTCTCACGGTAAACTGACCTTGGGCAACCTTGCTATGAAACAATTACGTGTGAGTGGTGATGTCACTCACAATAACATCACTCGCAATTACCTACTCGTGCTGATGTTACACATTTGGCGCCTCTCAAAAAAATTTAAAATTACTGTAAATTTAGAAAGTTTACTTACCATCCTCGGGCTAATAAAAAATTTACAAAAATTTTTAAAGAACATGGTATAACTTTGGCTCCTCAAAATAAATATAATATAAAAAATTTGTTTAATTTTCCTAAAAAGGACAAAATTCCAAATTACAAAAATCTGACTTATCAAAACGTCATCTGGAAACCAGAATAAAGGAACATTTTAGAAACATCAAATATAAACAGATAGAGAAATCAGCTGTGGCAGATCATTTTTGGTCATTTAATCATAAAATCCAGAGATTAAATTATTAAAGTAATTTAATGGACCCATTTATTTGATGGTTTGGGAAAAAATATTCAGTTTTAAAAATACGGACTATGTTATGAATTTCAAAATACTGCCTATTGGTTCTGTTAGTAACTTTGTTTTGAGATCAGCGGATTTATGTGAAGGAGGGTTAAAGCTTTTTTTTATTTAATTATCAGTATGTGTTGACTTTCTATGAATGCCAAAATTCAGTTCATTATTATGTCTCAAAATCATCAAATCCAGGAATGGAAGACAACCATTGTTTTCAATTTCTAAAGTGAATTTTATGGCTTTATCTTATAAATTCAAAAGCTTTAAAGCATCATTGACCAGTTTCTCAGGCATAATAGCAAAAATGGCATCTACATATCTATACCAGGTTTTGAAAATTAAAGGGAATGCTTAGTGATGTGTACTTCAAAAAGACTCTTGAAAAGATTGGTAAGAAATGGTGATAACTAAGCCAGAAGTTTGTTGAAAGCAAAGGCCATTAAACCCTAAAAAGTGTTGATCCAAACAAAGATTTGTAAGCTTTACAGCATCATTTATTAGTTCTTCATTTAATTCAATGGAATGTAACCATTTCTTCAAAAATGGCAAAAGTTGTTCTCTAGGGATGCTAGAAAATAAAGCAGTTACGTCAAAGGAAACAAGGTTATCCTTAGCTGACAATACTGTGTTACAGTTCAAAAGTATTGGAAAGCACGAATGCTAATGGCTTCATTGGCAGATGCAAGGCACTAGAAAACAACAACAACAATACTGTGTTGCTGATCTTTTTTACTAATGCAACAGAATTTTTAATACTTAAACTTTCAAATTGTTCAAAAGTGCTGAATTTTTTATTCACCATTTAGCTAAGTTGTAAGTAGGTGAACACAATTTATAATGGGTCTCATTTTGTTCCCTGGTTTATGAATTTTTGGAAATGCATACATTCTGGGCAAAACTGGATTATTGACTTTTAAAATGTTTTTCTTTATCAGATATAGTTTTCACTCCATTAAGAGCTTTTATCAAAAGATGTAATGCATGATTTTAAAGGGTCATATTTTTTTTTTTTTTTTTTTGAATTAACGTCCTCCAACATTGTGTCATCTCGGACGAAAAAGGGTCATAATTAATTCTAATGTAATCCATACCTTGAAGTGAAAGTTCTACTCTCTTAATATAATCAGATTCATCCAAAATTACAATACTATTTCCTTTATCAGCTTTAGTATAGATGACGTCTTTTTCTTTCAATGACCTTATGATCTGATTATTATGATTCCCATTAGGGTGATGTTTACTCATATCCTGCAAGACATAACTACATTTCATTGTGATTTTCATGTTGGGTTGTGTTTACACCTCAATTTTAGATAAGTGAAGCTGTTGGTTCCTACATTTTTGTGATATTAGTGGATTGACAGTTCAAGTTTAAAGGGATGCAAAGGGATAGTAAATGGCGATAAGTAACTTACAGCCTGCGGGCTAAAATTTCTCTGCAATGAAGTCAAATCTAAAATGGGTAGCATGCTACTGATTCACTGGCCACTTAGTTTCAGGATCAAATCGTGCAAACAGTTAAAATATGCTGTTTCTATGTGTGTAGACTGTGGACCTGGAAATAAATGCAAGATGAATGACAAGGGTTCGGAGTCTTGACAAGTACATTGTATTTCCCCTTCCCTCTTTTCTTCTTTTTCATCATTGCAAAAGGCAATAACAGGGTTCTGGTTTAGTAATGTTATGAAATGTAGACCAGTACAAATACACTACATGATGCTATTGTAAAATTTTTGTTTATATGGATATTTTTTGTTGGTTTGTTTACCATTGTAAATAGTTGCAAGGAGAAAATGAAGTAGAAATTCACATTAATTGAAAGCACATTGCATTCTTCTGGAAGGTAGAAAATGGAAGTATAACATGATTAAGAAAAAGTTGACAGTGCTTACTGTCTGTTCACCAGCTCATGGTCCAAGGGGAATGAAGGGCTGGGAGAGACATTCCATGCAGTATAACCTGAGTTTTGTAAACATTGCTCTGCTGGTCTCATGGCCAACTTACCTCCAATATTATTCGCGCTATGTTTACTTGCTGCTAATTTCTCTTCATTTCAGTTTTAAAATAGCACTTGTCACTAGTTTTATGTTGGAAGTAATGGTAAAAGTAATGTGACTAGAAGTAGATAATCCTCCCCCTAGGAGTGCTGTGAAATCTGCTATGATATTGTGGTTGTGTAACTAAGAGGTTCAGAGCGACAGTTCTATGTGTAAAACAGATCTTTATGGGATGATTGAATCAAACAAACATAATGAGGCTCTTAAAGCAGACACATTTTTGGTTTTATTGGACCACACTGTCGTTTACTTGTCCCCATACATGTGTGATCTTAATCCCATAGGCCTAGTTTGGGCCAAGGCAAAATGAATACTTAAAGAAATGTAACAGGAAGTGCACAATGTAAGGATATATCACTTAAGACTGAAACAGACTGGCGGTGTTTTTAAAAAATATAGAAAAGGCAGAAAATGTTCTGTGGGAGAAAGGTGGAGTAGTTGAAAACTTTTTTTTATTAACATCCTCCAACATAATGTCATATCAGATGGTGAATGGGTGAAATGATGCTCAAATGAGCCCAAGGTCCATAGAACTTTAAGTTACCCGGCATTTATCTTCTCAGGATAAGGAAAAACCTCGGAAAAAACCTTATTTGGATAACTCACCCTAAGTGAGATTCGAACTCGTAACCTCTTGGACGTGAGGCAGACACACTACCACTATCCTACAGAAGCAGGCAACATTGTTTATGTTTTATAAACAAAATGTTCTGCATGAACTGAAAATAACATTTAAATTGTGCTATTTTGAGCGAGTGCTTTGCTTTAACCTAGCGTGAATGCACATTTCAAGGTTGGCAACATTATCGTAAATGTGATTAGAAGCACAACTCCTGGCCGTGCCGTAGCCGAATGGTTAGACCATTCACATCTCACCAAAGCGGCTCGGGTTTGACCCCCAGCAACTGCATGTGGGATTCGTGGTGGACGAAGTGGCACTAGGGCAGATTTCCTCCGGGTTCTCTGGTTTCCCCTGCCATCTCATTCCACTGGTGCTCCATCTTCATTCCATGTATCATCAGTGTCACCGCCTGCGGTGCCGTATGTAATAAAAGCGAGCGTTAAACACTACAAAAAAAAGCACAACTTCTGTTTCACATATCTGGAGTTGTTTACTGACGTAGTATTCCTGGCTCTATTCCTGCCAGGGACCATGAGCTGGTGAACAAATTGTATGTTTAGTAAAACTGTGAATAAATGATTGCAAGATAAACAGTCTTTGTATTTTACACTTAATAATGAAAAGAACTTTCCCACTTCTGTAAGTGTAAATGATGGAAAATGAAGCATGGCGAGAAAACAGACATTATTGTTCGCTTTTAGCCCATTCTTCCAAATAGGTCACATTTGATCGGCCTTCCAGTTCCCCCACTATAGCTTCCCTTCCTCGTTTTTCTTCCTCTCCTCTTGTTACTGTTTCACCTGCAACCTCTTCCCTGCCATCTGCTTCACTTCCCTGCTCCTCTTCTTGTCTTACTGTTGCCATCTCTCTCCTCAAAACTTGCTCGTTCTCCTGCCATGTTATTGCCCTTCCTGTTCAGCTATTTCCACTTGACCAATACTCTGCTGACATCTGATACATTTCCTCCCTTTCATTCATCCTGATACTAAAATAACAATCTTCTCTTTTATTAAATAGCACTGTTCCTCTTAAGATATGCTTTTATTTCCCATCTGCCCTAACTTCTCTCATTCTGATCATCAATTATATTTTCAGATTTCTTATCTCAACATTATAATCCTCATTTATAAAAATCTTCATGCTTTCCAATTTCCTTCCATTTTTCAGAGTTTGCCAATTTAATACCATCAAATTTAATTTGATTATCAGCAGTCTAGGTCCACCTCTTCTCTTGCCAGTTTTATACGTCTCCCATCCAAATAGCTTAATTTGTATTCGTCTCTCCAGAATTTCCATCACCATATCCAAAACTCTTTTTTTGGCCTCTCTGTCAATTCTCACATTTCCTCATTTTTTCCATTCTTGCTTTACAGTTCACTATTTCTTGGTCCACTTCATCCCAATATTTTCTTGATTATTTTTATCAGCTCTGTGTTCTTGTCCAATTTGTTTCCTAATTATGCTTAAATTTTCTTCAGCTTGCTGATCTTTCCTGTTATTCCCTGTAGCATATCCAATAATTAGTGTAAGTCTGTTGGACAATCAAGGACACCATACATCCCTGGTAGACCTCTTGCAGGGATTCCATACTGGAAAAGGTGATTTTAACCTGCTTGAGGATAGGCCACACTCGAGCCACTCATGGGTGTCTCTTGCGTGGTGACCTGGCACCTGTCAACTACGTGCTCTGTTCCACTCTTCGTACCACATGTGCTTATTGATTGTCCGGTATATGCTCGTGAGTACCATTCCTTTGGCCTGGGTCTTTCACTGCACTCCGTTTTAGGCAATGATGCAGTAACTGCAAACACTGTGCTGAGGTTTGTTGGCAACATTGGGTTTGCTAAGCAAGTTTAACTTGTATTTTATTTTGGAGCTTTTTAACCTTTTAGTGTGTTTTATTCTTATTTTAACGTTTTAACACCTACGATTTTACTGCTCAGTTTTTTAAGTTTCAATTTTGACTGTTTTAATTTTTAGCTCGTTTAACATTCACTTTTTAGCTTCAGATTGAGGCTCCAAAGGTTGTGAGTTTTCCTGTTTTTGTTTTGACTTCAGGCCCTAATGACACAGTTGTAGACGGGCCCTTAAACCCCATACACTCACTCACTAAATCTGTCGGCCCTGGATTTATTTGTATACTGTGTATTAACAACATAGCTATCACCAATGACACCCATCTTTTCTTCTTTATCTCCAATGCCTTTTTTGTTATCTTTTCCTTTCCTGCCACTGGAGCACCCAATCCATGCTCCATACACTTGAGTTTCACACCCATTATTTCCTCTTTCCTTCACCTTATAGCTTGCTGTGTCTGATGATGATGACGATGACGACGATGGTGATGACATTAAATGCGTAATGCATGTTCATGAGAAAGATCATTTGAAATATTTTAAGCACCACATTATTATAGCACACCCTTGCTGGGATCCTGATGACCAGTGTTTGCAAGATACTACTTGATGTGTATAACAATGTGCAGTTAATGTAATCTGGCCTTTTCTCTTGGACAAGGGAGGGGTGGAATGTGTTGCTGTGTGCTGAGTTTGGAAGGGGTAGTGGAAATAATGACCAGTAAGGTAGTTCCATTTACCCCTACCCTCCCCCTATCACTCCACGCTTGCCGGCATTGTCCACCCCTCAAACTGTTTACATCATAGGGCATTTTACTTCATACTATTTTCAAAGCAGTGCCGGGATCGGGTAGTACCTTGTGAACGCTGCTGATGACATTGCCTCCAGCTGCAACAGCAGTTCCATCTGGGCAGCTCTGTGTACAAGGTTAGAGAGAGAAGTGCAGATATATAACTTTTTTTCCATTGACCTTGCATGAGCGCATATGGCTGTGCCATCTGTTGGAAGCATTTAATGTTGCAAAGTACTAGTGAGTAAAATAAAAGCATGTAGTGAATAAAGTCAGTGCTGAATTACAGGCTCATGAGCAAAGCTTCAAGAGCTATTTCATTGAAACAGCTTGCAGTAAAGAGTGAATGAGTGAAGTATTTCATAAGAATGACCTGATTTGACCCATTACTAATTTAATGCTTTCATCTGGAAATGAATGGTAATTCAGTAGAAACATACTTGCAATATGATTTATGTTGTTACTGCAGTAATGATAATTTATATAACTTATGTTTCAGATTCATTGGGTGGCAATGCAAAGACAATAATGATAGCAAATATTGGACCAGCAAGTTACAATTATGAGGAGAGTCTCACTACACTAAGGTATGCCAGCAGAGCAAAAAATATAAAGAACAAACCAAGAATAAATGAGGATCCAAAAGACGCCTTGCTCAGAGAGTATCAAGAAGAAATTCAAAGACTGAAAGTAAGAGACTTAATGTACACTCCACATAATCAAATCTAAATAAGAATCTTGAACTTTTAAATCTACATACATCTTGTTGGGTACAGCACAGTGAAGTGCAATAGTACTCGAGAAAAAAAATCTGATGTGTTGCACTCGCATGACTTTCTCTAATCTTGTACTAACCATTCTTACAAACTTTTATTCCTCTATCTTCGTGTTAGTTGAGATAAACATGTGCAGAAATTATCTTATTGCTTATTTCCTTGTAGGTGCAAGGAGAATACGGAAATACAGTAGACTCTGAGTGATAGTTGAATCTTTTAAAACTTGAGATTCGCTTTCTCTTTGCACAGCTAAGATATAAAAAAATGAACAATGATCTTCCATTTGACAAAAGGTTAAGTATTCCAAAACTCACAAAAATAACAAGGAATATCTCCAAAATGATTCAGTCTACAAAAAAATTCATTTGGACATAAATTGTGTGTTTTAACGAGATCTACATTTTTTGTATAGTAAGATTTGGTCTATTTCTTACAGTTTACCAGCTATGCAAAAGTAGAGTAAACAAGACTATGTGGGCTATGGCCAGAAAATTGAAAATATGCATTTCATTTGCCATAAAAATCTTTTAAACATGTGGCATTTTAATCAAAATCGTTAGAACCATTTTCGAGAAAATCAGAATTTTCGAAAAATTTTCCATGTAAAGGGTAGTTTAGGTTGGAGGAATTTTCTTCAAAATCTTTGTCTCCCATCCTTGATATATATTAAACTTAAATACCAAATTTGGTTTTTAACCGACTTTTTGTTTTTGAGTTACACTGTTCACACACATACACACACACTTACACACAGACATGTGGACCTTTTTCTAAAAGTGCTTATTTTTATTTAGGGGGCCTCAAAACATATTTCTAGTGAAATCTCGTCATGGAATTATTTGGGTGGAATACAATACTTTCTCTACTTACTATATCTTGTAGAGAAAGTAATAAATGGATCTAATACTGTAACTTCAATGTTTTTTGGCAAATTACCTTTTATCATATGTTTTGGAAATTTTTGCCTCCACCACCAGCTATGATCCACTGATGAGTTTCCTAGCATGGCCATATATGTCTGTTGGATTTATTTGGAGATGAGTTTGTTGACACTGGGAAGCTGAAATTCATTAGCCAGTTCCTGTTTCTCTGTGTTAGTAGTTTTTAACAAACTGTTAATTTGAAAGTGGTTGTGGATTATTTTGATTAATTTTGTCTGATTTGTTACATTGTGGTTTGTTTCCAAGAAATGATATACTACTACAGATTTTTCTATTTCTTTATATTCAATGTGTCCTTGGTGTTGTTTGAGCCTCAGGCCAATGTTTCATTTTATTTTTCCAATATAAAATTTTTTACAGTCTGCAATTTATCTTGTGTATGTCTGACATTTTTGAACAGGAATTTTGTCCTTTCCAGTGACGATTGTTCCTTCCTTTTCTTGGTGACATCCTAGTATTTATATTTCTTACCAGTGAGGAAATATTGTCACATCTTTCTATTTTCAGATGTGAAACTATTGGAATTTCCAAATTCAAATCTTTTATATTTATCTCGTCCAGCTGCAGGAGATTCTTTGCAACTGTACAGACATATGTTGATATTTGGCCCTAATACACCTTCACCATCTGCATCAGTCATTACGACTTTATCAGTTTATATTGTCAATTTCTTCATTGGAGCTGTGTCATTAGCAGTACCATTCTCTTCTTCCAAAGCATTTTCATAGGTATTCCTACAAAATCTGAATTGTTTTCAAGCATAACACTTGTCTAAAATGGTTTAAAGGAATAATCTATTACTTCTACATGTATTATGCTTATCCTGTTGTCATATTTACTGACACTAAGTTATTAAATGAAGTTTGTTTTAGTGTAGTTACAGTGCATTCTGGACACAAACCCAAATCTTCATCAAATTTGTTAACTACATCCAGTAATACTTATTGAATCAGTAAGCTTCAATAATGCACACTTGCTGATAAACTTGTTCAGAGGCTAGGTAGCAACTGAAAAGGAAAGAATTGTGGTGTATAAAAACATAAGAAATAAAATGGTATTGGCAATCATGCGTTGTGAAAATGGTAAGGCGTTGTAGTCTAGGCTTAGAGGATTAATTAATAATCTGTGTATTTGTCTTTGATGAGTGTATGTTTGTAGCATCTTGGATTGAAACAGAAGTTTTATAAGGTAGTCAATGTGAGTTTCTTTCGTCTAATTTCTGAAACCTGATTTTTCTTTAAAATTTTTGTGTCTAGGAGAGGAAGTGCATGTTTTGTTTTTTTATTGTCTCTTTGGTGGCCTTTATTTCTGCTAGCTGTAGATTTAAAAATTTCAAATTCCTTAAATTATTTTCTCATTTACAACTAGAATTACAGCATTGATGTGCCTTTAACATTTTTTAAATACATTGAGAATGATCTGGTGTTCTGGATCTCAAAAAAAGAAACTGAAAAAGTTTGCAATAAATGGTGATATGGGGCTTCCAACCTTTAGACTGTAACCTTGTTTACAAAATCTCTCTGGGAATGTGAAGGTGTGATCAATGCTGTGGTGGCAAGTTTTATGTATTTGTGTGTATTCTCTAATGTAGCTTCGTTAACCCATGAATGCTCAACTTGATCTTTTTCAAAAATTAAGAAAATCATGTTACTATTTGTTTAGCATACAGTATGTCAATATATTTTGTTTGCCTTTTTATTCACCCAGTGTCCCAAAATCACCTGGTCTATAAATAGGCCGCTGGGTGTTAATCGTATCAAAACATACTGTAATGATGAATGAATACATTTCTATTGAGTTCATGTATTTTATGATTAAACTTTATTTCTTAAAGCACTTATAGATCATTTAAAGCCAAACCACTTATTAACTGAAACATTTGGTGTAGTAAAAGCGTATCAACTGTGGTAAGGTTCAAAACATCTGTGGAAGAGTGTTACATCACATTTTTTGCAGAATCTGAAGTGGCGTCCAATCCTTCAATCTTGTTTTCACTTCTTCCCATTTTGCATTTGAAGCATGGCCATTTTCTGGAATTTTTGTGTACTTGGAAGCACATTTTTTGTATTATGTTGGTTGGTCTCACAGTTTTTTTTTTTTTTTTTTTTTTTTTTTGGGTTGACTTATTGTCAACTGTGGTAAGGTTCAAAACATCTGTGGAAGAGTGTTACATCACATTTTTTGCAGAATCTGAAGTGGCGTCCAATCCTTCAATCTTTTTTTCCCTTCTTCCCATTTTGCATTTGAAGCATGGCCATTTTCTGGAATTTTTGTGTACTTGGAAGCACATTTTTTGTATTATGTTGGTCGGTCTCACAGCTTTTTTTTTTTTTTGTTGACTTTTCAAACCTAGAGTCATTTGTCATTTGTCACCCTTCTCAGAAGCAGTGAAATGTACGGAAACATCATTTACGTTTGCTATACCTGTAGTGCTCCATCTTCATCAGTCATATTGTCTGGATCAGGAGGAAGAATCACATCAATTGTATTACAAGCATCATCAATTTCATTGGAAAAGTTAGTCACTTACAGTAACCAGCATAATTCCTTTGAATACAGGTTCATAATTATTACACACCATATCTCTGTATGTAATCTAAAAATAATGAAAAGCAAACAAGAAATAACCAACGGACTTGCATTTTTTGTTAGCGTAGAATTGCAAACTTATCCCCAAAAATAATAGCTATATGACATATATACTTTAGGAATCCATATACTTACATGTTATCGTCGCTTCATAGAACACAATATAGAATAATGTTGAACACCAGTTCACTCTGTTTCAAACAGAAAAACTGTAGAAGACAAATAATACACATAGCAGATGTTTGCATCCTATTACAGAAGTAATAATCTCACTAGCGTTGATCTGGAGCACATAGTTTTTGAGTGCCAAGGAACAGACTATGGAGGAAAGAATTTCTGGGGCAGAAATGGTAGAAGGGAGATAGGATAACAGCATTTAAAAGGATTTTT
Organism: Tenodera sinensis; assembly: GCA_030765045.1. Lineage (NCBI taxonomy): Eukaryota > Metazoa > Arthropoda > Insecta > Mantodea > Mantidae > Tenodera > Tenodera sinensis. The sequence goes on from CM060964.1 coordinate 57,199,441, forward strand.
AGAAAGGAGGTCAGGAACTTAGGTCAGTTTTGAAGTAGAGTTAAGAAAAAATGGAATTGGTCTGTACAAAGAGAAAGGAATTAAAAATTTGGTGTTAGTTATAATGTGTTAAATAGCTATAGAGAAGCAAAATGTATGTATAAGAAATTATGTTGGGTGGATAAGACAAGTTAAGAGCCTGGGCTGAATGTCATATTCAAGTATGTATTAATTTAAAGTAAATAAAAAAGTAAAAACTGCCACTAGCGTTGCATCAAGTAAGAGTTTTCATATGCTGGCATGAGATAACACTTGTGCCCAGCGGTCTATAAATAGATCACTTGACTTTAAGATCATATTTTCAGCATTAGAATTCCTTACACTGGCATTTTCTTTGTGTGATGCAGTAATACGAACCTTTATCGACAGTTTATTGTAATACAGGAGGTTGGGAGGGAAACATAACAAGGAAAAAAAACAATAATATACTTTCACAGGCACTGCAGTAATTTGCAGCTTATTATTGTTAGCTAATAAACTACACAATATTCTAGTTTTTAAGAGACAATGATGTGTTCACATAATCAAATAACATCAATGATGACATACATGTTCAAAATAACTCTTAATAATTCATGTGAACTAAATAAAAAGGTATAATATCTGTAGTGGTCTATAAATAGACTGCTGGGCATTAATGGGTTAATTTGAGCCACTTTTTGAAGCTTCGGTAACCTGAAGTGAACCTCATTCGTCACCTAGAGATATTGTAAGCCATTTAACACAGGGTTTCAAAGATTGAGAAAGATGATCTTCACTGAGCAAACCATTGATTTTACAGATTGAGTAAAATATGAGTACATCTGTTTTTTTTTTTTTTTTTCTTTCAGGATTTATTGGCAAAAAAGACTGCTAAGCAAATTGAAGCTATGAAAATAAATGCAGATGATGAAAGTTATTTTGGCGATGAAGCTTCTGTTAAATATGGAAGCCCAAACAAAACTGACTATGATAGTTCAGATGATACTCCCAACAAAATGAGATATGATGATCAAGAGCATGAAATGCAAAAGCCAAAAAGAGATGTAAGTTCCTACTTAAGTGCAGAAACCTTCAGTCATGAATGTTAAAGCTCAAGTAGTGCATTGACATTTCTATATGTTGTAATGTGTTACAGCTTACATTGTTCTCTCTAGCTTGACATTACATCTAATAAAAATATTCTTACATGTTCAGAAACAGAGCATGAGAGAAGAACTTGAAAAAAGACGGAAACAGTTGGAAGATGATAAAAGGTTTTCAGAGATGCTGGAAGCTAAAATACATTCAATGGAAAGTAGATTGCTTTGTGGCGGAAAAAATATTGTTGATCATACCAATGAACAACAAAGAGCTTTAGAGCAGCATAGGATAGAAATTGCAGAAAGGAAGGTAAGTTGAATGGTTGTATTTACTTTATTTGTACTGTAAATTTAGAAGGATTAAAGTTGGGGTATTCATATTATGTTAGATGTATATGGGTCAATCCACGTCTAATCGAACACCCGTTAAACACGACTTTTTCGCAGGAGATTCAAATTTTTTTTATGAATAGTAGGCATCAAATAAGGAGACCCGTATTTTTTTATTTCCGTATTTTTAAATTACTTGCTTAGTTATGGCTATTAGAAATTAAGCAATTTCTGCGCTCACCGTAATATAAAATCACTTGTTACTCTAAGGCCATACAGAGTTGAGAGTTGGGGTTTGACGCACTGGAAAGGTTAAATATAACACTTTTAACAACTTTCGATCAATCATTATTACACATAAATTTTGGACTGTTTTTTTTATGGTATATTTTGTAAAACCAAAAATAGAATTTAAATCGATGTATTAAAAATCTAAAAAAATACACACGTATTCCCTGACATTTTATCTATAAAATAAGATGTTGAAAACTATGGAGCTTGCATTAGTGCATTTGCTACAATTTTTTTTCTGGAGGCCTGGAAGCGCTCACGGACGAGTAACAAACCAGGTGACTCCAGACAGCATGCGAATTGCCACATCAGCTATGCTACTAACATAACTTCTTCTTACTAAGGCAGTACAGTCCATGCAGAAAAATGTCTCCGCAATGTACCTTCTTTCTGATACTCCTGTGGCATCTGATACGTGCTTTTGAACCTTTGCTTCTTTTTTTTGAAAAAATCTGATGTAAGCAGTTCTTTGCTTTTAGCTTCTTCCTTCATGTACGTCCATACATTTGAAATAATTTCTCTTCTCTGACTGTGTAATGTTTTGGTCCCTAATTTAGAACGTACAGGTGGCATAATTGATTTACACTATGATCAATGTCTCACAAATTCACTATATTCACTCTTTATCGCAAAGATCTATGTCTTCAACTGCACGCTGCACTAAACAGCACCTTTGAATTAGCAAGACTGTCTCAGATCATGCAGACATCACTACCTTCCCCCTCCCTCCCCATGTGCATGGTTTCATTCACAGAATTATACAATATGAGCTGATGAAAGAGGCAAAAGCTATGGATTCGCCAACAGGACTTCCAGTCAAGGTCAGGGGCCAAGAACGATGGGTCCAGCTGTGCTTTAAAATTACACTCCTTCATTCCTTTGTCAAAAACTGAAGCTTTAGTGAAACAATTTTCTTTCGAAGGAGGTAAAGTTTGTGTTGTATGGAAACTTTAGTTTAAAATGCATATTTTAAAAACATTTTGAAGATGCTAATAGTGTACATATAATAGTGTCAGCGGGCAGTGTTCTCGTTACTGTACTGTTGTAACGTTCATGGAACCTCAAGCAATGAACAGTTGCCACAATGGAAGGTGGCAATTGTGCGAGGTTACGGTAGGTGCCACCGCTGCCATGCGAATTCGCTGCACTGATTTGCAAAGTTAATTACAACTGAACTATTAAAGACTCCATTCTGAATTTTTCGGAGAATATTGAATAAACTTCATTGTATTGTTAGTTTTTTTTCCAGATTTTTAAATGGTCGAGTTTATGTTATTGTCTAACTTTAAAACTTTAATCGTATAAAATATAATATTAATAATAATTAATAAAATTTTCTAATAAATACCTCACGAAATACTGTGATTTATCTTTAATTTGAGCCAAAGATCAAGTAATTTGCTTTATTACAATCGGAGGTATGATTGATCGAAGAGTGAGGAGCGCGCAATGTTTGGGACATTTCAAAAATTAATATCTGCCAAAATAAATTTTTTTATATAAAACGAAGAAACACGGGTCAAATATATTTTGTTCCAAAACACAAAAAGAAAATTTCAAGAAAATCTGAGAGATCAAGATCATTTTTTGCCATATTTTGTTCGATTTGACGTGGAATGACTCATATGAAAGTTTTCTGCTGATAAAAGCTTTTTAAGAAAGCTTCCTTAAATCAGGTTTTACAATATCATTATGTATAAGCCTTCAGATAGTTTGGTCTGTATGAATTTATGCAGCCAATAAGTCATACTCTCTTATTACAATGTTTTCTTCTTACAGCAAACTTGTAGATAACTTGTAATGTATTCAGTACACGTTCTGAATTTACTTAACATTAAGTTGGAATTAGTTACACTGACATCACTTATATTTACTTACATAACATGTTTCAGGAAACACTTGTTCCCATCATCAGAAGGCGTCTGACTGACAACATTAAGGGTCACTGTTAACTAATTCCAACTTAACATTAAGTAAATAAAAACACATCAATGTTTCTAGCTTCTCTTCATATATTAGTATATTAACACATTCTGGTTTGGGCCTCATTGTGACAGTTCTGCCCTGTTGACTGGGTGTTTTAAGGCTTTTTCGAAAAATGGTAACTCCCAAAATGTTACAGATAATTTGCTGCTTTTTTAATTTTTATTAATGAAGTTTAAACTAAATAATGAATTTAAACACAATATTCTTAGATGTAACAATATTTTAAAATAATACAAATTAAATAGTGCTTTTTGAAAGAAAGAAAAAGTAAACATTCTCGTTAACAAAAAATATTGAGCTCTTCCTCTTATCTTTACGAGGAAAATAACCATTTTTTAAACTTAAGAAAACTATAATAAAGGATTGGATTGAGGAATCAGAACAGAAACAAATAAATCAATATTTTGTAAACAGAAAAAAATGCTTTTTTTGATCATTCAGGTTCCTCTTGATATTTAACGTGCATTCTTATTAGCATGGTTTTCACGGCTCACATAGTTTTCATCATTAGTTTGGTGTTCTTCTCCTGTAAATAAAAATATTGAAGAAATATATTACTTGTTTTCTCGAACAGAAAATAATCACCCAATAAAACGTGTGAAAACATTACACCTACAATTTACTGGTAGTAACCTCATGTTACCATTAAATTATAATGTAGAAAATTCAATAAAACATAATTTAATTAGCTTCAGCATCATTTTCACTCTCAAAAAATTCACTGAATTCTCCTTCAGATTCTGAATCATTGAAATGAATGTTGAGCATTTAGTTTTTGGTAAGCTTAGGCTTTCTTGAGCTAGACATGTTCAAACCATGTATGCAGTACGATCTGTAGATATGCAGACTTTGAAACAAAACTTTCATTTATTTTTCTGGTCTGATCCAGCATCTAATGGATTCTTTTGTTAACTAAAACATGTGGCTATACAGCACAACAGACTAAAGGTGCACATAGCCTGATATAAATTTGCTGTGTATTTTTATACTTCAGTGCTAGCATAGCCAGTCGCATGTTGTAAAACGTTTTATATGTGGAACTGTGAGCATAGCCTACAGTTAGACCGGAAAGTGTTAATGGTGTTCTGAATTTAACAGATTTGCTGCCATTGTGGTTTTCATAAACTATGAAACAAACAAGAGGTACTTTCTGAAATTTAAAAGCAGCTTGTGGATTTGCTATCAGTGTTTTTCCCATGATAACAAATGTGCATTACAAACAAAATCGCAACAAAAAAGGAATGACTGAAAGATAAATTGCCTCATTTTAGTAATATTACTCTAAGTTATGTGCATACTAATTACCATTGGTATTTGGAATATAAACAGGTAATTTGTTTTCACATCAGTTCTTGCAGAAATAATGAATCTTGAAAGGATGTGTTGTGTCTACCTTAATTGCTGAAATGTATTAAAATATTATTGTAATATTTGGAAGGGTATATGGTTTACTATTTAAATTTACAAATTAGGATTCACTTTAAAATGTTATCATAAAACTTAAGATTTAAAATTTGAGGTATGTGTGATTTAGTATTCAAATTCATGAAATGATATTTACTTACTCTTAGCTTTCCTTCGAATACATATATGCAGATATTTGAAATGTACACAAAACATATTTGGACATTGAATGCAGAAATTCAAAATGGCAATTAAGTGTTATATGCCACTGGATTAGGGGTATTCTCAAGTGAAACTGCATGCTCACATACTGAAGAGCGAAAGATACAGTTGCTTTTAAAATTCTGAGATATGCAATAAAAGAGTAACAGTTATGTATCTATGTGATATCAAATCTGGATATTCTGTGAGCCTTCACCTTCTAATAACTGCATAAGAAGATTGCTCTAGAAGACAATAGGAATCCCAGTATATGGAAGAATCAATGAATTTCAAATTTAAGACCATAAATGAGGTTGGGGAAAAACAATCACTTAGGAGGCAACATCAGAATTGCAGTATTAAGATGGCTTTCAATAGAAATTCTGTTCTGTGACTCATGAATGTCATTTAACAGCAGAGGCCTTGTTATGATAAGTTAATCTTGTAATGTTGAGAATCAAAATACAATTTAACACATTGGTCATCCAAAAAGAAAGAAATGTTATGAAAATAAACTCACTTTTGTTGTCAGCTTCTTATTCTGCAAATACACATGCCTCATATGAATCACTCTTAATGCATTTTAGGTCCCTAAATTTAGCATTTTTACCACAATAATACACAAGTAACCACCTCAGATCTATCTTGCACTTAACGTGCTGACTGCCTAACCCCAAAGCACTCTCCAATTTCCTACAGATAAGTGCATCTTAAATAACATATGGCAGGGACAGGGGCTAGAAATAGGAAGAATTCAACACTGTGCCCAAGGCTAACACTATTGCATCTACTAAAGTTTCAGGAGGCAGGGATGAGGTGAGAGGGCACTAAGGGTTGCCAGATTTAATGGCAGCAGACACACTGCAGCTGTGTCCCTAACATTTCCAGGTTGAGCATCTCTGGCTGCCCCTTCAGTGGCTCTCTCTATCTATGGACAGATTCAGGCAGAAGGTTTCATGCCAGGGAATAAAAGAACTCTCCTCAAAGCACATACATTACAAACCAACATTCTCCCTGCCTGACCTATAATCCTGAAGGATAATTGAAGGAACAGAAATGAGAGGAAGTGAGGGATAGTTATTTCTGGTATCATATAATTAATAATTAATATCGCTGTTCACTTCTGATCCGAAAAAGCCACAAAAGAAAGCCAAGATCAAGTGTGTCCAGCCAAACGGGAATCAAATCTGGAACCTTCCAAATGTGAGTCTTAGATGCTAGTGCTTTGGCCATTTTGGTCAGTACAAACGGCAGGGAAGTGATGTAATTTGGTTTACAGCAGAAAGATCAAATTCTTTTCAGTTGTTACATATGAAAATGTTTGAATATCAAGGATAAACATAATTTATTCAAACAATTATTTGTTTTTCTCTTGGAATAACTGTTAAAAAGTGTTAGCCTTTCATAAATATTTTTTCCCAGGAAAATAAATTTGTGATTCAGTATTTGATGAAGATGGACCATTTCCCACTGTGGCTCTGTTAGGTTGATACTCTAAAGATAGCTCTGGAAGTGAATTGTAAAGGTTTGAACCTGCTTAATACAAGGCTTTTGTTTTAGATTTCTCCTCTGACAAAATGAATGTCAAATCATAATAGTCAGGATTAGTGTAAATATTCTGTCTCCACAATGTCATTGTGATCATTATGAAAATATTTGCACTTTTCTTACTTTGAGCAGTTACTAATGAGAAGGAATTTCTTTTCCCTCAAGTTATAATGCTCTTATCGCTAATATTTATGCAGATTTGCAACAGGATGTTAAAGATTACCAACTCCCAGATTGAGATGACATTTTGTCTTTTAATTGTTGCTAATGTGTACATATATCTTTATCATAGGTCTCAGTGTATTAAGTCTTTTCTGGTAATTCTATGCCATTTTCTATTTTTTTGGACTTTTTTTAATATAACTATTGTATCAATGTTTGCCCTTTGCATCTTTATTTAGTTGTTTTCTTGCACTTACATTGAGCATATAGAGTTTCATATCACATTTTACACAAGGATAACTTTTCACCAATCAGAAATATCACTGTTCAACTAAGAAAGAAGAGTAACTTTGTATATTCTCTCCTTACATTCTTGGAAAAGGAATAATTCCTATTTAATGAGTATGGAAAGGGTTGTTTGTAGGTGGAGAGGTGACTGCTGTCAGAGGAGCAAGTATAATTACTGTTATGAATTCATGTCCCAAACTAGGGATGAGACAGATCAGTTTTCCCATTTTTATTTTAATAAGTTCATACAGTCAGGTTGCTATTGTCCTTGTCCCTGTGCGGTGTCATAGACTATGAAGTCCTCTTCATTCACAATTAATGTTGTATAATCTGAAAACTCAAGAGATTTAATGCCACAGTTTCATAAGACCTGCTTCAAAAACAAATTGCTTTTCAAATTATTCAAACAAGAATATGGAACAAATATATTTAAAATTAATTTTTTGAATGATCTTATCATTCTTATAACTACATTTTCTACTTATAGCAGTTATAACCATGTATAAATTAGTTTATAACTTTCTATGCATTCATTTTAGTAAATTAAATAAATCTCAGCTTTTGATTGGTTTTATAATTTTTTTTAAATCTTAAGTCATTTTATTGGTGTTTTTTCAAAGATGTTCAGGTCATCAAGTTTGCGCCCTAATGGTTACAAAAGACAGTGGAGATATTTCTTTTTTTTTTTTTCCTTTTTAAGTGTTTAATGCCCGCTTTTGCTATATACGCCACTGCAGGCGGTGACACTGATGATGCATGGAATGAAGATGGAGCACTGGTGGAATGAGATGGTGGGGAAACCGGAGAACCCAGAGGAAACCCGCCCCAGCGCCGCTTCGTCCACCACAAATCTCACATGTGGTTGCCTGGGTTTGAACCCAGGCCACTTTGGTGAGAAGCAAATGGTCTAACCACTCAGCCAAAGTGGGGATATTGTGTATATTTTATGATATACTGTTTCTTCAATATCAGTATCATTTATTGCATCTGTAAACTCATGTTACATGATATGCGATTGTCAGCTAACTAAAATACATGAAAATGGATAACATAAAAAAGAAAAAAAATTACAGTTTGTGTAACTAGCACCAAGTATAATCAAATACATTTCATTGCGTTTTAATTAACATTTACGTCCTTTCGTATGTACAAATGTTTATATCAATTTCCATATTTTTAATATTTGCTCAATACCTCTAGTTATCATTCAAGTCCCCCTCTAGTGAATAACATTTTTTTAATAGATACATCTTCAGGCTATTGTTGAACTTTGTGGGGGAAACAATTTGTTTTATTTCAGTAGGAAGTTTATTGTAAATATCAATTCCATTATATTTGAAGTTGTGCTTGTACATAATTTTGTATGGTGAGTGACATGCAGGTATGAACTGTTCCTTGTATTATGGTCACAGCTTTTATTGAATTTATCTAAACTTGTTCATACTTGCACTATTATTTCAAAGGTAAATACATTGTAGTGGCAAAATTCCTAATTGTTTAATCCATTCTTTACAGCTGTCCATTCTCTTGAGATTCATCATAATCTAGATCAAAAGGTCTTATCGCTACAGGGGTTGGCATGTGTTCAGATTTATTATGCCAGAAGGACAGCCATGGAGTTGCTTTCTGTAGCATCCCTTTTATTTCATTTCTTAACAACCAGCCTAAACATTCTGCTGTATGGTTCATCATGGCTTTTATTGCTTTTTACTTCCATGTGGACTTGGTTGTTGTGGGAATCAGGTACCAATCTGCATTCATGTGTGTGGTTAGGAAAAGCCAATAAATGATAGGCAGGTTGACCCAAATAGGATTTCAACCTTAAAATTCTGATCAGTGTGCTTGTAAACATTACCATTGAGTCCTCTTGGTATTTTATTTGTTGCATGTAGAGGATAACCAAAAACAAAGCAAGAACTTGGAATAGAAAATTCTGCAGTTATATTGTGCATTCGTGTTCTTTTTACACTTACTGTTTAGAAAAGAGAAATAGAAATGAAGCAACAGCTTGAAGCTCAGGAGGAAAGTTGCTTGGAAATACGAGGTACTTACACAAATCTTCAACAAGAAGTTGAAATAAAAACAAGGAAATTAAAAAAGCTCTTTGGGAGACTGCAGGCAGTTAAGCAGGAGATCCATGATGTAGCAGATGAGTTCAATAGAGATAGAAGGGAACTGGAGCTTGCACAGAATGAACTGTTGAAGTAAGTTTTAATGTTACATAAATGTAAAAAAGCAACCACTGCTTTTATTTTACAGTAGAAAGAATTGCAGTGCTTTATTGTAGTTTTTTTATTTTTTAATGCAGTCAGATTGTAAGTTTTTACTCACTTTAGCCAAACTTTGCATCATTACTTCATAACACTGCCATTAACCCCCTTTTTGTTTTATATTCCTGTTTTCTTTGTCTTGCATCGTCCTAACGCTTGTCTTCAGATTTCTGTACACAGGTGACAGATTAATTTTATATTGCACTATCCTTGCTTTGAGTATATTGTACCATTTTGGTTAATATGAGTGTGATTGGGTGATTTTGAGGGAACAGGGCTGCAGTATTTTGTGAATATTGGCACTTAAACTCCTTTGTTACCAAAAATAAGATATGCAACTACCAGCAAGCTTACAAAGGTAGGTGGTTTTAAGTATTTCAACCACTGCAGTGCAAGCACTGTGGACCCATGTCACTGATATTACCTCTGCTGACCTTAGAGCTACATTAGATCAAACATTCTGGCTACTTTCATATTACACTCATTATTTTGTGTAGATTGCATCATCGTGGTTGATGACAAATGTGATAAGAGTTATTTTTAGGGAGTGGGACTGGGATGTCGTGTAATATCAGCTCTTATACTACTTTGTCACGAAAAATAATGTATGCAGCTATATCCAAAGTTGCAAAGGAGGTGATTCAGACAATTTCAATCACTGCAGTATAAGAATATTTGACTCATAACACTAGTATTAATACTGCTGACCTTACAGTATATTAGGTAAAACATTCAAGAACCTCACAGATTCATATTGCTTCAGAATTGTTTGGGCACAACAGGCCATGAGAAATTAAGTACATCATGGGGATTAACTGTCCTGGGGTTGTGTGTTACCTTAAAATTTCCAGCACCTGCGACAGATAACTGATAGGTTAGTGATAAAGCAGATTGCACCTGCAACAGGTATATGGTACTCCAACTTGCCTCTATGGCTATGTTGTATGTAAGTGATGTACCTATAAACATGCGGAACTGATCTGTCAAAAACCCAAGACATTGGCCACTTGAACCCCTGGAAACTTATGGGAATGTGTCTTAGTCAACACCATCAAAATAACCTGAAATTTATTTCAGTGTCTGCATGATGTATTGTGATGTTCAAAGAATGCCTCAGATATAATTAATTGCAATATTTCCTGTTTAATTGACACTACACCATGCACTAAGTTCCTGGGAGAGAGGAAAATTAATGGAATCACTGCTTACATATAACCATGCTTTTAGTTGATCACTTCTACTAATGATTACATCCTGTATGTAACACTGATTGGATTGCCTTTGTACTGATGAGGCATTATTCCCATTGCTAAAATGGATGTTTCACATTAGTCTTTGTCTACATTTACACATGCATGCTTGCATATGCTTTGTTCTTTTTTTTTTCCTTTTACTTCTACATTCTTTGTTTAGAAATTTCTCTCAATAAATTGTGTTAAAGAGTATCAGCTCTACTAGCTTTTGTGTATAAAATGTGAAATGATTTATTCTCTAGGTTATTCGCTAAGGTAAGTGAGCATTATATGTATAAAATTAAAAATATATAAAATGAGATGCGTTATTATGACCAATAATTATGATAAAGTTTTCTTTCTACTTCATGCAATGATTGTAATTATGTTACTGCATGAAGCTAAAACCTACCCTTCTTGACCAGGCTGTGGATGGCAATTATTATAATAGTTCACACAAGGGTGTACTAGAGAAATGGAGCTTTGGCAGTTTGTCATTGCCCTTCATAAGGAATGTACTGACATTATATCCAGTCCTAAACACAGGACAGAAGCTTTCCCATGCCAGAAGAGTCTCTGTTCTAGCTTGGAATGGAAAACTGATATGTTTACTTGCTAGCCTGGGGTGTTGACTACCAAGCCAAGGAGTCACATTTATTTCATACAAAAACCTTAAAATTGTAGTTCTAAGAGACAGAGTTTTCAGAAAGTTTGAACTCCTATTTTGAAAGCTGTTAACATGGAATATATTTGTAAATATACTTTCCCCATTTGAAGATTAAAATACAAAAGAAGAAAGTGTTGACCCTTTTTAGAACCTCCTCTATATTTGCATATTTACTGTTTTGAGAACTTTTTGACCCATCAATGATCAATGCTGTAGGTAGTAAAAGTTTATTTTCAGTTTTTTTATGTGCACAAAGTTACCTAATAACATTTTACATTTTTTCTTATGTGCTTCCCTTTCCAAATTACAAGTATAGCACTTTCACAGCATTGTAATGTCTTAAGAATGAAATTTGATATTGTTATGCTTGAGGCATGTCCAAAAATTGAACTTAGCCAACTTTTGAGGGAACACATCACTAATGTAACCTTAGTACCAAAAATAAAAAGAGAATCATGAAATACCCAATATGCAATGCAATCCAAGTAATAGATTATGGCACAGGATCTGTGATGATAGAGCATTTGATTAATATTTTAAACTATAAATCAGAGACCTTGAATTTGAAATCAAGGTGCCATGTGCCATGTGCTTTAAATACACCTTTTTAGAAATTAAGGTTGTGGGGATATCAGATGACAAAGCAGTGGTGGATCATAGGCCTAAATCCTGGGGAGAATAAAAACCTGATATTGGAAATCCCAGTTCCTTTCATTTTAATGTAAGTAGACTTTTGTAACCACTGCCACCACCACCCCCACCGCCACAGCGACGTCAGTTTGTTCAGCATCGTACATCAGCATTTGTATACTGAGTCATTTGAATACTCGCAAGCAGAATTGTTTAAAACTTTATTGACAGCTTAGCTGTGTTCTTTGACATTTGAATAACAGATCATCTTCCTTCTGTTGTTTGAAACTCTGGTAGTGTTTTGTTAGTGGGCAGTGATGCTCCCTTTTGTCCACAATTTTATTTTCAAATTCTGCATAATTTTGAAATCCACACTCATGGTCATAATTAGCTCATCAGTAGTGCCACATACAAGGGAAGTACCCCAGTTCAAATGGCCAAAACCAACTGGAAATACATTTAAAATATAAAGTTGTACCAGTTTGAATAGCTATCAACGTCATTCATCTGTGAAACCATGTATGCAGCTGCTAGCGCCATTTGAAGATCAGCGTACTAGCCTCACTGTGCCATAGTTGTGCAGACAGTGTGAGTGTGACCATTGCAGTGTTCGGTAGTGAAATGCATATACTGACATCAAACATGAGTAGGCTAAAGCGAATTAACCCCGTGAAGGGTGTTAACGTGCTGCACGGAAAGGCATGGCAAACTTACACACTGGATAATGAGGATGTAGTTGTAATTGAGGAAGAGCCGCTTGCATGCATGTTATGTGAGAGCATAATCAAAAATACTATGGGGATATAACAAAAATATATACTGACACATTGGATAGGAATAGTAATGTGTGACTGAAGAAAATGAAATGCTATATAATGTGCTGGCATGAAATCTCTCAAATTATGACTTTATATGGTAAAGAAAAAGGTAAGGCAAACTATACAGTTTTTCTGATCTGCAGAAAAAAAATTCTTTATTTATGTAAATAATATTTATCTATATTACTTCTCTTTTCCATTAAGAAACTATGAGAGATGAATAATGTATGGTTAGTTTGTAATCTATCCTTCTCTGGTGCAGATGGATATTTTCTTCAATTTGCACATATGATTAATTTATTATCATAGGTTACTTTTCATCTCTAATATTTTGAGTGCACTATAAAATCACACAATGTATTATGTAGAAGATATTCCATATGTGCTTTAATGTTATACTTGATTTTCAGAGAGCTAAAGGCTAAGTATTTGATTATTGAAAACTTCATCCCCACTGATGAAAAAGTTAAGCTGACGTCACGGCTACGTTATGATGAAGAACAAGATGCATGGGTTATGACATGTGTTGAAAAACAAATTCAGGAATGCACTTATCAAAGGCCAGTGTCAGGAGAGATGGTTCGACGTCCTACATCAGATTATAGCAGAGTAGCTATGCATTTAGGCCGACATTCTCGATATCGTGTAAGTAATAATTTAACTTAGATATAATCTAGTAAGTATTCTACTATGCAATTAATTTAAAGCTAAGTGGTTTATTTTCAGAGTTCACAGTGATTTTTTCTCGTCGTATTTGCATTTCAGTACTGTTAAGTCTATCTCTGTTTTCCTATGTCTCCTTTACTAATCTGCTTTCTTTTATTGTTCACTTATTCCTCGATTTATGTTATTTTGACCGTTCCCACTTTCTACTATGTGGAGTACATTAATATACACATCTTTTGGTAATCTCTCCTATCCATCTGTTCCTATGAACTGGTTATAAAAATACTCGAACAATAAAATGACGTAATTACCAAGTTGGAAAACTGCTGCTTTAGAACTGTAACTGAAGGTTATCTTTTGCAATGCTTCCTTCCTTGGGATCATTTGAAAATGATTGCATCATTTTTTTTCCTACCTCCACTTCCTTGTGTGAAACCAATGTGTTGTGACTGCTTCAGGAAACTTAACATCCTTCAAACTTTGGTGCTACACAAAAGGGAAGCTGACTCCCGAGTACTCTTAATTGCCAGTCTTCAAATCAAAACTGATATTTTGCCCCTCTCTTGTAGATGCAAGCATTTCATGGCTTCATACACATTGAAAGTGGCACTTAGGTACAAAAAGTGAACTCAAAAATTCATTTTGGCTTTCAACTTTATGCCTCAGCTTAGTCATGTTTTATTCGCTGACTTGAGTATGTCATGGAAGAAATTGGATTTTTGCTTCCCCATAATGGTTATCCATTTGGTTCAACATGCTTATGCTGAAAGATACAGCTTCAGAAGATCTGCATTCCACGCAAATCTCAGTTTACAACCTGCCACATTGTTCCTCTCATGAATGTTGTAATGTCTTTTTTGGAGGTGTATTCAGAAATATTGGAAACCTAACCTCAGCCATGAAAAAACTCCTCCTTTGCCTTACCAAGTCAATCTGCGTGGCTGAATTGGTTAGATGCTGGTCTACCAATCCCAAGGACACAGGTTCAAACCCGGCTCAGACCGATGATTTTGAAGTGTGCTTAAAAGCAGCAGCCCCATGTCAGTAGATGTACTGGCATGTAAAAGAACTGCAGGAAGAAATTCCAGCATACTAGTGGCACTGATATAAACTGGTAATTGATAGAACAGATCAAACTGTGGTCTTGAAAATATGCATTGACATATCTGCTTTCTCTTAAACAGACCCTTTTCTAAGTTTTATTGAAAAATTGAAACTTGCACACAGTGAAGCATTCATCAATCAGAAGAAAGAGTGAACTGACTGAAATTCTATGACAAATAAGAACACCAGTTACCGCTAATCACACTCTATTCATCTCTTAATCACTTAGCAAAGTACTAACATTATACTTGTCATTGTTGCACACGCTCAGAACAAACACAGCTGATCCATCAAATCGAATCACAACTAAACTGTCATTACTGGATCACAACTTAAACTGAACTGCACTCAACACTATTCACTATCACTGTCACTGTCCATTGAACACTTCTTAACTTTTTAACTGTCCAACTGGGAGCTCAGCAGTCATTATAAAGGTGCTGCACACAATGAGAACTGTTCTAGAGATAAAAAGCCTCTCAAATGCAAATATTCCTGAATGGTACAAAATAAAGGCCCTGGGACCAAGGAATGGTACACAATAGTAATTGTTTTTGTACAGTTATTAACTCAGGTAGGTGCTTGGGTCCATACTCTGATGTCTCTAATTAGCCACAGTTGCAGTGACAGTATACTTTTAACACTACCATAATATCAGATATAAACAGTTGGAAGAGTCTGCATTAGCTAACCATTTTTTGAAAGAGAACAACACAATAGAAAAAGAGACATAATTACTAAAGCACATCAAGAGACAGCTAGAACTAAACCTGTGGGACAAAATATTCATTAAAACCTTTCAAGAATGACTAATAAACTTCAAGATAGCACCTGAAAGAGTGGTTCATCATGCAGTTCATTGACCAGTCATCAGATGACATCTTAGAACCAATCAGAGAACTGAAATTCAACTCCAAAGCGAGTCAATTCTTAGCAGCAGATGATGTGGGAGATGCCTCACAAAACATGTCCTGCATTTAAAGTTATAAAGTTTAACTTAGTGGAGTGAAAGAGTATTTCAGTTAGTCTCAACCTTTCTTCACATCCTTTCATGTTGCCAGACTTAATCTCAAATTATATGAGCTGGGAAACCACAAGTGTGTGTGTCAGCTAGCTTTCTACATTTAATTTGTAGCGCATGACTGTTATTGAGAATTAAATAACAGAGTAAAACCTAGATGCGGGTGGCCAGCCAAGCACCGGGTATGACCGTGAGGAAAAGGATGATAGGAAATGCAGGCAAAATCAATGAATGGAAAGGTGATGATGGAGCAATTGGTGGAATGAGTGACAGGGGAAACCGAAGAAAACCCACCCAGACACTGCTTTGTCCACCACAAATAGCACATGCAGACCCCTGGGATCGATCCCAGGCTGCCTAGGTGGTAGGTGAACAGTCTAACCACTCGGCCACGGCATCACCAATTCAGTAACTAACTGTATTAAATTATCATTTCTCTTCATAGCAACTAACTGTAAAGTACAGTAGAGCAGCAGTTATATGAGCCCCGATTAACTGAGTTCTGGGTTAACCGAGGTTCTGTTTTATTTTTAAAACTGGTTTTTTACTGACTTTGTGCCACAAGTTGAAAAGCTTTTTTAAGAAAACAATTTGCCTCAAAAAGCACTTTTAGTAATGAACAACTGGGCTGCTCATCCTGATACAGAAGAAATGGTTTCTGGCAATATTAACACCATGTTTTTACCCCCCATCGTCACATGTGCGTTGGTCAGGTGTGTTGGAAAACCTGAAGTGTAACTATAAACACAAACTTTTGAAAAGCCTCATTAGTGCAAATGATTAAGAAAAGGATGTTGTATAGACTTAAAAAATCACAATGAAAGCTGTTTACATGTCAGCTGAGGCATGGAATGAGGCGAAAGGTTTTCCTCTTCAGAATCGTGGAGGAAGTTATTAAATGTCATGGAAAATCAAGAAACTTTTGAGCATAGAGCTAGTCTCACACAGCTAGCTCAAAGATTGGCAGATGAAAATATCACTGAAAAGAATATAGCCAAGTGGATCAACACAGACGAACAATTAGAAGTGACTGATGAGATGACAGTAGAGGCAGTAAATGTAGAGGCTGAAGAAAGTGAAAGTGACGATGAAGACATCAAAATAGAGAATGAGAAAATCAGTCGCAGAGAAGCATGCAGAGTGATAGAAAAGACCATCAGGTACTAGTGCAACAGAGACAACTATGTATGTACTGTGGGTCTTCCTTTAATTTTTCATTTTGTATTATTTTATTTTTATTTGTATCCACATAATGAAATCAGATTATTTTTTAATCTGATAATAAAGAAGATGCTTTTTTTCACATCTTTGACCATGTTTTCATTTATTTCATCAATTTACCATACATTCCTCTATCAATTTTTGACAGAGTCTGTGTTATCCGAGCTACTGTCTGTCCTCCTTACCATGGATAATCGAGGCTCTACTGTATCAGGACTGTTGTATTACCTTTTTGTCTCTTTCTCTCTTTTCCTATAGAACATATAGGATGAAGAGAATTTTGATACCAACTGACTCTAAGCTCATTTATATTATTGCTGCATGAATGCCATTCACTGTCATTAAAGTCATTCAGCATGTTTTTAGGTGGTAATTATTATTTATTTATGCCAACAAACTTACTGCTGGTGTTTTTAAACATGCAAACTATGTGTGAGCAATGTTTGAGAGGTAGAATCTGAACTGAAAAAAATTCAGTGTCACAGCCAGGATCTCAACCACAGATCTTCTGCTTCATGCACAGCTGCTGTAACCACTGAGCCACTGTGGCAACTTGCCAGTATGACATTGAATTCTCCAACTGATTTGTATTTTTCCCAGTGGACCATAATCCTAGGACATGAAGCACTTACGATTGTAAGTCGCCCTTGGGGTATTTATCTCTGATGTGAGATTCCTTTTATGGTCTAGTGGGAAAAATATGAATCGGTTGTAGAATTCAATGTCATACTGGCAAGTTGTCACAGTAACTCAGTGGTTAGAGCAGCCATACATGAAGCGGAAGTTGTGTGGTACATATCCTGGCTGTGGCATTGAAATTTTCAGTTCCGATTCTACCTCTCAATGATTTTCAATCTCTACAAAAGTAAAAAGGAGTTTACCAATAGGATTGATATAAAGGGGGCTCGAATGACCTAGCTGTTGACGGGCCCTTAAACCATACTCACTGACTCACTCACTCACTTGATATAAAGTATATAGGTCTTTTACAGGGAGAAGATATACTCAATGTGGAAATGGACACTCATGTACGCACAACATCTGATTATCAAGGGCCTCTGATTGCACCCAAAATACAAGCCGTATTGGAAGAAGCCCTGAGAGATGATGAAATTATAGATGTTGATGCTGCACCATTAAATATTGCCTATTCTAGTCGAAACAGATCTGCTCGTAGGGAAAAAGAAAAAGGCCACAAGTTAACAAAGACAAGGTGGGTTTATATTTTAAATATCTGCTTTTGCATGATAATACTTAGTTTATTCATTACTGACATGCTACAAATGTATGAGGTTTCGTACAGTATTTCTGTGCATCCTAGATTATATTGTGTATATATATTAAACATTTTGTTAATCTTAGCCTCTCTTTTGTCTACATAGGTACTATTTTCTAATGCTTTCTCATGGTTAAAGGATATGATTTACTTTTTCATGCATGCGTATGTTCATTCTCAGCTGGTATGAACAAAAGCATGAGAGTGCATTTACATTTGACCAGGGTAATATGATTATTTAAATGCCTTCAAAAGAGATCTTGGATCTGCTGTTCAATCATGAACTTCAACACTGGAATGCTTGTGCACAACTTGGTTTTATAGAAACTTGTGAAAATCTGACAAGATACCAAATAATTTTAGAGAGATTTTAGAACTTTAAATGCATGTTAATGGGGAATGAAATGGGAGAAGTATGTTGCATCTTGAAAGAAGGGTATAGGTATAAAATGCAGTGGTAAGGTTATTTTTATACATCATTGTACTTATTGCTACATCAGCTAAATAAAATCTGTCATACACCATCAGTGCATGGTGTGCATTGGAGGAAGCTTTGGGATTACAATTCAATCACTGTCACATGTGCAGTAATAGGATTTAATAATTTTTCTTGCTGGTATTTGAAGTTCAAGAGGAATGTATTTTCTTGTGTTTTTTGCTGACGGTATTACCAATTCTCTTTAAATAACGTACAAAAAAAATGTAATATTTTGAAAAATAAATTGCCTCCGTGTAATGTGTATGGCTTTAATTTGAAAAGTAAAACACATAGAGGAACTCATTTTCATAATTTTCCAAATACAAACAAATCTCCCAAAGGATATGGGATGTGAGTAGAATTTTGCAAAAGAAAAAGTGTTCGCTTGCCAAAGCTCACTCATGTTCCTTCGATTTTAAGGACGCAGAGTATGAACAGTTAAAGATTTTATAAAAGCAGCTTATGCTGGATGAGAATTTCAGATGGCCTTCATTAAAACAAGGAAGTATTCGTACTACAAGAATGAATTAAAAAGTTCTCATAAGACAATTATGCTTCAGCATCTTCAACCCACAGCAAATGACAAAGAACAGAATGATATGAGGCTAGAATTCATAAAAGCATAGTTTGTGAGCGTTGTAAAAATATTAACTGTGATAATATTGATAATGAAGGCAGTGATAATGTCATCGTGCCCACCCATGTCTAATTGCCTACACTAGGGAAAGTACCCAGCCAAGTGCTTACCTGGCCTAAAGATCTGCTGCCGGCAACACAATAGAGAATGCGGGGACAATAGCTATTACGTGGTGGTGTGGTTTCTGGACTGTTCCACCACAGTCACCCCCGAACATTCTACTTCCAGAACCTTTCCTTTGTCTAAAGACTTATATAAGCAGCTGCTGAGAACTGAGCAGGAGAAAAAATGTATATGAAGCGTTCAGTGGACAATGCCTGTGTAGCAGTGCAGTGCTAGTGTAATCTAACAGTGCTTTACTGTGATTCGATTTCACAGTTGTTCTGTGCTCTGAGATATCAGTTCTAAATACTGGGAGGCTGGAAGGAGAATGACTTTTAACTTCTGTGCATTAGATACACGCGCACACGTGCACACATACACACACGCATACGTGCACACACACACACCCACGCATGCACACACACACACACACACACACACACACACACACACACACACACACACACACACACACACACAAATTTTAAGAGCCTTTTGTAAATTAATGCTTGGAGTGCCTTGCACTGCAGCAACTTTGGCAAAGTTAGGTAGGGTTAGTGTGAGAGGGTTAGTGATCGAAAGGATATTGAAATACTTATGTATAATTCAAGAGTTACTGGATGCAGTTATTTTGAAGATATATCAAGGAGACAGCATAGGGGTCATAGGTAACAGTATTTTGGGGCATGTTAGAGAGTTGTGGGAAAATGGTTTAGGAGACTTTTGGGTTAGAATGGATAATTTTATTGGAGGGTTTTGGGTGGAAGTAAGACTAAGAGTGGAGCATATGGATAGGCAGATATTGTTTCCTCAGATTAGCGGGAAAAGTTCATTGACATATTATAGCAAACTAAAAGTTTTCCCTCGCAAAGAAAAGCATATTTTAGTGATAGGACGATACCACTATTTCTCTACCTGAATTTTCCATACACTGTATTATTTCAAATCTTATGTTCTGATTTGTTTCTATGGGATTCACAGATTTTAGTCACTGGAGCAGGTAAGTATAACAGCCGAGAGTGAGTTACCAAGCAAGGCTATTGCATAAACTTAATTCAGTTTCATTCACAGCTCTGTTAATACTGCCTGTTACTTGAGTATCTGTCCCTTCCCCCATTGTTTTGCATGTTTTTATTTAGAGACGAGAGACATTGCAAAGTAGCATTCACTTATAAGAAGGTATCAAGAACTGTAGCCCAGCAATTCTGCAAAGTAATAATGCAATATCTCGGCTCCTTTCAATCCTTATCTAACCTGAAGTTAAATGCAACAATGTTCAGAAGTGTAAAACTTAAAGTATTATTGTAACATATTAGTTTTAACATACTTCAACACCACCAAGTATTGAGGTATTGATGATATCAAAGTCCCCTCTCTAGTATATTTCAGTTTCTAAAAATTTACAATTTTGCAGTCTGTGGTATTTTTGTTGTTAGGTTGCTTAATCCTCTTGGATATTATATACCTCAATGCCATGGTTATTGGTGTTTAAGAATATGTTTTAATCCCCATCCTTCCTGCCTCACTCTCCCTTTATATCTCAGACACTTTTTCTCACACTTCTTGTAAATTGTTTCCTAATTCATTACATATATTCTGTTTTGTTAACTCTGAACATTACTTTTGCCATGTGCTTATGCATCAGAGTAAGCCATTTCTCTAAATCTAATGCTTCATGGTTTTGTTTCCTTTCATTCTGTGATGCTGTTCAATATTGAACTTAGGTTTTTACATAAAAGGCACAAGCAATGAGCCTCTTCCACATAAATTACTTAACAAATCTTGCTTTTCTCCATTCTCATTTCATGTTCATACCTCTCTCCAAAATCTATTCCTCCGTTCCCCAGTCTCATTTCAATACAGCCCCATTCTTCTTGTTCTCTAACTAGCCCTTATAGAATGTTTTGTAGAGAGTTGTTGGGCTACCCAAAGCTTTACCAAAGGGAGCAGCATCGACAGAGTTAGGGAGAGTGTGTAGGAAAGGTTTGGTGATGGAGATAGTTTTAAAATATTAGTATAGGATTTTAAAGGTAGGAGAGCACGTAATCGTAAGAGTGTTTGAGATACCAAATAGAAGTAAATAAATTTAACAGTTAGTCAGATGCAGTACAAGAAATTTTACAAAGAATTGAGATAGGGGAGCTCTGGAAAATGGGAGTTCAAAATAGAAAGGATTTTGGAAAGAAGTTAGGTAAAAGCTGAAGGTACAGAGAGGCAAGGGATTTGGGCTAGCTTTAGAGATAAAAAATTCTATAAAATTAAATAGATTAATGAAATGAATGAAGATTTATTTGTGCTAAAAACAGTACAATTTAATCTACTAAAAACAAAAATAAAATAAAACAAGTGTAGTTAAATCTAATATTTCCTATATTTATATCAGCTACTGGAAGCCAGCAGCTATTCCCTTAATCTACTTAAAAAAACTGAACAAGTATATCTTCTTTTTTGGAAGTTTGCAAACGGTGTTGTAATAATCAATTCAAACCAAAAAGATGAGTCAATTAATAACACTACACAACACTTTTACCAGAACATGTTTCAGAGGCTGACTTTCCACCATTATCAACCAGATATCGACTTTTGGTTTAAATTGAATAAATATACCTTATCTATATTACATTATATATCCTATCTTTATTATCAGAGCCACGTCATCTTTCATGGCATCCTGGCCTTTGCTCTGCCGGGTAGCTCTTATCAATCCTACCTCCTTTATTTTCCCTTTCCTTTCTTATATTCCTTCACATTCCTTTCCCATTTTCAAATACTTTCTGTAAAAATCTGTCTATACCTCTAATCTTCTTTTCCTCTTTTCAAGCTAACATATTTATCTCTACTGTATTCCTCTCTATTTTTCCCCATTTCTCTCCCCAGACCTCTTTTCTCTATAGTGCTACCTCTTTACACTCTTATTATGTAATGTGCTATGCTTTCCCTCTACCTACACAATTGACATATTCCTTTTTCCCTACCTCTTAATCCTCTTAAAAATATTGTAGCTGTTCTCATCCCTTGTCTTTCTTGTCTACTGCTGTAATCTACTTATGGTTCTCATCCCCAATTTCTCTTTATTTGTTTGCAAAATTTTAATGATTTCTTATTTTCTAAGCTTCCCCAAATTTCCTGCATTCCTATATCCTCTATTCTGGTTCTTACCAATTTACTCACATCACTTACAGTCCTTTCTTCTAGTCTGCATATCTCTCCCATTCCTATTTCCTCCATAACTCCTCCTACCGCTACCTGCCAGTTATTTGTACCCTCTAAACTTTTTTTGCTGCTTCATACATAATTTCAAAATATCCTCTTCTTCTTTAATCAAACACCTGTACCAAAATTGTATTATTCTTTCTAATATTATTCCTTTCCTTCTGGCCTTTCCTAATTGTGCTAATGCTACTTCCCTTGGCACTGATCTTGGTAACCCTAGTAGCTCTTCACAAAGCATTACACATTTTGTACACCAGTTTGTTTACCTTTGTGGCCCCCAAATCTCTGCTGCATAAAGCATTTTTATTCCACTAATGGCTCATACATGCTTTTCAGCCATTTAATTGTAATTTCCAGCTTATATTTGCATATTCGTAAACCTTTTATTGCAACTCTTCCTTTTGCATCTATCTTTTTATTATGTGCTTCCCATTTCCCATTACTATTCAGCCTTACCCCTAAGTATTCAAATTCTTTAACCACTATAGAATAATTAAAGAAGATTGGGGGAGAGAGAAATATGTGTTTTATTGAAGTAAATTTGATAAGGAAAGGTTGGCTTGGATGTAATCAGGAGTGCTATTTTTAAAAGGGTTTAGAGAAGATGATGAAAGATGTGTTACATGCAAGGAGCCAGAGAGAATATTCCATTGTTTATTAGAATGTATAGCATAGAGAATTGGAGAAAGGGTATATGGGAAGCAAAATGGGATAAATTACACAAAGAAATTATTGCAATTAAAATGTCTAACACAGGGGCAAAAAGGATTAAAATGATTGATGAATATTTAGGAAGATCCCCCTCCACTCCCCTGCTCTCAAACAACTAAATATATAAAGGTGAATATTTGTATTAGTTTGGGAACTTCCTCCTCCTTGAATTAAAATATAAGTTGACAACTTGTTGCATTTAGATTGATCTTGAACCCTGTTAAATAAAAAGTCACTTTGTTGATACATCAATCATTTCAGGTTTGTATGACTTGATTTTTACATAATATAATCTTTGTGAATGAGAAGATATTTCCCATGCATCACATATTCTAATTCAGTTAGTGAAAGATGACCATCCATATGAAATATTGCGTACCCAATAACATTTTTGTATTTGGTGTGTCTTTGGACCAAATTAATAAGTAGTGATGAAAATTATGTTAAAAATTTATTAAAAGATGTAATTGCTTTTTATGCTATGCTTCTGATGCTGCAAATATCATTGTGCTAGATATGTTTAGTGCCCTTTTGTATCAAAATTAAGCAGAAGCTGCCGTTTGAGCTACCAAGTGGCAATCTGTAGCTTAAAACATGAATTATGTAATTAAATGCCAATTCTTGATACACCAGATATAAAAAATGCCCTACATCCCACACATATATTAGGTGCTGAAATGAGCATTTGAAAATATAACCATAATATTGAACAGTAGAAAAACTTTCACATCCTTCTTTGAAGAGCTGAAATCTAACAGATCTCAGATTCCATTTACTTATCCTCAGATATTTGTGGAACCTTATATTCAAGGATTGCCAAAGAAAGAGAAGAAGGCTTATATCTAAGCTGCATGGTTCAGCCCAAAGAACTATGATTCCTCGTATCAGATAGAAGTAGTAAATGATATGGCAGCACTTACTGCCAACCTGATTCAAAAGTATGTTAAACACTGATCAAGCAAAAAGAGTTTCATACTCCTCTGAAAGGTGCTCTAATTCCATATTTGGTGAATGGCTATTATATTGTGTTATGGATTCTAAAATTTTGTGTCACGGAAAAACCTCTAAAATTTACTCCTTTGTGATTAAGTATTATGTCAGTTTGTTTTGTATGTAAATGTATAATATAGGCTTTGTGGAGGTAGAAAAATTTAATATTTTTTGGCTGTGCTAACAACGTAACTGTGCACTTTACTTCGCGTGGTACATCAAAGTGAAAGTTTATTTATAGATAACCTAATATTAGCCAGACAAAATGAAGTTTCTTGTTTATTTTTAAAAAATATTTTGTGGAATAAATGCTAGTGTACAGGGTCGGCTTCAAATGTTTTCCTACTCGCATGCTCCTAGCCAGGATGGTTTATCTGTTATGCCAGGTGGTCTCAAAGGTCGACTTGCCGGGTCATACCTGTGTACAAGGGCGAAGGGTGTAAGGTGTTTGTAAGTCCAAAGAGAATATCATTCCAACATTTCTCTTACATTTGTTCATAAGAAAGTAATATCAATTTAAAGAAAACAACATTAATGTTATAAATACAGAACGAACTCGCAGTGAAGATGGAAACTAAATATAATAATAATAATAATAATAATAATAATAATAATAATAATAATAATAATAATAATAATAATAATAATAATAATAATAATAATAATAATAATAATAATAATAATAATAATAATAATAATAATAATAATAATAATAATAATAATAATAATAATAATAATAATAATAATAATAATAATAATAATAATAATAATAATAATAATAATAATAATAATAATAATAATAATAATAATAATAATAATAATAATAATAATAATAATAATAATAACAAAAAAACAAAAATAAAAACAAAAACAACGAAAACGTAAATGAAAACGAAAACAACAAAAATCAATAATAATAATAATATTTATTTCATCCAGTTTATCATATATATGATTTTGGACATGTCAGAAATACAATTATATATTTACAAACTGGTTTCTCAGATTTCCTTCAAGTAGTATAAACATTTATTAATCAGATACATCCTCAACTTCCTTTCAAATTGCTGTTTAGAAACTTCAGCTACAGATTTAACGTCTTGTGGTAGTTTGTTGTAAAGTGTGATTCCAGAAAAATATACATCTTTTAGAGATACACTTTTATTCACACTATGCCTAAAATAGTCCATGTTTCCTCTTGTATAGTGTTCATGAATTTGGTTGTTTTTGATTGGTTTAAACTTATCTATTACATACATTATTGCTCTGAATGCTCCCGCATTAGAGGCATTGTATCACTATAATGAAATTAAATGTAAAACATTTAAATAATTTTAATATTCATGAAGACACACGCATGTGCGCTGTAAAATTTGCAAATTTGTTTTGTTCAGCGAACGTGAAATTTCACATCAAAGTTTAAAACATTGAGTGGCTGTTTGTCGGAAATAGCAGGAAAACAGAACTTAGAAGGAAAATGAAAGTCAAGCGTAACACAAGTAATAGTACTGCAAATTGCAAAGGAGTATGTTACTAGAAGCCTACGCTCTCTTATGCAAAGGAGTATGTTTAAAAAAACTGAGGCATCAACCACTATAGATTACAACTTAGCTTCTCCCTCTCAGCTTTCTTGCCTATCACCCTTTAAATCTGAAGTGGTTTATCTATCATCATCATCATCATCATCATCATCATCATTATTAATGAGTAATACATCATATGCATTATCTTTGTTTAAGGAATTGTTTAAACATATTTCTTAAACAAAAATGTTGCCACAAAAAGCAATGTTGCTTGTTTAAATACATACAGAAAAGAATGTGCTTTTTTTTTAATAGAATAAAATTATTTAGCTGCTTGTTGGCTCCCCGCAGACCACACATCAGAGGAATACACCCATCGCTGAGCCATACGGATCAGGCGCAAGTAATTCATAAGAACAATTTTCGTCTCTTTCCCCTACACCCTCTCGTCCATTGGAAAACATTTGCAGCCGGCTTTACAATGTTCTGTTGGGTTTTATAATCAGCTTTATTTCCTGCCAAATGTAACATTGTATTAGAACATTGCTTTGCTGAACATGACCTTGGAACTGCTAAATTTGATAATTGTGGAATAAATAGTTAATCTTTAATCACTGCACTGTCTAGGAGAATACACTTTAAAAAGAAAAGAAAATATTTTTTACTGAGTAAAATATTTGCATGTAAAATAATTGAAAACATTTTTTCACTTAAATACATATATTCAGCCCAAAATGTCTTTAATATAGCTACGGGATTCCAGAATATTATTATTAAAAATTCTGCTGATGAATCAGCTGGTAACTAAAATCTTTTTCCTTTACCAACTTGCTCTGCATTTGCTGTCTTACCTCACAGCTCCAGTAATCCTGCTAGTACCTCATATGAAGTAAGCTGGACTTCATCTCAAACAAAGCTTGCAAATAAGGAAATGCTGGTGAGTTAGGACATTTTCTGTGCTTTATTCTTGCGACCTGATTTTTAACATCCTCATTCATCACATTTAATCACCTTTGCTGGCATGGAAATAAGCAATTTTTCAATACCTAGTAACATTGTTTTTCTATGTTCCTGCTGTAAAATTCCACAACTAACATCTGCTTCATATGTTTAAAACTAAAGACCACTTAAGATGCACTGATAGCAGCTTGTATATTTCTGTAATAATGCAATCATAAACTGTGGGCTATGCAATGTAAACTCCTAGTATTCAACTTCAAAATTTCCATTGGAATTCCCATTGTGGTAATGGGTACTTTGTGAATAATCTTCAAAATGAATGCTTCACTCTTAAGAAGTCTAAACTAACCACTCATTTTGTTTGAGCTGTTGGTTTACAAACGCTTCAATGAATTTATCAAAGCTTGAATGCCATGTTTGTTTTAACTCCCCTAGGTAAGCTTGTTCACACTAGCTCCATGATTTTGCAAACCCAGTAATTGATTAACGTTTCTCTACAAACATTTCATTATATCATACTGTTGAATATATGTAGCTCAGCCAGAGCCAGACAGTGATTACCTATAATATTCTCAAACAGCATTCTCCTTTGCCTCGGCAGCACTCATTTGCATCATAATTTGATTCTCATTCCAACCTTTGAGAGAGCCTTGTATACTCATGTAATACTTATGGTGAACAAAATAGCTATATATCTATCTTCCCTATGCAACTCTTACTCTTGACATCTACTTCATCCATTTCCTCTATCTGTTTCAAACAGTGTTCGAAACTGTTGTTCTAGAATGGGATATGAAGTTTCCATATAGCTAGGTATGAAAGCATTATTAAATGAGCTAATAACAGAAGAGGTCTCTCCTAAATAATAAGCTCATCAGCTGAGTCAGTCTTCAGTACTTCTTCAATAAATATCTTAATTTCAATGACTCACACTAAAGAATTTGAACGGGTGAAGTAGTTCATAGAAATAAAATGCCAACTGCCTATCATTAATGCATTAGAAATGGAAGAAATAATAAGTTCAATCCAAGACTACATTGAGTGCTAAAAATTAATTACTGTTAACTGGTGAGCTATGGTTGCAGCCAGTTGAATTACTTTGAAAATCCTAAATCTGTATTGTATTAGATTCTCCTATCCCCATTTTGTTGTTAAACACTAAAGACCAGTGAACTCTCTAGTAACATACCTGATTGGTCCTATAATGAATTACTGTTGTTTTTGAAAGGAGTGACTTTATGTATCTAAGCTCTCTGAGCTTCCCTGCCACTGTCGATAAATGGCAATATGTGATAGATGCTGCCCTTCCAAGCTATGACCATCACTCTTGGTAGCTGCATTGTATTAAAGGCCATGGCTACTATTCTTAAGGTGCTAAGGTAGTACCAGAGTTGATGGTTATCACCACATCTCAATTATTGCATATCATTTGCAACAGTGGAATTCATGAGTAACTCCAGGCTTGTGGTTTGTATGAGTAGATCTTGATATTTTAAGCAATTGAAACAAATGTATAAATATGCTGGGCAAACATAGAGGAAAAGGTTACGGTTTTACTTAAGCATACATCAGGTGTGCTCTTAGCACAAGGAAATATCAGTTAAAACCCTTCCTCCACCTTCAAGTGTAGGAAGAAACAAATAATTTGAAACATTGTTAAAGTTGTCAGAAGGTGTCAATATTGGCAATGCTTTTAACAAGCTGGTTTTAGAATTATAATCATTTAGAAATTGCATTGTAGAGCTGCAAATTATCCAGAGCTTTAGTAATAAATGCAACATGTTACATTTGAACTTTTAGCCTGCAGCAGCAGTTGATGCCTATAAACAAGATGGTTGTGTAAAATGGAATTTTGCATCCTCCTCAGATAAACAATAGTTGCATCAGTAAAACACATTTTAATGAATATATTAAATTTGATTACAGTTTTGTTTCTGATGCTACCTTGAACTTTTCCAATGCCTGAGGATTTGTTGTACTATTTCTCTTTTTGATAGCCTCAAAAACAAGCATTGCACTCATTTAGATCTTCTTCTTCTTCTTCTTCTTCTTCCTCTTTCCCTTCTACCTTTACAGCGTAGGGGTGGCTCCGTAAATCCATCTTCTCCAGTCGTTCCTATCCCTCATCATTCTCTTCATTTCTTCCATTGTCTTGTTCCTTTTTCTTCCAATCTTTTCCATTCTGTCCTCAAACATTATCCGGGGTCTTCCTACTCCTCTCCTTCCTTGTACCCTTACTTCTAGCATCTGTTTAACTTTACTATCCTCTGCCATTCTAAATGCATGTCCCCACCATTTCAATTGTTTTTGTTCGATTTTCTCCTCCAGTGATCCTTGACCTACTTCTTCTCTGATCCTCTCATTTCTTATCCTATCCCTCCTGGTTTTATTTACAGCTTTTCTTAAGTATTTCATTTCACTGGATTGTATTTTACTTATTTGCTTATCTTGCAGTGGAATGCTTTCTATTCCATATGTAAGCGTAGGGACCAATACCGATTGATATAACTGCATTTTTGTTTTTAGTGCTACTTCTTTCTTTCCAAGGATAGTTTTGTTAAATTGGTAATACATCTTATTTGCCTTCCTTTTCCTATTTAGTATTTCTTCATCCCATCGTCCATCACTCGTAAAGATCGTTCCTAAATACTCGTACATATCCACCTGTTCTATTTTCTCATTCTTATGTTTAATAGATATTTCCTGTCCAAGTTCTTTTGCAATACACATTACTTTACTTTTCTTAGTATTTATTTCCATTCCCTTTCTTCCGAGTTCCTCTCCCCATTCTATCATGCATCTCTGTAATTTTTCCTCATTTTCTGCTATTAATATTATGTCGTCTGCATATATCAGTGACTGTATTTGAATCAGTCTCATATTCCAATATCCTATTTGTGTTCTTGGTGTCCTCCTTTTACATATTTTTATTATTTCATCCATAAAATTAATGAAAAGTAATGGGCTGAGGCTATCTCCCTGCTTGATTCCTTTTTCCATATTAAATTCCTTAGATGTTTCTCCTTCTATTCTGACTATCCCCTTTGATCCATCATATACACTTTGGATTGCTGTAATTAGCTGTTTCGGTACGTTTTTCTTTATCAGAGCTTCCCATAGATGTTTTCTGGGCACCGAATCGAAGGCTGCCTTTAGATCTAAAAATGCTAGACATATTTGTTTGTTTTTATCCATTAATTTCCCAATCATTGTCCTTAGTGTGAAAATATGATCTTGGGTTTGTCTATTAGGTCTAAAACCTGCTTGCTCTTCTTCCAGCTCACCTTCTATAATATTTCTTAATTTCCTTTCTAATATTCTTGTATATAATTTATATACAACAGAGGATAAACATATTGCTCTATAATTATTACAGTCTTTATTATCTCCTTTTTTGTGTATTGGTATTATAATGTTCTTTTTCCATTCTTCAGGGATGTTATTATTTATCCATATTCTCTTAAATATTTTTGTTAATATTTTTATCATGCTTGGTCCTCCATATTTTATAAACTCAGGTGCTATTTCGTCAATTCCAGCCGCTTTCCCCACTCTTATTCTCCTTATTGCCTCTGTTACTTCATCTTCCGTGATTGTATCAGTGCCTTCTTCTTCTTCTTCAATCCTTATCTCATTTTGTTCACTTTGCTCTGTTATTATATTTCCAAACTTCTTTCCATAGTATTTCCTCCATTCTTCTAATATATTCTTCCTGCCTATAATTAATTCATTTTCTTCGTTTCTTAGGTTTGTTGCTGGTTTTCCATGTATTCCTTTCAATCCTTTAACTATATTCCAAAATTTTTTCTTGTGTTCTATAAAGTTATGTTCAATTTCATTTCCAAAATTTTCCCATGACGTTTGTT
Source organism: Tenodera sinensis (assembly GCA_030765045.1). Lineage (NCBI taxonomy): Eukaryota > Metazoa > Arthropoda > Insecta > Mantodea > Mantidae > Tenodera > Tenodera sinensis. The sequence continues at coordinate 57,230,136 of CM060964.1, forward strand.
TTGCTTCCCTGACGGCCATTTTACTCTCATTTCGTTTTTGTACATAGTTTGTTCTATCCATTTCCGCTTTAGATATTAAGTATCTTCTCCAGGCTGCTTTTTTCTCTTTCACTTTTGCTTTTACCTCTTCTGTCCACCAGTTTGTACATTTCTTTTTAAAATTCAATGTCGTTTTTCCACATACCTCTGTTGCAGTTTCTATAATTCCAACCTTAAACTTTTGCCACATATCATTTATTTCCATATCGTCTTCTATTTCCCATGTACTCATTTTTCGCTCAATTAGCTCCCTATATTGATTTTTATTTTCTGGATCCGATAGCTTCTTTACTTGTATCTTTTCATATCTTTTGGATTTCTCTTTTCTGAATTTCTGTATCCTTGTTATTGCAACCAGTAATCTATGATCTGTACCAATTTCAGCACCTCGGATAACCTTTACATCCTTAAAGGCATATCGGAGTGCACTTGGGTATATGAAGTAATCTATTATGCTTTTACCCTCCCTTCCTTCAGCTTCATATGTAATTTTATGAATAGTTTTATGCTGAAAAAGTGAGTTTCCTATTAGCATTTGGTTCTCTATACAAAATTCAATCAATCTCTTTCCATTTTCATTTGTAACCTTTTCTCCTCCATATAATCCCATACATCCATGTGACTTTACCATATTATCTCCCGTCCGTCCATTGAAATCTCCCATTAATATTACTTGCCTTCCTTCATCATTTTCTTTATCCACGATTCTTTGTAGTTGGACATAAAATGCTTCCTTATCCAAAATATCACAGTCATCCGTGGGTGCATACACTTGTACCATCGTAATATTTTCTTCTTCTAATTTCATTCTGACACTAACTAATCTAGAGTTTACTGCTTCCCAAGATTCCACTCTTTTTTCCATTTCTTCGGACAACACTATTCCCACTCCTTCTTTAGCTCTTCTTCCAATATTCACTCCTACATATCTCAGTACATACCCTTTCTCTAACTGTACCATTCCATTACCTTTCTTTTTAACTTCACTCAACCCCAATATTTCCAAACTATATTTTTCCATCTCCTCTATTATTTCCACTTCTTTTCCATTTATAGTTTTAATGTTCCATGTTCCAATTCGTATATTCCGTGTCCTTGCCAGTCGTCTTCTAAAAAGTCCATTATTTCCGAGGCCACTATTTCTCCTTAGAATCAGTGAGTTAAGCCCAATGTGAGTGATTAGCTCAACGATTGGGCTGTTTTTCTTTCGGGGTTTTCTCCCTTAGCCTTTGGAGATCCCTCTCCCCCGCAAGGCAGCGGTTTCCCTCAAAGTATACCCCTTGAGAGGCAGGGTGCCACTTCCGCCATCCCTGTCGTACCGATACACATTATCTCCGCCGGGTCCGCCGTTGTGGTCTTCACCTTTGGTCCGCCCTGGGTATTTTATTTCCCCAGTACCCATCATATCTGATGAGCTTTCCCCTATCCGCCACCTGGGGAGGCGCCCGATGGGAGCGGCAACTCCACACGGGACTCATTTAGATCTAAGAGGTATAAAACAATACTGTTAGATTCAAACACTTCTGCAACTTTTCCTTGAACTTCCTCTGCTGTATGAAACATGGCTGAGTTTTGTTGAAGAACCACCAATATGATTTAATTTCTTCTGTTAGCTGATGAAAGAATGCATTCAAAATATTATTTTATTACTTCTCTGATTTACATACTTGGAAAAGGGACTTCATCTGATTACTCAGCTTTAACGACTGCCTTCGTAGTGCAGTGGTAGTGCATCTGCCTCTGGTGCCGGCATGGGGATTTTTTCCCTTCTGGGAGGTGTGGCACAGAGTGCATTCAGCCATGTTAGGTCCCTGAGGGGCCAATTGAGAAGCTACTTGATTGAAAAGTAGCAGTCCCTGGTCGAGAAGACTGCATAACCAGCCAGGAGTAACAGGGGTGCTGACCATGTCCCACCTCCAGTACTACACCCCACTCATGATGCCTGTGGTAGGCAGAAGTGGGGAATGAAGTGGTCGGGCGGTAGGCCTCGGTTCGGATAGGCTGTTGTGCCATCTGGTTACAGTTATTCAGCTTTAACTGATACCACCAAAATTTTCAAATTTCCTATCATAATAAAGAACTCCATATATGTGATCAGATGTTTAGAACATCCATGTTGAGAGTTTTGAGTGTTTACATGAGCACTTAGGTGAAACTATTGTTTAAAAGGAATACAATCAGTGGCTGGGATGAACCTTTATTCACTATTGAAGGAAAGTTCCCTTGGTTGATTTGTGATTGTGGGATATAGCTAAAAATCTCTCCATTTGCGATAATGTGGGATGTCTAAGACAGATGGTAGAAGCATTTTAAAGTGGTCTACACGAGGTGTAAGATAGAAGTGCCTTGCATATTAGTCCCTCAAAAAAAAAAAAAAACTATGGAAACAGTTGTTTACTGGAAAATCATAACCTCTTGTTTAACATCTTCATTCTCCTTATCTGACCTATTAAAGTTCACCTGGAATAGCAAAAGAGTTCAGACAGATTTTAATTGCAACCATAATTTGATGGCACCAGTATTTCTGAGAAATATTTTCTCAGTGGGAGATACGGAAGTCTATTAAATGTGATGGACTGGAAGTTATCTTGCAGATGAACAAATGCAAAATAAAGAGAAGGATGGCCATGGTTGGAGTTTGTGAAGGTTCACAATCAGAATACCCTGCAGCCAGTTATAATCTTGTATGTTTTTCCATATTCAGAGATTCATACTAGTTATTATTGGACACCATGACTTGCTGTTCCAATTATATTAATCTTAACACCACATCTCTTATTGAGTTATTCACTTTCCAAAGTTGAACCTATGGCAAGAACATGTATAAATAATATAGAATGCTTCTTAAAGAAAGACAAAGAGATGGGCTGGAGCGTACTTAGCCCGTCTGTCATCTTATTTAGATGAGTTCATCTAGGCAACTACCTGAGTAGAAAATTGGAGGCTTCAGTAACATCCTGCATCAGATTTCTCCCTTCTATCACATTTAAATCAGAAAGGAATTTAATTTCCTTTTAAGGGAGGGTGGGGGGAAGACAACTGCTCTGTACTAGGTAGGTTGGTTGAAATAGTGCAAAATGGCAAAGCAGAAATCCATTTCTGTTGGCTAAAAATGTAACTTTTCCATGAATATGATAAAGTGAGTTTAAAGTTGCATTATGGCTGTTAAATAAAATATTCTTCCAATGAAATAGTCAAAATTGATTTTCCTGTCTCATTTTCTTCTAAGTACTGAAGAACTTATAACTAGGGTTCAGATTTTTAGGTGCTAATAGCATAAGAAATATTTATTTTTAATGTACTGAAAATGTCAAAAAATATGTGCCAAAATATGTGAATGGCTGAGCTAATATACGGGTATGTGATACTGACCCAACACTATTCCTGGAGAGGATCAAGTTATAGTTGCAGTGTTATAGTATATGACCACATACTTCCTTAAATTTTTTACCCGAAAGATTGACAACTGTCATGAAGGAATGTGCTGAATTTTGAAAATGATTGCTCCACGTCACAAGAAGTAAGTCTAGCATAATTATGATGTGGAATGTCATTCACATCAATAATTTCATGTTGCCCATCCAACACATTTGAAATTTACACATTATGTTAAATCCACTATTATTTTCAAACACTTTCTTATATTTTCATTTTAAGTTGTATGTTGCAAGACCAGGAAGAACATTCAGTTTTTTTTTCTACATCTTGAACTGCTTCTGTCAAAGGTATTCCTCCTGATTTCAGTTTCTTTATGAATCACAGGAAACAGATTTGCGGAAATGTATGTTAAGTCATTTCTTAACACAATGTCACTTAAAACTTCATGAATTTTAATTGAACTGGCATTATTACAATTTAGTTCATTTATGACAGCAGCAAAACCATCTAGGTTTTCTGCATAGTATTGAACCGCAGCCATCTATGTTCTCCAGCAAGCCACCACAGGCGCAGGAGGCAGCAAAGTGTATGGATTTTTGTTCCAAAGAATTTCAGTCCTTTTAGGTTACTTGATAAAACTTTTTCCCCATTAGAAATAAATTTGTCAATGTCAGGAAACATGACTCTAATTTTCTCACACTTTATATGCATATGTTATTTTCATATATAGGGTAATTCAAGTACAGGATATTTTAAAAGGCCTGCATACCAATATTACATCCACCTACCACATCAGAAAGTATTAAATTGTTAAACATTATTCTCTGGCCACCACAAAATATGTAGCAGGCATAAATGTTTGCACATGTCTTGTATGGATTGGTTTGTTACCAAACCAGGTCTGTCACTTCATAGTTTAGACTAGATCTTTCCATTGTTCTCCTCTCTACCTTTAGCCAATTGCTAATTGCACCCATTAAGATGCAATTATAAAACATTACTTGGAATATAAGCATTTGTGGAGTAGAAAACAACCAACCAGCACAAATTAACACACATGTAAATGTTTACATTTAGTACAGTTCTTGTAATGATCAGGCACGTGCACAACTCCCTGAAACCTATTTTTCTGTGTACCATTCAATCTTTTCTGTTCTACTTTAATTACAGTTTTATATAAAAAAAATATACAAGGTGTTAGGAGTACAGTGCACAGACTTTAAGAGTGACTTCTTGACGTTAAACTAAACATAACCTCCTCCACCATTTTCCTCTCTAGTGTGTGTTTGCATAAATAAAATAAAATTGGTTGAATGTTTGATTGCCAATAAGCTAGTACTCCTTTATCATTTACTTCTGCAATTAGCATAGAGAGCATAGCTTTAAATTATGAGTTATTCATATCTATCCCATTTCTTGTTAAAATGAGTCAGTCCAAAGTCATATCGATAATTAGACTCCAGCATGTCTACTGGAATAAATTTGCAGATGCACATTTGGGAACAAGTGCAATTTTGGTATGTGTGTAATTCGGAAAGCCAGGAATGTTGACAGTAAAAACTAACTGCTCAGAAAGATAGGAAGAAAACCATCCCATCCTCATTACATGCAGTAGCTAATAAATATACAGACATGTGGTGAAACCAGTTTTCAAGGGTGACCTGCTTTGGAATTTCACTCCTGGCAGGTCTGAGCATATGCATTAGTAAACAAAACATTTGCCTCTTCATTCTCCCACTGTACAGATAATGATTTGGCGATGATGAATTTGTTATTGGACTTCTTTACTCATTATATTTGAATCTAGTATCACATGAAATCTGCGCACTCATTCCCCTAGCACCCTGTATGTCATTTTAAGAGTTTATTAACAGTATTACTAACTTCTTTAATAATTTTAAAGTAAATAAGGTCTGTCATTAAAACTAAATACATCATGCTTGGACATATTATGTATGTGTTTACGTGTCTGCTTATTTTAGTTGATAGAGTAAGTTTTTAATATTATGAGAGAAAGAAATATGAAAGCTATTATCCAAATCAAAAAAACAATGGAAGAACAAGATAAATCAGAAATAGTTAAAATTGAAGTATGGAAAAGTAACTACCACTATAGAATTTACAGTATCTACAATCCTCCAGACAATACACTAGATCTAAATTCTATTCCCATAGAACCCAAAAGTATTTTAATAGGTGATTTTAATGCACACTCCCCTAGGTGGGGCTACAGAGATATAAATTCAGCAGGAAGAGTCATAGAAGACCTATTAAACTCGTCAACAATGGAATTAATATTTAATCCAAATGATCCACCCACTTACCTTCATTATAATGGTTCGGGTACAAATCCTGACCTTCTGATGGTGTCATCTGACATAATTGACAATACAAAAAGAGAAATAATAGAAGACCCAGGTTCAGGCCACAGAATCACCATAAACTCCATAAGAGGTCTAGTAAATAAAAGTAACAAACCAAAAGTTAAAACTTCTTGGAATTTTAAAAAAGCAGATTGGTCCAGTTTCCAAAATGAGATAGAAGGGAAGTGTAATATACTGTTAGAATCAGAGTTCAAGTCAACAGATGAAATGAATAAAAAAATTTGTGAAATATTATTGACAGCAGCCAAAACACATATCCCCAAAGGAAAGTTAAAGAAATATAGCTACTTTTGGTCTCCATCTTTATCTAAGTTAAAACACGAAAGAAATATAGCAAGAGTCAAAGCCGAAAGAACCAAGTGTCCAGAAGATGTACAAAACTGGAGAAGAAAAGCAGCCATTTTTAAGAAAGAATTAATTACAGCAAAAAGGGCCAGTTTCACAAATTTTGTAGAACATATGGACTATAGGAAAGATGGAAATAAAATATACAAATTCCTTAATAAAACAAAATTATCAAAAAATACAACTGAACCATTAAAATATAATAACAAAAGCTTAACTACAGATAGGGAAATAGCAGAATCCCTTAACAAGTTTTATGCTCAGTCACAAAGAATACCCCAAGCATATAAAAAACAAGATAAGGCTATCCAAAAAACTATCAGAGAAACTAGTAAGCCAAAAGGTATACGAAATGATATTTTTATTCAGGATTTTAATGAAACAGAACTGGATTTAGCAATAGAACAATTACAGAACAAAAAATCTCCTGGACCTGACAAGATCCACCCAGAGTTTATTAAACACCTTGGCAGGAAAGGAAAAGAAATCCTACTTAAACTGTATAACACGTGTTGGAGAATGACTGTACCTTCCGACTGGAAAAAAGCCATTATCATCCCGATTTTAAAGAAAAACAAACCCTCAAACAATATTAATAGTTTCAGACCAATATCTTTGACCAGTGTTATTGCAAAAGTGATGGAAAGAATGGTGGCATCTAGACTTAACTGGTTTCTAGAATATTACAACTTAATTAATAGTTCACAGACCGGCTTCAGACAGAATCATAGTACAAGTGAAAATGTACTCCTACTAAGCCAAGACATCAAGGAAGCTTTCAATAGAAAGGAGGATACCTTGGCAGCATTCATTGATTTTAAATCAGCATATGACTCAATCTGGAGAAACAAATTAGTTGAGAAGTTGCAATCAATAGGTGTGAAAAGTAACATGCTGAAGTGGATAACTCAGTTTATTTCACAAAGATTTTGTGCCACAAAATATAATACATACATTTCCAAATATAAACAAACACACCGAGGACTTCCACAAGGTGCTGTTCTGAGCACAACACTCTTTAACATATATATAAATGACCTTCCATCAATAATAAAAACTTTAGAAACCAAAATTGCTTTATTTGCTGACGATGTAGTCATTTGGACTTCAGGCTCTTCAAAAAAACCTGAATTAATTAAAGACAGAATAGAAACAGCCCTAAACAAAGTACATGAATGGAGCTCCAAAAACCTCATGACTATCAATGTGGAAAAAACAAATTATGAATTATTTACACTAAAATACAAACCAGTTAATGTTAGCATAAATTATAATGGTAAACCACTCAAAGCAGTTGATGATGCCAAATACTTAGGCATCACTTTCGACAGAAAGCTAAGTTGGAAAAAACATATAACAAACATCTCAGAAAAGGTTGAAAAGAAATTGCAAATCCTGAAAAGGTTAGCTGGTGCTAAATGGGGCTGCTCAAGGAGAGTCCTTAACACAACATACAAAATGTATATTAAACCAAACCTCCTGTACTGTTCTGAAGCTTTAATAACAGCAGCAAATGCTAACATCAATAAACTTGAACAAATACAAAATCAGGCTCTTCGCCTAATCACTGGAGCAGTTAAATCCACACCTATTGATGCCATGCTTGCCTTAACACGGACCCCATTAATAACAACAAAAATAGAAGAACAAGCATTGCTCCAACACGAGAAAATGTTACGACTGCCAAACTCTAAATGGAAAGAAGAGAACCTCCCCCATTCAATCCTTAAAACTCATAGTACTTTCCTAGAAAAGGTAACACAGATTAAATCCAAATTGAACATTCCTAACACCAGAGAAAATCTACTTATAAGAGAAAATCCATTGGAATTATTGCAACCTACCTTCAATTTGGAATTAATAGAGGAAATAAGTAAATCAGACACACCAAAAGAAATACAAAAACTTCTAGCTCTGGAAACAATCAATACTAGGTATCCCACAGAAGAATGGCTGCACATATATACTGATGGATCCTCGAAGGAAAACCTTACTGGAGCTGGAGTTACGTGTTCACATTTTTCCTTTTATCATTCTGTTGGCAGAGACACAACAAATTATGATGGAGAAATAGAGGCTATATACATTGCTCTCCGACAATTATTAAATCTTCCCTTAAATAAATTTAACAAGGCAGTAATTCTTTCAGATTCTAAAGCTGCAATTCAGGGAATATGTTCAAATACTACAAAGAAGTCAACAAAAATTAGAGAATGCTACAAAATGTTAACACAACTCCAAAAAGTTAATAAGACTGTTCATCTCCAATGGATTCCAGCACACTGTGGAGTCATGGGGAACGAAGCTGCAGACTCACTTGCAAAGAAAGGCACAACAATAAAACAAAATTCTAAATTCAATTTCTCATATTCCTCAATAAAACGCTTGATCATAAAAAATTTTTGTCATTCATATCTACAAGAAATAGAAACAAATGCCAAAGATAAAAAATGGATTACACTACTTTCCAATCCAGATATAATCCCCCAGAGACCAAGGAAAACAGCTGTTGCAGCCTTCCGACTATTGACAAATCATGACTGCTTGGCAAGTCATCTCTACAGAATAGGTATCTCCGCCTCACCAATATGTGTCCTGTGTAACGATCCAGCAGAAGTGAACGAAGACCACTTGAAGACCTGTGAAGCATTAAGATCAGAAGAAACTACAGTTCAAAAGTATTGGAAAGCACGAATGCTAATGACTTCATTGCCAGATGCAAGGCACTAGAAAACAACAACAACATATTATGAGAGAATAACATTTGGATTAGGGTTGTAATTATGTTAAATTTAGTAGATTCCCATCAATAGGCAGATATGATATAGTTTTGAATCACATGAGCATTTTAAAATTAGTTGTCATTGTCAGTGATGAATACAACCACTTTCCTCTGGGGGGGGGGGGGGGGGGGTTATTAAGCTTGGTATGTGGGGGGGGGGGTTAATGATATATACATTTACAAAGAGATATGAGTTTCCTGGGGAGGGGGGGAACTTTGGAGGGGGCCACCCCCTGAATTCATCACTGGTCCTGCATTTGTACAGAATGTCTTAGAACATAGCCTACATATTTTGTGATAATGGTTTTTGAAGTATCTTTGGTTAAGGGACCCATAGACACAGAAGTTTTGTTTGATTGAAAGAGTGCAATTGCTGCTAACAATGAATTGAAGTAGGAAGCAGACTACAACTACGTCAAATCAAATGTTGAGAGCCTATAGCCTATCAGCCCAACATTATCATATTAAACTGCTATGTTTGTCTATTATACCACCATTGATGCTTATGTATGTTGCTTTGATGTAACAAATTGTGCAGCTTTCAGCTGTAACTCAAAAGTTAAATTGAATCTCTAGGAATGAGAAAACCTGTGTTAACGCTACTGCTATCTTTGTGCACATAAATTGTTATTAGATTAAAAAATTACCTCAATGCCTTCCTTCAAGATTGCACAATTTCATGCTGCAAAATTATGTTGTACAGAAGCAATTAGCAGTTAGGTTCCTCAACAAAATATTTAAAAAGCATTCTTTGTTGGTCTTATTTAGGGACAGTCTCTATAGGTAAAATATGCATGTTGTTCCTTAGCCTTCTTGGTACATCGCATGCACACTAGACATGCACAAACTCATTAATTTAGTTAAGTCTGAGAACATATGGAATTTCTGTGTGATGGACATGTTTTGATAAACATAGTTTCTCATTTGCATGGGAAGTAAGGAATTTCTCAATGATGGTTGTACACGTATATGCTTTATCTTACAGAAATTTCCTCACCTATTATTTTTCAGTATTCTAATAAAACCAGTTTTAATGCTATAAAATAGCTAATGAGTAGAGAAGTACAGTGTATATGAATTAAAGATAGGATACTATAAGGGGAGTGATTGCCAATGGGAGTGTGCTTACTAGCTGTAATAACCTGATACAAGAGTTATTTATTTGTATAGAAATGTTTTGTTATAAAGAAGAGCAATACTAAATGATAGTCTTTCAGCTTGTCAATGAAGTGGGTGGAGTTCCTTGTGTATGTTCCTTCTGTATTACTGATCTGTGGTTAAAGAAGCTTTGCTAAATATCTTGCTAAAGTGTAAGTTGGTGATCCGGTTGTACTAACTAGCAGTTGCATGGATTCCTTATGAATCTTCGGAAGTCAATAGAGACAAGTAATAGTCTTCTGTACTCCTGGTGTTAAGGATGGCTTCTTGATTTGCTGGTTTGTTATTCTCAAAGTTCTATTTGTTGGATCTCCCTTTAGCTTTGTATAGGTTTCCAGTTCTAACAAATGCTCTATCTTTTGCTTATAGTCAGCCATGTCGATAACTACTGTGGAATTTCCTTTATCAGCATATAATGGATGTCACTGTTTAAGGTCCTTATAACTTGTCTTTCTTCTTGAGTTAGGTTTTGTTTTGGTGATCTGCCGTGTCATATAATCTGTGCAGTTTTGAGGCGTATGTCCTCAGCTTTGATTGAAGCAAGCGCATGAATTGCAGATTCAACATTGACAATGATTTCTTCTTTTGGTACATGCCGTGGAACTACTGCATGATTTCCTCCTTTGGATAGTAATGAGACTTCACTCATATGCAATGGCTTCTTACTGAGATCAACCATGATGGGTTGGGTATCTAGCAAATGACTCAATTGATTACGATGGCATTTGTCATATTTCCTCTTTTGTCTTATTGATACAGTGCAGAAAGTCCTCTCTGTCGTGTGGTACATCATACTGTCTGGGTAGTTCCATTTGCCATAGTTGAGCTCAATCATATGAATAACTTCAGCAGAAAAGAGGAAGCAGCACACATTCGCATGGATGCCAGTACTGGCTGACACGTATGTGAAACCATACAGCCCAGTCCAGCCGGACATATAACTTAACATAGGCCCCTAATTGGCTGGTTTGCAGCCAATGGGAGAGAGGGGGCAATCTTGTCCAACCATATAATACGAACGCTCCTGACTAGTGCCACTTTAACAACTAGCAGTAAGAAGTCACTATCTCTCTGAGGATGCCTCTCAGAATTGTGGGTGAAACATCAGGTGGGCCACAGCCAAGAAGCCTGGAAACATTTTACTGGATAAACACCAGCCATGAAAGCCTAAGTTTTGTATATGGGTCAATCCATGTCAAATCGCACACCCTTAAAGCATGACTTTTTCGTAGGAGGTTCAAAATTTTTTTATGAATAATAGGCATCAAATAAGGAGACCCGTATTTTTTTATTTCCGTATTTTTAGATTACTTGCTTAGTTATGGCTATTAAAAACTAAGCAATTTCTGTGCGTACTGTAATATAAAATCACTTGTTACTCTAAGGTCATATAGAGTTAAGAGTTGGGGTTTGGTGCACTGGAAATGCTAAATACAACACTTTTAACAACTATTTTTTTATTTTTATTTTTATGTTTTTTTGATCAATCATTATTACACACAAATTTTGGACTGTTTTTTTTATCGTATATTTTGTAAAACCAAAAGTAGAATTTAAATCGATGTGTTAAAAATGTAAAAAAAAATACACATGTATTTCCTGACATTTTATCTATAACATAAGATGTTGAAAACTATGGAGTGTGCATAAGTGCATTTGCTACATTTTTTTTCTGGAGGCCTGCAAGTGCTCACAGAGGACAGGAAGTAGTGATCCATTTGTACGGCTGGATTTGCCGTTCTTGGCTCCTGGAGGAAGTAAATGTAAAGCTTGAAAGCGAGTACCAAGCCAGGTGACTGCAGACAGCATGCGAATTGGTGTGTCAGCTTCATATGCTACTCACATAACTTCTTCTTACTGAGGCAGTACAGTCCATGCAGATAAATGTCTCCACAATGTACCTTCTTTCTGATACTCCTGTGGCATCTGATACGCACTTTTGAACTTTTTGAATTTTTTTGAAAAAATCTTCTAAGCAGTTCTTTGCGTTTAGCTTCTTTCTTCATGTATGCCCATAGATTTGAAACAATTTCTCTACTCTGACTGTGTAATGTTTTGGTCCCTAATTTAGAACGTACAGGTGGCATAATTGATTTACCTATGATCAATGTCTCACAAAAATGTACTATATTCACTCCTTATCGTAAAGATCTATGTCTTCAACTGCACGCTGCAGTAAAAAGCACCTGTGAATTAGCAAGGACTGTCTCAGGTCATGCAGACATCATTACCTTCCCCCTCCCTCCCCACGTAGTGCATGGTTTCATTCACAGAATTATACAATATGAGCTGAAGAAAGAGACAAAAGATATGAGTTCACTTACAGGACTTCCAGTCAAGGTCAGGGGCCAAAAATGATGGGTCCAGCTATGCTTTAAAATTACACTCCTTCACTCCTTTGTCAAAAACTGAGGCTTTAGTGAAACAATTTTCTTTCGAAGAAGGAAGTAGAGTAGAAATTTGAAGTTGTGTGTTGCATGGAAAGAGTTTAACATGCACATTTTAAACATTTTGAAGATGCTAATAGTGTACATATATTAGTGTCAGCTAGCAGTGTTCTTAGTGTACTGTTGTAACGTTCGTGGAACCTCAAGCAGTGAACAGTTGCCGTAATGGAAGATGCCAATTGTGCGACGTTACGGTAGCCGCCACTGCTGCCACGCAAGTTCGCTGCACTGATTTGTAAAGTTAATTACAACTGAACTATTAGAGACTCCATTCTGATTTTTTCTGAGAATATTGAACAAACTTCAGTATATTTTTAATTTTTTTTTTTCAGATTTTTAAATGGTCGAGTTTGTTTTATTATCTAACTTTAAAAACTTATTGTGTAAAATATATTAATAATAATTAATAAAATTTTCTAATAATTGAGCCAAAGATCAAGTAATTTGCTTGATTACAATCAGAAGTATGATTGATCAAAGGGTGAGGAGCGTGTGATTTTTGGGACACTTCAAAAATTAATTTCAGCCAAAATAAATTTTTTTTTATAAAATGATAAAACACGGGTCAAATGTATTTTGTTCCAAATCACTAAAAAAATATTCAAGAAAATCTGAGAGATTAAGGTCATTTTTTGCCATATTTTGTGCGATTTGACGTGGAATGACTCATATTAGACATAGGCTTTATTAGAATATATTCGTAACAATATGTGTATAGTTCACTGTAGTCAACTTTAATAATCATTATTAGTTTATTACATTTATAATGACAGTTTCACTGCCTTTAAAATTGCTGCTAAAGAGTACCTATGTTCAAAATCATTTTATTCTGTACAAGATTATCTGAATGACATTATCCTGTTAATGCTTATGTAGCTTTGTAAGTACTTTCTAGCTGCTTTAGTGACAAATCATAGTCAGTTACATTTGATGCCTGCTAGTAAGCTACTTAAATTTATACATGTTGAACAACTGACAAGATGTCATTCATGAGGCTTGGCAGGAAGAGCCTACTTAAATTTTAAAACAGAGTTAAATTTGCATTGTAAATATACATTATTTCTCTTATAACTATAGGAAGGATTTGATTTTGTTTCTCAATTATCCCTGCTTTGTTTTTTTGTGTCTGTATATATGTTTTTTATGCTATACAGCACATTTCCATTCACATGTTCAATGTTCATGGGCCTCTATAACTATTTGTAAACTTGCTGAACACAATCCAATCTAATCTAATAAACCCATGTGATGGTGATTAATTTGTGTGAAAATTGCATGTCCTAGTTGTGTCTTGTATAGTCTTCCTTGATTACAAATTTTGGGTCATATCATCAGCTGTGTAACATGAAATAAAGGAGACAAAGTATTAACATTAGCTATGTTATAAGTAGAAATATATTAGAAATAACAATTTAGAAAGTCTAAACTTGATCCTAGAAAGATTGTTTTTCGTGAACAGTACTTCAAGTATTCATTTAGAGAATATAATTTATTTTGTTGTAATTTGTATTGCAACTGTAACTAAGATCTTACACAAATAAAAGCATGCAAATATTCGTCATTCACCACTGCATAGCATTCATAACTGTTGACAAGTTTCTAAGCATGGTGAAGTACAAATTTTAAAATTCTTGGCTTCATGGACATGGACAATTGTTTTATACAGTGTTAGTAATTAATTGTACAATTTAACAGGCAAGTGATATAGTTAGGTATGTTGCTGCTTATCCACAGTTTAATATGTCTTTGTAATGTCAACAGAGCAAAGAGGAATTGTGGACAAATTGGGAACTCTTCCAACATCCCATCTCGGTCACCACCACCAGTATCACCGCCGGTTTTTCCCAAGGCAAGGGGTCTGGTTCCCAAATAGCCAAGGGTGACACACATCGCTTTTCTCCAGAAGTAGAAGAATGGCTGGCAGTAAATCAGTCTAAATCATTGTCAGCACCAGATCTATCACCAGGAATGGAAAATGTAAAGTGTAGTGAACATTTAAAAAGTCTGTTGGTGATTAATCCATATATGCAAAGATCTGACCAATTCTACGAAGGTATAAACTACTTTGGAGAAGAATGCAGATGTGATAAAACTTTTAGTTCAACTTTTTCTGAGCAAATTGCATATAATACTTCGGAGGATGGAGTTCCTTCTGCTTGGGAATTTAGTCAGAGAAACAGCAGCCAGTTACTGTCACAACAAGAATTTGTGTTTCTTACAATCATATGTTGCATAATTTATGTCTGCAGGATAATTCATATTTTACAAGTAGTGGCTTTTGCTGTGATCTCACTTTTGAGTAACTAGTGTGATATTAACCAGTGAAGGCTGAAAACTGCGTGTTTGATAAGTATTTATTTTCTAGCCGTTGTAATTATTTAGAACATGTGTTAAGATCTTTAAAAAGTATATATTATTTGAATAATTCAGAGATTTAAATGACAACCAGAATCTTTAGAAATAGTTTATACAAGAAATCTTAATTGTGTATTATGGTTTAAGTTACTTCTCTCAATGAGAAATTTATTTATTTCACCAAAGCTAAATTTGCTTAGACAAGTGAGTTTACATATGAACCAAAGATAATGAGTGAATGATTGGGAGAATGTTTGTATAGTAATACAGATTCTGTCTATATATATATAATCTTTCCTCTTAGAAATAGCACTTGTAGCTTTTTAAGTATACAGCATTGTAATAGTAAAAAGCGTTATGTTGAACAAAGGTGTATAATGAGGAGGAACATCTTTGCTGGGTGCTCACAGTGTCTGAAAGTTCTGGTTTGTATAATAGCATAGTTTTTAATTGAAATATTTAACATTTTCACTTAGAGGTGACTCCTAGTCAACTCGGCAAGCACATTTTACTGTGATATAGCTGTATTTGTTTTATTACTTAGAGAATTCTTATTAAACTTAAAATACTCCAGAAACATTTCATTGTGTCACACAATGTTGAAGTATTATTCCAGGGTATTTAATTTAAAATTTATACTGAGCACTACATCCCAGTCACTTAAGTGCATATGTATTGTATATTAAAATTCTTTATGGAATACTCAGTGACAGTTCAGTTTGTTTACATTTACTTTCATTGCTTACAATTTTATTTCAGATAAGTCTAATGATATTTGACCTTGTGTGCACCTGGTAAGAGAATGACCCTAAGGAAATGTTTCTAATTTTTCTGAATGCTGATATACAATTTAAATTTTGGTGTACTAAGAAATACAGTCATTTGACTATCATTCTAAGGTCTTAAATTATATCTCAAAATTTTAATTCAATATGTCATTCCTTGAGTAATACACTCTTTTGAGTGTCATTGCTGCACCATCAAGCAACTTAAAAATCAGAATTCATTTTTAAAAACATTTCTTGAGCAATGCACTTTTTTGAGTGTGGTCATTGTTGCACAATCAAGAAACTTAAAAACAGAATTTATTTTAGAAACATCACAAAAAGTGCATGTCTACAGAAATAATGAAGTGGTGGGTGAGTGCTCAAATGAGCCTGGAAGCTGCTATGCCAATATCAAATGTCAGAAATAAAGGACCACAACACATTGATACGAGGGTCACTGCAAAAGTTTTGAGATATGAGAAAGTAAAGGTTGATCCACTCAAATTGAATGCAGGACAGGATAGCCCCGTCCATAATGAGTAAACTGGTATCAGATAGTGACTCCCCACTCCAGGAATTCTAGCGGTGCAAGGATGAACAACCTGCGATATGCAGGTAGCCAGGAGCTTGGAAGAGAGCATTTTTGCTCTTTTCAGGCATGCAATTTTTTTATCATCGGGAACAGAAAAAGGACACATGGGGCTAGGTTGAGACATATCGTGGATGAATCATAAGTTTGAGCTCTGTAGACTCCAGGAGCTGAACAGTAATGTTGGCTGTGTTTGCGGATGTGTTGTTATGATGGAGAAGGATCCCTCGCAGTCCCATGCATGGCTGCCGTTCTTGAAGCTAGGCAAAAACTTTTGGCAAGCAAACTGTGGTGTACCAATTAGCGATAACCGTGCTTTGTTCCTCCAGAGAAATGGTTGCCACAAGACCTCCCTTTAGGAGAAATGAGGCCACCATTTTCTTGTGGACACTTTGCCAGCATTTCACTTTTGTCAATGGATTGACATCAGAAAAGATCCGTGCCGCTGAATGCCTCTTGGTCTCTGGATCAAACTAATAAATCCAGGTTTCATCATCTGTCATCTGTCATTCCCCGTCTGGGACCCCTGCTTCAGATCTTGTCCACATTTTCTCATACCATTCAACATAGGCTTGTTTTTGTTCTGTGAAACACTCATTGGGATGTGAACCTCCTTACATGAAGGAATTCATGGAGGATTTTCAAAACTGCTGGTGATCCAATCTGCAGTGCTGACTCAATTTCTTTAAATGTGGTGCAACTACTTTCATAAAGTATTTTTCTCAACACTGCATGCTTTTCTCAGTCACTGTAATTGCCAGACGTGTGCTTCTCTCCTCATTTTTCTCAGATGTTCGACCTCTTTTAAATTCCTAGAACCACCAGAATGGGTTCTGGCGTGGGAAGGAGCAAGTTCCTAAAAGTATGTGACAAACGTTCAAGACTTTGGCACTGGCTTAACCCACTTTCAAAATCGTAGAAAGTCGAGCCTAAGTGCTCTCTTCCAAACTCCATTACAGGCACTGGCTACCTGCATGCTACGGGTTCATCCTTGTGCTGCTGGAATTCCTGGAGAGGAAAGTCACTACCTGATACCAGTTTACTCACAAAGGATGGGGCTATCAACTTTCATTTTCTCACACCTCAAAACTTTTGTAGTGACCCTCGTATTTTCAGTTTACACTTAACATGCGTCACTCTTATTATGACGTGGTCTAATACTTCAGTCAGCTTGTGATAACTGGACAAGGCCGTTTGAGAGCATTTTGACATGTAATATTTGAGGAAAATTAAGTTAGATCACAGAGATGCACACATGATTAAGTTTAGAACTACAAAATCTCATACAATTTTGAGATTTCACCACATTTGTTTCAAAAGTAGCTAATTTACCAGTTATTGGGAAAACTAAACATGTTTCTCAGAGGTACTTCCTTCAAGGGAGTTGTGAAAAAACAGACCAAATTAAAATGATACTAATATAGTGACCTCAGTATGTTTGTTAACACTGAAGGAAGTGAAACGCATGAAAAAAATTCATAATGGAAAAATGTCCTCATTTTTATCATTTATATTCTGTTTCAGGCTTTCCTGGATTGAATGTTGTGAAATGATAATGTTTGAAATCAGGTAAAGGAGTAGCAAAATAACAATTTGTTATAAAATAATATTAAATTCCTAGTAGCAAGAATGCTTTTTTTGAAAGTACAAAACATTTCTGCACCTTTATTGCCTAGTTCCCGTGTATGTAGTGATTTGCAATGGACTTTTGATTTTATGGCAATTAAGACCTTTGTCATCAGTAAATGTGATACAGTTTTACTAAAACATTTTTTCTGTCTTTTTTACCTATGATAAGTATTGTTCTTCTTACTTTACATTCTTTCTATTCTCTTTGGATAAAATGTAGCACATCAATGATGCAGAATGCAAAATCTCATTAGTCGGAAAAACTCATCTGTACAGGAGCATGTAAAAAATCATGTAATTATTTTCTAAGAAAGCAAAATTTTTAATGATAGGCTTAAAAATCAATCATCATTGATTTAAACTTAAACAGTTTTGAAACCTATTGGTTAAGATTTATCTACTGATGGGAGTTTTGTGTATCTAGTCTTGGTGGAAGGTCGTATCCCTTAAAGTTAGGTGGTGTACAGAGAAACCATAGTAAATAGTGAATATACATCATATGCTATTATATCTACTCAGTTGACACATATACAAGCAATGCACAAAATGTCCTCCTTTTCCATAGATCAGATAGTCAAAGATAATCCACACATACATCATGAAGGGGGAAAATATGCCCTCATTTCATATGAAAAATCTCAAAGACTTCCTTTTAATACATACTGGAGTGTGTATATGTGTATATAAATATACAGACAAATATTAAAGTTGAAAAAATACCAGTTCTAAAATGCCCCCTAGATGATTGAAAATATCACAGCTAAGAAATGTCATGATCGGCACAACTAAAATTATTAACTCTAGAAACAATTCGCACACGTTATCCAGAACAAGAGCGGTTACATGTTTACACAGACGGATCTCTTATGGACAAAACTGGGAATACTGGTGCAGGATTATACTGTAAACTCTTCAATTTGCATTTATCAGTAGGCCCAAATACAACAAATTTTGATGGAAAGTTAGCAGCGATTAATACCAGCCTAAAACAACTTTTTAACTATATTAATAAATTCAACAAGACAGTCATATTCTGTGATTCAAAATCTATCGTACAAGCAATAACTAATCATGACTCAAGTGGTAGTACAATAAATGAAATAATCCATTCATTAAAGCTACTACAAAATTTGGGAGAACGATTAGTGTTACAGTGGATTCCAGCATGTGTAGGATTAGCTGGAAATGAACAGGCTGATATATTATTAGCAAAAAAGCCACCAAAATTAAACAGTCAAAGATTAACAGTTTATCTTTTCACTCTGATAAATTACAAATTAATAATAAATCAATTTCAGCAACAGCTTAAAACTGCAAGTATATATTCCTTGAAGACAAATACATCCCTGATTATTATCCATGAAGAAAATTAGTGGCAATATGCCAATTAACTACCAGTCATGACTGTTCAGCTTACACTGTCATAGAATAAATATATACATTTCAGCACAGTGCACCCTTTGCAAACAGCCAGGCACTATTATGGATAAAGAACATTTGCTATTGGGTCAAGCAATTCTGAAAATAGAAACAGATACTCAAATTCAACTAACATCTTATTATTGGGATGCCAGACGAAGAACGGATGAAGTCTAAGATGCAGAGCAACAACATCATTTGTAAAATTGCAAATTCTTTTAAGGATTGGTTATCCTTTTTCTTCTTCTTTTTTTATAGTTTTTTATAAACTTGTATCCATGCTGCTGTTTACTCTTCAGTTTAACTTTTCATACTTTTATTGTATGATGTTCACGGTTAATATGACAACTGTAAAAGTGCAAGTGCATGTTCACATAGGTCAGAAGTCAGAAGTAAGCCAAATTTATTTTTAAATATGTTGTTGTTAGCTAATGCTGGATTTCTGACAATGAAGTCATTAATCCTCTTGCTCTCCAATATTTTTCACTGATGGATGGGGCACTAGAAGTGGCCGGGCATATTTGAAGGTGGTCTCGATCCATTTCCTCTTGCAGATCACATAGAGGACAGAGTGGTGAAGAATATATCCCAATTCTGTTTAAATGTTTTGCCAGACAATCATGTCCTGTAATCAACCTGAAGGTTGCAACTGCTGTTTTTCGAGGATACTCAGGAATCACTGTTTGAATGTTTGGTAGTTCCCATCTTTTATTCTTTGATTTTTCATAGTAATATTTTGCAATAATTTTTTTGAATTCAGAGTTGACTAATCTTTTAGCTGCATAAAATGGTAAATTAACTATAGATTTTTGTACACCGCTGGTACCCTTTTTTGCAAGAAAATCAGCTTTCTCATTACCACTCAGTCCACAGTGAGCCGGTATCCATTGGAAGACTAGGTGTTTTTGAAGTGCTGTTAGATGGCTAAGCATCTTCCAACATTCTATAATAGTTTGGTTTTTTGGTGACAACTTGGAAGTAATTGCTATAATTGCTGCCCTGGAATCTGAGAGAATAACCGCTTGCTGAAAATGTGAAATTCTGTGCAAAAGATTTTGTAGGGCCATTCGAATTGCTTCAATTTCTCCATCAAAGTTAGTAGTTCCATAACTTAAAGATTTGTAATAGGAAAAGAGGTGACATGTGACTCCAGTACCTGCTCCATCTTTGTTTGATATCAATGATCCATCAGTATAAATATGGAGCCATTCGTGTTCTGGAAATCTAGTATGGATTGTCTCTAATGCCAATAATTTTAGAACACTAGTTGGAGTATCACTTTTCTTAACTTCTTCTGTCAGGTGTAAATAATATGTGATGTCTAATGTATGTTGTTGTTGTTGTAGTGTTTAATGCCCGCTTTTACTACTACGGCACCGCAGGCGGTGACACTGATGATACATGAAGATGGAGCATCGGTGGAATGAGATGGCGGGGGAAACCGGAGTACCCGGAGAAAACCCGCCCTGACGCCGCTTCGTCCACCACGAATACCACATGCGGGTCCCTGGGATCGAACCCGGGCCGCCTAGGTGGTAGGCGAGCGCGCTAACCGCTCGGCCACGGCGCCGCCGCTCTAATGTATGTGTTGGATTGACTTTAGATATGAAGTTTTCCTTTGAATTAGGAAGGTGTACATCCTTCTTGATGTCTTGAATTTTGGAAAGAAAGCTCTCCTGAGTCTTTAGTGTATGTGTAAAATTTCTCTTGTGCCATGTATTGAATGGGAGTCTGATCAACTTTTCGTGTTGAATAAGAGCCGTTTTTTTCTATTTCATATTCAATGAGGTATTGGTTGGTTAGTATTTCCATAGCTGCTATTGGTGTGGTTTTGATAGCACCTGTAATTAATCTCAGACTTTGGTTTTGAAAGATTTGAATTTTTTTTGTGTTTGCTGTTACAAGAACTTCGCTGCAGTAAGTAAACAATGGTTTTATATATATATTATATGTTGTGTTAAGCGTTGCTCTGGAACATCCCCACTTCATTCCTGGTAGACGTTTTAACAGTGAAAGGCGCCTCTCTGCTCTTTGTATTACATTTTCTATTTGTTTGGTACATGTAAGTTTGGTATCAAATGTAACTCCTAAATACTTTGCTTCCTTTGTTTCTGGTAATTGTTGACCCTCAAAATTTAGTTTTATTTTTAGTGGTTTTTTTCTTAGTGAAAAGATTTGGTAGTTTGATTTTGTTGTATTAACAGTCATTAAATTTTCTTTGGTCCACCTCTGTAAGTTGGTTAAGGATTGTTGCATGGTTTTTTCCAGTTCTGTACTTTTGCTTTTTGGTTTTGAAGTCCACATTACCAAGTCATCAGCAAATAGTGCACACTTCACGCCTGATTCTTGTATTTGTTGTGGTAGATCATTAATAAATATATTAAAAAGTGTAGTGCTGAGCACTGCACCTTGTGGCAAGCCACGGTGTATTTGTTTATATTTAGATATATTTCTTCCATATCTGGTAGCAATAAAGCGTTGTGTTAGGAAATGACATAGCCATGAAAACATTGGACCTTGTATCCCTATTTTTTTTACTTTCTTTAGTAGTTTTGTTCTGCATATAGAATCATATGCGCTTTGAAAATCAATAAAAACTGATAAATTATCTTCTTTTCTATTGAAGGAGTCTTTAATTTCTTGACTGAGAAGTAAGACTTGTTCATTTGTAGAGTGGAACTCTCTGAATCCAGCTTGACATGGGGATATTAAATTTTGTGATTCTAGAAACCAATTTAACCTGTTTGACACCATTCTTTCCATCACTTTTGCTATTATGCTGGTAAGAGCTATTGGTCTATAATTTTTTATTTCTGATGCTGTTAAATATTAACACCTGCAAAAATATAAACATCAAGTTTGGTGAATTAGATAAGAAAAATTGAGGCTATTATAACTTTTAATCAAGAACTTCATTAACCAAAGTTCATGTCCCAGCATTGAACAAAAGTTCTTCTACATAGAACTGCAGTTTCACTAACAATACCCAAACCTTTATAAACAAGACTATAACTAAGATAATAGAATTGCTTATTTCCATGCAGAATTTTTCAGAATTTTCTCTTTTTAACATTTGGCAGATTAAAAAAAATTACTTTTTATGTAGCTAACAAGCCAGAAAAAGCAGCATTTAATTTGCTGGCATTACTTTTTGTCAAACTCCAATGAATCTCTCGATAGGTGTAATGGTTACCTTTGCTAGGTGTTTATTAGTTTATTTACTCATTAGTCTGTTTAGGCTCATTGTTATGCACTGGAAAAGAAAATCAATTACTTTTATTAAAATGTCTCATCACTGAAATTCTCCTGTATATCAGTCCTGTTTTCACTGAAATTGTACCATTGGTCAAGATGTTCTAACAATTTTCATTTTTCAGTTATTTCTGTTATTTTTACTTTATTTTTAAATAAAAACTGACCTCAAATGACATAAATTAACAAGAACAATTCATTTTACCCTTTTTTTTTACTCAAACTTACTTTCACATTTAGCATTTCAAAACAGCCCAAAGTTACTCTTTGCCTCCTTGGCATTATGCGATGCTTTGCACATGGAGGCTATACCAGTGTCAAAATACTGTGAAATCACTTAAATGTATTTTGCCAGATTTCTGTGTAATGCACATAAAAAGTGTTGCTATTTAGGTAGTTTGCATTCGGCATCATTGACAGCTTTATTAAGTGCAATCAGTCATTGTTTTACTTATGTAGGTATACAAAATGCCATGAAGCATAAATGTCTTTGTTGAACACTACTCAGTAACAATAGATTTCAAAATATTAAACTAACGTTTTTAGTTAATTTTAACTTAGGATAAAAAATTATACATTTTAGCATTTGAGCAGATCAGTTTTTCTTTTTTAAGTGCTGTGTCTGGCAGGCTCTTCCAAAATAATTCCATTTTTAGTAGACTTAATCTGTGCCAGTGTATTAACAATCTATGGTGACAGCAATATATCTAAAAGATATGCTAAAATAATCCTGACCATGTTTATGTGCAATGGCTCCAACATCCTACCATCATTACTCTGACACTCTGCATTGTTAAAGAATTATCAACTATCATCATAATGCATAGGGATCCATTGACTATAGTGCTGCTGAAATAAGAAAGCCACTTGTAGTACGCAAACGCTTGTAGCAGCTGTAAGCATGACCACAGTGAACACTGATTGGTTCCTGACCAAAGCTCTCTGAGGAAGAAAACTAAATAGATCCATTTTTTAATGTTACTGCTGTTTTTTTACATTAGCGGTGTTGATGTTAAGGGGCTTTCTTAGGCTGGATATACTTTAGTATTGGAGTCAAGTGCATTTATTAGCCATTGTTTGATCTCAGTGACAGATTTTACTGTAAGTTGTGTACTATATTTCAAATGTTTGGAAATCTTTGTCTCAATAACTGTGAAAGTGAAACTAATGTTGCTGATGATGCCATTGTACTAATATTAAGTATACATCAAATGCAAAGTACTCATGTGTAACAAATAGTGGGCATTTAAATTATGTCAGGCTTTCTTGAATTCAATACCCATTCTCTACAAGAATGCATTCAACTTAAGAATAAGAGCATATTGCATATTTCTGATGCTAAACACTTGTTTTTAGAGTTTTATACTTTAACAACACATTATGGTTAAGACTGACTGGAGAAGTATAGAACAGTTCATTTTAAGTTGCATATAATTTAGACAATCTGCAATGAATCTGCAATGCAGCTTTGTCCAAGATGATGTTATATGTTTCTGTTTTGCAAATTAAAATTGTGAATCACATTGAACTAAAAGAAATAAAATACACATGACTGTCATTGCACGTCAAATATGATGACTGTAATTAACAATTTTATTTGTAAGTTTTAAGCAATGTTTTATTTGAAATATCATTAAGTGGCCAAATTATGAAGTAGCATATGAGATATTTCAGTATTTAAATTACTTCAATACATCTTGAAGCATACCTGTCAAAACTTAAAATTACATATTGATGAATCTATCCACGTGAGAAGCTGCAGTTCATGTCTGCTTTAAAACAAATAAATGTACTTATATTCTGTAGTAGTGAAGTTTACCTTTATTTGTGTTTTTATAATCATGATAATTTTTTAATCTGAGTTGGCTTCTTTTAACATTCTAAAGAATTGCAGTTTAATTCTTATTTATCTGAGATCTTGTGGGGAAAAATAACAGCATTTTATCAAAATGAAATAAAACACGCAACTCAGTAGAGCATTTCTGATGCCACATATCTTTCTCCTAGTCATTGTGGCAATGACTCATACATAACATTCCTTTAGCTTGTGCACATCTTGCCTCATGGCCAACACTTGTAGACTAATGTTTTCACAAGAGTACCTTAGATTTGGAAACTTGTGCTATGAAACTCACTGAAAATGTTCTGTTACCACTATGGCATTTTTAAACATAATTTGTAAACTCAATATGTTTTAAATTATCCTTGTGAGAAAATTGAATACTACACCATTCTCAGTATGTGTTATAACATGAATTTTAAATAGAAAATGATTATCCGGGCTTCTGGGCCATGGTCTTGTGGAAAAGCTCCTTCCAGATGACAACTCACAAGCTCAGATAATCATTTTCTATATAATGACACCGGTCGTGAAAGCTTACGCAATTTAAACATGAATTTTGTCACTTATTATTTCCATGAATTTCTTATGCTCTCTTATT
Organism: Tenodera sinensis; assembly: GCA_030765045.1. NCBI lineage: Eukaryota > Metazoa > Arthropoda > Insecta > Mantodea > Mantidae > Tenodera > Tenodera sinensis. The sequence goes on from CM060964.1 coordinate 57,255,121, forward strand.
GAAGGAAATTGTTACAAATTGTTGTTTCCAGATTTAAGGCACGTCAATATCAAGTCCTCTGAGCACAGCCAGAGTTGCATGTCCTAAGTTTTACAAATATCTTTCCCCTTGGTTTTCTAAATTAAATTTTGTGAAATATTGATTAAACCCAGTCCATGAATCACAAAGAGATTTTAAACATCCAGTACCAAGGGAAGGGAAATGGTTTATAAAAACACAAATAAATGGGCCTCCATGAAGTGTTGTGTCCATTATGGATGGACAAACATCAGGGATGCATAAGAAGCAATGGAAGTTGTCTCACAGTGTAATTTGCTTTTAACAACTTTTGTGCATATTTCCAAACTCCAGCAAAAACAAGATTCCCTTCTTGCAAGCAGATTACAGCACTGTTTGTTATCTGGCTAACATGGTACTCATTAGTGGAGCAACTATAACATACCCTTAAGAAAGTACTGCTGGTAAAGTTGGCATTACAGTGCACACAAAAGGTCTAAACCAGCCCTGTCCAATGTGGTGCTTGCAGGTGCCACGGCACACATGTATTTTTCTGGCACCCTTCAAAGCAAATTGTTACTCCAACAATTTCTAATATTAATTCAAATTTCAAGACTATTTCCTTCCAAATATCTCTCCAGTACACACCCATGAAATATGTCATTGGCTTATTAAATGCTAGTGATTTGAATTCAGCATGCTGCTCTACAGCTACCAGATGCTTTAATATGTGGCAACACAGCTCCCCCACTTCTCTGCTTTGAATAAAGGCCTACACAATAGTGGTTATGGTGGTACCTGCACTTCCTTAGGCATGAGTAAAATGTGCCCAAGCACATAAGAAAGTTGGAGAGCACTGGTCTAAAGAGTAAAGAGAGGGTAACCATTTTAATGTTGGCTGTGCATACAAATTAAAGAATGTTTCATTCATCGCCTCTTTTGCAGTGTTGTGGTCCACTTTGAATTGCCATATCCTGGCTTCTTTCCAGAGCAGGGCTTCTCAAAGCTTAAAATCGCACTGAGTGCCATCCAAGGTACAGAGCTTTCTTACACTGTGCATTATGGCAACTTGGTGAAGCTCAGTTCAACATATGCTGCAGAGTGAAGAATCAAGGAAGCCTGTGTTTATAGATGGCTGGCTTATCAGTGAATCAGTGATATTGGAGCAACCTGCTCCAAAGAAAGCAATTTAAATCAGGGTGGGAACTTTCATACTTTTTTAAAGTCATGATCATAGAGCCAAATACCTCATATGCAGTACAATAATTAATGAGTGAGAAAATAATCTGTTGAAAGACACTATAACAGAGTACACAGATGGTGAAATCATAGATACTAGAGAGGAACAATTAAAGAAGTTCCTACATCTTGCAGAAGAATATTTTTATCCAAAAATGAGGTTTGTACCAGTACTTTCCAGATCATTAAAACAAAAACCAGATTTCATATTAAAAACCAAATTAACCAGTTTAACACTGCACACCACTCATAAACATTATGCAGTGAAGCAGAAACAGTGCTGAAAGTGAGGAAGAGAGAGATGGTAAAGTGAGCGAAAGATAGAAGCATAAAGAAAGAGCGGGTGGAAATTTACACCGAGGTCAACTTTTTGTGGTCGCATTTTGCACCTTGTACCGGTGCATGCACTCTGAGAGGCCCTATTCCAGAGGAATGTTTCGATATTATTTGTGATTTTTATCAGTTATCAACAAATATGAATTGAGAAACATTGACGCTTGGAACCATTGCTTTTTCAATACATGTGCATATTCATTGGGCTCTCCAACATACAGCATGCATTGTGTAGAGTTAAGTAAAAGATCATTGTAATTTGGCCATACTGTATGGAGAGAAATTATATGAATGACAGGCTACATCCCCATTAAAGACCTCAATCTCTCTAAATGGTTACTTCCCTGGGCAATTGCAAGTGAAATGATTGATACTGTTAAGTGGTTGAAAAGCTATGATACATTTAGCAGCATGTATCATTGATTTTTACTGCTGTTTACTGCAGTAAAATCTGTTTAGAATAAGTTGTCACTATCCATGAAGTCTTCAGTTTCAACAAGTTGAAGAAAGCATGTATCATTATATAGAGACAGCTAGGCCAAATATTGTAGGGGAACTTTGTTTGGCTATCCAGGCCTGCACTTTGTGTTCACAAAGGTTTCCATAGAGCGTGCAACAGTAGTTTCTTCTGACAGTTCAGACTTTCTGACAGCGAAATTGAGAAGTGAAAGACATGTGCCTACATGTTAGCACAGTGGCTTGGCCATTGATAAAGCTTTAAAAACATAGTACACAACTACAAAGAAAAAAACAACAAAATCTGTGCAGCATAACACCTAGCAATATTTGCACCACAAATTTGAATACCTATGTGTCATTATGTATGTCATTCTGTAAAATAATTGGGTTACTTTTTAACATTTCTCTTAAGAATCCTTTGAGGTGTCTCTTGAAATTCCAGATACCTGTTAAGAAAATCATCAGTGCAGCAGTTCATGTTGTACTGCTATCCCTGTCATTGAGCATTCTGGTTCAAAAATAGCATTCCAATATGTAGGCATGGTAGGACAAAAGGTAGAACATATTTCGTGCCATAATCAGTGCGTTCCTCCATTCTTTCCAGGTTTGTAAAAGAATTCCAGTAACTGGATATCCGTATTTCAAAATTATAATTATTTATTAAAGTATTTAAAAATGAATGCATGTGGTAAACAAATTAAACATAACTAAACTGTGTTGTTAGAGGTTTAAAAGGAGCATCTGTTCATAGATATTTAAATAAATGTGTATGTTTAAAATAAAAATGTGTTAAAGCAATTGATGTGTTGTCTTTTTTTAAATATATCATTTCAGATAATTTAGAAAGGCTTGCTATGAAATTAATGTGTTGTTAAAAAAATTGGTCATCTAATTTGACGTGGAATGCCTTTGAAGAGAAATAGTTGTCAGGGCTTCTTGTGTAAAATATAATTGAAAGCATTGTAGGTATAATGAGGTGTTGACATGAAAAAAGTGATAAGTCATGAAAGCTGATAACTCATTGGCTTGTTGACTTACTCCCCTCTTCATGACAAATCACATTTTGTTACCACAGGTGCCATCTTGTGTCGTTCATAGGAATTCCTCTGCTCGCAACCTGACTCACTGCCATGTCTATACCATTGGCAACAGGTCTTACTACCTTTTCGATGAAAAATCTGACACATATTTTTTTACTACCTTTCCCATGTCAATACCTTCATTATGCTGCATGCAAAATATGTTTAAATTAAAGAATATTTCATTTTTGTCATCCATATGTATGAAAATGTTTTGTGCTCCATTTATTATATTACAGTGACTATGACATTTGTTTTCATTTTCAATGTTTTATCCATATTTGTATGTAGAAAAATAAATCTCATATGATGCTAGAAATTAAAAAATCCTCCGTTAAATATTTCTCACTTATGAACCTTTAATTCTGTTTTATGCTATGGAACAATTTCCTGATGCAAGTAAGAAAATGATAGTATTATATTTAAATGCAGTATTTTTTGTTTTCCTGAAAATAAGTGAAGGGTAAATGGTAAAAAGTGACATTTTTAATTTTATTGCTTTGGTTTGTGAAATTGAAAATTCCTATTTGGTACTAGAACCTTTTTCTTCAAAATAGAAATATGTGTCTTTACAGAACAAATGATGCTATTAATTTGTATTGATAGGAATCTCTGTTTACATAAATGATGGGTGTGCTAAATATGCTTATACTGTGCATTATGCATATATCTTCTGTTCAAATTCCTTTTCATTTTATGCTTGTGAAATGTTTATCTTAATGAAAACCTGCATCAGTTTCAATACAAAATTCTTGTTTTGACGAATGTTTTTATTCTTCTGGTAAAGGTTTCAAACTTTCCATAACACTTAATCTAGTACTCTCAGGTCGTAAAATGTTGATATTCTTTGTTGCATTATGGTGGTAAAGCTCTTTAATTTTTTAGAATTTTGAGTTCTAGCATTGTATTGGTAACTATACCAGCAGAGTTGGTAGAAAAATAGCAGTATGAATAGTCCATGAAGCAGAATCCCATTTTTATCTAACTATCCCTCCTTGAGATCCTATATTCCCTTTGCTTATGTTGTCAATCTCTCAGCTCTTTAACTTACTTTGTCATCATTTCATTCCTTGCTAATATGTCTTCATCTGCTCGTTTACTCATTAATAACCTGTTTCTCTTAATTATCAAGCAATGTCTTACTCTTTCATCTTGCAGAGATTTTTCTTTTCTTTTTTTTTTTTTTTTTTTTTTTTTTTTGGTGTGGTGTTTAATGCCCGCTTTTACTACTACAGCACCACAGACGGTGACACTGATGATACATGGAATGAGGATGGAGCACCGGTGGAATGAGATGGTGGGGGAAGCCGGAGGAAACCTGCCCCAGCGCCGCTTCGTCCACCACAAATCCCACATGCAGTTTTGCAGACAGATTATGTAGTACCATTTTTACTATGGATCATTATGCAATTGCACACCATTGTCAATCCAGCTACTTTGTATCTATACCTTTTCGGAATTTTCAGTTCAGAATTTAGCATCCCTGAAGTTAAAATTCAAAAAATGGGATTCTACCTACTTTTTTGCTCTCCTGCAATGAGTTACAATGATACAGTATTTCATATGTTTCCATATTTTGGATATATGTATATTTTGCAATTTGTATTTCACAAGTCTGTTTTGTTTGAAATGCCAATATTGCATCTAACTCTTAAGATTTTATGTCAAATAATACTGAATTTGTTTTATTTGTATGTGAAATATATGCAAACTCTCTCTTAAGTTTTATTACTAAAATGCAAGATTTTTACTAAGCATAAGCCTTTAATGTTGTATTTTCTAAGGGGGAAGAAGAACAAATGTTATGAAACTTCTTTTCATTTGCCCTTCATTTCACTTACCTGTATTAAGAGGTAATCAACTTCTATGTGTTTATTGCTCTTTCTAGCCTGTAACAGTTTAAACATGCTAGAAGGCATGGGAAAAGTTACATTTGCATTAAGCATATTTCTAGATATGTTACAAAATGTGCCATACCTAGGAATTTATAAAAGGTAAAAATAAGTGATGATAATATTCTTATATAATATATAACTAAGCATTAAAATTCAAAATTCATGGATCTCATAGTAATTAAGCATAAAAATAAACACAAAATAGTAAATGTGCACAATTTGAATCATGTAATAGTATTTATCATCCACTAGCCTCACTTGCAATTGAAAGGATATAAAACAATAAAGAAGATTATAACTGATAGTAGTGCCCACATTTTTTCACTAAACATGCATCTAAGGCCCCTCACACCTTTCCCAATAGAAAAGTGAAGTACTTAGGGTTTATCTTTCTGTATTGTCAGTATACTCCTTAATGTTTTCAGAACTGTACCACCAGCCATGGATCTTAATTACAACCGAGCTCAGGTCTGAAGAGGTTGTGTTATTCATTTTTTGTAACTGTACTTACTAACTTAAGAGGAATAATAATCCACATATAATATTCTAAGCATATTATACAATGCGGCTACCACTTGGCAGCTTGCATGCTGGCATTCTCAGCTCAGTCTACTGCCAAAATAGGTATAATTTTCCTACAACAGTTTCCCATTAGATAGAGAAAATTCTGTATTTGAAAGAAATTGTCTTTCTTAAGACTGGATATAAAACTAGCTTTAGAAGTGCCATGCAGCTGGCCATGAAGGATTAGAACAGGAATTCCTGAATAAGTAAGAACATGACAAGGAGTAATATCAGATATAATAGTATAATGTGCATCTACACTCCTAGATTTGAAGTTTTGCTCTTCATGTGCATTTGAGTGAAATAAATTTTTTTCATCATAGGATGTTTCTTGAAGTCCTGTAAGTCCTATAGGAATTGATGCTACTAAAGGAATTTTCACATCATGAAGGTACAACAGACTGTTATGGACCATGCTATTCTTATGGAAGAATCAAGTGCACCATTGCCAAATCTGCGTGTTTTCAAATGCCATTAAGATAAAGTATGAACATGCATTTCGGTGTGAAATGTGTCGAATACTATGGTATGCACGATAAACCTTTTATATAATTGCATATTTTTTAAAATAATAAAATCTAAAATTTTGTTGAAAGCAGATTTTTTAACATCTTTCTCACTCCGAATGTCAAAACATGGTATTAAACCAAAATAATGAAAAAAAAAATCTGGATTATTCGCTTGCTTTTATAGGCCACATTGGTATTTAGATTATATCAATATGTCTAAACATATTTTTTAAAAAAATAGTTTTAAACAAAGTGTTAAGATTCTTCGTTTATACAGTAGAAAATGTCGCTGGCTAATTCTCGTTCTGTAAGTCCATGTAAAAACTTACTGTGACAAAGTTGTCAAGGAAATAACAAAATTATTTTTTATGTACATGTAGAACGTCTCCAGTACCAAAGTATCACCATTTAAAGGCAAATGTTTGCAGTGCGCTAAGCACACCACGGACGAAACCCGGTCCTCGTGTCTTGGAGATGATGAAAACCAGAGGTGGTATGACAGTTGAAGGGCCGATAAGGCATTGTACTTCAGTGCAGGTTTTCAATAGGTTTTGGGAATCTGAGGTATGAGCAAGTTTTACAAGTTCTCTGGTAATCATGTGCATAGCAGTTAAGTGATCAGTGCGGAATGGATCGCAGAAAAAAGGGCAAAATTATTCAAAGTGGCGAGCAAAAAACAATTCTAGAGTGTACGATTATTGAAAGAAAAAGAACCCTGGACACAGTGACTCGTTTATTGTTAGTGAGCTTCATAAGGTGACTGGTGTAAGTAGGCCTACATTTTTTATATTAAGAAAATGTAAAAAGGATCCCATCACTACACCATGGTATACATATAAAACCAGCAGGAAGATAAAATATAATGATTTTGAAAGCAAATATGGCACAAATTTCATGAATTTCTATTTCAAAGTATTCCCTCTACAATTCTGACCATGTTGAAAAAAGTCAATGAGGATGAGGACTTGTCAAATTTTAAATATTCAACCTTTTATAGCTTAGGGAAGGAAATGGGATTTCATTTTGAAAAGAGAGGAAATAAATTGTTTATGATTGAGACAAATGATATAGTGTGGCAACATTCCTATTTACGGAAGATTAAACATTTCAGCAAAGAGGTAAGGAAAATTGTGTACCTTGATGAAAGTTGGGTAAGCGTAGGGCACACTGTATCAAAAGTTTGGAAGGATAAGACTATGAAACTTCCTAAAGAAGTGCTTTTGACCAGATTATCCACTGGTCTTAAATCACCTGCTGCTCATGGACCACGATTTGTAATATTGCATGCCGATGATATGATTTGTACAGGGTGCAAAACTTGTTTTCTTGGCAAAAAAAAGGTTCTGCTGATTATGATGAAATGGGCAGTGATAGATTCAAACAGTGGCTCAGGAACCAACTAGCAAAACCGCAGTAATCGCAGTGGCGCAACATACATGGCAGTGCCACGTTGATTCTCCATAAGAGCCATTGTGCCTTCATAACGTGAAAACTCCTATAGGGATGAGACAAGCAGAAAGATTTCTTCAACTGTAAGTGCAATATACAGAGATGTAGAAAAAGCTTGCCAGAATCAGAAACATTTTGCTATTGTTTCCACACTCCAGGAGTGTTTTGTCAAATGAAGTGAATTAACTTGTCCAGTCTAAAATGTAGTTTTGTATACAACCTGATTTTAGATAATAATGGAACAGTATAAAAAATTACAACTTAAACATCAACACTTGTGTTCACTGCTCAATTGTGTGAGTGATATCTGCCTTTGTTTACACCATATTGCATGATATCTGACACTTCTACTGCACCATGAGCACTCACGTTTTGGGGTCAGTCGATAATTTCTGTCCTTGCATACTTTGAAGTGGAAGCTGAGCATTGCAAATGTGGTCATAATGTGTTATATTTCATAGAGTTCTTGCTTTCAGTCTTTATACACCATTGCATCCATGCTGTAGGCGTGGCTCCATATCTCATTTTGCTTTTCCTCCAATGCAGCCTTTATATGAACCTCCAACTCAGATAACCCAAACACCCATGGAACATTCCAATAGAGAAATGGAAAGCATATCTGATGGCAGTAAACACAGCCTGCTCCACATTCAGTAAACAATGTAGAGGGTGAGACAGAGTTGTTCACAGAAGAAGTGAGATTGACCATAAAGTTGACTAAGAATCACTACCTGAAAGACTTCATTAAGGAATCAGAGAAAAGTATAACCTCGCTATGCAATGCATGCCTAAGACAAGGCACCATCCCAGGCAAGTGAAGAAAAGCAGCTTTAAAAATGCTATACAAGGGAAAGTGGAATCCAAATTCATGTGGGGGAATTGCCCTGGAGTCAGCGCTATTGAAATGACTAACTAGGTTATTGTGCAAATGCCTAGGAGTAATTCAGATTTAGGAAGGGAAAATTTACAGCCCAGGCAATATGATGCCTACAAAGAGATATAGAGGAAGGACTGAAACCTCCAAGAGGGGAACTTCACGCAGCCTTCCTAGATTACTCCAAGGCCATTACTGTTCAACTTAGCCACAACAGGTGTTGTTGGACTAATACCAGCAAATATGAACATATATTTATATGCAGGCGACAGAGCCACCAGCCAACAAGACCTACAACTAGCTCTCAACAGAGTGCCAGACTGGGCAAAACAAAACACTTGTGCCTCAGTGAGCAAAGAATGGTCAAGATGATATGCAGAAAGGGAGGGAAGGCAGCAACCTTAGTCCATAAATGCAAACCTCTCAAGCCTGTACAGCAGAATCCCGATAACTCTACATTCTGTATAACTGGGTGCCTTTTTTATTTTAATTTTTAATCCTTTTTATTGTTATAAAATTGACTGCAATAAAGCTACGTAGGCTTTCACGGCCGGCGTCTAAATTGTAGAAAGAAATATCTTCCGGGCTGTTATGCCGTGGTCTGCTGGAGATCTGTCTTCCAGACGTTTCGTCTACAACTGCGGTAGACATCCTCAGTGGCGTTGTCGAAGTCTCCTCGTGGAAGGTATCACTACGACTGATGCGTCGACTGTCTGTGGGGCTCCATTTATACCATGCGCAACGTGCGCTGATTGGCCCGGGGCGTCCAGAGGCGTGGTGGCTGGTGGAGGGGGTTCTATCTCTCTTATGCTGCTGGTCTCTTCTGATTGCCTTACCTTGCTATCCTGCTTCTTATGATGTTCTATGACCGGATGCCAGTTGCTGTTTAATCTTAAGGCCTCTTCCTTCTTATTTGACTGCAATAGTTTCTATAACCTATGTGGTATAAACAGTATAGGTAAATTTTAATTAGATGCCTTTTTCATTTTAATTTTTCATATTTTTTATTATTATAAGTTGATTAATAGTTTCTATAACCCACTATGTGGTATAAACAGTATAGGTAAATTTTAATTAGTGTACATATACAACCTATTGCATTCTCCCTCACAGTAACAAAAGGGTTGACTGCGATATCTTTGATATCTAGTTAGAATATAAGCAGGCAGCAGACCATTGTCACAAAATCAAAAGCTTGCCGTTGATAATGTGGATACACAGCACGAGCAACTATTTTGAAGGCTTATTGCTTTACCCAGCTCGTATGTGGCAAGCTAAACTCTCAGTTACATATTTCTGGCCACAGTACCTTTTCTCAGATTTTAGGCTTACTGTTAAGTGTTGTGTTGGAGTTATGTTTGTGCCACTAAAAATGTTGAATAAGAAGAAAAGACAAGTTAACATGACAATGAAAATTAAATTGCATGCATTAAAAGAGACTGGACAAAGGGGAACATATTAATATGTAATAAATTGTTGGATATGCTAATCTTTCCTGTTTCTTATATTGCACAATTATGTACACTATTATGTTTGAGTTGTGAATAACTGATAACTCGACACTCTCTCAATCCAAATTAGATCAAGTTATTGGGATTTTACTGAACCACACTTCAAATACTTAGGTGTGATATTCCAGATAACTGGGGCAGTATTCACAACCCATATCAAGGGTGAGAGTGAACGCTGTAATGAGGGCCATAACTGACTTTACACATCTCCTGCTGATGTTAAAGACAACACTGAAAATATTCCAAACAAAAATAGTACCAGTGGTGATATATGGGATAGAGAACATATGGCCATTCCTGAAATTTGAATTTAAATGAAGTTTAAATATATTGTTTTAGTACATTTAAACTATAGCATTTTACATTATAGTTGAAAAGCTTTCTAAAACCAAATAGTAATCCTACTACAGTTGTTCAGTAAATCTTGCTTCTTTGCAACAGCGCATGTGTCAAACCGTTATTCATATGTGTATGTTTGTCAGCTTCACACTGCAGTTGCAAACTTATGGGTTAGTTGGAAGATAGAAATACAGGATCAGACAAAAAAATTCATTGCCACAACTGCGATTTGAACCACGGATCTTCAGCTTACCATACTGATGCTATCTATCTGAGGTACCCTAGTAACAGATCAGCACATCATCAAATTCTCTAACTGACTTGCACTTTTTTCCAGTAAACCATAAGGCATTCTCAAATTCATTTTGAGATAGCGTCCCCTAGTGCAATCTCATAAGTACTTTAAGTACTGGGCTTCATAGTTAACCACTATTAGACCAATGTTAATTCTTTCACATATGCTATGTGTAGGCTAAATATGAAAATATAGAATCAGAATGAAAAATTCAAAATCATCGCTAGGAGTGGAAACACGGCATTCCTCTAACCATTTGAGCTACCATTACAATTGGGGTTATTTGGTGTAATGCCAGCATGCTGCCATGGTAGCTCAGATGGTTTGAGAAGTGCACAGTAAGCCGAAGTTTGTGGTTCAAAATCCAGCTGAGACATTGAGTTTTTCAGTGTGATTCTGCCTTTCCAATATTAGCCCATACGTGCCTTGTGTGAAAGAACAATTAATTAACATTGTTGGAAGATAGTTTCAGCCAGTGACCAATTATTCAGTGGTTTGAAACTTACTGGTGGTATCAAATCATTGCATTATAAAGTTAAAATTATAAGTAAAGACAAATGCTCCTTTTTGTTTGTTGGTTTAAGATTTACTGACTCCCTGTGAATATGCAAATTTTGCATGTTTACTTGAATAAACATGCTCAGCTATGAGAAAGAGCAGAAATAATCTCTCTGCATTTATGCTAGAAAAGCTTGATTATTTTGAATTGTAATAAATGCAAATGATAGAAAGTTTGGAGTAATATTTTTTCAAAATGTGGATTGGTGTATGTTTAACTGTAATGAAGTTTTATTTGATTAATTCATATATTTATTTAATAAAAATGACAAATGAAACAATGAATTTCTTGTGTTGCACAGAAGCAAAATAGCGTCAGAAGGGCTCCATTAAAGAGACTTCTATGTAACTCTATGTATTAGACTGCATTTGGTTTAAATGCATGTTTGGAATAACATGGAAAATGAAATTAAATTCTTAAAATTATTACCTGTTACTAGTATTACTTTTCTGCCTATGTTCTACTGTTTTTGATATGTGTGGACACTAATGGCTCTAGATTCTGAAATACTCCAAAGCTCCAGCGACAGTGATATAAATTGAAGCGATTCTCTTCATGTGCACTTAAATAACTATGTATAATTCATTTTAAAAATAAACAACTAATTGAGATATAACAGCATGGCAGTTGCACACATCAGTTGCTTGTGATATCAAAAATCTTTTGTGCAAGCAGTAACACTTCTTACAGAGTTGTTCATTAGTTCATTTTAATATAAAACTTAAATGCCTTGAAATGATCCAAGGCCTCCTAAACCTGTACAGCTTAAATGATATAATGAACAGTACAGTATGTTTTAGGGATGCAAATTCAAGCAGAGCTCCTTTCTCCTTTTAATGTTTACCTATCTCCTGCTTGCTTGCTTACTGTTTTTGGATGACTTGGTGTGTTGTGCCTTGTACTAAATTGATGATAGTTGCAAATAATGTGTTAGTGTGCTCTGATGCAATGTTCAAACAAGGAAGATGCTTGTGGAAAGTTGTAATTTTCTGATACTACCTTTAAACTTAGCAATGAAGATTTTGTAAACAATTTCTAGAAATTGCTTCTTTTTCATGAGTAACACTAGTCATACGTTTATAATAATGATGCCACTGAATGCTTAAAATGCTTTCAACTGGCTTGATGTAATGGGGCATTACTATCTTGATGAAAAATCTCAAAGTGTATATATACATATATATATTTGGTTTTTTTTTTTTTTTGTGTGTGTACATATATAACCATCCAATATTTTAGGTTTTCTTAAGGAGTAAAAGTGTAAAATATTTATAAGTATAAATACCTTCATGTTAAAGCAAACTATGTACTTACTACAAATAAAATATTGCCTATATTTACATGTGTCATTTATTAATCAGACTATTCTTTGTTCTTCAAAATATGGAAGTAGTTCTAAAAATAAAAATAAAATAATAATAATAATAATAATAATAATAATAATAATAATAATAATAATAATAATAATAATAATAATAATAATCAACAAATATTATAAATATTTAAATACTAAACTTCATGTACCTTAGGTTTTAACTCTTGTAACACTACTAAGGATGCAAGAGATCTTCTTGTGAAATTGGTTTAGTTATTTGAAGTGTTCAAGAACTTAAAACCTTAGATAATTGAAGTGTAGTCTCTAAATATATAATATATATGGGTTACTACAAATGTTTGAAATGATTTCACATATTTATTACAATTGTATTTCTTGACATATTGTCACCAAACTTTACGGGTACACAGAAAACCTCAAATTCTATTGTTACATCCATATTTCAGATTTCTACCACGAGAGGCAGGCAAGTAGCAATTAGTCAAAATGGCGACAAGTGAGGAAAGACCATATGCTGTGCTCGAATTTCATTCTCTTAGATCTGCTATCATAGTGCAGCAACATTTCAGAACAATATTCCACAAAGAACGACCATCTGCCAACATCCTTCGGCGATGGTACTAGGAATTTCTAACCACAGGATACCTGTGTAAAGGAAAATCAACAGATTGGCCTGCAGTGATTGAAGAGATGGTTGAGCACGTGCAAATGAGTTTTACCCGCAGCCCACAGAAGTCCATGAGCAGAGAATCCAGAGAACTGAACTTTCCACAACAGACAGTTTGGAAGGTTTTAAGGAAAAGGTTAAAGATATAACTGTGATTCTTTGTGGAATTTTGTTCTCAAATGTCACTGCTCATATGCTCTTTCCATGCCTGTTGTCATTTTTACTAATTGCTACCTGCCAGCCTCTCGTAGTAGAAATCTGAAACAAGGAACAGAACTTGTTGACATATTGTCACGAAACTGTACAAGTACTTGTAAAGTTTCATGACAACCTGTCAAAAAATACAGCTGCAATAAACATATGAAATCACCTCAATCATTTGTAGTAACCCTGTACTTGTTGATTTATATTGCTTCACTGTCAATGGCATCAGTTTTTTCATTGTAATAATGGTTTTTTATGCATGTCTTAATCTTCTGTATTCTTAATCTCCAAGCTTCTTTATCCTCCCATAGGCTCTTGGGTATGTTTTTCTGCTTCATGTCGTCTTGTTCTCCATGAAACCATGTCTTTGTGGTCTGCCTCTCTTCTTTCTACCCACAGGATTCGATCTGAAGATTTTCTGTGGTATCTAGTCTTTCCTCCCACATCCTTTGCACATGACTAAAGCCACAATTTTTAGTACCACATCGTGTGCAGGAGTGTTGGTTATGCTGTGAGTGTGTTTGCCCAGATCGAAAGGCAAGCCATCAGCACTGAACGAAACAGTCCCATGCACATGGTAAGGTGACTAAGAATTGTGGCTCTACACATGACTATGTCATACAAGTTTAAACTATTATAGTTTGTTGCACTCCCAATTATACAATCATGAGCATTATAAACATTAAAATCATAATTATTACAAAAGAATCTCTGGTAGTGTGTCAAATGTAGACTCTTCAGTAGTGAATAAAGTGTCTGTATTTGATTTGATAATCCTTTTGTATTCCTAAAATGTTTAATAATTCCTCCTTGCATAGTGAGCTGAGTCTTCATTTCTCGTTCCCTGGCTGTGACTTTGAACATTTTACACCTTATCCACTGTTACTGATCTTATATGTATTCATAATTATGTGAAAAAATACCAATTTCTATAGAGCTGTCATTTTGAAATACTCATCTGTTTAAGTAATTTCTTGTGTACTGCTGCTCTTAACATTTTAGTAAAAGGATTCAATTCTTAAATGTAATCATGCATGTAATTTTGTAAAAATCTGTAATTCGTTTACAGAATGCTTGCCTGTTTAATTATAAGGCAGTGCACATATAAAAAGCCTAAAAATCTACAATTTCCATCTGTCACCATTTTTTCTCACAGTATTGTGACAGTGACAATTTTGTAAACTTTTGGTTAAGTATAAATTTATGGAATTCAGATATTCGGAACATAATTTATTAAAGTCCAGACATGCAATTTCTTGTCTGCATACATGAAAGTCATTTCCTGTAAGATCACGTTGCATGATTAGGTCATATACCAGTCCTACAGGCACGGTCAACTTTGCTGATGGGTGCTAACAAATGATTAGGTAAGCTACCTTGTAAATGAGTTTCATTTATTTAAACTCCAAATTTTAACCATACAAGGGATCAATTTTCACATGCTAACACGAAACTACGTCATTTTGATCTTTGAAGACTTCTCTCAAGATGGATTTTATGCCACCAGTTGTTGTAGTGCTTAACGCCCGCTTTTACTACTACGGCACCGCAGCAGGAACCTCTGCCAAGGTAATAACAGCAAACTTTACTTTGATCTTTATTTTCTCTTTCATTTGGTGTAATGTAAATCATTAACTTTATTCATGTAAATTAAACCTTCCAAAACTAGAATTACATGTTGATTTCTGGGATACATCCTTCACCATGTTTTCAGCCATCCATGGGAAATAATACCTCTGAGCTACCCCTCCTGAACACTCCTTTCAGTCATTGTAGATTATTCTTTAGTGAAGATGCCCAGCATCCATTCTAACATGATATCTGGTAGAGAGGTCAAAGGCCTCCATCACAGTATGTTATATGAATGCTTTTGTTCTATAATTAATTTGAAGTGTTCATTAAAACTCCCCCATGGTTTTTACATCTGACAAAGAATTATATTTTGCCTTTAATAGAATATTATAAAGAACTCTGCATAGCAGTTTTCTAAGTTTTAAATTAAACTATGATAGAAAACAAGGATAGTGATAAAAATTTAATAAAAATTAGCAAAATAATACACTTTAAAAAGGTGAGTCTCTTGAGTAGCTATCTATGAAGTTATGCTGAAAATTAGGAGTTAATTGGTAAAACATTTCAACATTTGGAACAGTTTAATTAAAAGTACTGAAAAAATGTTTTGAGGAAAACAATATTTAAAATCAAAGTGTGCATTACAGTACTATGTTCTAGTGTATTTTAAAGACTGCACAGAGTGATAAACACTAACAAGAGAAAAATTCAATTTTTGCATTTTTTTTTTCCAGATTTTCAATCAATTTCATGTCTTTAACATAGTACTTATAAACCTTTGATAATTCTTTGTCTCGATATAAGCAATGAAAATATTTGTTACATAATGCTTCCATCTACTGGAAACACCTGTTAAGAACACAGCAAAGTTTATCTTCTTCAACCCCAATTCAATTAATAGAAGTGCACATAAATTATGAAGTGTTTGTTTCTTTCAGAATGATGTTAGAAGAATAGAATAGTTGTGCACAAAAACAGGTGCATGCAATTACCAGGAGAGCAAGAAACCTCCAAACAGGCTGCACAGTGTTTTGCCTGTCCACTTCCTCAGTGCTTGTTGCTGTCTGCTGCTATCATAGAAAGGTGCTGATGAAACCATACAATATTTTTAAAACTACCTTTAAAGGCTTTACTCACCAACTTTATGAAAGGAGATGCTGAAACTGGGCTCTGTTGTCCATACATTTTTGGCATTTCTTGGGGAAACTATCACTCGCCATTGTTCACATTGAGAAATGCAGGCAGTTTCCTGGTGGATATTTTGTTTTAATTCTTTCTTTAGCGGGTTAACTTGTACACTTTGTTTTAAGTTATCCCAGAGATAGAAATCACAAAGGGTTAGGTCGAGGGACTCTACTGATAATTCTGTTCTGAAACACACTACTCAATTGTTCTCATCGAAACATTGGCCATATGATCTGTTGCAGAGTCTTGTTGAAAAAAGGCAAAATCACGCCCCCTGTCAATTCTCTAAAAAAGGGGGCAAAATTGTATTCATGTACGTTTGGATGACTCGAAGAAAATTGGCCCTATAACTCAGAACCTAATATTGTTCATGAAGTAACCAATCCTTCATGAAGAAAAATTTGGTGTATTTGGTATATTAGCGGAGAAAGGTTTCTCAGAGCTCCAATAACAGAAGTGATTTCTATCTCTGAGGTAACTTGAAGCATAAAGTGTACAAAACCACTCACCCTGGAAGAATTAAAACAAAATATCCACCAGGAAATTGCCAGCATTTCTCCATATTAATTATGGTGAGTGATGGATAGTTTCCCAAAGAGGTGCCAAAAATATATGTATGGACGACAATGATCAGTTTCAGCATCTTTTTTCATAAGGCTGGTCAGGAAAGCATTTAAAAGTAGTTTTAAAAATGTTGTATGGTTTCATCTGTGCCTTTCTATGATAGCGGCAGACAGCAACGAGTGCCAAGGATGCTGACAGGGAAAACACTGTACAGCCCATTCAGAGGTTTTTGCTCCCCTGGTACTTAATATTCTTTGCTTACAGAACAGATTGTGTACAACACATTTCAGAGGCCATTCTCCCAGAAAATTCACTGTAATAGAACATTTCCTCAGTGTATAATGCCCAGGTAAAAAAAAAGGATCTGACATTTGAAAAAGTCCTCACCTATGGAAAAATAGGTGAAGAGTAAAGCAGAAACATTCATTACCCCTTCACTAAAGGTAAAAAGGTAAAGAGGAGGACCAGATTCTGCATAACTATTCATGTCTTTGGGTGGGGTGAGAAACCAAACTGTTTTTCTCAAACCTCTTCACATTTTTAAATACAGGACATATATGAACTACATTTTACAACCAAGGAATATTAATTAATATTTACTTTACTCTGCCATTCATTTTTCACTTTCTGAAAACTTAGAAGAACTTAATGATCAGTTTATTATAATACCTCATTTGCTATATTACTTAAAATGATATTTGATATTCCATAACGTATATGTTGGAATTTAGGTTCATATTTATACATAATCTGTGTGTTAAATAAAAAGCAACAAGTATGCTGTCATCGTAGAAGCAACAGATTGATTAATGCAGTCCATTATCAATGTGAATACTGTTCTCTACAGTCACCAATTGCAAGCTTACTAACATAGCCTCTTTTGGTGCTTGCTAAATTGCCACTCTCCAGTGATAAAGGAGTTCAGTAAACGTTGCACACACGAAGGGGATCTTGTCACCTGCATAAATATGTCAGAATGCTATTTGTAGAAATAAGAACTGATGAATTAATATTTTCTCCTATCCATTGGTACATGAAATTTACCTTTGAAGATTACTTTTTCAATGTCTAAAATGTTATAAATCCTACACACTGAATGAAAAAGTAATAGAATAGCATGTACATTGTAATAACTTAGTTAGATTAACTTACTTGTAAGAAAGGATGAGAAGTAAAACAGTGGTCAACCACTCAAAAACTGCTTTTCCAGTAGTGACAATATTAAAGGTCTAATCGCTTTACAGGGAGTATATTGCAATGTTCTGCTATGTAATTCTTTGTAGTATGTAAGTGATCCCTTGAAGTTGTGAATTGTTTGTAGTAATGCAATATATGCAACCTCATTAAAATCAGTGGATTGTATGAATTACTAAGTACCTAGTTAGAAAATGATTTGTTTCACTGCTTTTGCAATAGGATATTTTCGACCCTTGTGGGTTCTGAAGGTGCATTTGTCTAATTTTAGGTTCAGTAAGGCTCACATTTTAGCCTTTAGCTTTTATGAGGACAGATATATACAATGGTGTGTCTCCAGAGTTGGTGCTTTTATAGAAAACAAATCAGTGATTAATGGTGTATCTAAAACAGCATGTTTTCGATTGTCATGGCACAGACAGGCCGAAGACAACGAAACAGTAGTATATTTTCACGCAGGAATCCTTTATCGCTATCTCCTAAAGCTCCCTCTCTCAGCGACTCAAACACAGAAAGCTTAGTTAACAAGTGGATGAAAAATTATGTACGTATATCCTTTTTTTTTGACGTGTACAAAGATATTCAAATAACATGCAAACCTGATAATCTCCTCATGAATAATTGGGAGTTCACTGTATTTCAATTGGGAAAAATTATTTTTAATAGTAAGAGACAGAATATGTTATTTTAGATAAACAAGGTAAAAATATATAACAAAAATGTCATTATGCTCAAATGTGTAAAATATGCAACAATAACATGTCATTATATGATAGCTAAGGTTTTAATTCATGGATATTTATATTTTTAGTTATGTATAACCAGAAGGAAGGAACATGTGTTTACATACAAATCCTAGCTCTAGCTATCACACTGATTCTTGCAGAATACAAAGTTTGTTCAAACGCACTGCCAATACACAGTTTTATGGTCCATAAATTATGGATGCTCAAACTATTAGAGACTGTTATTGGCACAAACTTAATGTCTAAGTGTGCAGAGAAAAATAAACTCCAGGAGAAGAAACAAATGAAAAGCGCCTATAACACCAGGATCAGTAGAAAGATCCTTTTCAGCTTTATGAGTAGAATTGTTTAAACAAATAAAAAGCACATTCTAGCGTGCAAAAATGAAAACATCTTAAAAATACAGTGAACTACTAGTTACGAGTATGAATTAGACAGGCAATATGTTGCAATTCTTATTACATTCATACTCATAAAATGTGTCACTGTATAATGGGAAAGTAGGGCCCTTTTTTAACGTAAACAAGTTGTAACATAGCTTAGGTACCTAAATTTTGGTGTTTTCCTGCTTCCTTTTCAAAGCACTTTGCAGTCCCACTCTGCACAAGGCATTATATTATGCATATCTTCATTGAACTGGAGATTTTGCCAGAAAACTCAACTGATAAAACTTTCAAAACATCTTTAATACTGTATCGGAGTTGCTAGTAAAATTCATTTTTAAATGGTCTTGGTTTGAGAAGATTTCCAAAGCTGATTTCTTTATGCAACCTTCTGTCATTTATCGCCACCTCATTAACTTTGTTTCCATTTACTCTTCCTCTTTCCCTTCTGCCTTTACAGCATTTTAATTCCAATGGTCGTTAAGATGGCCTCTCTTGTGGCACATATTGCCTATCGGCTTATCGGTGTTTACTCTCTTTACTGTGGGTTTTGGGTCATTGGACTTGTTGTACATTAAATACAAACACACACATTTGCACTCTTATTTATACTTCCAGACTCTCAGGAGTATAGGGCTAGAGAAAAATTTCCAGTGCCCGGACGGGAATCGAACCCGCGACCCCTCGTGGGCGCTCTACCGATTGAGCTACGGGACCAGTTGTTCATGCAACTTCCCTAACCTGCAGTCGACCTACGTGCAAACGCCAGGATTGACTGACTAGGGAGGATAAAAATAAGTGGCGCTGCCAAATGTGGACAAAAAGAGTCATGTCTGGAACGCCAAATTTGTCTTACACGATACAGCGCCTTGTTTACACCATCCGCGATACAGTTGTGTAGCAGCAGCAACAAGTTGTCACAAGTTCCAAATCTTAATATTACTAACCAAATGATCAACCAAGGCCGTCGTGCATGACTTGGACGAATCTGGCGTTCCAAACATGACTTTTTTCTCTCTCTACGGGTGTACGTACTACTCAAAGAATTTAGACTATGCGAAAAAAATTAAAATTATAATTATTTTGTTGTTTAACGACGCTGTCAATTGCCAGGATCACATCAGCGTCGCCGGTGTGCCGGAATTTCGTCCCGCAGGAGTTCTTTTACATGCCAGTAAATCTACTGACATGGAGCTGTCGTTTTTAAGCACACTTAAAAACCATCGGTCTTGGCCTTTTTTTTTTTTTTTGTTTTTTTTTTTTTTTTTTTTTTTTTTGTTTAACGACGCTGTCAATTGCCAGGATCACATCAGCGTCGCCGGTGTGCCGGAATTTTGTCCCGCAGGAGTTCTTTTACATGCCAGTAAATCTACTGACATGGAGCTGTCGTTTTTAAGCACACTTAAAAACCATCGGCCTGGGCCGGGTTTGAACCCGCGACCTTGGGATCCGTAGGCCAGCGTCTAACCAACTGAGCCACCCAGACCGACATCGGTCTTGGCCGGATTTGAACCCGCGACCTTGAGATCAGTAGGCCAGCGTCTAACCAACTGAGCTACCCAGACCGACTAGACTATGCGGAAACTAGATTGTAAATTATGCGAAACTAGTGATGCATACAGCCACTTTCGTCCGGGGGGGAAGCAGGGATGTTATAGATTTTTTTATTTTATTTTTTTTTTATTTTTTGTGTGTAATGTTTAACGGCCGCTTTTACTACATACGGCACCGCAGGCGGTGACACTGATGATACATGGAATGAAGATGGAGCACCGATGGAATGAGTTGGTGGGGGAAACCGGAGAACCCGGAGGAAACCCACCCCAGCGCCGCTTCCTCCACCACAAATCCCACATGCGGTTGCCTGGGATCGAACCCAGGCCGCAGGATGTTAATGATATTTGCATTTACAAATAGATATGAATTTCTCGGGGGGGTGGACTTTTTAACTCCCAGGAGCGGGGGGGGGGGGGTTCCCCTACAGTCCACCCCCTGAAAGCATCAGTGTGCAATATAATACCCATAAAGAAATAAGAAAGAGAAAAGCAAACAAAAAATACACTGAGAAAAAGACCTGTTTTTTTACATTGCGGTGTTGATGAAAACCCGACACAAACTGTCCTTTTATGGCAACTCTATTGTCAAAAGACAAAAATTATATTGCAATACCTGCGTGTACTAGCTATGTGATTTGTTTAACGAATCCTGAGTTTAAAATTCAAACACAAACACTGAAGCAATTTAACTGATGCAATAGATTCTGTTTTTGAGAATGTTTTCCCTGATGGAGAGGACTTCCACGGATTTTCTTAAGAGGGTCCTACATTAAAAAGCATACATACATCCGTTACAGCAACAATCTCTTCAACTGCATCGCTTAGTGGAGCTTCCTCCGATCGAATGTCACAGCCAGTGTATTTACCTCTTCCTGGCTAATTTTATCGTCGCTTTTCCTTTATTCTTCCTTCTAAAGCATATTTTACCTATGTCGGCTGCCTGTTTTATATGCTCATTCTTCTATTTTATTACAGTTCAAATTCTTCCAATCCTTTCCCCTATAAAGGTCAGAAATATGCCTTTGGGTAAAACTACTATTAATCCAATTGTCCTGCGGGCAAAGCGACCTCATTTGTTGTTACGTCAGCGATTGTGCTTGGTTTATCCAAGGCCTTGTTCTGCTTAATGTGCACTCGCGCGTGCTGCTCAGTTTTCCTGGTCGCTTTTTCCCCCTTTTTTCCTCGTCCTCGTTAAGCTTTCTCTTCTTGTTGAATCAACGGTGACAGTTACGCCTTCTGGTTAATCAATGACATGTTCGATTTCTTTAGAAACTAGCGATATCAATGTAGCTATAATAAAATATATCCTTTGGATATTCCAAAAGTTGGTGCATCACCAGCAAAACAGGAAAAGCATGAATTAACTAAGGAGGAATCTTGACTGAGATAAAAATTGCGTCTTAGGGCTTAGTATCTTATTACTTTTCCTTTGTTTATTTCATTTTTCATTCTTTCTTTGCTTTTTAAAGAATGCTTAAGGGACCCTGGGACTGAAATTTGAGTTTTCCAGAATTTTATAGAATATGAAATCAATACTTTTCACACTTAGGGGTGTATATTCATGATACAAAAATACCTTAATATTCAAAATATTCCATGCACATCAAAACCCAAAATATCAACAGTATTATTATTTTATGAACTCTAGTTGCTAAACAACCACAATCAACATCTGCCAAGAAGAAAAACTACTTTAAAGTAGTTAATTTCCTTGCTTTGATGGACATTGAAAATATTTTTAAAACTGTTTTGTCTAGCTTTTTTCAAAGCTAGACAAATTTTTAGATTCTGAAACCAATCACTGAAGTTGAAGTCACATAAATGGAGCACAGGTGGAAAAATTCTAGGAGCATAGCACAAAATTTAATGCGCATGGAGCAGATAGCTAATTAAAAAAATGTAAAGTCGAGAAAAACCAATTTTTCTACACTCATGCATCATGATGATGAGTCAGATTACCTGCTTGTCACACCTTCCCTCTTTTTTCTAGTAGTCTCTCTCCTCAGATTAATAGGTTAATCACTCCTTTCCGCTGAATTTGGCTGCTTTTGAGCCCTATTTGGCCCATAATTTGCTCAGATAGTGCCGAAAATTTAAGCAGAAAAGTGAGTGAGTGTGTCGGGTTTAAGGGCCCGTCGACAACTTGGTCATTAGGGCCCCTTAAGCAGAAAAGGGACACTTAAAGTAGCGCACATGGCATTTTAAGCCTGTGCTAGACCTTTAAAATTGACAGAATCTAAAAATGTTCACTGCCAACTGATGACTGAAGGTTTGGGGAACGTTTAAATGCATAAACCTAAACATCGTCTATTTGACAATGTTTCGGTCGTTTTTCAGACCCAGACTTCCTCAACATTCTGACTAAAAGTTCCATGGAAATGATTACTTGTCTCTCTGTGAAAAGTACTAATCATAATCGTAGTAGGAGATAAATATTTCACAAAGAAATAGAATAGGAGAAAAGCTACGATGGTGTTGTACGAACCAACCCCTGTTTAGTACCTGCTTCGATAGTTCGATGCTAAATTGTTTCCAAAAACGGAGGCGTAATAGCAGGAGGAAGAATAAATAGTTTTTATAATACAGCACTGCCAGTATAAGAGAAGAGAAGATACAAATGATCATGCTTATGGAGCTACATGGCAGTGGTATTATGACCTAACAATTAAAAATAGAAATGTTACACTCATTTGACCTTCTCTATCCAATGTAATTTCTTTTAAATAGCCTCTGCACACTATTCTTACGAAAACTACGTCTAATGGGAGAGCAAAAAACCTGCGAACGGGCTGCGTGGTATTTCGCCTGTCCGCACCCTCAGCACTCGTTGCCGTCTACCGCTATCATAGAAAGACGCAGATGAAACCATACAACATATTTAAAACTACTTTTAAAATCTTTACTTGCAAACTTTATGAAAGGAGATGCTGAAATTGACCATCGTCGTTGTCCATACATTTTTGCTCTTGTTCTCATCATCACCACCGCCGCCGCCACCGCCACCGCCACCATTACTACTATTACTGTTACTATTACTACTATTACTATTGTTGCTGTTGTTATTATTATTATTATTATTATTATTATTATTATTATTATTATTATTATTATTATTATTATTATTATTATTATTATTATTATTATTATTATTATTATTATTATTATTATTATTATTATTATTATTATTATTATTATTATTATTATTATTATTATTATTATTATTATTATTATTATTATTATTATTATTATTATTATTATTATTATTATTATTATTATTATTATTATTATTATTATTATTATTATTATTATTATTATTATTATTATTTAAAATTTGAAGAAAGAACGAATGATGGTATTTGAGAAGTGCTTGGTGGAGGAAGAATGAAAGCATTTGAAATTTGGTTTTAGAAGTACGTAGAATGGAAAGAGGAAATATGATATGTTAGAGTCACACGAATTTCTCTGCCACTCACTATAACTCATTTTCACATATATTGTACAAATTATTGGTAGTCTGGTTACTTCCTATTAAACATGATACGTTTTCTGAAATGGTTTGATGGTCATAAAGAAGCATGCAGACGCTAGGAAAACAGTCAAGTATTTACAAAGCAGTTCTCTTAGGCTGGCCTTAAATGTAGTGTATGCTTTTTGCTTGAACCGATGAGAATCTAATGAACGGACAGACAATTTCAAAAGTGCATTGCTTGAAACACTTATTGGAAAACTTGACCAAACATAACAAATACCTCTAAACTGCTGAAACTACAGCATTTTTGACACAAAGTACATATTTTATCAAATTCCACAATTTGTTCTGCAGCAGATTCCTGTCTGTCTTTTAAGAGTTATCCAGTTTTAAAAACTTCTCTGAACTTTAATAAGAATGGAGAGGACTTGCCATGCTATTCAGAGAAAATTCAAGAAATATCTCTAGCATTTATACATAGGTATCTATGACTCTATGGCAATTTACGGATGGGAACTTATCATCTCGACCGAAAGGTGGTCTTTTGTGCCTATGCCCATGACGGGGTACCCCTCCCCCCCGAGAGGATGGATGAGGCAAATGGATCTTAAGGGCGACCAGAATGTTGCCACAATAGAGCAGGTGGCAGATCCCTACATTTTCCCAGTTAGAAGCACCTCGACGGAGGCTGGATCATCCCAGTTCCTCTCCCACCCCTTCGGGTTCGTACAGCCAAGGGGCAAGGGAAGGCGGGGGAGGGAAACCGGCTCCCCCCCTCCCTCGGACATATACCATCCCATGGGGGTCCGTAAACCAGTAGGCGCCTCTTCCAATCCGGGGAACAAGATTTCTAGAGCGCATTCGTTCCCCCTAACGTGCTGCTGGCTCGACGCTCGCCGACGCTTTCAACCCTGAAAGAAACCTAACGGGATGAAGGGTGAAATGAAATGATTAATGTAATGAAATGGATGGACAGGAAATTTGAGAGTATGGAAATGTTTCCCAGCATTCGCCTGGTGGCCCAGGAAAATCTCCGAAAAAAGCCCATAGGCCAGGAAGATCGGCCACGGGGATCGAACCCGCGACCTCCCGAATGCGAGCCACAGACGTCAGCGCCTGAGCCATCCCACTGGTTGCATAGGTATCAGTGTCTCTAACACACAATAGTTTAATCAGAATCGTTGAGCAGTTTCTAGGGATAAAATAAAATAAAGCTGGTTTAGATGGTGGATAAAGAAAGGATTGTGGTGAAAATGCTCAGGAAAACTGAAAGAAACTGGTGAAATCTGTGTGTATGGTAAAGCCATACTAGCGTGTGTAATGAGCTACCTTACAATCAAAATGCGTATTTTAAAGCAAAAATGGCCTAACTCATTGATCTTTCATTTACTTTAGGCCCCACTTATAAAATTGACTGTATGGCATCTTAGATACTTTTCCCAAAAAAAGGGGGTTCTAACACGACGCAAAATGAAATAAATCGAAAAATCTCACTTTTTATTTACATTTCTGTAACGTATTAACTAAAGTGCATAGGAATAATAATTCTGACAGTTCTGCTGTTTACAAAATTCCGGTAGGATGAATATTTAAGAACATACACAATTATTTTCTTACTGTAATTCTTGTACATAATCCATGTATAGGAGGAATAGTAGGTACCTATAGTTCCGATTGCATAACAAGCATAAGAAACAGACACAGCTTTGTGTGTTGTTAAATGTTTACTTACATACTAGCGCCTGTATTAACTATCCAATATATATATATATATATATATATTACAATTTTGAAACATCACATTGCATCTAAGCTGTACAGAAAGAAGGGGAGCGGAGGGAGATCGATAGAGGCGAAGAATGATAGTGGAAACCGAGCGGGATGGCTCAGGCGGTAACGTTTGTGGCCCGCATTCGGGAGGTCGCGGGTTCGATTCCTGCGGCCGAGCTTCCTGACCTTGTTTTTTGTGGGGTTTTCCCGGTCACTAAGGCGAATGTTGGAAAGGATATTTACCTTACATCCCCGTTTTACTTCCTTTATTTTATTCTGTCTATCCGGTCTTCTCAGGTTGTTAGAGTCAGCGGGATCGCCGATGGGCTGCGTTAAGGTGGTGCTTGCACTCTGGAAATACAGTGCTCGGCTTACGGGAAACGCTGTGGTCGGCCGGCTGCGCTTCCAGGGGACTGATTGATCAGCCGCACCTGGCGGGCTCTCCGTGTCGACCTGGAACTCCGTCGAGCTGAAGAGCTGTCTGCACCTATTAGGTACCCAGTGTAGTTGTAGTTCCGCCTGTGATGCAATCTGGCCGCCTGTGAAGCACTTTCATCTCATATTTTCTCCCGGAGTGTGGCGCATAATAACCCATCGACTGACGTGCCGGAATCCTCACCATAACAGAGAGGAAAGGGAGAGAAGGGAAAAAGAGGGAAAAGGAGGAGCATGGAAGAGGGAGAGAAAGACGGAGACAGAGAATGAGAAAACCTGAGATAGAGTGAGAGAAGAATTTCCATATCCTCTGAATTTCCTGTACCTCCATTTTGTTACATTAGTCCCTTCGTTTCACCCTTCATCCCGTTAGGTCTCTTTCAGGGTTGGAAGCGTCGGTGAGCGTCGCGGCAACAGCACGGCAGGGGGAACAGATGCGCTTTGGCCATCTCGTTCCTCGGCTTGAAAGGCGAGCCACTGGTTTCCGGGCCCACCATGGGATGGTACAAGGGGAGGGGGGAGGGGAGGTAAGCCAGCCTCCGCCGGGGTGCTTTTAACTGGGAAAATGTAGGGATCCTGCCACCTGCTCTGTCGTCGCAACGCTCCGGCCACCTTAGGATCTATTCGCCTCATCCATCCTGTCGGGGGGTGCCCCGTCAGGAGCATAGGCACCAATGATCGCCTTTCAGCTGAGGTGCTAAGTTTGCCTCCGCCCGTTGCCATTTGAGTCATTGGTTCAAGTCAACTCCTGCAGGCCTTTTGGACCTACAAATACTCTAAAAAGTTGTGTGTTCGTCATTCTGTCCCATTAGGTCCATTACGTCCTTTATTTAGTCAATATACCCTGTTCAGTGACACAGTTAAAATCCCTTTCACTTGAATAAAACTCCAAGGAATGACGATATGACTGACTGTATGTTTCAATTACTCATTTTCCAGTAGCCCTCAAATGCCCTCTCTGCGTACACCAGTGAGCCCTTACTTGCGTAAAAGACAGGTGTATAACGAAAACAAAATGAATCAGGTTTAGCTGCATAAAAATGAAGACAGCAAGGGACTCTCTCTCTCTCTCTCATGACCCGATTATTGTGTTTGGAGATAAAGAAACAGCGTTCTCCGTGTAATGTGTTTCTACAGGTGCGTGATGTTATTAACACTCAAGTTACTAATGAAAGTCTGCGTATACCTTCCTACATACAACAGTGACTTCGCAAAATCTTCCTTGTACAGCTTGTAACAAATGAAGGTTAGCGACCTTGAGCCGTTGAACGCTAATAGCGTCAAGTGAAGGTTTTTCCTCATTCCCAAGAATACAGGCTATTCCAAGGTGCTTGTCGGGACAGTCAATTCAAATTATCAAATTTCACCTACTTAAAGTGTAGATTTCAAATATTTGTATTTAGTTTCCATAGTTGCCTTAATTTACTTGCAGTAAATTTACATACTACACACCAGTCAGTTTAAACATTTCTTTGGTATCTTCACTTTACTTTTAGTCAATTCTATATCCGCTTTAAGCGCTGTTTTAAAATTTATTCTAGTTACTTGCGTCCCTTTAAATACAGCTGTTTTGTGCATACTTGTCCATTTCATCACTATAAATGTATCTAATGAGCAGGATGGCTCAGGCACTAACTTTTGTTGCCTGCACTCAGTAACTTCGTGGGCCGACCAACCTGACCGGCTTTTATTCCTTGGTTTTCCTCAGTCGCCAAGGTAAATATCGGATCAGATACTTAATACCACGACCCAAAGTTCCACTATAAGTGTAAACAATTAGAAGTCTGCGCGGGCCCCACCCAAGCCCTCGGGCCTAATTTGAAAAATATTTGTCGGGCTAGGGCCGGGCCCGGGCTCGAAAATTAAGAGGCACAAATAATTTACCATATTTTTTGGTAACCGATGTCGAAATTTCGAGAGTAGCACAATTATCACAGCATTTTTTTACTATGACTTC
Source organism: Tenodera sinensis (assembly GCA_030765045.1). Taxonomy (NCBI): domain Eukaryota; kingdom Metazoa; phylum Arthropoda; class Insecta; order Mantodea; family Mantidae; genus Tenodera; species Tenodera sinensis. The sequence continues at coordinate 57,283,261 of CM060964.1, forward strand.
CATATGATTATTCTGCTGACGTGTTTCAAATAATGATGATGATGATGATGATAATAATAATAATAATAATAATAATAATAATAATAATAATAATAATAATAATAATAATAATAATAATAATAATAATAATAACAATAATATTAACAACAACAACAATAATAATAATAATAATAATAATGATAGTAATGATAGTAATGATAGTAATAATAATAGTAATAATAATAATAATTATAATAATAATAATAATAATAATAATAATAATAATAATAATAATAATAATAATAAAAGAAACTAAAAAATATTTTAGTTTAAAAAAATTACGCAATCAGGCCCGAGCCGGGTGGTACACTACAACCTCTTCTCGGACTTGGTTGAGGCCGGGCCGGGCCGAGCCGAACCTAAGAATGTCGGCCCGTGCAGTCCTCTAAAAGTAATACCACAAATGAAAATAGGTGGTAATGGCGAATGTTGTCATCTACCCACAGATGATATAAGCAAGTAGACTATACGGCACCCAAATAACGTCTGCCCGACATTTGAAGAGGCAGAGATACATTTGCCTAAGCACTAAGGCCTCTGTGGACCCATACCGAAGCTGCCATCTGCCTGTTACGTATACAGTAGAAGTACAGTTGCCTAACTCTAAGTCTTCTGTGGACACGTGACGAAGCATGATGGTGTGTGGCAGGGATGAGACCCAGAAGTAACTGTCCGCCACACACCGATCCACGAGGTATCTCCTAACATATTCGTCGCGACATATGTAAAAGATGTACTCGATGGTGTTTATGCGGTGTTTTTTTTTTTCTTCCCATTTGTTGAAGTGGTATAATTCACACCTTTGACTACACATTTTACACACGCATTGGCCGTTTGGTTGGTGGTATTTACCCTCTGTGCACATTTTGTGGTGGTATCTGTGAATAGCAAGCCCTCTCCTTTTGTTGCTATTGGTCCACTCCCGGTTCACCATGGCGTCTGTTTCGAAAAAGTTGGTATCTATCTCACTTTCCTTTTGCTTTCTCCTAGATACTGCTTCCATGTAAGTTGTTGCTGGTAGTAACATCTTGTAACTTATATCTTCCAGGAATAAGGTTTCTCTGGTGAGCACATACACCGTTGTGCTTGGTGCATTCTTCCCTGCTCCAATGGCTTAATTTAGGAATCTTGATTTAACTTTTTCAAGTTTTTCCACGTCGCTTACTGTCAGCTTCTCTCATATTATCTCAATCCCATAGGTAGCGATTGTTGTTATCAGTTACTGTTTCGAATAGTCCCATGGCCGTATTCAGTTTTAGCTGCGTGATGTGGCGAATGACCACGTATTGCCTGGGACACATAGCCTTACTTTTGTTTATCCGTGGCCAAAGGAACGTGTGTTGGTGTGATAGCTAAAGGCTACATATTAAGTTGTAAATGTATTTGTTATCTGAGGTATAACGGACGAGTACCATAATACAGTGTCGTATCACAAAGTCGATGCCCCAAATGGATGTTCCAATTAACTACTTAAAGATGGAAACTTCAAAAACGTCAGCGAAGAGTTATAGGTTCGTAAAGCAGAAATAGAATTCACAATATTTTGAAGTTCTGCACGAAAGAAAAGCAAATTGGCCCAGTTTTTCATTTGCAAAGGGCAGTGACTAGGACGGCTTTGCAGTAGGAAAAAGTGAAAGAACAGTAAACATGATCGCTAAAGAATTTGATACGGTTACTATTTCAAGAACATGAGTTACTACACCAGGAAAACAACGAAATCGAAGAAAAAAATGTGAAATGGTCAGTTTTTACTAGTACGTCGTTCGCAGAGCATTTTTGGGATATCTGTAGGATGTTCTACGAGTCTGGAACCACAGGCAAATTACTGAAAAATCACAAAATATGTTCAATATGTTGCCCTTATCTTATTATGCACAAATCTAGACTCTTTTTTCCAATCATCCATCACACTGCTAATGGTGTGGGGAATAACTGAAACACAGCACTCCAAGATACGTCGTTTCAGATGATTCAGAGATCGTACTTTCACAGCATAATGCTTTTCAAATGATCCACCAAAAATCAAGTGGTGTAAAATCAGACCTCTTGGGGGTCACTCCGCTAGCCCTCGACGACCAATCTAATGTCCTGGAAATTGCGAACCTGTAAACTGTAATAGGCTGGAGCATCGTCCTGTTGAAAATAAGCGGGATACTGGCCATCGGAGATTAATAAGGTGGGAAAAGCTTCCTCCTGGAGCATCCTTAGATAAGTATCTCCATTGACAGTACCGTCAAAGAAGAATGGACCAATTATTCCATATTTCACACCACACCAGAAGTCGTTCGGCACCTTGTTCCACGCTTTTCGAGATATCTACTTTTGATGACATTCTGAGGATCGATTTCTTAGGACTTTTTTAAAACGATGCCAGGACCAGTGTTGTCATATCTGCCGAAGTAAAAGCAGAAGATCTGATTTGAAAAAAGCAGGAGAAAACAGTAGATTTTTTAAACGGAAATTTTGCTTAGTGTATACATGTTTATGACATACTACTACTGCTGCTACTACAACAACAATGACAATGACACTGACACTAATAGTAACAATAATCGCTCCAAAATTCTTGCGCTGTAGAGTTACTACCACTGCAGTATTGCGCAATAGCCTTCATTCTGTATCTATTTGTTGAATTTCTTCTGCTTTCACCAAATTAGGAAACCAAGAAGCAAGTGGTGCAATTGACTGAACTGTTTGGATTTTAGCTGGTTCTAACACTTTCTAATACTTTTGGATCTTGTATTCAGCTTTATCTGTTTCAGTGGAACTCAAATGTTCAGGTTTGGTGTAGCAGTCAAGCATAGTTCGCAATGCAGAAACACCAGATGTATGTTTATGTATATAGGTGATTATATTGATCTTTTGTTTTTATACACGAGGGAAATGCCTTGCCTGAAAATGTTTTTCGGAAGAGCGAATTGTATGATATTAAGGCAAATAGTGTTTAAAATCGAAAATACATAAAAAGCAGGAGATTTTGAAGTGCGTTCAGTTTTTAGCAGTAGATCAGTAAATTTGCAAAAAAGCAGATCTGCAAAATCAGTAGATCTGGCAACCCTGGACAGCACATTGCACACTGTCTGCTCATCAAAAACTCTCCTCGATGGTCTACTATGCGGCTTGTCTGCAACGGAGCTCGTCTCGGTGAATTTTTTAATTTACTCACACAAGAGTGTGGAATTGGAGCTCGTTCTAGGTTGTTGTTGTTGTTGTAGTGTTTAACGCCCGCTTTTACTACTACGGCACATGGAATGAAGATGGAGCACCGGCGGAATGAGATGGCGGGGGAAACCGGATTTCCCAGAGAAAACCCACCCTGACTCCGCTTCGTCCACCACGAATACCACATGCGGGTCCTTGGGATCGAACCCGGGCCGTCTAGGTGGTAGGCGAGCGCGCTAACCGCTCGACCACGGCGCCGCCAATCGTTCTAGGTACAAAACATGAAATTCACGGGCAAATTCCCTGTGACTACGGCTGTCTACAGCCCTGATCACTTAGATACGCTCCTCTTTACTCAAAGACATCACTCAAGCGATCTATGAACAAAGAAAAAACATTTTCAATAGTACAGCCTATGGTTCCAGAGTTATGGGCACTCTGTATTACGAGACCTGTAGCAATTCCAACATGGAAGTTGATCTATGCAGTAAAGGAGAAAATTAATTTCTTGGTGGACAGTAAACATTCTGGCGAATATTAAAGGAAATGGGATATAGTTTTAAAAAATGTAAGAATATACGGCAAGGGAAGCAGATAAAAAGGCGATGTCCATTCTTTAGACGGCAGCACCAACAATTGAAAAGCTACAGATACAGAAATGAGACGGATATACAGGAATCGGAATCTCTATTTCAGAGTTAGGCAAGTCAAATTTTGTTCTGCTCCGTAGTCTAGCTGCCTAGCACATTTTCTGCCTACAATGGTGTACATAATTTTGTGGCATGTTGTTCACCTGCAGTCCCTCCTGCTGGCCAGCCTTGCCGCTACACGTAAACACGATAACAGCGCTCCTCCACCAAGCGCATTCCTAAATGTCCTGGGTAGTAGTTCTGGCGTCAGAAAATAGAGCAACAATTAGTTTCCCGTCACAAACATCATGCTACGATATCGCGTGAAGTAATTACTGACTTAGTGTGCAAGTTAACGGTAATTCATATTGAATTATACAAGATATTAGGGACTTCCTATACGAATGTAATAGTCATCATTTGATTTCCTATGTAACTGTAATTGTACATAAATCCATGGAATCTGATTATTATGGAAATTTTATTTTAGGGCAGGAATGAATAACAGTGTTACGATATGTGAGCTTAGGCTTTCACGGCCGGCGTCTATCCAGTAAAATGATGTTCTCGGGTTTATTGGCCGTGGTCCAGTCGATGCGTAAACAACTGACGTTTCGCCCGCCATTTCGACGAGCATCATCAGCCAATAAACCCGGGAACATTATTTTACTAGAGTGTTACGATATTTAAAGGAAGCTCATCCAGCAAATGTAATAGACATGATACACAAACTCCGACTATGATTTAAATTTAAGAGTAGCTGCTTGCAAGCTGTCATATAGTTCGGAAAATCGGAAAAACAATGAAATCTTCTATGCGGAAAGTTCTATGTGATGTCACTAATATATTTCCCCAACAAGCAGATTCAGGTTCTCAAAACATGTTGATATCCTAACATCGTCAAGACTAAGAGTGCTAAAAATTGCAGAAGTAGTTTAATATGATATTCAACATGAAGTTGACGAGTTTGTAAACTACTCTCCAGCACTGAATATGACAACAGACATGAACGAGAAGACAGTAATCTTCATTTGTGGTGTAAACGAGAATCCTCATTTACGAATTGCTTTTGAATCTTATAACCCTTAAGGAGCATACAACAGGAGAAGATCTGTTCCGAGTATTGAAAGATACAGTGGATAAAAGTCGAGACTGGAAAAGACGATGTGGCGACAGATGCTACTTCAACGATTGAGGAAAAGAAGGGCCTGGTGGGGAGATGAAAATAGTTATTTAAAATGCTACAAATGGCTGAAAACATGCGCCTTTTCCATTGTATTATCCATTAGGAGGTACTGTGTTGAGAAATCGTGAATGTTAACAAGTCCGAATATTTATTGTTGTCAAGACTATTAACAAAATTAGTTCCTTCAACCCAGAGGTTTCGGGTTCGATTCGCAGTTGGGGTTGGGAATTTTTTCTTTAATCAGAATTATTCCCTCCGGGTTCTCCGGCTTCCCCTGCCATCTCATTCCACCGGTGCTCCATCTTCATACCATGTATCATCAGTGTCACCGCCTGCGGTGCCATAGTATTAAAAGCGGGCGTTAAACACTACAAAAAATCCCCCACAGAGTCTGGATATATGAATGTGGGAGCGAATGTGAGTGTATAGTGTAAAAATGAAATTTGACAGTTCAGCGATAGTAACAGCATCACTTGTTTCTCAAATCAAAACCTCCGACATCATCAAAAAGTAACATGCACCTGTGAACAACTTTTATTATAAGCTGAACGCATTAAAATCGAGAAGAACGCGCTTAACTACTGATATCAGCCTTCATGCACCATTAACACTACCTATTTATGCGGCAATAACAAATTTAGAGTGTTCACTATGCCATACTGAGAGAAAATGGAGTAAAATAAAAACATACAGGTAAAATGTATTTGTAATATCCTAAAAAGGTTTAAATCCCTTACTTCCCTGTTATTTATTTGTTATGAATACCATTAAGCAGTATGTATGATGGTAGTGTCGATCACCAGCCATATCTGCCTCCTCTGTTACCGCGCCCACCCCGTCTTCACTATGTACGTTGCGCGTAGTATCTGTATTGCGTCATGCATTTGTAACGTTCTACGACCTCTGTTGTAGGGTATATCGTAAATGCAGAGGGAAACACCTTGCACACCGCGACCAACACAGATCTATTGTGGCTATCACCCCTCAGGAGGCAGGAATGAAGTGAGGGAACTACATTATGCCACAGGGTCGCAGCCAGACAAGCCACAGATACGCGCGGAAGTCCCTAACAAGCTCTGAGATCTCTTCATCCCGGCGCCAGTCCCCACCGAGCAGCCACCACGGACTGCTGATCCGGTGTCATACAGACGTCCCCATCCCACTCGTCGGAGCTAGCGCTTCGTGGGTGCGATGGTTGTCACACAAGCGTCACCCCTCAACGGAGGACAGCGGCCGCCCAAACCACCTAGCACCGAGAACAGCAGTTACCGTGCGGCAGCATCCACGCCATCTGTTCACCACCACTACCCGCCCAAACCACCTAGCGCCGAGAACAGCAGTTACCGTGCGGCAGCATCCGCGCCATCTGTTCACCACCACTACCCGCCCAAACCACCTAGCGCCGAGAACAGCAGTTACCGTGCGGCAGCATCCGCGCCGCCGCCCCTCTCACCGCCACCAAACCAAGTGCATAAGCGAATAAATATGAACTAAGAGTAATTAATGTACTTCATGGAATTGTTGGTTAAAGGACAACAGTAAAAGGAAACAACATAAAAGAAAATGAATATAAATACCAAATGCATGTTTGAGATGAATCTAATGAACTAATTTAATTTCTTATTAAATAAATCTAGTGCATAAGCGAATAAATATAAACTAGGAGTAATTAATGTACTTCATGGAATTGTTGGTTAAAGGACAACAGTAAAAGGAAACAAAATAAAGGAAAATGAATATAAATACCAAATGCATGTTTGAGATGAATCTAATGAACTAATTTAATTTCTTATTAAATAAATCTAGTGCATAAGCGAATAAATATAAACTAGGAGTAATTAATGTACTTCATGGAATTGTTGGTTAAAGGACAACAGTAAAAGGAAACAACATAAAGGAAAATGAATATAAATGCCAAATGCATGTTTGAGATGAATCTAATGAACTAATTTAATTTCTTATTAAATAAATCTACATCTGCATGTTGCACTCTGTTATAGGGATAACATAATAAACAATGTAGAATTTTTGTGACGTTTGTTGTTGCTTTCGGAATAAAGAATAGATTGCGTTAACGACTAAATCAACTTGAGCATAAAATAGCACATATTTATATCATCAGTAATATTATATAACAACTTGAATAAGAATACTAATAAATAACATTGTCTTCGAATGTATAATAGTTCTATCTGAAATGTCCTAAGAATAATATTATAAGATTAAAATTGGAGATAAGTAACAAGACTTCCAGAGTATACATATTTCAAAAATTAGCTTTGCAATTTTTCAATTAATTTTAAATGTCTTTTTACCGGTGAATTCCAAACAACAGAAGTGCATTCGACTTCTTTGACTTCTAACGTAAGCATTATACAGAGTGTTTAAACAAGTGTCCGATATTGCACCAGGAGTTGGGATTGGTCAAAGCCAGAATAAATGTTTCTGTAAACATATGTCCGGAAACGAATACGTGTTGAGATATGAGCGGAGGTGCTGCCTTTGTGAAAATATGTTTGAGATATTTATATGACAAATAAAATCTTACCATTTTCTGAGATTAGTCTGTGAAGTCCTCTTCATTTGGAAGGAATTTTGTATAACGGTTAAACCATAAGAAGTAGACAAAACCATACCACAAAAAGCAGAAATCTTTAGAACACGCAACTTATTTCAAATTACTTATTTTGTGACACCAGTAATTTGTGAGATATCCCTTATTGTTGATTTGAATTTTTCAATACCTTGTATTTTTTTAAAAGTGCTGTTGCTATTCAGTTGTTTATCGTGATGTAATGGAAAGAATATGGGATTGCATCACTGAAAAACCTGCAAAACAACCATTCTTTCCCCACAACGCTTATCTCAGACATAAACAGTATAAGTATTATGAAAACACAATAAACAGTTTTAAAAGAATGTATAAATGGCCAGTTCTTTTTCGGAATAGTGGTGTGTTATTTTATTATAAAAGTGAGCGGGCATATGTCGTGTTTTAAGCTCGACCTAAACTATGCATGACCTGTATTTTTGCACGTTTACATATCCTGGGTCCATTGGACCCGTTATGTCTAATAATAGATTTTAAATGAAAATACGTTTTATTAAAGCATTATTGCTTGCACCATCTTCCATCATCATCTTCACCACCACTAGTTTCTTCATCTAAAGAGTTGAATACCATTGTCTGTGGATCAACTTCATAATTTTTATCCGAAGCAATACTTATATCTGAGAGGGGGCCGCTATCTTCAGCTAGCCATTGAGTAACAACAGATTCTTTCTTGCTCTTTACCTGATTACCCTCCCCTTATGTAGAACTTCACCCCCTAGGACTTACAAGCCAGTGCCTAGAGTCAGACGCCTGTCGGGGAGCAGAGGGACAGAGTGAACACCTGGAAGTAGGTGGTCAGCCAAGCACCAGGTATGATAGTGAGGAAGAGGATGATATGAAATGCAGGCAAAATGGATGATTGGAAAGGTGATAATGGAGCAATTTGTGGAATGAATGGCGGGGGAAACCGAAGAACTCGCAGAAAAACCCGCCCAGACGTCGCTTCGTCCACCACGAATACCACATGCGGGTCCCACCTAGGTGGTAGCCGAGCGGTCTAACCACTCAGCCACGGCGCCGCCGTTACACTTCCAGACTCAGGATGAGGGATGATGAGGAATAATCCTGGCTGGAGAAAAATTCCTACCCCCGTACCGGGAATCGAACCCGGGACCCCTCGTACAGCAGGCAGGTGCTCCACCAACTGCGCTACGGGGCTAGACAACAACAGATTCAAATTTTGAAATTGAAAAACTTATGCGACCTTCCTTTCTGTTCCTGTTTACTTTCTCTACTGGTAAGTAGGGGAAGTATTGTATTCCACCCAAAAATTCGATGTCGAGATTTCACCGGAAATATATGTTTTGAGACCTCCTGAATAAAAAAAAAAACATTTTTAGAAAAAAGACCGCGCGCGCGCGCGCGCGCGCGCGTGTGTGTGTGTGTGTGTGTGTGTGTGGTGTGTGTGTGTGTGTGTGTGTGTGTGGTGTGTGTGTGTGTGTGGTGTGTGTGTGTGTGTGTGTGTGTGTGTGGTGTGTGTGTATGTGTGTGTGTGTGTGTGTGTGTGTGTGTGTGTGTGTGTGTGTGTGTGTGTGTGTGTGTGTGTGTGTGTGTGTATCTGTCAGTCTGTGGACAGCATAACTCAAAAACGAAAAGTCCGTTAAAAACCAAAGTTGGTATTTAAGTGTAATGTCTTTCAAGGATGCGACACGAACATTTTGAAGAAAATAGCCCCACCCTAAATTACCCTTTAGATGGAAAATTTTTCAAAAATTTTTATTTTCTTGAAAACGACTAACGATTTTGATTAAAATGTCATATGTTTGAGATATTTTTATGACAAATGAAATGTATATTTTGAATTTTCTGGCTATAGCCCCTGTAGTCGCATTTCCTCTGGACGACTTTTGCATAACTGGTAAACCGTTAGAGAGACCAAATCATACCATACAAAAAACGTAGATCTTGCTAAAATACACAATTTATGTCTGAATAAATTTTCTTTAAGGTAAACCATTTCGAAGATAGTCCTTGTTATGTGTGTGAGTTTCGGAAAACTTAAAACTTTCGCGAAATGGAACATCGTTGTTCATTTTTTTATATGTTAAGTGTGCAAAGTGAACGGAATCTCAAAGCTTTAAAAGATTTGACTATCGCACAAAGCCTACTGTATTCTAACATTCCCCTTGCACCTACAAGGAAATGGTAATAACTAGGGCCCGGATTCTTAGTTTTTTAACTATTTTATTCCTTGATAGTTAACTGCAGCGGTTTAATTTAATTATCTGTTTCATGATCATCGAAGCCAAATGCTTGAATCTTATAAAACCTAAAAATGGCTAAATGAGACTTTAAAATCTAAAAGTGGCCAAATCTCCTATTTTTTTTAAAATGAAAACAAACTTTATTTTAAAATGGGAAAATGAAATGTTTATGAAATTATGAATGAACTTTGACTGTCACATCTTTGCTACGTCTTTTCACTTATGTATGCTTAGAGAAGTAATGACAACAATGCAAGAGGCAACTGACTTGTATTTAGCTGTGTGGGACCAAGCTCTGTATTGTTGCAAGCAAGGAATGCGGGGATTGTTGTCGAGGGGAAAGGGGTCATTAGGAGAACCCGCCATAAACTCAAACCAATCAGTTTAAAAACAGTATCCGTTGTGTTCAGTGGACTGTCGTGTATTGTTAATGCATACAATTACTACATCGTTAGAAGTAAATTTTCCTTAGATTAGGCAGGTAGCTTAAGGAGCCAGTGTCATGCCTAGTCAGCTCATCTCGAAGGTGGTTGATTCGTCTGTGGATAAGTAACGATCCGAACTCCACCACAGGTGGCAAAGTAATATTTTGCCAAATCTGCCAAAAGCGAAATAACCATCCCCACAGACACAAAAGCTTGAACAAATACTAACATCTTCTATACTGCACGGATAAAATCGCATTAAGCGGCTAGGTGCTGTGCAGGTAAACATACCATTCAGCAGAACCTGTACGACCTGTTCTCGAATGCTGGAATGCAGGTAAGGATTAAACACCTGTTATAATTCATATAGCGTATAAACTATAATTTCATTTACGTATTTTCCAGGTGCACTCTGGCCAAAAATCGCATTTTGAGCAGCACAAAGGATCTACAGGACATATCAGCAACATTGCTATAAAAAAGAGGACAATTAATAATAAAATTAATAAACGATAATCATATAAAAACTATTTCAGGAGGTTAAAGAACTAAAAAAAAAACTTTTTTAAGATACAAAAATAACTAAAAAGTCAATTTTAAGAACCTAAAAATCCGGGCTCTAGTAATAACATAATTTCTACAAATGTTAATCTTAACATGAAGATATAGGAATAAGAGTTTGTAAGAATGGTTAGTACAAGAGTAGAGAAAGTCATGTGAGTGCAACACATCAGATTTTTTAGATGTAGACTGCGATATTTTATAATAAAAAACAGAATGTTAAGAAATAGCACGGGTACCAATAATGTGTTCTCTGAATTCCAACAATATGTAACTGATTACTGTAATATCTAATTTATTGACACTAAACATAAACGAAAGGGTCCATCAGACCTGGGTTATATAAACGTGTGCTGTAAAGAAGGAAATATAAATGACACTCAAAACGATAAATACATATCTCTAATACTATCGATAATGAGTTATTGGATGTTGCAGTAGAGCATACCTGCTGGGATGGGGATCAATTTTAAGTTTTTGTACCGTAATTAACAGTTAAAATCATCTCCGGGTCTATTGGACCCATGGTATGCACAGAACGGTTAACGCCCTTATTAGTGTCCCACTTTTAAAGTGTGACTATATATTCGGTTTGCTCTAACCCCCTTGCACCTGCAACGAAATGTTCAATTACCATGAAGTAGATAGAAAAATAAACTTTCGTCTGAATCCATAAAAAATAAACGATAGAACGATAGAAAAAGAAATGTGAACGTATTATTAACAGCATATTTTACTTTTTGTACCACACATCTAATAAGCAGAGAAAGCATTGCATTCTACCCAAAAATAAATACCAAGATTCTACCGGAAATACGTCTTTAGAAGCAGGGTGTAAAGTCGTTAAAAGTTGGTGGGGGGGGGGGGGGAGGGGAAGCTGTTTGTCTCGTTATATAAACCACCCTCTGGAATATTTTAATGGGGGGATTCTGAGTATAAAATCATTGGTGGGGAGGGGGGTGGAAATCCTACCTATCCCCCAGGATTTCGCTCCCTATTTAGAAGCCCCGAATCCAAATAAAGCGCGCGCGAGTATGTGTATTACAAAAACGAACTACTAAACTTGGTGATTAGGTTCAACATTTTCCAAAGGTAGAACACGAAGGTTTTGAAGAAAATCACCTTGCCCCCCCCCCCCTTTCCATCGCTACCGAATGTTGTACACGCGTCTCATGCGCATGAACTGAGAATATTATCTTTATTAATTACGCTCCATAGAATATTTTAAATTGTATGTTCTAATCACGGTTGTATAAAAATCCTGTCTCTACGATATTTAGAACGCGAGCTATGCACCTTTTATATTCACATAGTTACTGTCACTCAACATTCACTCGTCATTGAAAAATCTGAAAAATAAATTTTCCCACAATGTAATTAATGTTTTTCCACACTGGCCGTGTAGGACGTATTATTGGAAAGGGTAGTGTGAGACTGAAAAATTGAATGCCATGACCGGGATTTGAACCATGGATCTACCGGTTACCGTCTGGCTGCTCTAACCACTAAGCTATCATGGCCAACGTGCACAGGATGGTAACCGGTAGATCCGTGGTTCAAATCCCGGTCATGGCATTCAATTTTTCAGCCTCACTTTACCCTTTCCAATTTCCCCACAATGTTTATCTCAGACATAAACAGTATAAGCACTACGAAAATACAAACCAAACAGTTTGAAAAGAATGTGTTTATGTTCAGTTCTTTTCCGGAATTGTGGTGTGTTATTTTATTATACAAGTGACCGGGCATATGTCGTGTTTTAAACTCGACCTAAAGTTTTGTTAATGTATAAATAAATCTATTGTAATTTTTTCTTTTTCTGTGTGTTTGTAATACGAGTGTGCGATAATTTCAATCATCGTCCGATATGGCACTACGTTGGAGGATGTTAATATAAAAAAGAAAAGAGAAAAAGGGGGCGGGGTGGGGACGGAAGAACATGTCCATCGAAGCTGGGACAAGTGAACCGCCGGTGCACGCCTATTGCTTGCAACATTGTTCTACGCAAGCATTGGCGAGCATTCATATGCCTTTGACTTTTTGCACTTAGTTTAGGCACCATATGTTTAAGATATTTACTTGACAAATGAAGTGAATATCTTGAATTTTCTGGGAATAGCCTGTGAAGGCTTCTTCATTTAGAAGGGATGTTATATAATTCTGCATAACTGGCGAACCGTAAGAGACAGATAAAGACTACCTACTAAACAAACATTTTAGATCTCTTTTAACACAATATATTTGTAATTGCCATTTCCGGGATATCTGTTATCATTGGTTTGCGTTTTTATACGATTTTTTGTCATTTTTGAAGTATGTACCGTTAACCCTAATTTTTTTCTCGCTATGTCATTGAAGTAGCATGGCATTCCAGGGCCAATACTATAGCAACCAGTTTGTAAACATTTGACAGTCACTTTTCCATTTGCACCTATAACAACATATGTAATGAAACTACATACATCCTACGACCCCCCCAAAAAAGAAGCAGACTCTGGAAGCATATATTTGTCTACATCCATGTCGTTTCCGCGGCCGGTTTACAATGGTGTCACGGAATGCGTGCCTTTAGCGTCGTTCTGTTGACATTTGTCATATTGCGTCTCAACTATTCAATGTGAGCGGATGGCCGAGTGGTTGGACTTAGACAAATTTACGCTTCCAGAGTCTGCTCTTTTCTTTGTCTTAGGGTGTATGTGTGCATATGTTTAACGCAATTAACTTGAAGTAGATAGAAGAATAAGCTTTCTAAAATAGACATGCCAATTTTGTCATTCTCCTACTTTCCCCCTCCACCACCATGAGTTACAGGAGATCGGACTTTACGGCGATACAGTGTTAAGAGAATAGAAGCTCCTTGGACGTTAGGCAAATTGAAGAACAAAACAGGGGAATGGGCTAAATCTAGTGCCCCCTACATTGCCACCCCTATTTTAAAGAGCAGTTCGCAGAAGGCTTATAAAAATAAGCAACATGGGTAGAGAAAATCATATGAGCATTACACATCAGGTAATGTAGAAGTGTTTTTGGTGTTCAGTTGTTTTTCTAGAAGTCATTGAAAACGTAGTTATGGAATTTCAAGGCCAATATATAGTGTCCAGTTTTTGAACATTTTACGGTCGCTATTTGCTTTGTAAAATAATGAAATGTGAAGTCAAACCGTTTTTGCAAATGTTTACTTCGATTAACGTGACTGAGTTAGAAAAATAGGCCGAGTTCGTGTGAACTTCAGTGGGTAGAGAAAGTTATGTGAATGTAAAACATAAGATTTTTTTTTCTTTGGAAAATGTTTCATTTGTGTAGTCCCCTTTAACTTCTATAGTCATATTGGGGGCTCAAGTATCTACTTTTAAAATACTACTTAAGGCATTTGCAATTCTTATAGTGAACAATGAAACTGCATGAAATAGTTTGGTAATAGCTTTTCAATTTACTCATTTTTCACTAATCGTTTAACCAGCACATTCGGGAAACCCATAGATATGAAGGTGGTTTAGCCCTTAGCTGCTAAAGTTATATAAATTAAGCCTCTTCGACGCACATTTCGTTTTCCTTGATAACTTTGTTAAATTTTGGGAGGTTAACCAATTTGGCAATTCAGATGACTCTGCAAGGTCATTCCAAGCGGCGAGCGGGAGAACTAGAATGAGTTGAATCCGTTGAATCACTGTTTATCAATCACATAACTGCACAGAACGCTGTCGTAGAGGTAAGCAGTTAGGAGCACGAGGTAGCAGAAGGTGTGTTCGCGGTTATAGGATAGTGATTTAAAAGTGCTACAAGATGAAGTCTGCTTTGGCAATTATTATGGTGTTTGTTGGGTGCTGCAGTAATGTCTATTTCTTGGAGTTGCTGATTAAGTAAGTATACTTAAACTCGCTTCTTTTTTGGTTGTTGTTGATGGTTCTGCCCTCACTTTTGGAAAAAAGTTGAACACGTATCTTTTTTGCGTTAAGAGTTTTGGATACGAAGTAAAATTGTGGTTAGTAGGGTTGAGGTAAATATTGTGATGTGACAGCAGTTGATTTGGGATTGCTGAAGAGCAGATAGGTTAAGATTTCTGCGGGCGGCATGTATGCCATGCTGCATACACAATTTCTGAGTATACGTTTGCTTATTAATCTCTAAAACGGAGGTAGTCACGGTCAGTTACCTTGTGGTAAATTAAGCGACATGAGTAATGATGGACATGCAGAATGTCATTAAAGGCATTAATTAATAAACGTCAGCATTATTTGGAACTTCATTTAAAGCATTCTAATTGTCAAAAACATTTTGGTGACGACAGTTTTCACTGTATTTTCTCCATTGGTATGATCTACAGAAGTTATAGAAAAAGAAATAGCAAATGTCATCTAGTTTAATCAAAGCAGTGAGCAAGCACACAATAAAGATCATGTCAAGTTGCAAATAATTGTTCACTCGCACAGAGGCGGACAGAAGTACTCAAATGTAAACATTATGCTACTAAAAGAGGACATTTAACTATTAAAACACACGTTAAAGTAAACAAATCTGTTCTATATTTTTAATACACCTTTATTTTAATTTTAATGTCACATGCATTTACTGTAATTAAATATAAATGTATATTTTCTTAATGAAAACTAAAAAATGTTCTCCCAACAGTTAGACAGAAATATTCACATAAACAAAACACAGCGCTCTAGTACTTGGTTTTCGAGCCTTTGGCATTGTATGTACGTGCTTGGTAGTCAAGTCAAAATCAATTTTATTCCATTTTTGCAAAATAATATCTTTCAGTGTTGTTTTTCCTGGGATGTGGTGTTCCCTGGCGCTCTCTCCAATTCTTGTCAGATGTTCTTGAAGTTGAGTGATTGAAGTGGTGTTCTGGGTGTATATGATGTGTTGTAAATGATCCAGAACCTAGCAACTTCTGAGGTGTGCTTATGATCGTTGTCTTGTTGGAAATAAAAGTTATTTCCAAGAATTATGAGTGCTTCTCTCTAGATATTTTATAGTGTGTTATAATCATTCTTGTTCGTGTTGCCATCATTAAAAGCTAGCTTACCCACACCACTTGACCCCATATATCCCCAGACCATTACGCTACCAACCCCAAGTTTGATTGTAACTTCCATATTTGTGGGATCCCATTCAATATGCTTCAGTATCCATGTCTTTAATTGGCGATCACTTTGGTATACATTGAACTTGCTTTCATCTGACTATAACACACAATCCTAGAATTCATTGTTCTTTATTACATACTCATTGGCAAATTCAAATGCTTAAAAAGTGTTTACTCTACTTATATATATTTTCATCTTGCTGTTTGGGAGTTGTAATCAGTACTGTTCAAAACCCTAGGAACAATTCTTTCGTGAACTACCTTCCCAAGATGTTCTTCAGATGTGCTGTAATTTTTGTTGCTGCTATTTGAGGATTTTGCTTCATCATTTTCAGCACTTGTCCATTATCTCTAGAGGTAAGATTTGGCAGAGCACCTTTCTTAGGCTGATTGACAATGGTATTACTTGTTTTATAGTGTTGGATGACACCACACAATGGATGAATTTCTGTGTACAATTTCTTTATATGTTTTATTTTGTTCATGCATATGTTTGATTAATTTTCTCTCTTCTAGAGTTGTTTCTTTTCCTTTCTGTCCCATTTTAACTGTGGCCATTTGTAGCTGAAGTTGCTTGTGTACTGTATGACAGCGGACACAAATGAGAAGTTCTGAAGGTACATACATAAAAATTCCCATTGTTTACTGTTTTACTGCTGTATCAATGAATGCATTTGAGTACTTGTCACAAGTAAACGTAACGTTTTTAAAGGAAGTCACATTTTGAATAATACACATATTCTTGTAATTCGTGTACTGTGTATGAGTTTGGAAAATATGATAACACATCAGTGAAATAAGGAAATAAATAATTCTACCTTCTGTGTTAATTAATTCAACTTTGAAAGTTGCACATCTATAGATTTGAATACCGCTTCTGTATGAATTTGAGATGGAAAAGTCATAGTTTTGTTATAGTAATGTACAGTTTATATAGAGAGAATGGTATAACCTAGAGGTAACTTATGCTGAAAGTATTGTTAACATAGAAAATCATTCTGCTGTGTTTTGCTTTATACAAGAAAAGGAATACAGTAAAAGGAGAGGCTGCTGACCCAAGAGGTATCATATCATTATGTAAATGAAGGAAATAGTAATAGTTTACGTACCTGCATCGTGCAGTTTTAGGGAAGGAATTTAGATGTTTTACGTCTGTAGGTAGTTCTCTTAGCAGTTTACAGGTGAACATATACTCATGTTTTCATCAGCAGAATTACCTCTCAACTGATCCATAAGAAGAATTCTCAAGAGGAGGGAGTAAACACCATTGAATGTCCAAGTGGGTATTTTACTGGGTAATTATGTATAAAGTTGACCCCTTAAGAAAATGAATGAAATATAGTGCAATGGATGGATTTTTTATCTCTGATTAAGATTTTGAAAGTTTTATTTGGTGTTTGGATTTGGTGTAAGTATGTACTGCAATTTACTAGTGAGAAAGTTATAAAAGTTACAGAAATTATGTTAATAATTGCTTCAAACGTATGTATAGGCTGAAGTTGGAAATTAGAATCAATTGTCTAAACACTAGTCATAGAGAAAATGGTGTAAGAGTTCACAACTTATATCCAAATATCCCACCTCGTAATCACTGACTCCAGAGGCAGAGCAAGCTTAGGCAGCTTTGCTTCATAGTACCGAACCCTTTGAGGAATTAACGGCAGAGAAGTTACTTTTTATTTATTTGGCCATGTGCTACAAAGAGTGAACAAAGCATGTTAGGTGTACTAAATTTGGATAGAGCACTTATTCAACATATACGCTGCAGCATTGGGGAACGTAACCACCACTTTTCCATCTAGGGACTTCTCAGCATCTCTTTAATCTTATTTAATAACCTTTAGCCTCCATCCATTATACAAAAATGTTTTCAAACTTACTCAGGAACTCCAGACATTTACATGCAAGAACTGCTTTTTTTTACTGATGGAATATTCCTGTGATGGAAATTGAATTTCATCTGCCCAGGTTTATTAAAGCACAGCTAGATCAAATCATTCTTCATTGGCTACTTCTTCAGCTCCTAATGGTAAGCATATATGTATGGATTTCTCACATACATTATGTTAGCATCAGTACCTCAAACACTGCTTATTTCCTTGTCTAAACATGCCCATTGGCTTGAGTGCCTTATTGCCATGGTTCATTATGCTCTCACTGATATGAAACTATGAAGGATGAAGTTTGAAGTGTGCACTGAGTGTTTTTGGAGCTGGTATGCAACTCTTAACTGAAAATGCAAATAGTGATTGGTTGAGTAAAGAATTTTACTGGATGAGAATTATCTGCAGCTACGGCAGCGTAATTACTGCTCATCTACATGGCGTGAGGATATTGTGCTTACCTTCTACCTGGAGGCTCCTGAGTTGGAACCATTTGGACTGTTGGGTGGATAAGGCTTTCATATGAGATTTCCCCGTATCCTCTTAAAACAAATGTTGGGCAAGTACACTTTCATTTGACATTTAACCCATTTTGTTCGCTGTCTGCAGACCTAAGTTGTTGAAAGCGACATTAAATGAGCACACACAAAGTGATAGTTATTCTGTTATGCTGCTTGATAAGTTTATGAATGTGATAATACAACAAATGACAATGGAAATAACTGTCTTTCAATGGATCTTTGAACTGGTTTATTTCTTTGTATGGCAGTAGATGTGTGTTTAAGTACAAGGAACTTTGCTAGTGAAGGTGCTGTTCAATTCACTTATTATCTAAATATACATAGTTGCAATAGTAATATTAAATTAATAAAGATAAATCCTTATATATTCTTGCATTTTCCATATACACATATTACTTTGTGTCAATTGTCTGACACAAATATGAAAGGAAAGTGCAAGCAGCCCAAGTGTGTTTTTGTTGATGTAAGAGCAACTATTTCTAAGTAGGTTGGGGACTCCATATATACAGTCTGATTTTTGAAAGATACATGACAGTCGTCAGCTTCTCCACATGGAGAGCTGCAGTGTTGTCAGGAAGCAGGAAGCAAGTTATGCATATTCCCCTCATTAACCTGCAATACTCAGAACATATAAACAAGTGTTCAGGTTTATCTCATGGCAACAAAAACATGTACATATAATCTATATTAACCTACTTTCAGAACAAAAGTAATTTGTTCTCATTGTGCAAAAAGTAATGTGCTCTGAATACGAATTCATTGCATCTTTGCATCTTTATAGTTGTGATTCTGAGTACCTAATTTATAGTTGAATCTCTCTCTCTCTTTTATAATATGGACTCCTGTACTTTCAAGGTAATGTCAGTCCAGCCCGTTGACATGGTGTGGCTGGCGTTTACTGAGGTTTCATCGAACCACACTATTTCCTTCAAGTTCCTGTTTTGCATTTCTTTTAAAAACTAAGCCCTTAGTGCTACAATATTGGGTCTTTCGGATATCAGTTTGTTGATGATGATTATTATAATTATATTTTTAACTTAAGTCCCAAACTATGGGAAGGAAAAATTATTTTGTTGTTGAACAACGCTGTCAATTGCCAGGATCACATCAGCGTCGCCGGTGTGCCGGAATTTCGTCTCGCAGGAGTTCTTTTACATGCCTGTAAATCTACTGACATGGAGCTGTCGTTTTTAAGCACACTTAAAAACCATCGGCCTGGGCCGGGTTTGAACCTGCAAGCTTGGGATCAGTAGGCCAGCGTCTAACCAACTGAGCCACCCAGACCGACCCAAACTATGGAGGATTTTTTTTTGAAAGATGTAAGGGTTCCCTCAAAAAGCTGTGCCTCTTTAAGTGAAGAAAGAAGCTTATGTGTGGTAGATTGTTCCTTTCGGGTGTAAAAGCTATAGATATGCCTTCTTGTGACCTCTGGCTGAAAAGTGTCCAGTTGCACAACTGGAGTTACCCTTAGTCTCTCTTTTGCAGGAGTTACAATTCACGATGGATCTGGCTATAGCTGCTTCTCTTCAGAGATTTTAGAAAGTCACCTCACTTATTTTAAGAGCAGTGCAGTTCTTTTCCCCACTTGGTTGAAAGGAATAAGAGGTTCTTATGAATGATCATATTCTCTTCCTGCTTGAAGAATTCCCTAAGAGAACACATTTTCTAGCTTGACTGTGCAATGTAGTACTCTGACCGGAAATTAATCTTTCTCTTAGGCAATGAATCTTGGTTCCTTCCATAACTGTATACAGCCCGTTCAGATTATTGTGGCATTTCCCACTACTGAAGCATAGATGTGCAATAGCAGAGACCTCTCCACTTACATAATAGGAGAGGTGGGGATATCTATACCGCTTGTTCTGACTGCAATAACTAAGCTTAGTAAGTGAGCTACCAAAAGAATAAAGTTATGCACGTTTTGTCTGTACAGCAGACAGACAGAACTGGTTCCCCACTCTGTGCCGTCACATGCACTACAAATGCCAATAACTTAATTCCTCTTTAATGTAGCTGGACTACTAAGCCTAGTGATAACTATACAATAATTGTGTACAATATGTAAGTATATACTGCTTGTGTATGTGACTGCCTGAGTTCTGACATCACTTACTTGCTCCCTACCATGCCAGTCACTTCTCCTAACTTCTCCTTTCTTGCGCTTATAGAGTGTCAGAAGTGTCTGGACAAACTGTACATACTTTAGCATGAGTTTTAACAATATAGGCTAACAACACACAATGCAACTGATCTAATCTTTTTGTTTTCAGAGAAGATCCGTCCAGTGGAAATTTGATTACATTTTCCCAGTTTTTCATTATATCACTGGAAGGCTTCATCTTCACTGCAGATTTTGGAAGGAAACGGCCTAGGATTGGTATAAAGTGAGTTATTTGAATTTTTATGAAATAAGCTATTACATAAAATTATTCTGCACCTAAGCTAGTTTGTTTGCAAGAACTAAATGATTTGGGTTGATCTTGTATAGCATTGTTAGACATTACTTCTTTAGCAACTTGAATAATGTAGTTTATGTTGATGACATTGTTATTGGAACACTATACCAACATAAACAGAATAAGGTTGTGTTTTTTGTAATTAGATAAACAGTCCATTGTGCCGTTAGTTTGTTACAGATTTTCAGTGAAATGTTTCTCATCCTTTGCCTCAATTCTGCTGGCTGCTAAAGTTCACATTTTTACTTAATTATCTAGACTACCCTACTGATAAAGCTTTCAGAACTTTTGTACATGATAAGTGTATGTTAGATTTTACTCTATAAATATGATGGAATGTATGTATTCTTCTTCACACAATTTTAAGGTTTCGTCAAATTCTTAAAATTAACAAACAATACAAAAATATGTATATGATAAACCTTTTAAACAGTGTAATTGTGAGTTAGTATAATAATATACACAGCATTACATAATTGGACTAAAACAGGATTGTTGTACATTGTAAAAAAAAATTCTTCAATTAAAAACTTCTTAATATACTCTTAAATTTGACCTTGTTATTTTGATCTTTTTTATTACTAGTTAAATTATAGATATTTGTACCCTATCTAATATGAAGTTAACCCTTTCTGCTGTTATGACTGTATTTAGAAGTATTTTGTTTCAATTTCTGGTAGTGTGGTTATGTATGGTGCTACTGGGAGAGCAAAATACATATGAATAGGTTGCACAGTGTTTTACCTGTCTGCATCCTTGGCAATTGTTGCCGCCTGTGTCTATCATAGAAAGATGCAGATGAAAGCATACATTTTTAAAACTGCTTTTAAAGGCTTTACTTACCAACTTTTTGAAAGGAGATACTGAAACTGGTCACCATCGTCGTCCATACATTTTTGGCACCTCTTTAGGAAACTATCCATCACTCACTGTAGTTCACATTGAGAAATGCTGCAATTTCCTGGTAGATATTTTGTTTTAATTCTTCCTGGGTGTGTGGGTTTGTCTTGTACACTTTGTTTTAAATTACCCCAGATATAGAAATTGGTTATTGGAGCTCTGAGAAACCTTTCTCTACTAATGGTGCATCATACACCAATTTTTTCATCATGAAGGGATACTTCATGAACAATATTAAGTTCTGAGTCATAAGGCCAATTTTTTTCGAGTCAATAGTTGACAGCCGTACGAACATGAATACAATTTTACCCCCCTATCCCCCTTTTTTTATATATATATAGAGAGAGAGAGAATTAAGAGACAGGGAGTATGATTTTGCCTTTTTTCAACAAGATTGCAACAGCTCATATGGCCAATTTTTCAATGAGAACAATTGAAAATGTATTTTGGGACAGAATTATTAGTAGAGATTTGTGGCCCACTCTGTCCCACAACCTAACCCCTTGTAATTTCCATAACTTAACTTAAAACTTAAAATGTACAGGACAATCCCACACACCCTGGAAGAGTTAAAACAAAATATCCGCCAAGAAATTGCCAGCATTTCTCAACATTAAATGTGGCTAGTGAGGGATAGTTTCCTAAAGAAGTGCCAAAAATATATGGACAATGACGGTGGGCAGTTTCAGCATCTCCTTTTGTAAAGTTGGTGAGTAAAACGTTTAAAAGTAGTTTTTAAAATGTATGGTTTTATCCATGCCTTTCTATGATAGTTGCAGACGGCGAGTGCCAAGGATGCAGACAGGCAAAACACTGTGCAGCCCGTTAAGAACTTTTTCGCTTTCCTGAAGTAATAGAAATTAGTGATGGCCTACTAAACATTGAAAATAACTCATTAATTAGTAATAAATTTAAAGAAGAAAATTAGTAATATTGGGCTACAAAGGCACTTAATTTGGTGACTTTAGAGAAAATCTACCTGGCAATCCTTTTGTGATCAACCTGACGTGCAGCATATGAACAAGTAGAGTGCACAGTTGCAGCGCATAATGTTCAAACAGTAACTCAAGGCATTGTGCATCTTATATTTAATTAATTTTTAAGTAATGTTGTTAGCTAATGCTGGTCAGGTCGGTGAGTCCTGTAAACCAACAACAGGTGTGGTCCTCCAGACATTCTGGAGGTTGTGAGAGAGCGATGTGTCTGCCAAAACATAAAAATATTGTGCTCTCTAAAAAGTGGTTACTATTACTGCTAGGTCTCTTCAATATTTTTAAGTAGTAAGTTTCAAGCATCAGCATGAATTAAGGATCAACATTTATTGGCATGATGCCTCTGCTGCTGAACCAATGACATATATTTCTGTTAATTTTGACACAGTGATACCTTGTGTGAGTATGCTAATAACTGATATAAATATGTTTCTTTTGCAGGGATTATGCATTGCTGGTTGCAATGTTCTTCATAGCAAACGTGTGTAACAATTATGCATTTAATTTCAACATTCCAATGCCATTGCATATGATATTCCGAGCGGTAAGTTTTTCGTAAGGCTTAGTTTCATTTTTTCCACTTTATTATAACTAGAAATGCTTCCAACTATTTGAAAACTAGGATAAATGCTCAAAAATTGGCTGGTGACTAGATTAGATTTTATTATTTAATAATTACATTAATTACAATAGTTTTTGTGCTTATAACTATGCTAAAAGTTTAGGCACCATAGTAAGAAACTTTGGTTTTATGAAGAGTAATTTGTAACACTGTTTTATTAACATTTTGAGGACGTAAGGGAATATCAGTTGTTTGTAAGTATCCTGAGTGCAGTTAATCCTAAATTATGAATCAATAAGGCTGGTCTGAGCGCTGTTGTGTATTATCTGGCTCATGTATCCACCAAACATCAGCAAACTCATTGCTGCTAGCATTCGGTCAATGAAGAGTGCTGCTTTGATTGTAACTGTCTGTAAGTTATCTTGCTATAAACAGCAAACACTGAATTAAATTATAGGCAACAAGTAATGATCTGTTATAGAGTAAGATGTGTAAGGATTGTTAGTCATAGATGTTCTGTAATATTTGCAACTTAGCTTGTTTATCTTGTTGTTCTTCTCCAGTACAACAGCCTTATTTAGGCCAAGACTGCCCCGATGACTCTCCTGGGCTTTCTTTATCCATTGGCTCACATTGATATTCTTGAGCTCACTCTCCACATCATCCATCCGCCTTTTTGATGGTCTTTCTATCTTCCTTGTAGCATATAGCAGGTCATAAAATGTAATCTGTTTAGTGATATTGCTGCCCTCTTCTCTAAACAGTTGTCCTAGCCATCGTAATCTGTTAGCTTTTATGACTTTAATTATATCTGACTCTTTATACAGGTTGTAAATTTCCGTGTATTATATATACATATTATTGTATGTATATATAATAATTTAATTTCCATATTATATCTTATTCACCAAACACCCTTATCATTGAGGGGGGCAAAATATTTTTCTAAGGATCTTCCTTTCAAAGAATTTAAGTTGTTCAGCAATATATTTGCATAAGACCCAGCTTTCTTTTCCATAGATGAGCACTGACCTTATTAGTGTTTTATAGAGCTTACATTTTGTGTTTTTGCCAAGGAGATGAGACTGCAGGCTTTTTTAGACCTTATAACTTTTATTTGCAATGCTTATTCTTGCATTTAGTATTTCTGTTGTTACATTGTTATCATTGGTGATCATAGTGCCAATATACTTAAACTGTTCAACAGTTCAAATTTGTAGTGTTTAATTTGGATAAAATCTTTATTTATTGTACTATTTGCCACTTCCATGTATTTGATCTTTTCCTGATTCATCATTAGTCCCATTTTTTGATCAGCAGTTTCCAGTGTTCAAATGTATATCAATTCCATTTACAATCAATGTTGGATAGATGAAGATTTAGAAATCTATGCATTGTGTGAATGTTGAAGAGAAAGTTTCATAGGCCTTGTAATCCCTAATTGAAATTATGTTAATGAAGTTTATTTTCATAGCTGTAGTGTGAGAAATAGAATGTAAGGTTTAAAGTGTTCTGTTTTGTGGCAGCTGACATATTGTTTCCTCTTTACTAGGAACGAAGCAACATGTTATTTCACATTACTTGGTAAATAGCTTTATTTACCAGAATTTTTTTTCACTGTTCTCTACCGCAAGCTGTCATGATACCTTAACCTTTAACAGGCCTCTCTAAACACAGTTGGAGCTGTGACTATAATCTTCGCAAAAGTTAAAGGCATATGGAGGCGGGCCGTACTGCAGACTCCAATGAATTCTAAGCTTGTCCCCCCTACCAGTGCTACCGAATGTCGTACATGCATGTCACATGCCCTTATGTACAGAACCTCTGCCGGTACATGCATTACGCTTGGCAACAGCGCTCCGCTTGAGCATTGGCCAGTGTTCACATGCCTTTAACTTTTGCGAGCAGTATAACAATGTTCAGTGCATAATCTTTCAGAGAAATGCATGGAGAGGACATCTACATTTGGGACTGAGGATTGGAGGCTAAATATCCCTCTCAATCCCAGTGATTGATCTGGGTCTCATGTTTGAATATTGTGGCTGCTATACTTCAGGAGTGGTCAGGTATAATAGAAGTAAGCATTGAAATGTTTAAATGGAGCTCTTTATGCATGCAAACTAAAGAATGAAGTGCTATCAAGATTCTGGGACATTTGTATGGGTTTTAATGTTTAGTGCTAGTGTAGAGGTTTAGGGTTCTCCACTAAACATAGGGATATCCTGATTTAATAGGACTAACCATTGTAATGGTTTTATTCCGTTATTCTAAGCAGGCAACCTAATGTATTTTGTGATGCCAACTTTCCTTTCCATTTATTGCAAGTGATACTAGGATATACAGGATGTTTGGAAACCTCCATTACAAGTTAAATACAGTGGTAGAAATATGGCTGAGTAGTACTAGTATCTTGAAGGGAAAACTATTTCCCAATAATACCATTTATGTGTAACAGATTTGACTGTTTCAAGTTATTTCTTGGTTTCTGCAGGGTATGAAGGTGTTGGTGATTCAATTCATTACAAGTCATTTACATTTTCAGCAATTTCACATTAATTTCCCATTGAGGTAGTCAAATTATAGTTTTAAAAAACTAACAAAAACACGCTTTTATAACAAACAGAACTAAAATGTAGAAAATAATTTTTAAGTATGATGAATTTGTTCTATAAAGTCAAGTAGATCATTATATTTCAAAATGTTGTAATCGGTTTAAAATAAAAAACTAATTTATATTAACAAAATAAATGTTATTGTAAACAAGCGTGTGGTGTATTTAGATATTTTTATCATATCTTTATTTTCATATACAGCTACCAATGAACTGTTCATAACATTTGATGTCAGACACCCCTCACTTTTTTACAGTAAAATGTATTATTTTTTCGGTTTGTTATAAAAGCGTGTTTTTGTTAGTTTTTTAAAACTATAATTTATTTTTAACTTTTCAGTCTCAAATTTTTCTGTTAAATCTTTTTCAAAATTTTTAATTTGATATCTTTTAGAAAATTCTGAGTTTGAAATTTCTTTCAAATATTTTTTTGAACATTTTCAAATCACTTTTTTGGAACAGTATTAGATTACAATTACTATTTTAACTATACTATTAGCTGTTACGGACTTCCTGCCCTGGATAACCTTCGATCCGCAATCCTTCCCCTGAAATCTCGTGTCCTTCTCAGGTCCTCTCTTCGGGCATCTCTGTCTTTTAATATTTTCAAGCGATTTAATTCCCTTGCTCAATGTAACTTGTGTTGATTTCTAAATTACCAGCTGTTGTGGCTATCTTGGCCCTGTATCAACTTGGCCCGCAATGTTTCCCCTGGGTCTCATGTTCCTTTCCGGTCCTCTTTCTCAACATTTATGGTATCCAGAGTTCATTTAATTAAAGCAATTTTCAGGGTGCATGTAGAAATGTGACTTAGCAACATCTAAGGTGTAATAACTGTACCGTTTTCTATAATTTTAGCGTAGTCATTCTTATCCTGACAATCCTGGTCAGGACATTGGAATAAAGTCATGATATTATATTCTCATCGGTCCTTAACACATGTGCACATTTTCAAGTCAGACAACTCTAAGTTGGTGAAAATTACGTTGAAAGATTCTGTTACATTGATAAATGTATCTAAGTAATTTTTTTTATCCTGATCAAGATATTAGGACAAAGCCATGATATTATTATTGTATTGCCATTGGTCCTCGATACGTGTGCAAATTTTCAAGTCAATCAGACGACTCTTAAGTTGCTGAAAATTACATCAGATTCCTTTGCATTCATAAATTTAGCTGTCATTTTTTGTCCTGAAGATCCTAGTCAACGCAGGACAAATTCAAGATATTATGGTACTGTCATCAATCCTTGACATGTATGCAAATTTTCCAGTCAATCGGACATCTTAAGTTGATGAAAATTAGGTTACATTGTTAAATTTAGCCAAGTCACTTTTTTATCCTGATAATGCTGGTGAGGACATTAGGTCAGAATCATATCATTGCGTTGCCATTGGTCCTTGATGTGTTTGCAAATTTTATTACGTTACATTGATAAATTTAGCTAAGTCCCTTTCTATCCTGATGATCCTGGTCAGGATCTTAGGACAAAGTTATATTATTGTATTGTCATCAGTCCTTGACACGTGTACAAATTTTCAAGTCAATCAGGCGACTGTAAGTTGGTGAAAATTACGTCGAAAGATTCCGTTACATTGATAAATTTAGCTAATTCATTTTTTATCCTGATGATCCTGGTCAGGATCTAAGGATAAAGTAATGATATTATTGTATTGTCATCTGTCCTTGACACGTGTGCAAATTTTCAAGACAGATGACTCTTAAGTGGGTGAAAAATTCTGTTACATAATACATACATACAGGTGAAGCTAATATAAAGTGTGTAATAAAGGATAATATACTGAAAAGTGTTACTGAAAATTTGCTAATTGGAAATTAATCTCTGTAACAGTTAAGACATTCACTAGAGAGAGATTGACTCAGCTTGTCATGTAGAATTGTTCAGGGTTCTAATAGATTTAGTCTTACAACATGCATACCTCCCTTTCCAGTTGTAACCTATATCAATGAATTTCTCAGTTTTGGAATACGCAAGAAATTAAACTGGAAAGACACCAGTGTTTAGAAAGGATATAGGTGTATTTCCTGACAAAATCCTGAACTATGGCCTATGATCTAACACAGTGATGTCCAACATTTGCGAAAGGGGGGGGGGGTTGGATTTACCTCCTTCCACTTTATGCGGACTGTGTCACACTTTTAACACTCAACTGTGTTGCAGTGGCCGTTTAGTTATATGTACATTTGATTTATGAAAGTGCTTTCAAATCTTATGCGACAAACATCTGTTCATTAGTAACTTCTTTGGTACTACGTATATTTAAGAAGTCTATCAATATTTGGCGACATAGTCGAAGTGCATAGCCTTAGAAGCCTTTTACACTCGCCTACACTTCTTAACTATTGGAAAACTTGTATCATTTTTGAGATCATTTGACTTCATCATCAGCTTTTGGGTGACTGAAGCTCTCTTTGTTACTCCTTCTTATTGATGTAATGATCCTTTTGCCATCTGGTGTTGGGGGTGCAAAGATTTAGCACTTCGTTCAATGATTGGATTTCGAAATTTATTTGTTATCACAGGTTTTGATGATGTATATTTTTCCCAAAGTGTTCAATTTTGTTGATGAAGTAAGTAATTGTAACTATTTTTGTATTATGGCTGATGTGATTTTCTTTCCAAGAATGCTATGAGAGAGCAGATTGTTTTATTTATTTTAGTTTTATGTTTCTCTGGTGTTTCATTAGTTTAATTTCCAAGTCTCTTTTCATTTTGCATATGTAGCATTTCTCACATCCTCACAACTGATCTGATAGATTCTAGACAAATCACCCTGTGAAAGCTTATGTAACTCTGTAAGTGATCTCTAGCTTCTTCAGTGACAAATCATTGTTAATCACATCTGAGGCCTGTGTGAAAGCTACTCAAATGTATAGAACCATCTAACGAAAGGTGCCACTCATTGCTAATTATATTATAACTGAATTACTATTATATTACAACTAAACAGTAGAATATGGCTGGAAATGCCTAGTGTAAACATAACACAAAATTCAATTATCTGACAAATTTCAGGTAAGTTTCGATCGTGTTTCCATTATCCCCTTTGCTGTTGTTTTGTTTGTTCCTTTTTTGTTCCTGTATATAATGAGTTTTATGTGCTCATTCTGTATATTTATTGACAATGCTTCGTACATCTCAATTGACATGTTCAATGTTCACCAGCCTCCATGGCTACTTGTGAACTTGCTGAACACGATCTAATCTAGTCTAGAGTTTAATGTGTTTAGGATTGTATTTTTAAGAGTCTTATTTAGCAAGTTCTTCAGGCTGATTAGCTTGTGAGGCAAATCATGTATTCTACTTGTTGAGTATTTGTTCTAGTTTTCTGAAACCCCAAGGATGGTAGGTGTTTATGTAGTAGTTTGCACTGTCTCAAGTTTTTCCTTCCTTCTAACATGTTCCTTGTGAAGATAGGGTTGAATCCATTTATCACTACTATTTCGGTTTATGTTGTTCTTTTATAAACTTCTGTTACTCAAAGAAACATTGTGTTAGTGGTGAACCAAACTTGTAAAGGCAGTTAATTGATGTGAAATTGGTTGCATGCATTTTTCTTTATGTAATGATTTATGTGTATGGGTTTCCGTGTATTCCAAGTTTAATATTGTCTAGATCTCTAATTATTTTAAGGTCCAGGAAAGGTTAAGGTGGTGTTCAATATTTTTAACCTGTAGAATCAGTAATTTCAGAGAATCTTCTTTTAGTTTCTGGCGAGTGATAGCAAAAACACCATTAACATATCTTTGCCAGAATCTGTAAATTTGGGGGAAGACTATGGGAAATTCAAAGTGGCTCATGTATGACTCTGCCAAAATAGTTGACAGTGGGCTACCCATTGCTAATCTTTTGGAATGTTGATAGATTTTTTTTTAATGTGAAGAGAGTATATCTTGTGTATAATTCTGTTTGGCTAACAATGTCATCTATTTCTGTGGGATCTATTGTAGTCTGAGTCAGCCATTTTCTAAGAAGTATAAGTATTTTTTCCACAGAAGTACTTTTAAAAAGTCCTTTAACATCAAAAGAAACTGTTATGTGATTTTCTGTGGCATATGGTAGTTTTGTAAATGTTTTATCAATTCTAAGGAGTTCTCTTTTCCCAAACTTTCAAACTTGGAAGATAATCAAATTATACACTTTGAGTTGACTGAACACTCTGTACTTCACATACTTTTCTTTTCAATGCATTTCGCCTTCACTTAAAGGCATCATCAAGAATTTGTTACGCTTCACATTAATATTACTAGCATTATTATTCTGGGAAGAATTGACATGTCAGTCCCCTGCTACTAAATAAACACATTGTTTTGGTAATACTGTGTTAGTGTCAGGCCGTCAATCTCGTTATTCAAGAGAAGTCCAGTATAATGGGCTTGAAATCACATTAATCACTTTGACTTTCCAGACTTACCATTTTTATGCTTCTTAGTGGCTGAAAACTAGAACAACAATATGGCAAGGTGGAGTATGAAACACAAGTCCAAGAATATATTATATTTACTATGAACAGCCGCAGGATACTTCTAAGCTTATTAGATGCTAATGTGTTGTATTAATTATACTATGGAAAGAGTGTGATTTATAAAGGGTTATCAACAAGTCCCTCCTCACTGTGCTGGTGTCTACTGCTCAAGATAACTTGGTATCCTGTTTATCTACATTACCTTTCGTGAATTACATACGTGAATCTATCATATACCACATTTCGTGGAACATTGTAAATTGCTATAGGGTCGCGGTAGCCACTGGAATTCCTGTCTCTAGGGGAATTTGGTTACAGGAGACTGCAGAGTGACTTCTCTATAACCCTATAGTAATTGCATTTTTACTTTCCTGCTAACTCTAAAATAGTTTTATGCTTTATTAGTTCACATTGAGCTTTAGAATTATGTTAAGGATGTTATCTGTTTATTGTGGTGTAAGCACATTTGAACATGACTGACATTGTGTGTATCCACTGACTGCTGTTCTTTAAAGCAGATTTTAGTTGTAATTGAGCTGCAAGCCATAGACATCTGGAAATGCAAACTATTTTAACCCACATTTTTATACTTTATGTTTGAAATAAAAATGGATGTATAAATGTATTCTTTAACTTCTTTATTAAAAATGCTTTGTGCTCCCTGATGCTCGTGCCAAAGAGATACTGCTTAGAAGGAGTGAAAGCAGTAATTCCTGGAATTTTATCAGATATGTGTCTTCACTTATCCAAAGATTCTCTGATAAAAATGATACAGCTTTCTAAAATGACAATGGTGTGCCAGAAAAATTTGGCTATTAAGATCATTGATGTTCAATGATGAAATATAGGTGAAACTCTGTATCAGTTCTCCGCCAGCAATTCAGGCAAAATTAACACAAGAAAAAGTGTAGTTGTGGTTGCTAAAACTCTTTAATGTATGAACCTGTATGTTGAATAGTTGGCCAGGGCTGAAAAGGTAGACTCCAAAGTAATGTACTTAGCAGAGAATAAATAAATAAAACATAAAAGTGTTAGTTAGTTAATACATAAAATAGTCACTAATTGAGCTTCTCTTGATTTGATTTTTTAATTTAAGTATGGCATTCCATTTATCTTTCTTTATATGTTTTTGTCTCATATAACCATAAGAGTAATTTTTAGACTTTAAAGCAAAAGCATCAGCTGATCCATTGCTATTATTTGATTGTTTTAGGGATCTCTCATTGCAAACATGATAATGGGCATCCTAATTCTGAAGAAAAAGTATACCTTCTCAAAGTATCTTTCAGTCCTGATGATAACCGCTGGTATAGTCATTTGCACAATTGTCTCAGGAAAGGATGTGGTGAGTATTACCAGGTCACAGATTATGTTAAGAATATGCAATTTTAACCATTCATTGGTCACATTCTAATTTTGGCAGTGCCAGTTATATATTTAGAGGTACTGCAACCCTGATCTGCAATAAATGTTGAATTTAAGGTAGATTTCTGTTTGATAATTACTCCTTCATACTGTGCATGCATAGGTTCCAGCTGGGGGTTTAAATGACTCAGCTGAGACTCAAACCATGGATCTTGGACTTCCCATTTTGATGCTCCACTATTGAGCTACCAAAGCAAGATACCCAAACAGGTGTTAATCTTTCTCATATAATTAGCATATCCCACTAAACCTTCAAGGTGATTTCAAAGTGTCGTAACGTAAAGGTGACAT
Organism: Tenodera sinensis; assembly: GCA_030765045.1. Classification (NCBI taxonomy): domain Eukaryota; kingdom Metazoa; phylum Arthropoda; class Insecta; order Mantodea; family Mantidae; genus Tenodera; species Tenodera sinensis. Next base: position 57,315,303 of record CM060964.1, read on the forward strand.
ACCAGGTTGCAAGTACATTTAGTTTCCACGATTTTTAGTTTGCCATTATTAGGGTTTATTTAAACATAACCCCATGGCACAACAGTCCATAAGGGCCAAGGCCTACCACTTGACCGCTCCGTCCCCCACCTCTGTCCATTACAGGCATCATGATTGGGGTGCAGTACTGGAGATGGTATGTGGTCAGTACCCCGGTCCCTCCCTGCTGATTATGCAGTCTTCTCGACCAGGAGGGTTATTTGTTTTGTTAATTGCTCTATCACACTAACTGTAGGTTGTTAGTGTAGTTGAAACATTTAATGCCATGCTTGGCACTTGCAAATTTAAGGACTGTTCCAAACCCATTCCAGAAAATGTGTTTTCCAAGCTCACATATAAGGTACTGGATGGTGCCAATGAAATGGAACTCAACAAAATTGTCAAAGAACTGTGCTTCATAGTCAGGACTAAATGCAGTAGCTTTGGAAACAATACATACCTTACACCCAGAGGCAAAATGCGTTCAAACATACGCATTATAACAGAAACACATAATACAGCAGCTGGCATTTATACAGTAAAACCTGTATAAAACAGTGTAATCATTCCAGCAATTTTTTTTTCTTTTTCACAGTTTCTGTCTTGCAAGGGGTGGTTTGTACTTGAGGGATTTTCTTGAAAATCTTGTGTTGCATTCTTGGAAGATGCTGAACTTACATTTCTGGTTTGGTACTAATGCTACTTAACTGACTTTTCGTTTTAGAATAACGGTGACCACAGACAAACAGATGGATGCACAGAAGTGCAATGCAGACATACTCATACTAACCTTTTTAATTTTTTTTTAGTTCAGGGAGTTTCAAAACATGCATTTGCTGTGAAATCTGGATATTGAATTTTTGGGTGTAATGCAATACTTCCTCTGATTACTGTAATTATGTAGCAGAGAAAGTAAAAACGAGATCCAGAGAATTATAATAAAGGAATAATCTAATATAAAAGACTATAAATAGAAAGTAGGTTCAAATGTACATTTTGCTGTATATAGCCCACCTCTGTGGTGTGGAGTTAGTGTATGTAACTCACATTCAAGGGGACCAGTTAGAATCTCAGCAAGGGTGAGTTACCTGGATAAGTTTCTTTCTGGGGTTTTCCCTTATCCTGAAAGATGAATATTGGGTTATGCTAACCTCTATGGACCCTGGGTTCATTTGGATGTGAAACCTGTTGAAAAAACTGGCACAGTAATTTCAATTTCTCTGTCCTCACATAACTTGTGCTAAGTTAAGTCTCACATTAATGGTTCTTAAAACTTTGTGCAAAATTGAATGCTATCACTTTAATAATTTAGTAGGTAGCTATCTGTTATGCATTTAATTGTGTCTTAGGTTATTTAAGTAAAGTGTTCCCTAAAGCTATTCTGTTTTCGTGTTAGGCTGTTTTCCAGTTTAGGGTATGAAAGGGTTATCAGCAACTTCCTCCGCACTGGACTGGTGCCTATTGCTCGAGATAACATTGGTACTCCTGCTGCACATATATACTGATGGATCCTCGAAGGAAAACCTTACTGGAGCTGGAGTTACGTGTTCACATTTTTCCTTTTATCATTCTGTTGGCAGAGACACAACAAATTATGATGGAGAAATAGAGGCTATATACATTGCTCTCCGACAATTATTAAATCTTCCCTTAAATAAATTTAACAAGGCAGTAATTCTTTCAGATTCTAAAGCTGCAATTCAGGGAATATGTTCAAATACTACAAAGAAGTCAACAAAAATTAGAGAATGCTACAAAATGTTAACACAACTCCAAAAAGTTAATAAGACTGTTCATCTCCAATGGATTCCAGCACACTGTGGAGTCATGGGGAATGAAGCTGCAGACTCACTTGCAAAGAAAGGCACAACTATAAAACAAAAGTCTAAATTCAATTTCTCATATTCCTCAATAAAACGCTTGATCATAAAAAATTTTTGTCATTCATATCTACAAGAAATAGAAACAAATGTCAAAGATAAAAAATGGATTACACTACTTTCCAATCCAGATATAATCCCCCAGAGACCAAGGAAAACAGCTGTTGCAGCCTTCCGACTATTGACAAATCATGACTGCTTAGCAAGTCATCTCTACAAAATAGGTATCTCAGCCTCACCAATATGTGTCCTGTGTAACGATCCAGCAGAAATGAATGAAGAACACTTGAAGACCTGTGAAGCATTAAGATCAGAAGAAACTACAGTTCAAAAGTATTGGAAGGCACGAATGCTAATGGCTTCATTGCCAGATGCAAGGCACTAGAAAACAACAACAACAACATTGGTACTCCTAGATTTTCCCCACTCCACTCTGACCGAACGACTGTTTATTGCTTCCAGCATGTTTATTGCCTGTGATCATTAGCTATCAGTTGATGAGTTATTATTGTGATGTGAGTATTAATGATATTGGCATGTGTATAAGGTGACAGCAATTGACGCTGCCAACAAAATTTCTGTCTCTAGGGTAATCTTGGTTACATGAGAGCTGCAGAGCAATTTCTCGATAACCCTATATTTATTTGACGTAGGAAATACCTCCGTTCCAAGATTTATTTTTGGTTTGTCCAGGTTTCCAGAATATAAAGGGTCTGATTTAGACAGGTTTTACTTCTCTTTGCTTCTGTAATCCAATTATCAAACACCAAACAAATTGGGGCATTCCATCTGACACATATGCACTAATTTACAGACCAATCTATTTTATCAAAGAAGTCATTATGTTCCACATAAAGTATTTAGGAGTGATTATAAATATCTTTTAACATATTGAAATTGTGAGTAGATTGCTAACACGTCTTCAAAACATGTTATGAGTGAAAACTTACTAAGTGAAACTAGAGTGCCACCAATCCATTCACAATTTCAATTAAGTCATTATGTTACTGAAAAGTAAGTCAATCGAGTAATTTGCGTCACAAGATCCCTCAAGAAAAAGAATTACAGATATAACAAATTGCATACAAAACATCTAGTGCATCAGCAAAACTATAATTTTTCAATGCCTTCCATTGTGACATTTGAGAAAGTTGACCATCTAGCCAAGAAAATTACAATAGACACGTTCAGTAACCCGCTTATATTCCATATAATGCAACAAAATTTTAAAGAAAAGATCACAAAATCGAACGTTAATAAATCTGGAAATATACAATGGTCAGGCTTATATACTCAAGAACAGCAGAAACCTAGTCATCTTATAAGTTCATCAGTAGCGACATTTAGTAATAAATGGTCACAGTTGCCTGGATACTCACTTTCAGAAGCTAAATCTCATCGTTACAAACTAATGCACACTTTGCCCTAAACTTGATACTAATGAATGGAGGACATCTGATAAGGAACTTACAATTTGTTCAAACACAGATTTTATATAATTTTCATGGATAAGCAGTTGAAGTAATTCTTTGAAATTTGAAACTGTTTAGACCATTACTGATATAAGGGCTGCAGCTGAAGCTGCAATATGCATATTTGCTTGATCTGCAGAGATAGAAGGCCCCAATAGAATGGTGAAAATGCAGTTTCCATTTTTGTCAGTCGTTTTCATCACCGTCAATAAAAATGTTATTGCCATTGAGATCATATTTTATTTCTTTTCTCTTCTCATACTAATGGGGTGTCATCTTGCCTAAAGGCTGGTTCACAGCCACTTGATAATGCTAACGATAATGATTCTGAGAATGGCAAGCAAGGCAGCACTTAATATTTTGGTTCACAACATCCAGGGAACGATAACGATAAGATACCTGAAAATGGGGGATATTGCACATTGAGAATTTATTTGTTTCTAACTGCCAATTATGTTTTTTCTAGCTTGTATCTAGAGAGAGCTCTAGAGGCTGTTTCATGACACAGCCAGCTTGATTAATTTCTATAACGATTAGTCTAATACGCACAATATGAGTTTAACATGCCGTGTCTGGTAACGGCAATTTCTCAGGGACCGGCAAAGCTTCCCGTGGGTTTTGAACATTCCCATTTGAATACATGTATTTAAGTTTATTGTTCTGATTATCATTACTGTTGTCGGTGGTTGTGAACCAGCCTTAATTCAGTTAGTGATGGCAAATCACCGCTACCACATTTGTTTACTCATCCAGTTCCTAACTGCTGGCTGTTCCAAGTTTTTCTACAGGAATGTTTGCTTTTATAAAACCTCCACTGTACCAATTATAAATTATTCTTTCAAATCAACTTGCTTTGCATATTGAAATGTTTCTTTTAGCATAGCTACTAGTTTCACCTACTGTATGTTTCACATATTTGTTGGATTGGCGGTGTTTAACCAGCATATCCCTTCTTTTATAGTCCAACCAATAATTACAAAACTGATATAATAAGCAAGCAGATGCAGTACTAGTTTCACCTACTTTATGTTTCACATATTTGTTGGATTGGCAGTGTTTAACCAGCATATCCCTTCTTTTATAGTCCAACCAATAATTACAAAACTGATATAATAAGCAAGCAGATGCAGTGAAGACTTACAAATTAAGTTCTGCAGCTTGATTGGCATGATAATTATTGCAGCTAAAAGTCAAGGCACTGACACCCACTAAAGCTTCTACTCAGAGCAGCAAATGCCAGCACAAAGAAGTTAAACTAAAAAGCTGCCAACACTACAAATCTGCTAAACATGCATATTCAGTCAGTGTTGACATCACAACTTAATGAAAAGTTGACGAGAAGAAATGACAGAATTGTTTAGTTCCTTATTTACAATAAAAACTTAATTGCACTTTAATTGTACATTATCAACCATTAAAAATTGATAGTAAATAAAATTAACAAAATGTATTATACATAATTTTAAAACTATTAATATTTTGCACAAATTTTACATGTTTTATTATTTTAGAGTATATTGCAATTTAAATTCGCCCCCAGAGATGTGTAATGCTATAAATGTGCAAAGACATTACAGGAAATTGTAATTTATATCACTTCCATTTTATTTCTGTGTGAATAATTACAAACACCTTTATTATTAAGCTTGCTACTTATGGTTTATTGGTACCACAGATATAAGTTGCAAATTAAGATGACGGCCTCAGAAAAGCACCCATAAAATATGTAATAAACTTTGCTATCTTTTTCACAGAAAGCAACAAAGCCGATGAACATGGAAGTACCAGAACAGACTGAAATGGAGGTTTTATTCTGGTGGACTGTCGGTGAGTAGCATTAAAATGATGATTGTGAAGACAATGGTATTACCTGTTTGACGAAAGAGTGCTGTTGTTTGGGAAGGGTGCTCGTGTAACAAGGCATGGCAGAGAAGATGGGAATATATTGCAGTACAGTCTGACCATCAAAACATCAGCACAGCATACGTAAATAGGAATAAACTAAATGATCCACAGCAGGTTAAACTTACTGTTTCCTTTATCACTAATGAAGCACGTCTTTAACCTCTTGAGGGATATCGATGTGAAATCATGTCCATTTAAAATGGTGGATGAGCGATATGGGCGTCCTGTGCATTTAAGCATTTAACCCTTATTTATCCCTTATCCAACTCAACTTACTATAATTTTCCCTTTATGAAACATTTTAGTAAGATCTATATACTTTATTGGCTTACCTTAATATGTTCGTTCTGCAGTGATTTACCTCAAAACAGAGATAAACACACAAGGGTACATACATCTCTACATTCGCAAATTCCCTTCTTGCGGCACACGAAACACTTTCGAAATGGGCGGGACTTCTTTGCTGTTGGTGGTATCCTTTTAGGATAATGTTTTCCTTGAAGTCTGAGGGGTGCAGGGGTTTTGGATTTTCAACCCCCAACGTGGTATTGTTCAATTAGGCTGCGAGTTATTTATAGTCGGTAGTCAAGGTCGGTCATTGTCCTGTGTGGGTTTAGAGAGCTGTCCAAATCCCCAAACAATTGTATATGGTTATATCCAGTTGGTGCAAAAACACCTTTTTATACCACTTCTCCCTCAGCTACAAGCAGGAAAGAATACGTATGTATTTCAACAAAGAAAGACACGGACTCTACTCAGTTACGAAACTCGCGTAAGCAAAAGTTGTAATGTTGATCTATTCTGATGAATCAAGAGACCACGCATGCAGTAGCGCTTTATTACACAGTATGCTGACACATTAGCCACACATACAATGGGTGTTTCTTTACTGAATCTTTCCGAGAACTTATATTAGATGCGTTCGACAGAGCAAAGTTGACTTTTCACCACAGTGAAACAAAATTGTACCATTTCAACGTTTTGTAAATACAACTCAACTTTGCTGATGACGTACATTTATACTGCAAATAACGAGTTTTATACCAGTTTTTGTTTCATTAAAATAACTTAATATTTACACAAAATACAACTGTTTATATACGAAGAGCATTTAACAATTTAAATGCTAGCAGTTCTCGGCTCGCGGACGTTTAAATGGCCATCGCTCAAGAGGTTAATCCACAAGTGCGTTGAATCCCCGATATAGAGGGCAGACTTTCATCAGCTGTATCTGAACTGCATTCATCTGCTGTAAGAGACTCAACCGCTGTATTTCAATATTACTGAAATGTACAGGGCATGCACCAAGAATGGTGACGTAATATTGCTTATCTCTTTGTGTTTATGCAAGCTTCCATTCGTGGCCATTTGAGTACATTCATATTTGATTTCAAAGCAAATAATATCAGAAACATGTAATAAATTAGTCACAGTGTTGTACCACGTAGCTCAGCTGCATCTGGTTGCTTTTGAACTTACCTAATTTCTTAATGGAGTATTAATTATTTAGGTTGTACTAATGCATAAGAGAGGCTCTTTCTTAAGCATGATGAAGTATCACATTGGGGAAGTGTGGGCCTCCTTCTTTTAAATTGTCTGTATAATTAAAGAATAGGTAATGTTTATAATGCTGCCAGCTTCTAGATCAAGTTAATGTTGCTTTTTGGACAGAAAGGCAATCCCATGTGATAAGGAGCATAATTTTGCTCCAGGAAAATACTAAGCCACAAAAGAGAAGCAGACTTCAGCTAAGCCCTGCCTGGACAATAGCCATGAAACACATTCACTTTTTTTTTTTTTTTTTTTCACAACAGCAACTATAGTGATTCTGCACCAAGTACTGACCCTCAAGAAAACACTGTGGCCGGTGACAAACATAGCCCGAAACAGCAGGCCCAATCACAAATCATCACCCGCTCATTGGCCAGGGCAACGCAACCCTTTCCCACCTAGTATTGTATGTATATATATGGGGAGAGGAAAGCAAACGGTCATTTTCATTCTGACGAAGGCCATGGAGTTTACAATGGCCGAAAGCTCAATGTTTTTAAACCTCACACGGCTGATCGCCCGTGAAACTGTAATAAATAATGTGCGCCGTGAAAGCTTTAAATCTTACAATATTTTTCTGTTGAATTTCATTCCTCTAATTGGAATACTCATTGAATTATTACAATTTTTTTGTTTAAAAATGTATTTTTCAACATCTATGTTCTACATTGTTCTACAGGTTTTGAATAAGATGACAATGTTTTTTGTGAATACCATAGAGGGATATAGAAATTCTGCAAGCATTGGATTTTCAATGCTTTTAATACAAAGTGAGAAAAATATTTATATTCATTGTAAAAGCAAAGTTTTTAAAATGTTTTCTGTTTCTGCAAACATTTAATTTTTTTATGTTTCAGAAAGTAATGTTCTATACGGCATACGGTTTTAGAAGGCACATGAGCTGAGCCAATGTGTGCACATGGTGGCTGCGCTGCTGCCAAATGTTGCGCCAAAGAGCGTGGGGAGGGAAAGTAACATTCGTCGTGTCACAAATTGTCAGAATGTAAACTTACGCAGCAAAGGATAATGATGATGATGACAACATAAACTGTAACACTCAATATTAACGTACTTATTTACTGAAAATAACATACCTGGATTTTTGAAAGCGACTTATTGTAAAGGGGTTGCTAGCTCGTCATCCTCATCTTCCTCCTCGTCGTGTTCTTCCTCATCCTCACTTAATTCGGAATAAAATTCCCGAAGATTTATCAGTAAACTCTGTACTGTATTATCTCGAGCCACTTCCTTATGAAAATCATCTTCTTGCAATTTCTCACAGTGCACAACACGACTAGCCCAGTCTTCTTTTGTGACTCTGTCAAGTGCAGCATGCATAAGCTTTTCAACGTCTGGGAGATGAAAAGTGATGTTTTCTTTAGCAACTTCTTCCTTTACCTTAGACCAAATTAATTCTATGGGGTTGTATTGGCAGTGATAAAGAGGAAAACGAATAATTTGGTGCCTGTTTTCTAATGCAATTTGATCCAGGTGGTACCTCCTTTCTTGGGTTTTATGTTGATTTACTTTTTGTAATGATTCTGCCCTAGTTTCAGAAGGATGGAATGTTATTTTATTATATGCCAGCCAGACCTGAATATCTTGTTTTTTGGAATTAGTAGAGAGAGGTTTATCTAAGAGTTTAGAATGGTAGCTTGCATTATCCATAATGATGATGGACCCCTCTTCTAAAAAATTTATGAATTTGTTTGTGAACCAATCTGTGTAGGAATCTGCATTCATTTCAGAATGGTAGTCAATATTTTTATTCCCTGGTCTGGAACGGAAAACCCACTTGCTTTCGGAAATGAATCTTGTTTGTGCAGAACCTGCATGGCAAATTATAAGTCTTTTCCCTCTCCCTACAGGTATCTTGAGACCGCCTCTTTCCGTCAAATTTTGCCATATGTTTTGTTTGCAATGGTTCTGATTTACCCACGTCTCATCAGTATAAAAATGGGGCGTGAATCTCCAGACACCCTACGCATGTGCATAGTTCTTAAAAATTGTATTCTTGCGGCAACTATATCACTTCTTTTGAGTAAGAATTTACGGCCATCTTTAGTTTTTCTGTATTTGAAGCCCAAATTCTTAAGTATTAATCCCATTGAAGTAGAGGAACTCATATAGTCTATTTTTTCCCTCATAACATGAACCAGCATTTTAATGGTGGGGTATTCACCATTGTCATACATTTCATATATTGTGCGGCGAAGTACGTCTTTTTCAAAATCATCTAAATTGGAAACGGATTTTTGTTTTCTGGCACACTCACATTGCACGCTCTGGCTGCGAGATCCCGGCTTTGTGAAAAATTGATCTGGTCATACACTTCCTCAGATGCCAATTCCTTAAAAAAAACTGTACACCTTAAAAATGATATTTCTGGCCTGAGAGCGCAGTACCTTACCCTTAGTACCAACGCCACAGGTACCAGGCTTTGAAAGTGACATTGTTAACACTTCACTAAGCACAATGTAAACTTGTGAATTTTCTGCTTATTGTCACAGTTACACAAAGCACAACTTGAATAATTTGAACCGAACTAAAGAATTCGCACGCAACTGCAGTGATTAGTGGTCAGTTAATTTATGAACTAAATATACGCAGTTCCTAATGGCTGAAGCTGTCATACAAAATGAGGGTAGAACTATTTCACCCCAGGCCATTAGCACACAGTCTCGGTTAGGTGAATGACTTCTGAACAAAGGGGTGCATTATCCAGGTAAGCAAACATAACAGTTGAAAGAGACATGACTCACTTGGAGGTCGCTGAAGAGAGATTGTGTGAGGAGACAGGGCAGAATAAACATTTTTTCGGCGTGCTAATGCAGACACCTTCTTGTATACACATAAACTCGGTAGCGAGTGAACTTAGATAGTTTTGAGATTAAAGATATTAAAATACGCATTCGTGTGTTTTCCTAAAAGAAACATACCAAGACGTCTCACATCCTGATATAGATAAGAGTCCACATGCAATAGCGGCACAAGGAAAACCTCCATATCACCCTTCCATTCTACATAAATTGTGAGGTACTGAGAAGGGTGACTCAGTAACAATGGGCAGCATCATAAATCGGTGCCTCATGACACTTCTTAATGTGTTACTCCATAACTGCATAATGAAAAGGAATAAAACACCCAGACAAGATTGGAAGTTGCATACATGAGCATAAACACAGGAGTCAGTTGTTTATTCTTGAAGCGATAACTCGAGAACTATACGTCCTAGAAAAATGACCTTTGTACAGGCTGCTTCAAAAATTCTCGCCGCATACACCAAGGTGTATTAGAATGTCGAATTTCCAGTAATAATTTTGGGTGCATGAAAAAGAGAAATCTATGTTGCTCACGCTTGTGCTGTGCGTTCCGAACTAGGCAACGCTGCACGACTGTGATAGGACAGTCGCTCTAGGCGAGCCCCCTCGAGCTCCGCCTCATGTGCCTTCTAATACTGTACGCCTTATAGTAAAAACGTCTATGCTTCATTTTAACAACTACAGTTTTGGTAGAATCCAGTGACCTTTCCTAGTATGTATTTTGTGAATTGCATTAAGCTTTGAATCTTCTGATGTAAAAATTAAGGACAGGAAAAATGACTTTAAAATATGATGTAATCAAGGAGACTTGTAGTTGTCATAGGACTTTGAAACTTTGCATACAATGTGCCAAGCATATTTTCATGCAAAAAAACCCCAAAAACATATTTTGACCCAAAATGGCGGAAGTTTCACCCATCATTCCCCTTTTGTAACACAGAATTTAAAAATGAACATTAAAGGCTTGTTAGTTCATTTGGAAGACAGCTTCTATAGTACAAGCCTTGTATTCAGAAAAACTAGGAAAAAAGCTTGGAATTTAGTACCCAGTAATTAGAATTTTTATATTTACAGCTTTAACTTCCCCCTAAAAGGATTTTTCTACTTCAGAAAGTTCAGGTATGAAGGTTACGGTGTGCAAAACATTTGAAGAAGCAATTTTAATTAAATAAAAATAACTGCTACATGCAAAATATTCTGAATAATAAATGTACCCATTATAATAAACATAATTGTAACTTATAATTTAATTCATCTCCCATACAAAATAAAAAGCACAAAGGGCTGGGGATCACTACTCTAAATTAAAATACAAAGATGTGTGCTCTTTTTTACTTCCTCTTGATTGTTGAACTCCCCCCCCCCCCCCCCCAAACAAAGCTTTTTCTAGTTCTAACTGTAAATAAGTTATTAATAAGCACCCACTTGTGCTTCACAATTTTGATGTTCTGCAAATCTAGCACTCTCAGTTGTTTTGGCAACACTAAATGCTGTAACTGTTAAATTACTAGCCACTCCAGTCTCAAAATCTTCTAGTTTCATTTTTGTTTTTTTAGCTGGTCCATTAGATGGAGGCCTAGTGCTTCCAAGTGTGCTCTGAATGGAAGAATTGTGGGTTTCAATCTCTTCCTGGGCACTCTTCCTGCACCTGAAATATAACATGCCACATACAATTTGCATTACATGTAATTTAGCTCTGTAAATGAGCAATTGTGCTTGATTAATTACCTCAAAAGTAGTTTGTTCTTATCTGGAATTCTGGTAATTGTAGGGTTTGTATCTGCCTGCATCATCTGCAAGAGCTTTTTCTCCAACTCCTGTACTATAGCCTTATTGCCTACTCCTTTTAAATCGGTTTTGGTATTCAACCTGTTTTTTGTATTTCTTATGTTTTTGGATATTTGGAGCTCCATTAATTCGCTGTTTAATAGTTCATGATACTTGTCACGTTTATGGCCCATTGTGAGGGCTTTACTCCTGCACACTTCCGGAAGCTGAGACTTTGAAAATATAATCTGACCATGTTCATATAAATGTCAATGAAGCATGCCTGAAATTCTGCACTTTCTTCCTCCATTGCTATGGTTTTGAAGCATAGTGAATTTGGAACTTTTAGTTATTTCTCAAGTAAAGAAGATGCAATCTGTTCGAGGGTAGTACATTTTATTCATTTACATCATGAAATTTAACTTCCCGGTGACTCGAATTTTACAGCTAGGCTGTGATCCATCTTTGAGGTGCATTTCGTTTTATTCATATTATCCATTGTTTTGCATTTTAATTTCTTATTTGATCTGCTGTCTTAGAGTTGATTTAAATAAACTGTAAATTTTACTGTTTCATAAAGCAAAATTGCAAATCATGCTGTCAAATAGAGAAGAAATATGGAAATACCTCCATATTATCTTCATAACTGGGCAAAATAAATTAGAATAATAAAAACATATTGAGTAAACAAACATGGTATGCAATGATGCACTCCAACACATACAAATCTTTTGTTTTTAAAACTTTCCATGCTTTTTTGTTTGTTAGTATTTAATAACTTAATGTTGGATAGACAGAATGAGTAAACATGTTGTAAGTACGCAGCTGCAGAAGATGCTTTTGGGCAAAGGACGCAACATGATACAGCTATAATCTGCGTGTTCCATAGTTATGAATGCTCAGTGCAGCTGATTCACTTGGTATAATCACTGTTGTCAGCACAGAGATATATACATTCAAGCTTCTTAGCTTATAATGTTTCCTTAACACAGAGGTGATTCAACAGTGGAAGATGCTGAACATGTGCAAATATAAATTGCTTTTTATTGATACATATTTCTCTTTGCCAGGTATTATCCTGCTTACAGTAGCACTGTTTGTATCAGCCAGAATGGGCATATATCAAGAAGTCCTATATGGGAGGTATGGAAAGCACCCAAGAGAAGCTCTCTTTTATACGGTAGGTTATCTTACATGATATAAAACTAGAACCATTATTTTGATTGAAGTATTTTTATGAATGCTTAAGTATAAATGTAGATATACATCCTTGGACCAGAAAAAAGAAACCTCATCCCGAGATTCTCTGAGATGATTAGAGAACTGTGGATGTTTGTAAAATAAAATGGTATTGATTACAGTAGGTTTTTCTAGACGTTCTTGGGCTTCAAGCCAGATGTAGTGATTAGCCTACAACGTTTCAGCAGTGTATATCTCTCATCAGGATGCTGAATGACTGACATGAGTGAAAGGACCAATATATATATACCATCCGCTGCTAGTACAGATCTGGTAGAAAACATGGGATGCTCCTTCCAGTTTGGTGGAATGCAGACCTTGCAGAAAATGTGACTAATCTGGAGGTTGTTCATTTCGTCGGGATCTGTGCTTCCTGTGCCAGTCGGTTTCCAATTTTAAGGCTGGTTTCCAAGAAGAACTGAATTGTAATCCGGTGTCATGGTTCAGTGTGCTCTTCTCCCAGGAGATGGTCAGAGCCTCCTTAACCCTCTACTCCCAGTAATTGCTGCATTTTGCCACAATGATTATCTCCTGGAAGTGTACTCTCTGATCCTTCTCAAAGCAATGTTCTGCCAGTCCAGACTTTTGAGCCTGCATCAAACAGATGGATGGAGTGTCCTATGTTTTCTACCAGATCCGTACTAACTGTTGTGGTAGACGGTATATATCCCTCTGTACAAAAAGTATCCGACCTTGTGCCGGGGAAAAAAAATTATTTACCTGAGTGGATGGGACTCTTAATCCCCTTCAAAGTAGGCCCCTTCTGAAAGCACACACTTAGTCCAGCGGTCCTTCCATTGCTGGAAGTAGTTCTGGAAAGCTTCTTTTGAGATGGTGCGCAGACGTTCCGTCGCGTTGTGCATTATCTCCTCACGGGTCTCAAAACGGGACCCTTTGAGCATTGTCTTTATCTTTGGGAACAACCAGAAATCACATGGGGCCATGTCAGGTGAATAGGGAGCTTGACGAACCTGCGGAATGCCGTGCGAGGTCAGGAAATTCTGGATCAGGTGTGACGAATGAGCTGGAGCATTGTCGTGATGCAGCTGCCAGTTGCGTGCGGCCCACAGATCAGGTCTCTTGCGCCGAACTGCATCACAAAGATGGCGAAGGACTTCTCGTAGTACTCCTTATTGATGATCTGCCCTTGTGGTGCGTACTCATGATGCACAATGCCCCGATAGTCGAAAAAAACAAGCAGCATCACCTTCACTTTGCTCCGAACCTGTCGTGCTTTTTTTGGTCTTGGGGAATGTGGGTGCTTCCATTGAGATGACTGGGCATTTGTTTCTGGGTCGTACCCGTACACCCAGCTCTCGTCACCAGTGATCACAGTCTTCATGAACTCAGGATCGCTATTGGCGCATTCCAGCATGTCCTGTGCCACTGCAAGGCGGAGTTGTTGCTGCTCCGGTGAAAGCAGCTACCACTGTCAAACGTCGGTCCTCCATGATCAGTGTCCGCACTTGCTTGATAACAACAGCATTTCGGCTCGTTGATGGTCTTCCGGTTCGTGGGTCACTCTCCACCGACATGCGGCCATCTTTGAACCGGTTATACCACATTTTAATTTGAGTAATTTTCATTGCATCATCACCGAAAGCCTGCTGGATCTTGCGAATGGTTTCTGATTGGGTATCCCCAAGTTTCTGGCAGAACTTGATGCAATACTGTTGCTCCATGCGTTCCGTCATCTTCCAGAAAATGTGAATGCGACGAGCACGTGTTACACGGAGCCAATCACTGGTAGCTACTGACGTGACCGGTGGTGCTGCGGGGATATAAATATTCACTCATGCGTAGGAAGCTTCCTTCTACGAGTATGCGCAGTTGCCATACCTACCTCATTCTTTGTTAGCGAGAAAAAAAATAAGGTCGGATACTATTTGTACAGCCCTCGTATACTGCTCCTTTCACTTGTGTTCGTCATTCATCATCCTGATGATGGGAGAGATGTACACTCCTGAAATGTCAATGGCTTTTCATCACTACACCTGGCTTGGAGCCCGAGAACGTCTAGAAGATGCTCATCACCAGGAAAGTTTCAGCTCTTATTTTACAGTAGGTTCTTTGCCACTGAATGCAGTGTTCACTGTTGAGCAGCTGGAAAGAAGGCTATATGTTAAGTGTACTGTATTAATATAATTTCTTATTTGAATGTGTAATTTGAGTTTTAGGCCATTCTTATGCACACATAGAAACACAATCAGAAATTAAAGCATTCTTTACAAATACAAGGGTCATCCAGAAAATAAGGAGCGATTGAGCATGATTGAATAAAAACAAAAGATATGAGCACCAGACTTTATTTTTTAAGTTACAGAACTTTACACTACTTTTCTATGTAATCACCATACTTGTCAAGACATTTGTTGTAACGTGGGACCAGTTTTTCATTACCTTTGTCGTACTCATTTGCTGCCAAAGATTTAAGCCAGGCTGTCGCTGCTTGCTTGAGTTTCTCATCGCCTGCAAATTGTTTTCCACCCAAAAATTCTTTAAGTTTTGGGAGTAAGTGATAACGTGGTGCCAAGTTGGGGCTGTAAGTGGGATGAACAAATATTTCCCATTTTAGGTGTTGAAGTTCCTGCTGTGTTTGTGCTGATGCAAGAGGCCAGGCATTGTCATGGATCAATGTTGCTGACAACATTCCATGTCACTTGTTCTGAATTGCATGTCAAAGCTGTTGAAGAGTTTCACAACAGGCATTTGAGTTTATTGTTGCTCCACTTGGCATGAACTTGATGTGGATTAAACCCTTTCGATCCCAAAAAACCGTTGCTATGACTTTCTGGGTGTTCAAATTTGGTTTTTCCTTCTTGGGTTTTGTAGGCAAATTTGTGTGATGCCACTGCACTGTCTGTCGCTTGTTTTCAGTAATCTTCTATGAAACCCAAGTTTCATCTCCATTTACAATGCGGTCAGGCAAATCATCACCCTCTTTGTCATATTGTATCAAAAATTCAAAGGCTGCTCCTATGCAATTTGCCTTATGGTCATCATTCAAGATTTTTGGCACCCATCGAACACACATTTACTTGTAACCAAGGTGTGCTGTCACTTTCATGCAGGAGCAAATGTGAAATTTGTGGAAAGCGTTCATGTAATGCGCTCAAAGTGATACGTTGGTTTACCTGAATTGTGTCCTCAACTTTTTTCTTCAGCTCTTCTGTAACAAGTGATCTCCTCCCACTCCGATCTTCATCATGCACACTGGTTCTTCCTTCATTGAACATAATGCACCATTTTCTCACTGATGACTCCGAAAATGAATGACACCTTGTATTTCACATTTAGCAGGATTTTCAATTGGTGATGCCTTTTCAAATCTCTGCAAAAACAATTAGGGTGGCCATGCAACAACAATACTCAGCTCACACTGAAGACAAGGAATAAGTGCTGCTGACGCAATCACAGTGTTGGGGTTCTGCATGGAGCACAATGCGCAATCATTCTTTACTTTCTGGATGACCCTCGTAGATAAGGAAATAAGTGTGAACAGAAAACTCATCTGAAATGAAGCTCCATGTAAATAGATGTGCAAAGTTAAAGCATCATTGATGCTCCTCAATCTCTACAGTGTTAATAAGAAAAATGATGTTCTATTATTTAGTACCAGGACTGTTAACGGTTTTGAGGACTTGTTATAAATGGTGATCCAAAAGACTGTGAACCGGCTGTGCTGTGTTTTCTCTGTACGGGTCCTCTGCATTCCTTTGCCGACTGCTGTTGTCATAGAACAGCGCAGATAAAACCATACAGCATTTTTAAAACTACTTTTAAAGGCTTTACTTACCAATATAATTATAACATATGCTGAAACTGGCCACCATCATTGTCCACACATTTTTGGCACATCTTTAAGAAATTATCACTTGCCTTAGTTCACATTGAGAAATCCTGGTAATTTCCTGACGGATATTTTGTTTTATTTCTTCCAGGGTGTGCAGGTTTGTCTTGGACACTTCATGCTTTAAGTTACCCCAGAGATAGAAATTGCAGGGGGTTAGGTCAGGGGACTGAGGGGGCCACAAATTTCTACTAACAATTCTGTCCTGAAACACACTTTCAATTGTTCTCATCAAAAGATTGGCTGTATGAGCTGTTGCAGAGTCTTGTTGAAAAACGGCAAAATCACGCCCCCTGTCTGTTAATTCCTTAAGAAAAGGGCACAAAATTATATTCACGTATGTACAGGTGACAGCTGTTGTCTCAAAAAAAATCATAATAAATATGCGCTGTGCAGTAGAAAACAACTGCTGAGTCATAATACACCTTGTGACTAAGTACATGACTAAATAATAGAACACACTGGTAATAATGCAGCCGCATGATAGCGTGTT
Source organism: Tenodera sinensis (assembly GCA_030765045.1). Lineage (NCBI taxonomy): Eukaryota > Metazoa > Arthropoda > Insecta > Mantodea > Mantidae > Tenodera > Tenodera sinensis. The sequence goes on from CM060964.1 coordinate 57,332,300, forward strand.
AACTCAATACTGATTGTGAGCAGAGCAGAGCAAAACAGCAGTGATGCTCATTACCTTGTGCATAGCAGCTGCTGTTATTGTATTTCCGTGTTCGCAGTGGAAAAACATTGCATAGCGGTTCACATGTATTTGGATCTGTGTACTATACCATTGGATTGGAGGTGTCTGATAAACACATCATTTTAGATGTAGAATGTTTGTTACACAATAGCATAATGACACTTAATAATTAAATAAGCAATTACATTTATTGTTGCAGCATTTGTTACCATTGCCAGGATTTCTGATACTGAAAGATAACATCGTGAATCACTTCATATCATTTTGTCAGAGTGAACTAGTCATAATGCCATTCCTTGGAATAGGACTTCCTAAACTACTGCTGTACTTGGTTGGGAATGTAATCACTCAGTATCCTTTGCAATGCATTTACTTGGTATAACACATTTTTCTTATCTAAAACTATGTCAGGTAAAACGGATGCATCTCAAAAGTGTGCAAGGCACCTAAAATCATTCTTCTACTTTTCCTTTTTTATTTCTTTTTTCCAAGTATTTTTATAGGGGTGCTAGAAGAACAATAAATATGTTTTTGTCTATTACATTCCTCTGGAAGCAAATCAATTCTGATTTACATACAATGGTGTAATTGGCAACATTGCTTAGAAATTGGTTACAACCAGTAAGTTAGCAGAAACAATGCAAAATGGATATATTACCAGGAAAATTTGCATTTAAATGGCTAAAGGAATAAAGAGTCATAGTTGTCAAATTTGTACCAAAACCTCAACGCTGAAAAGTTAATCTACACAAGCATACTTTTCAGGTAAACGGAAAGAAGGCTAATTAACAAAGGCCTGAAACTTGAACTATTCAGGAAACATTACTATATTGACGATACTTAGAGCACAACAGTGAAGTTACATAAAAAGTAAAATGATATATGGAAAGACTGTTGAAAGATACCCATGAAAAATTATATGCAGAAAAATAATTCAAGCACTAAACAGAAATGTATATATCTGAATGACAACAAGGAAACAAAATTGTAATCTAGAATAATATTATAAAAATATAACATGTGTACATGTGCATGCATGTGTGCTAAAACCCACTCAATTGATTTTTGTAATTGTGAAAAGCTCTATTCTTCCAGATGATTATAGGCTGTACGAGGGTCCATGAGAAAGTTTTGAGACGTGAGAAAATGAAAGTTGATCCACTCGAATTGGATGCACGAAGGGATGGCCCCATCCTTTGTAAATAAACTGGTCTCAGACAGTGACTCTCCCACTCCAGGAATTCCAGCAGCGCAAGGATGAACAACCCACGGCACGCATGTAGTCAATCCTTGCAATGGACCTTGGAAGAAAGCATTTTCACTTAATGATTTTCTACGATCCTTAAAGTGGGTTAAACCAGTGCCAAAGCCTCAGCACTTATATTATATTAACATAGTCTTGAATGTTTGTCACAGACTTTGTGGGACATTGCTCCTTTGCATGCTACAGATTTTCAGTGGTTTCAGTAATTTAAAGGAGGCAGAACATTTTTAAAAAATCAGGAGAGAAGTGCACGTCTGGCATCGATAGTGACTAAGGAAAACATTGCAGTGTTGAGAAAAATACTTCATGAAAAATAGTCGCATAACATTTAAAAAAATTGAGTCAGCATTGCAGATTGGATTGCCAGCAGTTTTGAAAATCCTTCATGAATTCCTTCGTGTAAGGAAGTTCACATCTCGATGAGCACCTCACAGAACAAAAACACACCTTTGTTGAATGGTGTGAGAAAATGTGGAAAGATCCGAAGGAGGAGTTCCAGACGGTTTTCTAACATCATCACAGATGATGAAATCTGGATTTATTAGTTTGATCCGGAGACCAAGAGGCAATCAGCGGTGTGGATCTTTTCTGATGACAATCCAATGACAAAAGTGAAGTGTTGCCAAAGTGTTATTTTTCCTAAAGGGTGGTCTTATGGCAACCATTTCTCTGGAAGAGCAAAGCACGGTTACCACTAATTGGTACACCACAGTTTGCTTGCCAAAAGTTTTTGCAAAGCTTCAAGAATAGCGGCCACTCATGGGACTGTGAGGGATACTTCTCCATCACGACAACGCGGCTGCTTACATAGCCAACATTACTGTTCAGCTTCTGGAGTCTACAGAGCTCAGACTTATGATTCATCCACCATATGGTCTCGACCTAGACCCATGTGTCCTTTTTCTGTTCCTGATGGTAAAAATGCATGCCTGAAAAGAGCAAAAATGCTCTCTTCCAAGCTCCTGGCTGCCTGTGCGCCGCGGGTTGTTCATCCTTGCACTGCTGGAATTCCTGGAGTGGGAGAGTCACTATCTGATACCAGTTTACTCACAAAGGATGGGGTTATCCCATCCTGCATCCAATTCAAGTGGATCGACTTTCATTTTCTCATATCTCAAAACTTAAGTAGTGACCTTCGTGCAATGTTTCCATTAATTTGGAAACTGGGGGTTAGAGGTTTCTTTTTCATATTCATGCTGCTTTCAGTCCTGTTTCATTGAACATGGTTATCAGAGACTACTTTTGAGATCTTGAATTACTTGGAACCCAAATTGGTAATTGGGGAGGCTTATAATATTTTGGAATTTACTTATTTTAGTGGGGTTGTATGTCATTCATATCACCACAGCTCCCTCATATGTCACTGAAGTATTATAGAGTAGTATTTTTGGTATAAATTTCACAAAACCAGGATTTTGGATACTAGAAATGGACAAAAATGATAAGCCAACTTATGTTCAACTTGCATTTTCAACTCTTAGTGTTGTTGTTGGCTAATGCTGGATTTCTGACAATGAAGTCATTAATCCTCTTGCTCTCCAATATTTTTCACTGATATTGAAGAGAACAATAGCAGTAATAGTAACCGCTTTTTAGAGAGCACCATATTTTTATATTTTGGCGGTCACATCGCTCTCTCACAACCCCCAGAATGTCTGGAGGACCACACCTGTTGTTGGTTTACGGGTCTCACCGACCTGACCGGGAGAATTATCAAAATAAATTCACCGACCATATCCTCTGATCAATCAGAGGACGTATTACATGCCATGACAGGTCAGCATGTTGGGGTTAAGATTTTATAGAGAAATGGAGAGGTTGGAAAAATAAAGACTCCCTAGCCCTCGGGAACCCTAATAGCATCGGGGTCAGAAGAGAACAAGAGATGACCAAGGTAAGGTCAGATAGAAAAGTTACAGTGAGGAGCAAAACACCAACTCTTAGTGTAGAAATAAACATTCTTAGGCCTCTGTAGATGAAACTTTGTGCACTTATATTGCAGGTTGCAATAAAGTTATAAGTTATCTTATAACTATAAAAAAACTACCCCTACTACATTTTCAACCCCTTATGTAGAAATCTGTACTGTTTAAGTCGTGTAGTCAAAATATTACACTCTTGTACAAGAGGGAAGATTGTAGGTTGAACTGCAAAATCCACTATTGTATGGCCAATGGATCTCCGGCTCTGACATTTCTCAAGGCCCCATGATGCACTGTTGCCAGTTCTTTAGTGGCAATTTCAAACATGGTATTTGAAACATTTCAGACATCTGCAGGTCGCATTGCTACTTTGTAAATTTACATGGACACTATGCATATAAAAGGACACAGAATAGTAGAATATGGAGACAATTGTTTTACCATTTACCTACCAGAAAAAAACCTGCACAAACACCAAAGCAATTGAAACCACGTTGTCCTTGTAAAACGGAGTTGGTAACATGGTGCTACATTTGGAAGTCACACCTAGCAGTTGATTGGTGTTAGCAGAAAGTTTTAACAACTGGTGCGTTGCTTGCTTCCAGTATTGCCAAAAGTAACAGTTACTGCCCATATCAGATGTAAAGGTAATATTCGAACAGAATAGTGGTGTAACGAAGATGCTGCATGAAAATAAAACCAAAACCTGTATTTCAATGTTTTAAACTTAATAAATATCATGTACTTCCATTGTTAAGATAATTTTGAGAATCGATTTTCCAAAAATCATTACTATAGGCTGGCAAAGTTAACCATCCCCCTCCAACGCATCACAGCTGTGAAACGTCAGGGCCAGAGATCCACTGGGCATACAATAATTCTTATTTTGAATTATACAGTAGTCAGAATTTTTAAAAGCTACCTGTGCTTTATTTTCAATCCCTTATATACAAATGGTCACTATTTCACCAATCTGAACAAAATTTTGGACACTTTTGCTTTAGGCACAAGTACAAATTGCATAGAACTTTTGATTTAAAAAAATCAATTCGAATCCCATACTCATAGAATTACTAATGCAATGCTGGGTAAGACAGCTAGTTTTACATAATGAACACAGGAATTAAGGTGATGACTTCCACATAGAAGATGAATCCAAAACTATGCCATAGAAGCTTTTGTTATCAAGTGTAATTTAAATCAACAAGGCCCTAACAGACACCAGAATAATACCAACTAAAGTTAAACAGAATCTGTAAGCAGGTACCTCACCTTTGCCAAGTCTACCAAACATACATGCAGGACAACAGCACAAGACCACATAAACAATATATAGGTAGATGTACCTAGTAGCAGGTAGTAGATAACCTTAATTCAATTAAAATGCTTAAAAGCTAGAATTGAAAAAAAGCATTGTACAGCATTACCCCGCTTTTATGTCCCCGCCGTTTGCAACAATTTTTTAAGGTCCCTTCAATCTTCCTATACTCACAATGTATTAGAATCCCGGCATTTACGTCCGTGAAATTTTAGTTTCCCGCCCGTTGCACCATGTCCCATCGAGTTCTAACACAAAGCAATATGGCGTTAGACCATACGATCATTGGTCATGATCAAGTCATGACATTGAAAGAACCTTAGTCTTGACTGTCGGCCATAGTTACTTGATATCTGTGGGTGTGGTAATGCTGGAGACGCCGATGTTTGCGCTATCTTGTGTTACCAGTTGCAATTCAATTCCAAGTTCCATTCTATCACAGTCACAGAAATAAAGAAGAAAAGGGAGAGGAAGTCTTTTTCCATTGAAGAAAAACTTAAAATTCTGGAAAAAGCTGACTCCTTTCGTGGAACACATGTTGGACTAGCACACGAGTTGAATATAAGTGTCTCGACGTTGAACACTATAATAAGAAACAGACATTCTACATCAGCAAGTACTTTGGAGTGTGGAGCTCGTGCAAAGAAGAGGAAGTACGTTAGTTACTCAAAATACGACAAACTCGAGGAAATAGTGAGAAGCTGGTTCGAAACGATGGTAGCAGCGAATATTCCAATCAGTGTAGTGCTGTTACGGAAGAAGGCACTTCATGTGGCAACTAGACGATTTTACCGCTTCAGGAAATGTTACAATGTAACATACAAAACTGTGTGTGGCCAGTCTGCTTCTATCTGTGATGATAGTGTTGAGCAGTGGATCAATGGAAAGCTTCCAGAACCATGATCCTAAGGACGTATTCAACATAGATAAAACTGGGTGTTTTTTTTTTTAACGTTCTGCCCAACAAGACACTGGCGTTTAAAGGAGACAAATGTCATGATGGTAAGCACAGGAAATTGAGGCTTACTGTTATGTTGGGAGCTAATGCAGATGTCTCTGAAAGGCTTCAACCATTTGTAATTAGTAAATCAAGAAAACCTCGATACTTAAAAAATGTCTGTTTGCTACCCACGTCGTCGGTCTGGGTGGCTCAGTTGGTTAGACGCTGGCCTACTGATCCCAAGGTCGCGGGTTCAAATCTGGCCCAGACCAATGGTTTTTAAGTGTGCTTAAAAGCTACAGCTCCATGTTAGTAGATTTGCTGGCATGTAAAAGAACTCCTGTGGGACAAAATTCTGGCACACTGGCAACACTGATGTGATCCTAGCAATTGACAACGCCGTTAAACTAAAAAAGAAAAAGAATAACTGCCCACGTCATACGCCAATAAGAAGGCATGGATGACCTCCGATATATTCCAGTAGCAGCTTTCTATACTTGATGCCAGAATGGGTGCATAGAACAGGAAGATTCTACTCTATTGACCAGTGTCCTGCTCATCCTGTTGACATACATTTAAGAAATGTGCAGTTGGAGTTCCTACCAGCAAGCTGCACCAATAAACTGCAACCCCTAGATCTAGGAATTATTCATTCTTTCAAATCAGCCTATAGAAAGAGTATGGTGCAGCACATACTGAATGCAATGGATGCTGGTAAAGACCTTTCTGCCTTCAGAATTTCTGTGTTTGATGCCCTGCACTACATTACGAAAGCATGGAAAGATGTGCAATCTACAATTGCCAACTGCTTTCTCAAAGGAGGGTTCTTCAAACAGAAAATGTGCAGCCTGAAGAAGAGGAAGAAGATATCAACTCCCTTTTGACCACATGGGATGCTTTGCAGCCAGACTAGTGTTGAGGACTTCATGGCAGTTGACGAAGCACTGGTAACCACCGAGGAGAAGTCCGTGGAAGATTTTGTTATTTAGCATACTGCAGTCGACTCAGACAGCAATGACGAAGATGAACATGACAGTGTGGTGCCAACAAGTGCTGAGGTGTGTGCAGCTTTGGAAGTGCTGCGAAAATATCTTTAGTTGGTAGAAGGGGGTGAAATAAACTTTGAAAAACTTCATGAACTTGAAAACCAAATAGAGGAAATTAGATCAAAAAGATCAAAACAAAAATCAATTTTGGACTACTTCAAGAAGAGTTGGGTGTTCTTGATTGAACTGTATAATAGTTAAATAAATAAAGTGATCCATGTTCAACAGTTAAGTTTCCTATCATTTTTGCAAAAAATAAGCCTTTTGGTTCTCCTACTGACAAAATGCAATATTTTTAACGTGTAGTGTGTGTAACTATAATAAATCCATACCCTTTCATCAGCAGCAAATTAATAAAACTGGTTACTCGTTAATGGTACCTATGTGCCATGTTACTATCTGAATAAGGAGTGAAAAGGCAAGTGTTTACAAAGTGCAATACATTTCAGTCAATATTTTTATAACCATTATATATTACAAAATTGTTGAGTTGTTGCCCATTTCCCCCAATTTACACTTTCCCCCATTTTACACCACTTTTCCTCTAGTCCTCTGAAAAGTGTAAAAGAGGGGTTATACTGTATCTAGGTAAAAATCCAATATCTTTTCTTGTAGCTTCTTTGTTTACAAGCATCTTCACAGGACAAATTAAAAATTACTGAATGGTTGATTATAGTCAACAATAATTTTTATCATCTGAACATATTCACGAACTGAAGAAGTCAATGTCGAGCAAGATTTTTTCAAAGGATATTGGAGGAAGCCTACAGCAGTGATGGGAAACCTGTTCACATTACTTTTGGTGGATACATTCATTAACAGTTTGGAGATATGCCTAATGACGTCTTTCCACTCTTGTTAAGAATTTGATTTATGTATGTTGACATCTTTGCTGAGATAGGAAGAAACAGAGCGATGATGCACTCATACTGTTAAACTGCAGGACCAATCCATGAAATTTATTTCAGGAACAGAAAAAAATTGGCGTCTACCATTCTGAGATATAAAAAATGAGACATCACAACAAAATATAATTCACGTATACCTTCATTGACAATTCTATTATGAAAAATAACTACAACATGAAATCACATTTCACAGTTTAATAAATACACTGATAAATGTGCTGTTTAAGGCCAGGATTACAAAATTGAATATCAACACATAAGAGAAGTTGCATCACAGAGCAAGTTTGTGTATTATGAACAAACATTAAAAAATACCAAAAAGAAAAGAAAATGAAGGATATACTGCACAGTGGAGACCCTTCATGGCAAAGCTGGAGCAAATTTACATGCCATCAAATTATAATAAATTTAATAAGCATGAGGTGTGTGTGTCATCCATAGTGGATGGCACTATGGGAGACGTGTACCGAAGTGCTGGGCCTATTGGAGGAGGCAGACAGGTGTACCAAAGCGCTAGGCCGATCGGAGGAGGGTGAGACCTGCAGGCTCTGCTGGGCTCTGGTGTCCTTGCGCTGGGATGGCACAGAGGGGGGACTGTTGAGATTCGTGGGCTTTTGAATCCCCACGGCGGCACCGTGGCCGAGCGGTTAGCGCGCTCGCCTACCACCTAGGCGGCCCGGGTTCGATCCCAGGGACCCGCATGTGGTATTCGTGGTGGACGAAGCGGCGTCAGGGCGGGTTTTCTCCGGGTACTCCGGTTTACCCCGCCATTTTTCATTCCACTGGTGCTCCATCTTCATGTATCATCAGTGTCATCGCCTGCGGTGCCGTAGTAGTAAAAGCGGGCGTTAAACACTACAACAACAACTTTTGAATCCCAAAACGGAGCCATCGTATCCAGCCTGTTAAATACCTGTAGTGCAATCTAGTTTATTGAGCTACACTATTCTATACATACTAGCACTGTGTGTGGTGTGCATTAACACATTATACTAGTGCCATGTGTGTTGCACGTTCAGATTCATTGTCCTGTGGTGGACCCTGATTGGGTAGGGCTCGTCCCTACAAAGCCATTCAAGTGCATAACATAAAATTGATTACACACAATAATTCAACCTACAGAACTTACTCAGTTGTCTGCTAAGGGATGCTGTACCAAAGTATAAGATCTGATTTATATCAAATTAATTGTGAAGACTGCCCAGGGGTATAGATTAGTAAAACAAAATGATGTAAGTATGAAGGATCATCAAAGAAATATGAAATATGAAAATGTCAGACAAGTCAGCAATAGCCCATCATTTCTGTTCAAATGCCACAATATTAAATAAAAAATAAGGATGCTAATATATGCAAAAATGCCCAAGAGTTAAGAATGTGAGAGTAAATCTATAAACTAAAAGTGTTTATAATGTGGTGGACTCCTAAACGCTGACAGTTGACAATATAACCAAATTAATCTCAAGAAAACCAGCTGGCAGTTTGAACATCTAAACCCCAAAAGCTTCCTCTCGAAGCAACATAGAGCTCTAATGAGGATGAAGGTCCTTGAAATATGTCCATTGCATAAACCAAAATAGGAGAAACTTTCCTCTCAAGTATTACGAACGTTTCAGTGTATTTATCACTTTTATTATTGTGTTTGTTCAAATGAGGTTCCTATTCCAAGACAGCACGATATACAGCATGATATGCTCATTCATAAGCAAAGAAATACATTAGGAGCTATTGCAAAAATGTAACCTAGAAGTTAATTTTGAATGTTTTTTCATTATAATACCATATGGAGTGTTGTTGCAAACAACTTGCCAGAAAAATACAAAATTCAAAAATGTCTGTTGTTGGCAAATCAACAAATGTGAGCTTTAGTATTTTAAAGCTACTAAAATAGCTAAATTTTATTATTAACGAAACCATCTGGAGAGAGTATGTCATATCGAATAAAGCTGATACCAAATGTTGCTACCTAAAGGTATCCATAAATACAAATTAAGATAAATGGCTTAAGTTACTTAAGAAATTTAAGATAAATGTGCAATTGATTAGCTATCAGTTTGGTAATGCCATTCATCAGAATTTGCCCTCAGAACCATAGGAAGTATAGAGATCTACTTGGCAAATTTTAGCTAACCAAAGTGGCTATTTAATGACTTCACTGACATAGCTCAATAACCGGATGCTTAAGGGTGCTTAATTTTAATAACTGTAAAAATATTTAAAATGGTGCTCCTAAATTTTGTCTGAAAATTGGTTGCTTTTATTGTTTGCATACTTTACAGTTAAGAATGATTTTGGAATAATGCAGCATCAAAATGATGGTTTGAGGAAGAGTTTTAACTTGTTCTTTCTTTATTCATTTCATTCTGTTCATTTTCAGTTCCATCTCTGCTGGAAAAATGAGAGAAAAGGTTGTGTAATGTGTGTTGTAGTTATAGAAAAGAAACATTAGTCGATTTTAGCACTATTTTTCCTTAACTCGTTATTTCAGATGCATTTGCATAAACTCTGTTTATGTTCTTACAACAGAATGTTCTTCATTGACTGTGACATTGGTTGTAACCTTACGAAAATTCATCAGCCTGCTGTTTTCAATTATATACTTTAAAAATGAATTCACACTTATACACTGGATTGGGACACTCATGGTATTTACTGGTACATTAATTTTTACTGAGGTAGTACCACGGATTAGGGCAGCTATCACTGACATGTCCAAGAAGCGGGATTAGAGTTGTGATAACCTGAAGGGAGCAATTCCATTGATGAATCAATGGAAATTAATTGTTCTTTTGCACTGGCAGTGTGTAGGACAGAGATTGGCAAGATAGAATCAGACTGAAAAATTCAGTGCCATGGTCGGGTTTTGAGCTATGGATGTTCAAGTCTTTGGTTGCTCTAACCACTGAGCTATATGACAACTTGCTGGCACAACATTCAGTTCTCCAACTGACTCATGTTTTCCTGATAAACCACAAGGAGAGCTCAACTCATCTGAGATAACATACCCCAATGGTGACTTACAGTGCTGTAAGTACCTGAGTCCTGGGCTTCATAGTTTAACCAACTGCTTGGTCAATCAATGGAAATGAATTGTTTTTTCATACTAGCCATCTTTAAAAATGGGAAAATATACACGTCAGTTGGAGAATTTAAGTCACGCTGGCAAGTAGCCATGGTAACTCAGTGGTTAGAACAACTGATAAATCGGAAATCGGATGATCTGTGGTTCAGATCCAGACTATGGTATTGAATTTTACAATCTGATTCTACCTAGTCAATTTTTGTCCTACACTTGGCTAGTGCACAAAAACACTTGATTTCCATTAATTTAACTTGTAGTTCGTTAGTCACCATTAGGGTATGTTATCTTTCCTGGGTTGAGATCTCCTTGTGGTTTAAGAGGAAAAAATGTGAGTCAGTTAGAGAATTTAATGTTGAGCCAGCAAGTTGCCATGGAAGCTCAGTGGTTAAAGCAACTGGACAAAGACTGGAATATCTGTTTATTGCATTGAAATTTTCAGTGTGATTCTGCTTTTCCAATTCCATTGACAGGCCCTAATGACCTAGTTGTCGACGGGTCCTTAAACCCAACTCACTCACCCAATTCCATTGATATTTATTTTGTGTGATATTTTCTTAATTTAATGCATACAGATGTACCTAACATTTGGGCATTGGTAGTCACTTCATTTTGAGTATTTTGAATGAAGATTGCAATTTTAAAACACAGGAATTGAAATTTATGGATAAACTGAATCTGAAATTGGAACACTCATGTCACTTACATTTTTTACATACCTTGACCAGTTTCAAGAGCTATTGCTCCCATTGTCTCCAAGTCATGGCCAAGCTTTTAATAAATTTGATTACCTTCCTTTCTTATTTGATTACATTGATGTGATACTGCATAATTATTTAAAGAAAATCTACCTTGAAGAATCAAGTTAAAATTTAAATGAATGTTACCATAATGTGATGTGATTTAATGTTGTACTACTCATGGACAAAAAAATGAATCATGTCTGGACCCCAAATTTGTGTAATGGCACATGGCACAACGCCTTAATTGATCATATGGGTTGGTAATATTAAGATTTGAAACTTGTGACAACTTGTTGCTGCAGCTACATGACTGTATCACAGTGTAAACAAGGCACTGTGCTGTAGATGTGCTTTGCATTCCAGATATGACTAATTTTTTTTGTCCATGGGGTGCATGCTGCTAGTGCCTTACAAGAACTGTTATGCATTTTCTGTTTTAGTCTAGATCAGAAGGGCAGTGCTTATTTTTAACAGTATTGATTTATATGTTCATTTTGTTTTCATATTTTGCACAAAGAGTGTTTACCGTATTTCATTGCATAATCGTCGCCATTGTATAATGGTCACACCTTAGTTTATAGACAAACAATATGTTAGATTCATGGGTGAGGCTAGAGGATAGGATGCTTGGTGCTGGGACACTGTTCGTATTCCAAATGCCATTGGTGTTCATTGAAGATCTATTGATGTTATCAGCTTGTTGAGATGGTGGCTACTCATCAATGAATTTGCCTTATTCAAGCAACTAAAGTGCAGGAATTACTAGGTGTGACTAGCAGGAAGTGAATGGAGTGGAGATGGGTGGGACTGTTTTACATGTGGTTATCATGCGTCAAGTCAATAACCATTTTATCCTGTTTGTTTCTATAGTTATTCTAATAGGTTCATATTTTATGAAACACCAGTATAGGGAAATACAGACATTATATGGAAGGTTTTAACTAAGAATGATTGCATTCATTGAACAGAATGGTAACAAAGCTACAGAAAGGAAGTTTTCAGTAAGTAAAGAAACTTTTAAGAGATGGGCACAAAATGAAGTGGAATCTATAAGGTATTCAAGGTGCTCTTTTTATGGCCCTAAAACCATGAAAGTTCCTAGAAATGGATATTGAGGTGCTAGTATATTGCAGTGGTGCTAGCATATGTTGGGGTCTACAGAGTCTTCACACTTTATGAAAAGGGGCTATCTGAGAAAGTAAAAACTCCAAATGAATAATAACTTGGTTTTAATTATGATACTGTAATTAGAATTAAATATAATGCTGACTTTCACAACAATATTAAATTTCCACTTCACATAAACTACTCTTTTGATTCTCTTAATATGAGTTATGTGTTTACAAGACTATGATCCTTCTAGGTGGTTAGAACATTTTTTCTATTGTTGAAAACTTTATTGTAGATGCAGAAATAAAAGCCTATCTGTTCCTCTTTAAGGGGAGGCATCGGTGAAATTTGGACAAAAATGACGAAAAATGTGATTTTTCGTATATTGCCTTAAAATTATGTCTGTACCTTGTACTTTCAGAATCTACCATGGTTTACTCATTGCCATTTAAAAGGCCGTTATGTCATGATTTAAATGCCCATGTGCGGGTGGGCGTGGCTGCTGAAATGCATTCATTACCCCATTGCAGCAAAATTGCATACAATTTTGAAGTTCAAATTGGGCGATCTTATTCAGTTCTGGTGGATGTAAGCAGAGACATCTTGTGGGATTTTCTGCAAACATTCATGCAGGTGAAACAAACGAATGTTTCCTGTTTTAACATGTGTTTACCACGTGGTTGTATTTCTCTGAATTTTATTCAAGATTGCACAGCTTGAAGAAGAGAGAAGTCATCTTTATTGTGGTGTACATTTAGATAAGTAGAGTTTAGAATATGAATAAGTATAATATAGAATAAGATAAGGCAGGGAATACTAAATAAGTGTCTTCTTGCTGTACCTAAGTGAAAATCTAAATTCTTTATTTAGCTGTTTGTAAACACACAAGCAGCTAATACTCTTCTCACTATTATAATTTATTGTAAAGTTGTAAAGATTGTACATTAAGTGGACCAGATTTATATTAAATTATTACTAACTGGTATAAAAATATTGTAAAGTGGGTAAGCTAAAGCAAACAAAGAAATCTCTTGCAGCAAGAAAAAATATAATGCCTAGATGGCAAAGTGGCAAATCTCAGGGGGAAACAAGCATAACTAGATCTACAGTAGATCTTGAAGGAGCAGGTGCAAGTAGTAAAACATTACAGTGACTTCAGCTATCAGTGAATTTAATATGAGTTGTGAGGCTACTCTCTGTGTAAAAGAAAGAGTCACAGCTAGTAATGTAAGTCCAGTAAGCAAAAGAATTAGTAATGTTAGGGATAAGGGAAGATTAAAGCAGAGTGCACTGAGTACATTAAATACATTCAAATCAGCAAAAAAAAAAGTCATTTTTCTCTGCTTTCTATTTTTTCACATTTTTCAATCTTCAAAATGCATCTTCTAATACAGTTCTTAATAGATTTCTTTTAAATTTTGCACACATGTTCTTAGATAGTTGCTTCATAAAACTTGGTATTTTAAATACTGTAGATGGAGTAGTTTAATTGTTATTGAATTTTTATTTTGAAAATTATTAATAATTTGAAAAAAAAATGGACATTGAGGTATTCAATATTTTTTTCTCCAAAACTGTTTGACATAGCCAAATAAAAATACCAGGTTTTGTAGACATAATCTAGGGAAACATGGCCAAAGTTTAGTTTCCTTAGAACAAATAATATTTTATAAGAAGCGTTTGCTATACTACCCTAAAATTGCAGCAAAAAAACCAATAAAAAGTTATTTTTGCAAAAACTATCTTGCATAGAAAAGTGAAACTTGGTAAATATTCTAGTTATGCTCTGGCACATGTACATAAAAATTTTCACATCATTGTGACAAAAATTGTGGAGTTTTGTCATTTTCACAGATGCCTCCCCTTAATGTAGGTCATCGACACTGGCCCTAATTTTCCTTTTTTTATATTTTTACACTCCTTTATAAATATAAACATTGATATTAAGAAATAAACACATACAATACTTAATATCAACTTGAATACAAAAATAACACTGGAACATACATCAAAGCATTTCTAATTATCTTAACAAATATAACTTTTTAAACGTGTACTCACATATACCGTTACAGTACATTAAAGGATTGTGCAGTAATGGATACTGTGATCATAGTCGATGGATTCCAGTTAAAATTTACTAATGTTTCAACAGTACCGTAAATGCTTTTATAAATAAAAGATGATTACAAAATCACCATTATTTTTTTTATTGGAGTAGATGTTTGCTTTGCAGTTTCAGCACCATGCAATACTTTTGTTTTCCCTCCTTTCTTTGCAATTATGAACAGTGTAACATGATCATGGATATGTTCAGACTCATTCTTACTTCCATAACTGTACACTAGTCACCAAAAGTTAACATGGCCAGTCTTAATTTATTGTTCTCATAATGGTCATACTGTATGTGTTTACTTGCAAGAAAATGCATAAAAATGCGATGATTATACAATGAAATATGGTATGTGTTGGACACTGAGGTGAGGTGGATTGGCAGGCATAAACTATGATATCCTCCTGAGGCTTATGAGTAGGTTGGCCTCTGGATGCTGTGCCTTGATGAAAGATTAATTAACTGATCAGATGAGTTCATATTGGTCATGATTGTTCCTATATGTTGAGTTGTGTTATCTTTGTAATAAAATGTCAGTTGTTGTTTTATAATTTATTTTAATGTGAGGTCCACAGTTCATATCCTCCCAGGGCCATCCTCTGACTGCGACGGGCCCCTAAACTCCATCAATCCAATCCATCCTCTGTCTGAGGTTTTTTCCAGGCATTCCCCAGTCCTTATAAACAGAGTGAGGACAGATATCCTTTGGCTTACAATGTGTGCATGCTACAACTTTGCATCGACAGTGGGTTACGGGAATGGGGGGTGCCACAGGTAACCTGTAACTGTAAAACGGTAGTCAGGGATGTAACAACAAATCTAATTTGAAAAATAGACATTACAGATATATACATGTGAATTGCCAAATATGTGTATGAACATGAGACATCTGGTATTGTTACTTTTTCATTTGTCTTTTTGTTTGTCTAACATATTGCAATGCACAATGATATATTTTCTAAAAATTTCAAAAGTGAAGCTTCTCTTTTGGTCATCTTAACAATGTCTGTACTTAGAAAAACTTCTACTTCATATGATGTAACATGAGCATGGAGAAAATAGTGTATGTCGCTTTCAGATATAGGTGTTTTGTAAATTTCTAAGAAGCAATTGGGTATTAAGCGGTGGTGAGTTTTTCCTGTTTTTTATCTTTTTGACTTGGGGCCCTAATGACCTAGCTGTCGATGGGCCCTTTAACCCTACTCACACACTAACAAGCAATTGTACTTACACTACTCCCATTTAGCGTATTTCCTAGTGAAGTTTTTGAACTTATGATGATGGAGTTTGCAAAATGGAATATTGGTGTTCATTGTTTTATGCAGATCTTAAAAAAAACTTAGATTGTAATGGTGAATGATGTCTTTCACAATGTCCATGTGTAGACTTAACATGGAAAGTTGAATCATACTTGAGAAATTGCTATGATAACTCAAGTCATACATTTTTGGTATTAAATTTTATCTAGTTCAGATATCCTGCTAAACCTCCAAGGCAATCTTGGTTACTCAAAGATACCAATCCTTGTAGACTTCTCTTTTTTCTGGCAGCCCTCAAAAAGTTTGTTCTTGAGACATTTCTCATCCCTAGGGTAATGACATAAATGAATGTCAGGGTATATGTCAATGAAATTGTGTACATATGAATTGTGGCTTGTTACCGAAGTAATATGTTTAAACAAATTCAACAATTCAGTTCTAAGAATTGGTGATTTGCTTCTAGACAGAATATATCTTTCATTCAAGAGGAAACATAATGTAAGAATTGAAAGATGCTCAGAAAAATGAATGAAATGATTTAAAAGTAAACTAGAATCCTTGGGCACTCAAGGCTATTCATAATTAATTATTACTTCTCGTACCAGCTAGCACCACAATATGAGGCCTTTGGCAAATGTAAACAAAGCATGTAATACTTTGGTTGACATTTTCCAAGGAAAGTACAGCCAGACCAATTGCACTCAATGGAGATGGAAATCTAATCCAGCCAAACCAGACATGTTTACCTTCACATATTGTGGTGATTTTTCTGCTAATTAAAAACACCTTAATTCAGCCCATTGTTTGAATGTGCAGTCCTTAATCTGTCAAGTTAACTTTTTATTTCTTTCTTTATTTTATAATTGGCACATGCTGTATAGATAAAATAAAGGGTAACTCATGGGAACCAGACATTTTTTAAATTAACAGTACTCGCTTGATTTTCAAGGAAAATTGATCTTATTTCTGCCAAAGTTGAGAACTATATCTTGCATTTCATTTATCATACTGGGGTATAAAAAATTATCACTCAAGTGGTGGCGGCAGGCATTTGTTTGAATGCAGGTTTCCACCTACATTTTGTATGAATGTAAATGTAAATCTAACCGTAAAATTCTTCTCACACTGAAAATCTTAAAATAAAAACAAACTTGGAGACAATTCATCTGTAGCATGTACGCATGTTGACATGCAGATCAACTGGGAGCTGAGCGGGTGTCCCTCTCAGCCAACAATCAGTGTGCATTCAATGCCCGCCTCTGTAGCGTGGTAATAGTGTGTCTGCCTCACGTCCAAGAGGTTGTGAGTTCGAATCTCACTTATGGTGAGTTATCCATATAAGGTTTTTTTCCGAGGTTTTCCCTTATCCTGAGAGGACAAATGTCGGGTAACCTTGAGTTCTATGGACCTTGGGCTCATTTGAGCATCATTTCACCCATTTCATTCATTCACCGTCCAATATGACATTACGTTGGAGGATGTTAATAAAAAAAAACTGTTTCAAATAATTCTAGTTTATATCCTTTGGGGAAATTAAAATGGAATAACAATGTTACAGTTAAAACTAATTTTGTATTGGGTATCTATTCCATTCATATGGAACTAATTTTGATACAATACACATATTATCTACAATTTGCCTTTGCAACAATAAATAACCGTTATATTTTATTATTACAGCGCCATCTTTGCAATTGAGTTTTTCAGGAACTAAAAGAAGTAATGAAAGAAAGAAAGAAGAATGTGGACATAGAATTAAGCCAGGTATGGAGAACGTGGAGGGCTTTTCTTTTCTTTTTTTTTTTTTTTTTTTTTGTTCCTTATATAGTGTAATGTTTGATGAACCAATGCATATATTGTACAGTTTTTATGTCATGGAAATTTTTGCAACCAGGTCAGGAATAATTAACAGAAATTACTGTGGACACTATGTGAAAATGTAATAAAAGTAAACATTAACTTGTTTTACATGAGATATTGAAGTTAATCTCCCTCACAGCAATATAATTCCAGCATCTGAATATGAAGTTCACGTGAACAGCCATAAGATCAGCTTGGGGAAACAAACTTCAGCAAGTTTGCCTTCTGTAAGGTAAGTTGGTAGACTAGCCAAAAGAAATTGGCAAAAATTGAGGTCACATTCACTTCAGCATGCTATGAATACTATTAGTCACAGAGCCATGATTTTTTGAAGGGCATTTAATTGCTCTTTACACTTAAGCAAATATGTACAGAAAGTCTTTTTAAATCTCACAGCTTTCTTTAAAAAAATATTTTAGCAAAATGTATTTTTCTTAAAAATTTAATGAGATGTACAGGGTTCTTCATTTAAAATCTAACAGGCACACAGCATTTCGCCTGTGTGTGATTGAGTGCGCCACAGCCAGCTTTGCTCCTAGATAAACTCTGCACGTAAAGCATGTGTAACACTCTTGCCTTACAGAAGATGCTGGAAATGTCCACCCTCGGCTAAACAAGCATTATATCGGGAGAACTCATTCTGATTCACACAATCAAGTTGGACCACTGTAATGTTTCCGATTTTATTTTTAATATCTTGTTTTAGTTCTTTCAGTGTATGAGGCTTTGACTTGTAAAGTTTGTCTTTCAGGTTACCCCACACTGTTAGATCAAGGGAGCGAGAGGGCCATACATCAGCACTAATCACTCTTATCTTCAAACACTTCCCTAATTTTATTCATGGACTCCTCTACTGTATGGGTAGTAGCAGAATCTTATTGAAACCATCCATTAATTTTTCTTCTTCTGTCAGTTCATGATGAAATGGGGTCAAAATGTAATTTCAGTATCTCTCTGCATTTACAGTCTGTATGTAGAATATTGGAATGATTATGCATCTAGCGCTAACAGCACACCAAACTCCAGCTCTGATCATAATAAGGGATTTCTTGAACACGACGTGGATTTTCAGAGGCACAGTATGAATGTTGACATGACCATTTAGGTGGAATCACGCCTCGTCGGAAAAGAACAGAAGCTGTGGATACATCACTGATGCAATAAACCATTCACAATAATGCATTCATGATACTGGGTCACCTTGTTTTAAAGCATGGACACTTGTACACTTATACATTTTTAGTTTCAGACAAATCTTCATACATTGGAAGAACTAACACAAAATATTAGAAATGAAATTGGAAACATTACAGTGGTCCAACTTAATCGTGTGAATCAGAATGTGTTCTCCCAATATAATGCTTGTTTAGCCAAGTGTGGATGACATTTCCAGCATCTTCCATAAGGTAAGAGTGTCATATATGCTTTATGTGCGGAGTTTATGTAGAAGCAAAGCCAGTGTGGCACACCTAATCACATATATGTGAAATGCCATGTGCCCATTAGGTTTCAAGTGAAGAATCCTGTATATATATAGTACATTCTTCTCTTCCCATACTTGTCAAAGTACAAAGAAATTTTACTCAAATCTCTCTATAAGTGGTGGTAGTTCCCTTACGAAAATAAATGAATTATATTTGTTATTATGATGGGGAGAAACTTATGATTTTTATAGAACGTTTTTGTTTCCTTTTGGAAGATAAAGAGTATTGAAAATCTAAATGTGTCTAACACTGTGCAATGAGTCTACTTGTGTTGCTTTGTCATGGATCTGTTAATATTCACTGTAAATTTCATACTCTTATCTAAAATAATTTTTCTAGAAAATGCAGCAATTTGCAAAATGCAGTTTTGAAAAAATTGAGTATAAATTTAAACAAATGGGAAATGTTGCATTAACCGTTGTTAGAAATCTCCTGGTCTATAATTATTCTGTGTTAGGGCTTACCTGTGCCCTCTTTTTCTTTTTTGGCTTCTTTTCTTCATTTTTGCCTTCTTAGGCAAAGTATTTGCTGCTTTTTCAGACTTAGTAACACAGTTATAATCCGTAATTCTCAGTTCTTGCTTCATGTTTTTACCTGGTTTGATGTTCATTCTCTGCATCACTAGTACACTGCTGTATGAACCATCATTGAAGCAAAGTAGTATATCTAGAACACCAATTTTCAGCACTTTTGCTTCAACAAACACCTTATGCAGCAGTTGAATGCTTTGTTCTGATTCTGTGTCTTACCATGGAGACATTGCATGAGTAGTTTGGGATCAGAAAGAGTTTTATATACTGGCCTAATTTCTTCAAGTACCGCAGAGAACAAGATGTGCTTGTGATTTTGTTCACAGCCTCATATTAGTGAATGTTGCCACAAGCGCAAATATACATATACCAAATACCATACAGGTTGTGGAAAGCTGAACTATTCATGAGGGATATGACAGGGTTGGGGGGCATGGTCCCTGTGATGCACTGGTTTGAATATTTGCAATTTATTTGCACAAATATATTTAGAACATACCATTATAATATATCAAATTGTTCAGAAAAGAGTGCTTATTCAAAGGAGAATAAAAAGAATGCAGTTTTTGACCTCTTTAATGACCAACTTACCTTAAATGGTCTATGTTGCCAAGCAACTTCAAGTGATATTTTAAAGCTAAGGCATAGAGCTGACGTGCTGAGTTTATGGTCTTGATCATTTTCATGGTGTTTTTGAGCTTTCCATCCATCATATGTTCTACTCCTTTAATACTCCTTTAATATTTAAATGACAGTGTTTATGAGGATTAGTGATAGTATAGCTCGTTTTAGAACATTGAAATATTTAAATGACAGTGTTTATGAGGACTAGTGATAGTATATAACTCGTTTTAGAACACTGAAGTATTTAAATGGCAGTGTTTATGAGGACTAGTGATAGTATAGCTCGTTTTAGAACACTGAAGTATGTAAATGGCAGTGTTTATGAGGACTAGTGATAGTATATAACTCGTTTTAGAACACTGAAGTATTTAAATCGCAGTGTTTATGAGGACTAGTGATAGTATATAACTCGTTTTAGAACACTGAAGTATGTAAA